>OX451206.1:31099020-31754020 GCA_949628255.1 Macrophya alboannulata | reverse complement strand
CAACATACCGACCGTCGGTAACATACCGACCGTCGGTAACATACCGACCGTCGGTAACATACCGACCGTCGGTAACATACCGACCGTCGGTAACATACCGACCGTCGGTAACGTACCGACCGTCGGTAACATACCGACCGTCGGTAACATACCGACCGTCGGTAACATACCGACCGTCGGTAACATACTTACCATCGGTAACATACGGACTGTCAGTAACATACCGACCGTCGGTAATATACCGATTGTCGGTAACTTACCGACCGTCGGTAACATACCGACCGTCGGTAACATACCGACCGTCGGTAACATACCAACCGTCGGTAACATACGGACCGTCGTTAATATACCGACCGTCGGTAACATACGGACTGTCAGCAACATACCGACCGTCGGTAATATACCGATTGTCGGTAACTTACCGACCGTCGGTAACATACCGACCGTCGGTAACATACCGACCGTCGGTAACATACCGACCGTCGATAACATACCGACCGTCGGTAAGATAACGACCGTCGGTAACATACCGACCGTCGGTAACATACGCACCGTCGGTAACATACTGACCGTCGGTAACATACCGACCGTCGATAACTTACCGACCGTCGGTAACATACGGACCGTCGGTAACATACCGACCGTCGGTAAGATACCGAAAGTCGGTAACATACCGACCGTTGATAACATACCGACCGTCGGTAACATACCGACCGTCGGTAACATACCGACCGTCGGTAACATACCGACCGTCGGTAACATACGGACTGTCAGTAACATACCGACCGTCGGTAATATACCGATTGTCGGTAACTTACCGACCGTCGGTAACATACCGACCGTCGGTAACATACCGACCGTCGGTAACATACCAACCGTCGGTAACATACGGACCGTCGTTAACATACCGACCGTCGGTAACATACGGACTGTCAGCAACATACCGACCGTCGGTAATATACCGATTGTCGGTAACTTACCGACCGTCGGTAACATACCGACCGTCGGTAACTTACCGACCGTCGGTAACATACCGACCGTCGGTAACTTACCGACCGTCGGTAACATACCGACCCTCGGTAACATACCGACCGTCGGTAACATACTCACAGTCAGGAACTTACCGGCCGTCGGTAACATACCGACCGTCGGTAACATACCGAGCGTCTGTAACCTACCGACCGTCGGTAACATACCGACCGTCGGTAACTTACCGACCGTCGGTAACATACCGACCGTCGGTAACATACTCGGAGTCGGTAACTTACCGACCGTCGGTAACATACCGACCGTCGGTAATATACCGACCGTCGGTAACTTACCGACCGTCGGTAACAAACCGTCCGTCGGTAACATACCGACCGTCGATAACATACCGACCGTCGGTAATATACCGATTGTCGGTAACTTACCGACCGTCGGTAACATACCGACCGTCGGTAACATACCGACCGTCGGTAACATACCAACCGTCGGTAACATACGGACCGTCGTTAATATACCGACCGTCGGTAACATACGGACTGTCAGCAACATACCGACCGTCGGTAATATACCGATTGTCGGTAACTTACCGACCGTCGGTAACATACCGACCGTCGGTAACATACCGACCGTCGGTAACATACCGACCGTCGATAACATACCGACCGTCGGTAAGATAACGACCGTCGGTAACATACCGACCGTCGGTAACATACGCACCGTCGGTAACATACTGACCGTCGGTAACATACCGACCGTCGATAACTTACCGACCGTCGGTAACATACGGACCGTCGGTAACATACCGACCGTCGGTAAGATACCGAAAGTCGGTAACATACCGACCGTTGATAACATACCGACCGTCGGTAACATACCGACCGTCGGTAACATACCGACCGTCGGTAACATACCGACCGTCGGTAACATACGGACTGTCAGTAACATACCGACCGTCGGTAATATACCGATTGTCGGTAACTTACCGACCGTCGGTAACATACCGACCGTCGGTAACATACCGACCGTCGGTAACATACCAACCGTCGGTAACATACGGACCGTCGTTAACATACCGACCGTCGGTAACATACGGACTGTCAGCAACATACCGACCGTCGGTAATATACCGATTGTCGGTAACTTACCGACCGTCGGTAACATACCGACCGTCGGTAACTTACCGACCGTCGGTAACATACCGACCGTCGGTAACTTACCGACCGTCGGTAACATACCGACCCTCGGTAACATACCGACCGTCGGTAACATACTCACAGTCAGGAACTTACCGGCCGTCGGTAACATACCGACCGTCGGTAACATACCGAGCGTCTGTAACCTACCGACCGTCGGTAACATACCGACCGTCGGTAACTTACCGACCGTCGGTAACATACCGACCGTCGGTAACATACTCGGAGTCGGTAACTTACCGACCGTCGGTAACATACCGACCGTCGGTAATATACCGACCGTCGGTAACTTACCGACCGTCGGTAACAAACCGTCCGTCGGTAACATACCGACCGTCGATAACATACCGACCGTCGGTAACATACCGACCGTCGGTAACTTACCGACCGTCGGTATTATACCGACCGTCGGTAACATACCGACCGTCGGTAACAAACCGACCGTCGGTAACATACCGACCGTCGGTAACATACCGACCGTCGGTAACACACCGACCGTCGGTAACATACCGACCGTCGGTAACTTACCGACCGTCGGTAACTTACCGACCGTCGGTAACTTACCGACCGTCGGTAACTTACCGACCGTCGGTAACATACTCGGAGTCGGTAACTTACCGACCGTCGGTAACATACCGACCGTCGGTAACATACCGACCTTCGGTAACATACAGACCGTCGGTAACTTACCGACCGTCGGTAACATACCGACCGTCGGTAACATACCGACCGTCGGTAACTTACCGACCGTCGGTAACATACAGACCGTCGGTAACTTACCGACCGTCGGTAACATACCGACCGTCGGTAACATGCCGACCGTCGGTAACATACTCACAGTCAGGAACTTACCGGCCGTCGGTAACATACCGACCGTCGGTAACTTACCGACCGTCGGTAACATACCGACCGTCGGTAACTTACCGACCGTCGGTAACATACCGACCGTCGGTAACATACCGACCGTCGGTAACATACCGACCGTCGGTAACATACCGACCGTCGGTTACATACCGACCGTCGGTAACATACCGACCGTCGGTAACATACCGACCGTCGGTAACATACTCGGAGTCGGTAACTCACCGACCGTCGGTAAATTACCGACCGTCGGTAACATACCGACCGTCGGTAAATTACCGACCGTCGGTAACATACCGACCGTCGGTAACATACCGACCGTCGGTAACTTACCGACCGTCGGTAACATACGGACTGTCGGTAACATACCGACCGTCGGTAACATACCGACCGGCGGTAACATACCGACCGTCGGTAACATGCCGACCGTCGGTAACTTACCGACCGTCGGTAACATACCGACCGTCGGTAACATACCGACCGTCGGTAACATACCGACCGTCGGTAACATACCGACCGTCGGTAACATACCGACCGTCGGTAACATACCGACCGTCGGTAACATACCGACCGTCGATAACATACTCGGAGTCGGTAACTTACCGACCGTCGATAACATACTCGGAGTCGGTAACTTACCGACCGTCGGTAAATTACCGACCGTCGGTAACATACCGACCGTCGGTAACACACCGACCGTCGGTTACATACCGACCGTCGGTAACATACCGACCGTCGGTAACATACCGACCGTCGGTAACATACCGACCGTCAGTAACATACCGACCGTCGGTAACATACCGACCGTCGGTAACTTACCGACCGTCGGTAACTTACCGACCGTCGGTAACATACCGACCGTCGGTAACATACCGACTGTCGGTAACTTACCGACCGTCGGTAACATACCGACCGTCGGTAACATACCGACCGTCGGTAACATACCGACCGTCGGTAACACACCGACCGTCGGTTACAAACCGACCGTCGGTAACATACCGACCGTCGGTAACACACCGACCGTCGGTAACATACCGACCGTCGGTATTTTACCGACCGTCGGTAACATACCGACCGTCGGTAACATACCGACCGTCGGTAACATACTCACAGTCAGGAACTTACCGGCCGTCGGTAACATACCGACCGTCGGTAACTTACCGACCGTCGGTAACATACCGACCGTCGGTAACATACCGACCGTCGGTAACTTACCGACCGTCGGTAACTTACCGACCGTCGGTAACATACTCGGAGTCGGTAACTTACCGACCGTCGGTAACACACCGACCGTCGGTAACATACCGACCGTCGGTAACTTACCGACCGTCGGTAACATACCGACCGTCGGTAACATACCGACCGTCGGTAACATACCGACCGTCGGTAACATACCGACCGTCGGTAACACACCGACCGTCGGTTACATACCGACCGTCGGTAACATACCGACCGTCGGTAACATACCGACCGTCGGTAACATACCGACCGTCGGTAACATACCGACCGTCGGTAACTTACCGACCGTCGGTAACTTACCGACCGTCGGTAACATACTCGGAGTCGGTAACTTACCGACCGTCGGTAACATACCGACCGTCGGTAACATACCGACCGTCGGTAATATACCGACCGTCGGTAACTTACCGACCGTCGGTAACATACCGACCGTCGGTAACATACTCGGAGTCGGTAACTTACCGACTGTCGGTAACATACCGACCGTCGGTAACATACCGACCGTCGGTAACATACCGACCGTCGGTAACATACCGACCGTCGGTAACATACCGACCGTCGGTAACATACCGACCGTCGGTAACATACTCGGAGTCGGTAACTTACCGACCGTCGGTAAATTACCGACCGTCGGTAACATACCGACCGTCGGTAAATTACCGACCGTCGGTAACATACCGACCGTCGGTAACATACCGACCGTCGGTAACTTACCGACCGTCGGTAACATACGGACTGTCGGTAACATACCGACCGTCGGTAACATACCGACCGTCGGTAACATATCGACCGTCGGTAACATACCGACCGTCGGTAACACACCGACCGTCGGTTACATACCGACCGTCGGTAACATACCGACCGTCGGTAACATACCGACCGTCGGTAACATACCGACCGTCGGTAACTTACCGACCGTCGGTAACTTACCGACCGTCGGTAACATACTCGGAGTCGGTAACTTACCGACCGTCGGTAACATACCGACCGTCGGTAACATACCGACCGTCGGTAACATACCGACCGTCGGTAACTTACCGACCGTCGGTAACTTACCGACCGTCGGTAACATACCGACCGTCGGTAACATACCGACTGTCGGTAACTTACCGACCGTCGGTAACATACCGACCGTCGGTAACATACCGACCGTCGGTAACATACCGACCGTCGGTAACATACCGACCGTCGGTAACACACCGACCGTCGGTTACAAACCGACCGTCGGTAACATACCGACCGTCGGTAACACACCGACCGTCGGTAACATACCGACCGTCGGTAACTTACCGACCGTCGGTAACATACCGACCGTCGGTAACATACCGACCGTCGGTAACATACCGACCGTCGGTAACATACTCACAGTCAGGAACTTACCGGCCGTCGGTAACATACCGACCGTCGGTAACTTACCGACCGTCGGTAACATACCGACCGTCGGTAACATACCGACCGTCGGTAACTTACCGACCGTCGGTAACTTACCGACCGTCGGTAACATACTCGGAGTCGGTAACTTACCGATCGTCGGTAACATACCGACCGTCGGTAACATACCGACCGTCGGTAACTTACCGACCGTCGGTAACATACCGACCGTCGGTAACATACCGACCGTCGGTAACATACCGACCGTCGGTAACATACCGACCGTCGGTAACATACCGACCGTCGGTAACATACCGACCGTCGGTAACATACCGACCGTCGGTAACATACCGACCGACGGTAACATACTCGGAGTCGGTAACTCACCGACCGTCGGTAACATACCGACCGTCGGTAACATACCGACCGTCGGTAACATACCGACCGTCGGTAACTTACCGACCGTCGGTAACATACCGACCGTCGGTAACACACCGACCGTCGGTAACATACCGACCGTCGGTAACACACCGACCGTCGGTAACATACCGACCGTCGGTAACATACCGACCGTCGGTAACATACCGAGCGTCGGTAACCTACCGACCGTCGGTAACATACCGACCGTCGGTAACTTACCGACCGTCGGTAACTTACCGACCGTCGGTAACTTACCGACCTTCGGTAACATACTCGGAGTCGGTAACTTACCGACCGTCGGTAACATACCGACCGTCGGTAACATACCGACCGTCGGTAACATACAGACCGTCGGTAACTTACCGACCGTCGGTAACATACCGACCGTCGGTAACATGCCGACCGTCGGTAACATACTCACAGTCAGGAACTTACCGGCCGTCGGTAACATACCGACCGTCGGTAACATACCGACCGTCGGTAACTTACCGACCGTCGGTAACATACCGACCGTCGGTAACTTACCGACCGTCGGTAACATACCGACCGTCGGTAACATACCGACCGTCGGTAACATACCGACCGTCGGTAACATACCGACCGTCGGTAACATACCGACCGTCGGTAACGTACCGACCGTCGGTAACTTACCGACCGTCGGTAACTTACCGACCGTCGGTAACATACTCGGAGTCGGTAACTTACCGACCGTCGGTAACATACCGACCGTCGGTAACATACCGACCGTCGGTAACATACCGACCGTCGGTAACTTACCGACCGTCGGTAACATACCGACCGTCGGTAACATACCGACCGTCGGTAACTTACCGACCGTCGGTAACATACCGACCGTGGGTAACTTACCGACCGTCGGTAACATACCGACCGTCGGTAATTTACCGACCGTCGGTAACATACCGACCGTCGGTAACATACCGACTGTCGGTAACTTACCGACCGTCGGTAACATACCGACCGTCGGTAACATACCGACCGTCGGTAACATACCGACCGTCGGTAACATACCGACCGTCGGTAACACACCGACCGTCGGTTACATACCGACCGTCGGTAACATACCGACCGTCGGTAACATACCGACCGTCGGTAACATACCGACCGTCGGTAACACACCGACCGTCGGTTACATACCGACCGTCGGTAACATACCGACCGTCGGTAACATACCGACCGTCGGTAACATACCGACCGTCGGTAACATACTCGGAGTCGGTAACTTACCGACCGTCGGTAAATTACCGACCGTCGGTAACATACCGACCGTCGGTAAATTACCGACCGTCGGTAACATACCGACCGTCGGTAACATACCGACCGTCGGTAACATACCGACCGTCGGTAACTTACCGACCGTCGGTAACATACGGACTGTCGGTAACATACCGACCGTCGGTAACATACCGACCGGCGGTAACATACCGACCGTCGGTAACATACTCGGAGTCGGTAACTTACCGACCGTCGGTAAATTACCGACCGTCGGTAACATACCGACCGTCGGTAAATTACTGACCGTCGGTAACATACCGACCGTCGGTAACATACCGATCGTCGGTAACTTACCGACCGTCAGTAACATACGGACTGTCGGTAACATACCGACCGTCGGTAACATACCGACCGTCGGTAACATACCGACCGTCGGTAACACACCGACCGTCGGTTACATACCGACCGTCGGTAACATACCGACCGTCGGTAACATACCGACCGTCGGTAACTTACCGACCGTCGGTAACTTACCGACCGTCGGTAACATACCGACCGTCGGTAACATACTGACTGTCGGTAACTTACCGACCGTCGGTAACATACCGACCGTCGGTAACATACCGACCGTCGGTAACATACCGACCGTCGGTAACACACCGACCGTCGGTTACAAACCGACCGTCGGTAACTTACCGACCGTCGGTAACTTACCGACCGTCGGTAACATACTCGGAGTCGGTAACTTACCGACCGTCGGTAACATACCGACCGTCGGTAACATACCGACCGTCGGTAACTTACCGACCGTCGGTAACATACCGACCGTCGGTAACATACCGACCGTCGGTAACATACCGACCGTCGGTAACATACCGACCGTCGGTAACATACCGACCGACGGTAACATACTCGGAGTCGGTAACTCACCGACCGTCGGTAACATACCGACCGTCGGTAACATACCGACCGTCGGTAACATACCGACCGTCGGTAACATACCGACCGTCGGTAACATACTCGGAGTCGGTAACTTACCGACCGTCGGTAAATTACCGACCGTCGGTAACATACCGACCGTCGGTAAATTACCGACCGTCGGTAACATACCGACCGTCGGTAACATACCGACCGTCGGTAACTTACCGACCGTCGGTAACATACGGACTGTCGGTAACATACCGACCGTCGGTAACATACCGACCGTCGGTAACATACCGACCGGCGGTAACATACCGACCGTCGGTAACATGCCGACCGTCGGTAACTTACCGACCGTCGGTAACATACCGACCGTCGGTAACATACCGACCGTCGGTAACATACCGACCGTCGGTAACATACTCGGAGTCGGTAACTTACCGACCGTCGGTAAATTACCGACCGTCGGTAACATACCGACCGTCGGTAAATTACCGACCGTCGGTAACATACCGACCGTCGGTAACATACCGACCGTCGGTAACATACCGATCGTCGGTAACTTACCGACCGTCGGTAACATACGGACTGTCGGTAACATACCGACCGTCGGTAACATACCGACCGTCGGTAACATACCGACCGTCGGTAACACACCGACCGTCGGTTACATACCGACCGTCGGTAACATACCGACCGTCGGTAACATACCGACCGTCGGTAACTTACCGACCGTCGGTAACTTACCGACCGTCGGTAACATACCGACCGTCGGTAACATACCGACTGTCGGTAACTTACCGACCGTCGTTAACATACCGACCGTCGGTAACATACCGACCGTCGGTAACATACCGACCGTCGGTAACACACCGACCGTCGGTTACAAACCGACCGTCGGTAACTTACCGACCGTCGGTAACTTACCGACCGTCGGTAACATACTCGGAGTCGGTAGCTTACCGACCGTCGGTAACATACCGACCGTCGGTAACATACCGACCGTCGGTAACTTACCGACCGTCGGTAACAAACCGTCCGTCGGTAACATACCGACCGTCGATAACATACCGACCGTCGGTAACATACCGACCGTCGGTAACTTACCGACCGTCGGTATTATACCGACCGTCGGTAACATACCGACCGTCGGTAACATACCGACCGTCGGTAACATACCGACCGTCGGTAACATACCGACCGTCGGTAACACACCGACCGTCGGTAACATACTGACCGTCGGTAACTTACCGACCGTCGGTAACTTACCGACCGTCGGTAACATACTCGGAGTCGGTAACTTACCGACCGTCGGTAACATACCGACCGTCGGTAACATACCGACCGTCGGTAACATACCGACCGTCGGTAACTTACCGACCGTCGGTAACATACCGACCGTCGGTAACATACCGACCGTCGGTAACTTACCGACCGTCGGTAACATACAGACCGTCGGTAACTTACCGACCGTCGGTAACATACCGACCGTCGGTAACATGCCGACCGTCGGTAACATACTCACAGTCAGGAACTTACCGGCCGTCGGTAACATACCGACCGTCGGTAACATACCGACCGTCGGTAACTTACCGACCGTCGGTAACATACCGACCGTCGGTAACTTACCGACCGTCGGTAACATACCGACCGTCGGTAACATACCGACCGTCGGTAACATACCGACCGTCGGTAACATACCGACCGTCGGTAACATACCGACCGTCGGTAACGTACCGACCGTCGGTAACTTACCGACCGTCGGTAACTTACCGACCGTCGGTAACTTACCGACCGTCGGTAACTTACCGACCGTCGGTAACATACTCGGAGTCGGTAACTTACCGACCGTCGGTAACATACCGACCATCGGTAACATACCGACCGTCGGTAACATAACGACCGTCGGTAACATACTCACAGTCAGGAACTTACCGGCCGTCGGTAACATACCGACCGTCGGTAACATACCGACCGTCGGTAACATACCGACCGTCGGTAACTTACCGACCGTCGGTAACATACCGACCGTCGGTAACTTACCGACCGTCGGTAACATACCGACCGTCGGTAACATACCGACCATCGGTAACTTACCGACCGTCGGTAACTTACCGACCGTCGGTAACTTACCGACCGTCGGTAACATACTCGGAGTCGGTAACTTACCGACCGTCGGTAACATACCGACCGTCGGTAACATACCGACCGTCGGTAACATACCGACCGTCGGTAACTTACCGACCGTCGGTAACATACCGACCGTCGGTAACATACCGACCGTCGGTAACATACCGACCGTCGGTAACATACCGACCGTCGGTAACATACCGACCGTCGGTAACATACTCACAGTCAGGAACTTACCGGCCGTCGGTAACATACCGACCGTCGGTAACATACCGACCGTCGGTAACTTACCGACCGTCAGTAACATACCGACCGTCGGTAACATACCGACCGTCGGTAACATACCGACCGTCGGTAACTTACCGACCGTCGGTAACATACCGACCGTCGGTAACATACTGACCGTCGGTAACATACCGACCGTCGGTAACATACTGACCGTCGGTAACATACCGACCGTCGGTAACATACCGACCGTCGGTAACATACCGACCGTCGGTAACATACCGACCGTCGGTAACATACCGACCGTCGGTAACTTACCGACCGTCGGTAACTTACCGACCGTCGGTAACTTACCGCCCGTCGGTAACATACCGACCGTCGGTAACATACTCACAGTCAGGAACTTACCAGCCGTCGGTAACATACCGACCGTCGGTAACTTACCGACCGTCGGTAACATACTCGGAGTCGGTAACATACTCGGAGTCGGTAACATACCGACCGTCGGTAACATACCGACCGTCGGTAACTTACCGACCGTCGGTAACATACCGACCGTCGGTAACTTACCGACCGTCGGTAACATACCGACCGTCGGTAACTTACCGACCGTCGGTAACATACCGACCTTCGGTAACATACCGACTGTCGGTAACATACTCACAGTCAGGAACTTACCGGCCGTCGGTAACATACCGACCGTCGGTAACATACCGACCGTCGGTAACTCACCGACCGTCGGTAACATACCGACCGTCGGTAACATACCGACCGTCGGTAACATACCGACCGTCGGTAACTTACCGACCGTCAGTAACATACCGACCGTCGGTAACATACCGACCGTCATTAACATATTGACCGTCGGTAACTTACCGACCGTCGGTAACATACCGACCGTCGGTAACATACCGACTGTCGGTAACTTACCGACCGTCGGTAACATACCGACCGTCGGTAACATACCGACCGTCGGTAACTTACCGACCGTCGGTAACTTACCGACCGTCGGTAACATACCGACCGTCGGTAACATACCGACTGTCGGTAACTTACCGACCGTCGGTAACATACCGACCGTCGGTAACATACCGACCGTCGGTAACTTACCGACCGTCGGTAACATACTGACCATCGGTAACATACCGACCGTCGGTAACATACCGACCGTCGGTAACATACCGACCGTCGGTAACATACCGACCGTCGGTAACATACCGACCGTCGGTAACTTACCGACCGTCGGTAACTTACCGACCGTCGGTAACATACCGACCGTCGGTAACATACTCACAGTCAGGAACTTACCGGCCGTCGGTAACATACCGACCGTCGGTAACTTACCGACCGTCGGTAACATACCGACCGTCGGTAACATACCGACCATCGGTAACTTACCGACCGTCGGTAACTTACCGACCGTCGGTAACTTACCGACCGTCGGTAACATACTCGGAGTCGGTAACTTACCGACCGTCGGTAACATACCGACCGTCGGTAACATACCGACCGTCGGTAACATACCGACCGTCGGTAACTTACCGACCGTCGGTAACATACCGACCGTCGGTAACATACGGACCGTCGGTAACATACCGACCGTCGGTAACATACTCACAGTCAGGAACTTACCGGCCGTCGGTAACATACCGACCGTCGGTAACATACCGACCGTCGGTAACTTACCGACCGTCGGTAACATACCGACCGTCGGTAACATACCGACCGTCGGTAACATACCGACCGTCGGTAACATACCGACCGTCGGTAACTTACCGACCGTCGGTAACATACCGACCGTCGGTAACATACTGACCGTCGGTAACATACCGACCGTCGGTAACATACCGACCGTCAGTAACATACCGACCGTCGGTAACATACCGACCGTCGGTAACTTACCGACCGTCGGTAACATACTCGGAGTCGGTAACTTACCGACCGTCGGTAACATACCGACCGTCGGTAACATACCGACCGTCGGTAACATACCGACCGTCGGTAACCTACCGACCGTCGGTAACATACCGACCGTCGGTAACATACCGACCGTCGGTAACTTACCGACCGTCGGTAACATACCAACCGTCGGTAACTTACCGACCGTCGGTAACATACCGACCGTCGGTAACTTACCGACCGTCGGTAACATACCGACCGTCGGTAACATACTCGGAGTCGGTAACATACCGACCGTCGGTAACATACCGACCGTCGGTAACTTAACGACCGTCGGTAACATACCGACCGTCGGTAACATACCGACCGTCGGTAACTTACCGACCGTCGGTAACATACCGACCGTCGGTAACTTACCGACCGTAGGTAACATACCGACCTTCGGTAACATACCGACCGTCGGTAACATACTCACAGTCAGGAACTTACCGGCCGTCGGTAACATACCGACCGTCGGTAACATACCGACCGTCGGTAACTTACCGACCGTCGGTAACATACCGACCGTCGGTAACTTACCGACCGTCGGTAACATACCGACCGTCGGTAACATACCGACCGTCGGTAACATACCGACCGTCGGTAACATACCGACCGTCGGTAACATACCGACCGTCGGTAACATACCGACCGTCGGTAACATACCGACCGTCGGTAACTTACCGACCGTCGGTAACTTACCGACCGTCGGTAACTTACCGACCGTCGGTAACTTACCGACCGTCGGTAACCTACCGACCGTCGGTAACATACTCGGAGTCGGTAACTTACCGACCGTCGGTAACATACCGACCGTCGGTAACATACCGACCGTCGGTAACATACCGACCGTCGGTAACTTACCGACCGTCGGTAACATACCGACCGTCGGTAACATACCGACCGTCGGTAACTTACCGACCGTCGGTAACATACCGACCGTCGGTAACTTACCGACCCTCGGTAACATACCGACCGTCGGTAACATACTCGGAGTCGGTAACTTACCGACCGTCGGTAACATACCGACCGTCGGTAACATACCGACCGTCGGTAACATACCGACCGTCGGTAACTTACCGACCGTCGGTAACTTACCGACCGTCGGTAACATACCGACCGTCGGTAACATACCGACTGTCGGTAACTTACCGACCGTCGGTAACATACCGACCGTCGGTAACATACTCGGAGACGGTAACTTACCGACCGTCGGTAACATACCGACCGTCGGTAACATACTCGGAGACGGTAACTTACCGACCGTCGGTAACATACCGACCGTCGGTAACATACCGACCGTCGGTAACTTACCGACCGTCGGTAACATACCGACCGTCGGTAACATACCGACCGTCGGTAACATACCGACCGTCGGTAACATACCGACCGTCGGTAACATACCGACCGTCGGTAACATACCGACCGTCGGTAACATACCGACCGTCGGTAACATACCGACCGTCGGTAACATACCGACCGACGGTAACATACTCGGAGTCGGTAACTCACCGACCGTCGGTAACATACCGACCGTCGGTAACATACCGACCGTCGGTAACATACCGACCGTCGGTAACTTACCGACCGTCGGTAACATACCGACCGTCGGTAACATACCGACCGTCGGTAACATACCGACCGTCGGTAACACACCGACTGTCGGTAACATACCGACCGTCGGTAACATACCGACCGTCGGTAACATACCGACCGTCGGTAACTTACCGACCGTCGGTAACATACCGACCGTCGGTAACTTACCGACCGTCGGTAACATACCGACCGTCGGTAACATACCGACCGTCGGTAACTTACCGACCGTCGGTAACATACCGACCGTCGGTAACTTACCGACCCTCGGTAACATACCGACCGTCGGTAACATACTCGGAGTCGGTAACTTACCGACCGTCGGTAACATACCGACCGTCGGTAACATACCGACCGTCGGTAACATACCGCTCGTCGGTAACTTACCGACCGTCGGTAACATACTCGGAGTCGGTAACTTACCGACCGTCGGTAACATACCGACCGTCGGTAACATACCGACCGTCGGTAACATACCGACCGTCGGTAACTTACCGACCGTCGGTAACTTACCGACCGTCGGTAACATACCGACCGTCGGTAACATACCGACTGTCGGTAACTTACCGACCGTCGGTAACATACCGACCGTCGGTAACATACTCGGAGACGGTAACTTACCGACCGTCGGTAACATACCGACCGTCGGTAACATACTCGGAGACGGTAACTTACCGACCGTCGGTAACATACCGACCGTCGGTAACATACCGACCGTCGGTAACTTACCGACCGTCGGTAACATACCAACCGTCGGTAACATACCGACCGTCGGTAACATACCGACCGTCGGTAACATACCGACCGTCGGTAACATACCGACCGTCGGTAACATACCGACCGTCGGTAACATACCGACCGTCGGTAACATACCGACCGTCGGTAACATACCGACCGTCGGTAACATACCGACCGTCGGTAACATACCGACCGACGGTAACATACTCGGAGTCGGTAACTCACCGACCGTCGGTAACATACCGACCGTCGGTAACATACCGACCGTCGGTAACATACCGACCGTCGGTAACTTACCGACCGTCGGTAACATACCGACCGTCGGTAACATACCGACCGTCGGTAACATACCGACCGTCGGTAACACACCGACTGTCGGTAACATACCGACCGTCGGTAACATACCGACCGTCGGTAACATACCGACCGTCGGTAACTTACCGACCGTCGGTAACATACCGACCGTCGGTAACTTACCGACCGTCGGTAACATACCGACCGTCGATAACATACTCGGAGTCGGTAACTTACCGACCGTCGGTAACATACCGACCGTCGGTAATATACCGACCGTCAGTAACTTACCGACCGTCGGTAACATACCGACCGTCGGTAACATACCGACCGTCGGTAACTTACCGACCGTCGGTAACTTACCGACCGTCGGTAACATACTCGGAGTCGGTAACTTACCGACCGTCGGTAACATACCGACCGTCGGTAACATACCGACCGTCGGTAACATACCGACCGTCGGTCACATACTGACCGTCGGTAACATACCGACCGTCGGTAACTTACCGATCGTCGGTAACATACTCGGATTCGGTAACTTACCGACCGTCGGTAACATACCGACCGTCGGTAACATACCGACCGTCGGTAACATACCGACCGTCGGTAACATACTGACCGTCGGTAACATACCGACCGTCGGTAACATACCGACCGTCGGTAACTTACCGACCGTCGGTAACATACCGACCGACGGTAACATACCGACCGTCGGTAACATACCGACCGTCGGTAACATGCCGACCGTCGGTAACTTACCGACCGTCGGTAACATACCGACCGTCGGTAACATACCGACCGTCGGTAACATACTCACAGTCAGGAACTTACCGGCCGACGGTAACATACCGACCGTCGGTAACATACCGACCGTCGGTAACATACCGACCGTCGGTAACTTACCGACCGTCGGTAACATACCGACCGTCGGTAACATACCGACCGTCGGTAACATACCGACCGTCGGTAACATACCGACCGTCGGTAACATACTCACAGTCAGGAACTTACCGGCCGACGGTAACATACCGACCGTCGGTAACATACCGACCGTCGGTAACATACCGACCGTCGGTAACTTACCGACCGTCGGTAACATACCGACCGTCGGTAACATACCGACCGTCGGTAACATACCGACCGTCGGTTACATACCGACCGTCGGTAACATACCGACCGTCGGTAACACACCGACCGTCGGTAACATACCGACCGTCGGTAACTTACCGACCGTCGGTAACATACCGACCGTCGGTAACATACCGACCGTCGGTAACATACCGACCGTCGGTAACATACCGACCGTCGGTAACATACCGACCGTCGGTAACATACCGACCGTCGGTAACATACCGACCGACGGTATCATACCGACCGTCGGTAACATACCGACCGTCGGTAACATACCGACCGTCGGTAACATACCGACCGTCGGTAACATGCCGACCGTCGGTAACTTACCGACCGTCGGTAACATACCGACCGTCGGTAACATACTCGGAGTCGGTAACTTACAGACCGTCGGTAACATACCGACCGTCGGTAACATACTCACAGTCGGTAACTTACCGACGTTGGTAACATACCGACCGTCGGTAACATACCAACAGTCGGTAACTTACCGACCGTCGGTAACATACTGACCGTCGGTAACATACCGACCGTCGGTAACATACCGACCGTCGGTAACATACCGACCGTCGGTAACATACCGACCGTCGGTAACTTACCGACCGTCGGTAACTTACCGACCGTCGGTAACTTACCGACCGTCAGTAACATACTCGGAGTCGGTAACTTACCGACCGTCGGTAACTTACCGACCGTCGGTAACATACCGACCGTCGGTAACATACCGACCGTCGGTAACATACCGACCGTCGGTAACTTACCGACCGTCGGTAACATACCGACCGTCGGTAACATACCGACCGTCGGTAACTTACCGACCGTCGGTAACATACCGACCGTCGGTAACATACCGACCGTCGGTAACATACCGACCGTCGGTAACTTACCGACCGTCAGTAACATACCAACCGTCGGTAACATACCGACCGTCGATAACATACCGACCGTCGGTAACATACCGACCGTCGGTAACTTACCGACCGTCGGTAAGATACCGACCGTCGGTAACATACCGACCGTCGGTAACATACCGACCGTCGGTAACTTACCGACCGTCGGTAACATACCGACCGTCGGTAACATACCGACCGTCGGTAACTTACCGACCGTCGGTAACTTACCGACCGTCGGTAACATACTCGGAGTCGGTAACTTACCGACCGTCGGTAACATACCGACCGTCGGTAACATACCGACCGTCGGTAACTTACCGACCGTCGGTAACATACCGACCGTCGGTAACATACCGACCGTCGGTAACATACCGACCGTCGGTAACATACCGACCGTCGGTAACATACCGACCGTCGGTAACACACCGACCGTCGGTTACATACCGACCGTCGGTAACATACCGACCGTCGGTAACATACCGACCGTCGGTAACATACCGACCGTCGGTAACTTACCGACCGTCGGTAACTTACCGACCGTCGGTAACATACTCGGAGTCGGTAACTTACCGACCGTCGGTAACATACCGACCGTCGGTAACATACCGACCGTCGGTAACATACCGACCGTCGGTAACATACGACTGTCAGTAACATACCGACCGTCGGTAACATACCGACCGTCGGTAACATACCGACCGTCGGTAACATACCGACCGTCGGGAACATACCGATCGCCGGTAACATACCTACCGTCGGTAACGTACCGACCGTCGGTAACATACCCACCGTCGGTAACATACCCACCGTCGGTAACATACCGACCGTCGGTAACATACCGAACGTCGGCAACATACCGACCGTCGGTAACATACCGACCGTCGGTAACATACCGACCGTCGGTAACATACCGACCGTCGGTAACATACCGACCGTCGGTAACATACCGACCGTCGGTAACGTACCGACCGTCGGTAACATACCGACCGTCGGTAACATACCGACCGTCGGTAACATACCGACCGTCGGTAACATACTTACCATCGGTAACATACGGACTGTCAGTAACATACCGACCGTCGGTAATATACCGATTGTCGGTAACTTACCGACCGTCGGTAACATACCGACCGTCGGTAACATACCGACCGTCGGTAACATACCAACCGTCGGTAACATACGGACCGTCGTTAATATACCGACCGTCGGTAACATACGGACTGTCAGCAACATACCGACCGTCGGTAATATACCGATTGTCGGTAACTTACCGACCGTCGGTAACATACCGACCGTCGGTAACATACCGACCGTCGGTCACATACCGACCGTCGATAACATACCGACCGTCGGTAAGATAACGACCGTCGGTAACATACCGACCGTCGGTAACATACGCACCGTCGGTAACATACTGACCGTCGGTAACATACCGACCGTCGATAACTTACCGACCGTCGGTAACATACGGACCGTCGGTAACATACCGACCGTCGGTAAGATACCGAAAGTCGGTAACATACCGACCGTTGATAACATACCGACCGTCGGTAACATACCGACCGTCGGTAACATACCGACCGTCGGTAACATACCGACCGTCGGTAACATACGGACTGTCAGTAACATACCGACCGTCGGTAATATACCGATTGTCGGTAACTCACCGACCGTCGGTAACATACCGACCGTCGGTAACATACCGACCGTCGGTAACATACCAACCGTCGGTAACATACGGACCGTCGTTAACATACCGACCGTCGGTAACATACGGACTGTCAGCAACATACCGACCGTCGGTAATATACCGATTGTCGGTAACTTACCGACCGTCGGTAACATACCGACCGTCGGTAACTTACCGACCGTCGGTAACATACCGACCGTCGGTAACTTACCGACCGTCGGTAACATACCGACCCTCGGTAACATACCGACCGTCGGTAACATACTCACAGTCAGGAACTTACCGGCCGTCGGTAACATACCGACCGTCGATAACATACCGACCGTCGGTAACATACCGACCGTCGGTAACTTACCGACCGTCGGTATTATACCGACCGTCGGTAACATACCGACCGTCGGTAACATACCGACCGTCGGTAACATACCGACCGTCGGTAACATACCGACCGTCGGTAACACACCGACCGTCGGTAACATACCGACCGTCGGTAACTTACCGACCGTCGGTAACTTACCGACCGTCGGTAACTTACCGACCGTCGGTAACATACTCGGAGTCGGTAACTTACCGACCGTCG
Organism: Macrophya alboannulata; assembly: GCA_949628255.1. Taxonomy (NCBI): domain Eukaryota; kingdom Metazoa; phylum Arthropoda; class Insecta; order Hymenoptera; family Tenthredinidae; genus Macrophya; species Macrophya alboannulata. The sequence continues at coordinate 31,734,583 of OX451206.1, read as the reverse complement.
GTAACATACCGACCGTCGGTAACATACCGACCTTCGGTAACATACAGACCGTCGGTAACTTACCGACCGTCGGTAACATACCGACCGTCGGTAACATACCGACCGTCGGTAACTTACCGACCGTCGGTAACATACAGACCGTCGGTAACTTACCGACCGTCGGTAACATACCGACCGTCGGTAACATGCCGACCGTCGGTAACATACTCACAGTCAGGAACTTACCGGCCGTCGGTAACATACCGACCGTCGGTAACTTACCGACCGTCGGTAACATACCGACCGTCGGTAACTTACCGACCGTCGGTAACATACCGACCGTCGGTAACATACCGACCGTCGGTAACATACCGACCGTCGGTAACATACCGACCGTCGGTTACATACCGACCGTCGGTAACATACCGACCGTCGGTAACATACCGACCGTCGGTAACATACCGACCGTCGGTAACATACTCGGAGTCGGTAACTCACCGACCGTCGGTAAATTACCGACCGTCGGTAACATACCGACCGTCGGTAAATTACCGACCGTCGGTAACATACCGACCGTCGGTAACATACCGACCGTCGGTAACTTACCGACCGTCGGTAACATACGGACTGTCGGTAACATACCGACCGTCGGTAACATACCGACCGGCGGTAACATACCGACCGTCGGTAACATGCCGACCGTCGGTAACTTACCGACCGTCGGTAACATACCGACCGTCGGTAACATACCGACCGTCGGTAACATACCGACCGTCGGTAACATACCGACCGTCGGTAACATACCGACCGTCGGTAACATACCGACCGTCGGTAACATACCGACCGTCGATAACATACTCGGAGTCGGTAACTTACCGACCGTCGATAACATACTCGGAGTCGGTAACTTACCGACCGTCGGTAAATTACCGACCGTCGGTAACATACCGACCGTCGGTAACATACCGACCGTCGGTAACATACCGACCGTCGGTAACATACCGACCGTCAGTAACATACCGACCGTCGGTAACATACCGACCGGCGGTAACATACCGACCGTCGGTAACATGCCGACCGTCGGTAACTTACCGACCGTCGGTAACATACCGACCGTCGGTAACATACCGACCGTCGGTAACATACCGACCGTCGGTAACATACCGACCGTCGGTAACATACCGACCGTCGGTAACATACCGACCGTCGGTAACATACCGACCGTCGATAACATACTCGGAGTCGGTAACTTACCGACCGTCGATAACATACTCGGAGTCGGTAACTTACCGACCGTCGGTAAATTACCGACCGTCGGTAACATACCGACCGTCGGTAACATACCGACCGTCGGTAACATACCGACCGTCGGTAACATACCGACCGTCAGTAACATACCGACCGTCGGTAACATACCGACCGTCGGTAACTTACCGACCGTCGGTAACTTACCGACCGTCGGTAACATACCGACCGTCGGTAACATACCGACTGTCGGTAACTTACCGACCGTCGGTAACATACCGACCGTCGGTAACATACCGACCGTCGGTAACATACCGACCGTCGGTAACACACCGACCGTCGGTTACAAACCGACCGTCGGTAACATACCGACCGTCGGTAACACACCGACCGTCGGTAACATACCGACCGTCGGTATTTTACCGACCGTCGGTAACATACCGACCGTCGGTAACATACCGACCGTCGGTAACATACTCACAGTCAGGAACTTACCGGCCGTCGGTAACATACCGACCGTCGGTAACTTACCGACCGTCGGTAACATACCGACCGTCGGTAACATACCGACCGTCGGTAACTTACCGACCGTCGGTAACTTACCGACCGTCGGTAACATACTCGGAGTCGGTAACTTACCGACCGTCGGTAACACACCGACCGTCGGTAACATACCGACCGTCGGTAACTTACCGACCGTCGGTAACATACCGACCGTCGGTAACATACCGACCGTCGGTAACACACCGACCGTCGGTTACATACCGACCGTCGGTAACATACCGACCGTCGGTAACATACCGACCGTCGGTAACATACCGACCGTCGGTAACATACCGACCGTCGGTAACTTACCGACCGTCGGTAACTTACCGACCGTCGGTAACATACTCGGAGTCGGTAACTTACCGACCGTCGGTAACATACCGACCGTCGGTAACATACCGACCGTCGGTAATATACCGACCGTCGGTAACTTACCGACCGTCGGTAACATACCGACCGTCGGTAACATACTCGGAGTCGGTAACTTACTGACTGTCGGTAACATACCGACCGTCGGTAACATACCGACCGTCGGTAACATACCGACCGTCGGTACCATACCGACCGTCGGTAACATACCGACCGTCGGTAACATACCGACCGTCGGTAACATACTCGGAGTCGGTAACTTACCGACCGTCGGTAAATTACCGACCGTCGGTAACATACCGACCGTCGGTAAATTACCGACCGTCGGTAACATACCGACCGTCGGTAACATACCGACCGTCGGTAACTTACCGACCGTCGGTAACATACGGACTGTCGGTAACATACCGACCGTCGGTAACATACCGACCGTCGGTAACATACCGACCGTCGGTAACATACCGACCGTCGGTAACATACCGACCGTCGGTAACACACCGACCGTCGGTTACATACCGACCGTCGGTAACATACCGACCGTCGGTAACATACCGACCGTCGGTAACATACCGACCGTCGGTAACTTACCGACCGTCGGTAACTTACCGACCGTCGGTAACATACTCGGAGTCGGTAACTTACCGACCGTCGGTAACATACCGACCGTCGGTAACATACCGACCGTCGGTAACATACCGACCGTCGGTAACTTACCGACCGTCGGTAACTTACCGACCGTCGGTAACATACCGACCGTCGGTAACATACCGACTGTCGGTAACTTACCGACCGTCGGTAACATACCGACCGTCGGTAACATACCGACCGTCGGTAACTTACCGACCGTCGGTAACTTACCGACCGTCGGTAACATACTCGGAGTCGGTAACTTACCGATCGTCGGTAACATACCGACCGTCGGTAACATACCGACCGTCGGTAACTTACCGACCGTCGGTAACATACCGACCGTCAGTAACATACCGACCGTCGGTAACATACCGACCGTCGGTAACTTACCGACCGTCGGTAACTTACCGACCGTCGGTAACATACCGACCGTCGGTAACATACCGACTGTCGGTAACTTACCGACCGTCGGTAACATACCGACCGTCGGTAACATACCGACCGTCGGTAACATACCGACCGTCGGTAACACACCGACCGTCGGTTACAAACCGACCGTCGGTAACATACCGACCGTCGGTAACACACCGACCGTCGGTAACATACCGACCGTCGGTATTTTACCGACCGTCGGTAACATACCGACCGTCGGTAACATACCGACCGTCGGTAACATACTCACAGTCAGGAACTTACCGGCCGTCGGTAACATACCGACCGTCGGTAACTTACCGACCGTCGGTAACATACCGACCGTCGGTAACATACCGACCGTCGGTAACTTACCGACCGTCGGTAACTTACCGACCGTCGGTAACTTACCGACCGTCGGTAACATACTCGGAGTCGGTAACTTACCGACCGTCGGTAACACACCGACCGTCGGTAACATACCGACCGTCGGTAACTTACCGACCGTCGGTAACATACCGACCGTCGGTAACATACCGACCGTCGGTAACACACCGACCGTCGGTTACATACCGACCGTCGGTAACATACCGACCGTCGGTAACATACCGACCGTCGGTAACATACCGACCGTCGGTAACATACCGACCGTCGGTAACTTACCGACCGTCGGTAACTTACCGACCGTCGGTAACATACTCGGAGTCGGTAACTTACCGACCGTCGGTAACATACCGACCGTCGGTAACATACCGACCGTCGGTAATATACCGACCGTCGGTAACTTACCGACCGTCGGTAACATACCGACCGTCGGTAACATACTCGGAGTCGGTAACTTACCGACTGTCGGTAACATACCGACCGTCGGTAACATACCGACCGTCGGTAACATACCGACCGTCGGTACCATACCGACCGTCGGTAACATACCGACCGTCGGTAACATACCGACCGTCGGTAACATACTCGGAGTCGGTAACTTACCGACCGTCGGTAAATTACCGACCGTCGGTAACATACCGACCGTCGGTAAATTACCGACCGTCGGTAACATACCGACCGTCGGTAACATACCGACCGTCGGTAACTTACCGACCGTCGGTAACATACGGACTGTCGGTAACATACCGACCGTCGGTAACATACCGACCGTCGGTAACATACCGACCGTCGGTAACATACCGACCGTCGGTAACATACCGACCGTCGGTAACACACCGACCGTCGGTTACATACCGACCGTCGGTAACATACCGACCGTCGGTAACATACCGACCGTCGGTAACATACCGACCGTCGGTAACTTACCGACCGTCGGTAACTTACCGACCGTCGGTAACATACTCGGAGTCGGTAACTTACCGACCGTCGGTAACATACCGACCGTCGGTAACATACCGACCGTGGGTAACTTACCGACCGTCGGTAACATACCGACCGTCGGTAATTTACCGACCGTCGGTAACATACCGACCGTCGGTAACATACCGACTGTCGGTAACTTACCGACCGTCGGTAACATACCGACCGTCGGTAACATACCGACCGTCGGTAACATACCGACCGTCGGTAACATACCGACCGTCGGTAACACACCGACCGTCGGTTACATACCGACCGTCGGTAACATACCGACCGTCGGTAACATACCGACCGTCGGTAACATACCGACCGTCGGTAACACACCGACCGTCGGTTACAAACCGACCGTCGGTAACTTACCGACCGTCGGTAACTTACCGACCGTCGGTAACATACTCGGAGTCGGTAACTTACCGACCGTCGGTAACATACCGACCGTCGGTAACATACCGACCGTCGGTAACTTACCGACCGTCGGTAACATACCGACCGTCGGTAACATACCGACCGTCGGTAACATACCGACCGTCGGTAACATACCGACCGTCGGTAACATACCGACCGACGGTAACATACTCGGAGTCGGTAACTCACCGACCGTCGGTAACATACCGACCGTCGGTAACATACCGACCGTCGGTAACATACCGACCGTCGGTAACATACCGACCGTCGGTAACATACTCGGAGTCGGTAACTTACCGACCGTCGGTAAATTACCGACCGTCGGTAACATACCGACCGTCGGTAAATTACCGACCGTCGGTAACATACCGACCGTCGGTAACATACCGACCGTCGGTAACTTACCGACCGTCGGTAACATACGGACTGTCGGTAACATACCGACCGTCGGTAACATACCGACCGTCGGTAACATACCGACCGGCGGTAACATACCGACCGTCGGTAACATGCCGACCGTCGGTAACTTACCGACCGTCGGTAACATACCGACCGTCGGTAACATACCGACCGTCGGTAACATACCGACCGTCGGTAACATACTCGGAGTCGGTAACTTACCGACCGTCGGTAAATTACCGACCGTCGGTAACATACCGACCGTCGGTAAATTACCGACCGTCGGTAACATACCGACCGTCGGTAACATACCGACCGTCGGTAACATACCGATCGTCGGTAACTTACCGACCGTCGGTAACATACGGACTGTCGGTAACATACCGACCGTCGGTAACATACCGACCGTCGGTAACATACCGACCGTCGGTAACACACCGACCGTCGGTTACATACCGACCGTCGGTAACATACCGACCGTCGGTAACATACCGACCGTCGGTAACTTACCGACCGTCGGTAACTTACCGACCGTCGGTAACATACCGACCGTCGGTAACATACCGACTGTCGGTAACTTACCGACCGTCGTTAACATACCGACCGTCGGTAACATACCGACCGTCGGTAACATACCGACCGTCGGTAACACACCGACCGTCGGTTACAAACCGACCGTCGGTAACTTACCGACCGTCGGTAACTTACCGACCGTCGGTAACATACTCGGAGTCGGTAGCTTACCGACCGTCGGTAACATACCGACCGTCGGTAACATACCGACCGTCGGTAACTTACCGACCGTCGGTAACAAACCGTCCGTCGGTAACATACCGACCGTCGATAACATACCGACCGTCGGTAACATACCGACCGTCGGTAACTTACCGACCGTCGGTATTATACCGACCGTCGGTAACATACCGACCGTCGGTAACATACCGACCGTCGGTAACATACCGACCGTCGGTAACACACCGACCGTCGGTAACATACTGACCGTCGGTAACTTACCGACCGTCGGTAACTTACCGACCGTCGGTAACATACTCGGAGTCGGTAACTTACCGACCGTCGGTAACATACCGACCGTCGGTAACATACCGACCGTCGGTAACATACCGACCGTCGGTAACTTACCGACCGTCGGTAACATACCGACCGTCGGTAACATACCGACCGTCGGTAACTTACCGACCGTCGGTAACATACAGACCGTCGGTAACTTACCGACCGTCGGTAACATACCGACCGTCGGTAACATGCCGACCGTCGGTAACATACTCACAGTCAGGAACTTACCGGCCGTCGGTAACATACCGACCGTCGGTAACATACCGACCGTCGGTAACTTACCGACCGTCGGTAACATACCGACCGTCGGTAACTTACCGACCGTCGGTAACATACCGACCGTCGGTAACATACCGACCGTCGGTAACATACCGACCGTCGGTAACATACCGACCGTCGGTAACATACCGACCGTCGGTAACGTACCGACCGTCGGTAACTTACCGACCGTCGGTAACTTACCGACCGTCGGTAACTTACCGACCGTCGGTAACTTACCGACCGTCGGTAACATACTCGGAGTCGGTAACTTACCGACCGTCGGTAACATACCGACCATCGGTAACATACCGACCGTCGGTAACATACCGACCGTCGGTAACTTACCGACCGTCGGTAACATACCGACCGTCGGTAACATACCGACCGTCGGTAACTTACCGACCGTCGGTAACATACCGACCGTCGGTAACTTACCGACCGTCAGTAACATACCGACCGTCGGTAATTTACCGACCGTCGGTAACATACCAACCGTCGGTAACATACCGACTGTCGGTAACTTACCGACCGTCGGTAACATACCGACCGTCAGTAACATACCGACCGTCGGTAACATACCGACCGTCGGTAACACACCGACCGTCGGTTACATACCGACCGTCGGTAACATACCGACCGTCGGTAACATACCGACCGTCGGTAACATACCGACCGTCGGTAACATACCGACCGTCGGTAACATACCGACCGTCGGTAACATACTCGGAGTCGGTAACTTACCGACCGTCGGTAAATTACCGACCGTCGGTAACATACCGACCGTCGGTAACATACCGACCGTCGGTAACATACCGACCGTCGGTAACTTACCGACCGTCGGTAACATACGGACTGTCGGTAACATACCGACCGTCGGTAACATACCGACCGACGGTAACATACCGACCGTCGGTAACATGCCGACCGTCGGTAACTTACCGACCGTCGGTAACATACCGACCGTCGGTAACATACCGACCGTCGGTAACATACCGACCGTCGGTAACATACCGACCGTCGGTAACATACCGACCGTCGGTAACATACTCGGAGTCGGTAACTTACCGACCGTCGGTAAATTACCGACCGTCGGTAACATACCGACCGTCGGTAAATTACCGACCGTCGGTAACATACCGACCGTCGGTAACATACCGATCGTCGGTAACTTACCGACCGTCGGTAACATACGGACTGTCGGTAACATACCGACCGTCGGTAACATACCGACCGTCGGTAACATACCGACCGTCGGTAACACACCGACCGTCGGTTACATACCGACCGTCGGTAACATACCGACCGTCGGTAACATACCGACCGTCGGTAACTTACCGACCGTCGGTAACTTACCGACCGTCGGTAACTCACCGACCGTCGGTAACATACTCGGAGTCGGTAACTTACCGACCGTCGGTAACATACCGACCGTCGGTAACATACCGACCGTCGGTAACATACCGACCGTCGGTAACTTACCGACCGTCGGTAACTTACCGACCGTCGGTAACTTACCGACCGTCGGTAACATACTCGGAGTCGGTAACTTACCGACCGTCGGTAACATACCGACCGTCGGTAACATACTGACCGTCGGTAACTTACCGACCGTCGGTAACATACCGACCGTCGGTAACAGACCGACCGTCGGTAACATACCGACCGTCGGTAACATACCGACCGTCGGTAACATACCGACCGTCGGTAACATACCGACCGACGGTAACATACTCGGAGTCGGTAACTCACCGACCGTCGGTAACATACCGACCGTCGGTAACATACCGACCGTCGGTAACATACCGACCGTCGGTAACATACCGACCGTCGGTAACATACCGACCGTCGGTAACATACCGACCGTCGGTAACATACCGACCGTCGGTAACATACCGACCGTCGGTAACTTACCGACCGTCGGTAACTTACCGACCGTCGGTAACATACTCGGAGTCGGTAACTTACCGACCGTCGGTAACATACCGACCGTCGGTAACATACCGACCGTCGGTAACTTACCGACCGTCGGTAACATACCGACCGTCGGTAACATACCGACCGTCGGTAACATACCGACCGTCGGTAACATACCGACCGTCGGTAACATACCGACCGTCGGTAACATACCGACCGTCGGTAACATACCGACCGTCGGTAACTTACCGACCGTCGGTAACATACCGACCGTCGGTAACACACCGACCGTCGGTAACACACCGACCGTCGGTAACATACCGACCGTCGGTAACATACCGACCGTCGGTAACATACCGAGCGTCGGTAACCTACCGACCGTCGGTAACATACCGACCGTCGGTAACTTACCGACCGTCGGTAACATACCGACCGTCGGTAACATACTCGGAGTCGGTAACTTACCGACCGTCGGTAACATACCGACCGTCGGTAATATACCGACCGTCGGTAATATACCGACCGTCGGTAACTTACCGACCGTCGGTAACAAACCGTCCGTCGGTAACATACCGACCGTCGATAACATACCGACCGTCGGTAACATACCGACCGTCGGTAACTTACCGACCGTCGGTATTATACCGACCGTCGGTAACATACCGACCGTCGGTAACATACCGACCGTCGGTAACATACCGACCGTCGGTAACATACCGACCGTCGGTAACACACCGACCGTCGGTAACATACCGACCGTCGGTAACTTACCGACCGTCGGTAACTTACCGACCGTCGGTAACTTACCGACCGTCGGTAACATACTCGGAGTCGGTAACTTACCGACCGTCGGTAACATACCGACCGTCGGTAACATACCGACCGTCGGTAACATACCGACCGTCGGTAACTTACCGACCGTCGGTAACATACCGACCGTCGGTAACATACCGACCGTCGGTAACTTACCGACCGTCGGTAACATACAGACCGTCGGTAACTTACCGACCGTCGGTAACATACCGACCGTCGGTAACATGCCGACCGTCGGTAACATACTCACAGTCAGGAACTTACCGGCCGTCGGTAACATACCGACCGTCGGTAACATACCGACCGTCGGTAACTTACCGACCGTCGGTAACATACCGACCGTCGGTAACTTACCGACCGTCGGTAACATACCGACCGTCGGTAACATACCGACCGTCGGTAACATACCGACCGTCGGTAACATACCGACCGTCGGTAACATACCGACCGTCGGTAACGTACCGACCGTCGGTAACGTACCGACCGTCGGTAACGTACCGACCGTCGGTAACGTACCGACCGTCGGTAACTTACCGACCGTCGGTAACTTACCGACCGTCGGTAACTTACCGACCGTCGGTAACATACTCGGAGTCGGTAACTTACCGACCGTCGGTAACATACCGACCGTCGGTAACATACCGACCGTCGGTAACATACCGACCGTCGGTAACACACCGACCGTCGGTTACATACCGACCGTCGGTAACATACCGACCGTCGGTAACATACCGACCAACGGTAACATACTCGGAGTCGGTAACTTACCGACCGTCGGTAAATTACCGACCGTCGGTAACATACCGACCGTCGGTAAATTACCGACCGTCGGTAACATACCGACCGTCGGTAACATACCGACCGTCGGTAACTTACCGACCGTCGGTAACATACGGACTGTCGGTAACATACCGACCGTCGGTAACTTACCGACCGTCGGTAACATACGGACTGTCGGTAACATACCGACCGTCGGTAACATACCGACCGGCGGTAACATACCGACCGTCGGTAACATGCCGACCGTCGGTAACTTACCGACCGTCGGTAACATACCGACCGTCGGTAACATACCGACCGTCGGTAACATACCGACCGTCGGTAACATACTCGGAGTCGGTAACTTACCGACCGTCGGTAAATTACCGACCGTCGGTAACATACCGACCGTCGGTAAATTACCGACCGTCGGTAACATACCGACCGTCGGTAACATACCGATCGTCGGTAACTTACCGACCGTCGGTAACATACGGACTGTCGGTAACATACCGACCGTCGGTAACATACCGACCGTCGGTAACATACCGACCGTCAGTAACACACCGACCGTCGGTTACATACCGACCGTCGGTAACATACAGACCGTCGGTAACTTACCGACCGTCGGTAACATACCGACCGTCGGTAACATGCCGACCGTCGGTAACATACTCACAGTCAGGAACTTACCGGCCGTCGGTAACATACCGACCGTCGGTAACATACCGACCGTCGGTAACTTACCGACCGTCGGTAACATACCGACCGTCGGTAACTTACCGACCGTCGGTAACATACCGACCGTCGGTAACATACCGACCGTCGGTAACATACCGACCGTCGGTAACATACCGACCGTCGGTAACATACCGACCGTCGGTAACGTACCGACCGTCGGTAACTTACCGACCGTCGGTAACTTACCGACCGTCGGTAACATACTCGGAGTCGGTAACTTACCGACCGTCGGTAACATACCGACCGTCGGTAACATACCGACCGTCGGTAACATACCGACCGTCGGTAACTTACCGACCGTCGGTAACATACCGACCGTCGGTAACATACCGACCGTCGGTAACTTACCGACCGTCGGTAACATACCGACCGTCGGTAACTTACCGACCGTCGGTAACATACCGACCGTCGGTAATTTACCGACCGTCGGTAACATACCGACCGTCGGTAACATACCGACCGTCGGTAACATACCGACTGTCGGTAACTTACCGACCGTCGGTAACATACCGACCGTCGGTAACATACCGACCGTCGGTAACATACCGACCGTCGGTAACACACCGACCGTCGGTTACATACCGACCGTCGGTAACATACCGACCGTCGGTAACATACCGACCGTCGGTAACATACTCGGAGTCGGTAACTTACCGACCGTCGGTAAATTACCGACCGTCGGTAACATACCGACCGTCGGTAAATTACCGACCGTCGGTAACATACCGACCGTCGGTAACATACCGACCGTCGGTAACATACCGACCGTCGGTAACTTACGACCGTCGGTAACATACCGACCGTCGGTAACATACCGACCGTCGGTAACGTACCGACCGTCGGTAACGTACCGACCGTCGGTAACGTACCGACCGTCGGTAACTTACCGACCGTCGGTAACTTACCGACCGTCGGTAACTTACCGACCGTCGGTAACATACTCGGAGTCGGTAACTTACCGACCGTCGGTAACATACCGACCGTCGGTAACATACCGACCGTCGGTAACATACCGACCGTCGGTAACACACCGACCGTCGGTTACATACCGACCGTCGGTAACATACCGACCGTCGGTAACATACCGACCAACGGTAACATACTCGGAGTCGGTAACTTACCGACCGTCGGTAAATTACCGACCGTCGGTAACATACCGACCGTCGGTAAATTACCGACCGTCGGTAACATACCGACCGTCGGTAACATACCGACCGTCGGTAACTTACCGACCGTCGGTAACATACGGACTGTCGGTAACATACCGACCGTCGGTAACATACCGACCGGCGGTAACATACCGACCGTCGGTAACATGCCGACCGTCGGTAACTTACCGACCGTCGGTAACATACCGACCGTCGGTAACATACCGACCGTCGGTAACATACCGACCGTCGGTAACATACTCGGAGTCGGTAACTTACCGACCGTCGGTAAATTACCGACCGTCGGTAACATACCGACCGTCGGTAAATTACCGACCGTCGGTAACATACCGACCGTCGGTAACATACCGATCGTCGGTAACTTACCGACCGTCGGTAACATACGGACTGTCGGTAACATACCGACCGTCGGTAACATACCGACCGTCGGTAACACACCGACCGTCGGTTACATACCGACCGTCGGTAACATACAGACCGTCGGTAACTTACCGACCGTCGGTAACATACCGACCGTCGGTAACATGCCGACCGTCGGTAACATACTCACAGTCAGGAACTTACCGGCCGTCGGTAACATACCGACCGTCGGTAACATACCGACCGTCGGTAACTTACCGACCGTCGGTAACATACCGACCGTCGGTAACTTACCGACCGTCGGTAACATACCGACCGTCGGTAACATACCGACCGTCGGTAACATACCGACCGTCGGTAACATACCGACCGTCGGTAACATACCGACCGTCGGTAACGTACCGACCGTCGGTAACTTACCGACCGTCGGTAACTTACCGACCGTCGGTAACATACTCGGAGTCGGTAACTTACCGACCGTCGGTAACATACCGACCGTCGGTAACATACCGACCGTCGGTAACATACCGACCGTCGGTAACTTACCGACCGTCGGTAACATACCGACCGTCGGTAACATACCGACCGTCGGTAACTTACCGACCGTCGGTAACATACCGACCGTCGGTAACTTACCGACCGTCGGTAACATACCGACCGTCGGTAATTTACCGACCGTCGGTAACATACCGACCGTCGGTAACATACCGACTGTCGGTAACTTACCGACCGTCGGTAACATACCGACCGTCGGTAACATACCGACCGTCGGTAACATACCGACCGTCGGTAACACACCGACCGTCGGTTACATACCGACCGTCGGTAACATACCGACCGTCGGTAACATACCGACCGTCGGTAACATACTCGGAGTCGGTAACTTACCGACCGTCGGTAAATTACCGACCGTCGGTAACATACCGACCGTCGGTAAATTACCGACCGTCGGTAACATACCGACCGTCGGTAACATACCGACCGTCGGTAACATACCGACCGTCGGTAACTTACCGACCGTCGGTAACATACGGACTGTCGGTAACATACCGACCGTCGGTAACATACCGACCGGCGGTAACATACCGACCGTCGGTAACATACTCGGAGTCGGTAACTTACCGACCGTCGGTAAATTACCGACCGTCGGTAACATACCGACCGTCGGTAAATTACTGACCGTCGGTAACATACCGACCGTCGGTAACATACCGATCGTCGGTAACTTACCGACCGTCAGTAACATACGGACTGTCGGTAACATACCGACCGTCGGTAACATACCGACCGTCGGTAACATACCGACCGTCGGTAACACACCGACCGTCGGTTACATACCGACCTTCGGTAACATACCGACCGTCGGTAACATACCGACCGTCGGTAACTTACCGACCGTCGGTAACTTACCGACCGTCGGTAACATACCGACCGTCGGTAACATACCGACTGTCGGTAACTTACCGACCGTCGGTAACATACCGACCGTCGGTAACATACCGACCGTCGGTAACATACCGACCGTCGGTAACACACCGACCGTCGGTTACAAACCGACCGTCGGTAACTTACCGACCGTCGGTAACTTACCGACCGTCGGTAACATACTCGGAGTCGGTAACTTACTGACCGTCGGTAACATACCGACCGTCGGTAACATACCGACCGTCGGTAACTTACCGACCGTCGGTCACATACCGACCGTCGGTAACATACCGACCGTCGGTAACATACCGACCGTCGGTAACATACCGACCGTCGGTAACATACCGACCGTCGGTAACATACCGACCGTCGGTAACATACCGACCGACGGTAACATACTCGGAGTCGGTAACTCACCGACCGTCGGTAACATACCGACCGTCGGTAACATACCGACCGTCGGTAACATACCGACCGTCGGTAACATACCGACCGTCGGTAACATACTCGGAGTCGGTAACTTACCGACCGTCGGTAAATTACCGACCGTCGGTAACATACCGACCGTCGGTAAATTACCGACCGTCGGTAACATACCGACCGTCGGTAACATACCGACCGTCGGTAACTTACCGACCGTCGGTAACATACGGACTGTCGGTAACATACCGACCGTCGGTAACATACCGACCGGCGGTAACATACCGACCGTCGGTAACATGCCGAATGTCGGTAACTTACCGACCGTCGGTAACATACCGACCGTCGGTAACATACCGACCGTCGGTAACATACCGACCGTCGGTAACATACTCGGAGTCGGTAACTTACCGACCGTCGGTAAATTACCGACCGTCGGTAACATACCGACCGTCGGTAAATTACCGACCGTCGGTAACATACCGATCGTCGGTAACTTACCGACCGTCGGTAACATACGGACTGTCGGTAACATACCGACCGTCGGTAACATACCGACCGTCGGTAACATACCGACCGTCGGTAACACACCGACCGTCGGTTACATACCGACCGTCGGTAACATACCGACCGTCGGTAACATACCGACCGTCGGTAACTTACCGACCGTCGGTAACTTACCGACCGTCGGTAACATACCGACCGTCGGTAACATACCGACTGTCGGTAACTTACCGACCGTCGGTAACATACCGACCGTCGGTAACATACCGACCGTCGGTAACATACCGACCGTCGGTAACACACCGACCGTCGGTTACAAACCGACCGTCGGTAACTTACCGACCGTCGGTAACATACTCGGAGTCGGTAGCTTACCGACCGTCGGTAACATACCGACCGTCGGTAACATACCGACCGTCGGTAACTTACCGACCGTCGGTAACAAACCGTCCGTCGGTAACATACCGACCGTCGATAACATACCGACCGTCGGTAACATACCGACCGTCGGTAACTTACCGACCGTCGGTATTATACCGACCGTCGGTAACATACCGACCGTCGGTAACATACCGACCGTCGGTAACATACCGACCGTCGGTAACATACCGACCGTCGGTAACACACCGACCGTCGGTAACATACTGACCGTCGGTAACTTACCGACCGTCGGTAACTTACCGACCGTCGGTAACATACTCGGAGTCGGTAACTTACCGACCGTCGGTAACATACCGACCGTCGGTAACATACCGACCGTCGGTAACATACCGACCGTCGGTAACTTACCGACCGTCGGTAACATACCGACCGTCGGTAACATACCGACCGTCGGTAACTTACCGACCGTCGGTAACATACAGACCGTCGGTAACTTACCGACCGTCGGTAACATACCGACCGTCGGTAACATGCCGACCGTCGGTAACATACTCACAGTCAGGAACTTACCGGCCGTCGGTAACATACCGACCGTCGGTAACATACCGACCGTCGGTAACTTACCGACCGTCGGTAACATACCGACCGTCGGTAACTTACCGACCGTCGGTAACATACCGACCGTCGGTAACATACCGACCGTCGGTAACATACCGACCGTCGGTAACATACCGACCGTCGGTAACATACCGACCGTCGGTAACGTACCGACCGTCGGTAACTTACCGACCGTCGGTAACTTACCGACCGTCGGTAACTTACCGACCGTCGGTAACATACTCGGAGTCGGTAACTTACCGACCGTCGGTAACATACCGACCGTCGGTAACATACCGACCGTCGGTAACATACCGACCGTCGGTAACTTACCGACCGTCGGTAACATACCGACCGTCGGTAACATACCGACCGTCGGTAACATACCGACCGTCGGTAACTTACCGACCGTCGGTAACATACCGACCGTCGGTAACTTACCGACCGTCGGTAACATACCGACCGTCGGTAATTTACCGACCGTCGGTAACATACCAACCGTCGGTAACATACCGACTGTCGGTAACTTACCGACCGTCGGTAACATACCGACCGTCAGTAACATACCGACCGTCGGTAACATACCGACCGTCGGTAACACACCGACCGTCGGTTACATACCGACCGTCGGTAACATACCGACCGTCGGTAACATACCGACCGTCGGTAACATACCGACCGTCGGTAACATACCGACCGTCGGTAACATACCGACCGTCGGTAACATACTCGGAGTCGGTAACTTACCGACCGTCGGTAAATTACCGACCGTCGGTAACATACCGACCGTCGGTAAATTACCGACCGTCGGTAACATACCGACCGTCGGTAACATACCGACCGTCGGTAACTTACCGACCGTCGGTAACATACGGACTGTCGGTAACATACCGACCGTCGGTAACATACCGACCGGCGGTAACATACCGACCGTCGGTAACATACCGACCGTCGGTAACATACCGACCGTCGGTAACATACTCGGAGTCGGTAACTTACCAACCGTCGGTAAATTACCGACCGTCGGTAACATACCGACCGTCGGTAAATTACCGACCGTCGGTAACATACCGACCGTCGGTAACATACCGACCGTCGGTAACTTACCGACCGTCGGTAACATACGGACTGTCGGTAACATACCGACCGTCGGTAACATACCGACCGGCGGTAACATACCGACCGTCGGTAACATGCCGACCGTCGGTAACTTACCGACCGTCGGTAACATACCGACCGTCGGTAACATACCGACCGTCGGTAACATACCGACCGTCGGTAACATACTCGGAGTCGGTAACTTACCGACCGTCGGTAAATTACCGACCGTCGGTAACATACCGACCGTCGGTAACATACCGACTGTCGGTAACTTACCGACCGTCGGTAACATACCGACCGTCGGTAACATACCGACCGTCGGTAACATACCGACCGTCGGTAACACACCGACCGTCGGTTACAAACCGACCGTCGGTAACTTACCGACCGTCGGTAACTTACCGACCGTCGGTAACATACTCGGAGTCGGTAGCTTACCGACCGTCGGTAACATACCGACCGTCGGTAACATACCGACCGTCGGTAACTTACCGACCGTCGGTAACAAACCGTCCGTCGGTAACATACCGACCGTCGATAACATACCGACCGTCGGTAACATACCGACCGTCGGTAACTTACCGACCGTCGGTATTATACCGACCGTCGGTAACATACCGACCGTCGGTAACATACCGACCGTCGGTAACATACCGACCGTCGGTAACATACCGACCGTCGGTAACACACCGACCGTCGGTAACATACTGACCGTCGGTAACTTACCGACCGTCGGTAACTTACCGACCGTCGGTAACATACTCGGAGTCGGTAACTTACCGACCGTCGGTAACATACCGACCGTCGGTAACATACCGACCGTCGGTAACATACCGACCGTCGGTAACTTACCGACCGTCGGTAACATACCGACCGTCGGTAACATACCGACCGTCGGTAACTTACCGACCGTCGGTAACATACAGACCGTCGGTAACTTACCGACCGTCGGTAACATACCGACCGTCGGTAACATGCCGACCGTCGGTAACATACTCACAGTCAGGAACTTACCGGCCGTCGGTAACATACCGACCGTCGGTAACATACCGACCGTCGGTAACTTACCGACCGTCGGTAACATACCGACCGTCGGTAACTTACCGACCGTCGGTAACATACCGACCGTCGGTAACATACCGACCGTCGGTAACATACCGACCGTCGGTAACATACCGACCGTCGGTAACATACCGACCGTCGGTAACGTACCGACCGTCGGTAACTTACCGACCGTCGGTAACTTACCGACCGTCGGTAACTTACCGACCGTCGGTAACATACTCGGAGTCGGTAACTTACCGACCGTCGGTAACATACCGACCGTCGGTAACATACCGACCGTCGGTAACATACCGACCGTCGGTAACTTACCGACCGTCGGTAACATACCGACCGTCGGTAACATACCGACCGTCGGTAACATACCGACCGTCGGTAACTTACCGACCGTCGGTAACATACCGACCGTCGGTAACTTACCGACCGTCGGTAACATACCGACCGTCGGTAATTTACCGACCGTCGGTAACATACCAACCGTCGGTAACATACCGACTGTCGGTAACTTACCGACCGTCGGTAACATACCGACCGTCAGTAACATACCGACCGTCGGTAACATACCGACCGTCGGTAACACACCGACCGTCGGTTACATACCGACCGTCGGTAACATACCGACCGTCGGTAACATACCGACCGTCGGTAACATACCGACCGTCGGTAACATACCGACCGTCGGTAACATACCGACCGTCGGTAACATACCGACCGTCGGTAACATACTCGGAGTCGGTAACTTACCGACCGTCGGTAAATTACCGACCGTCGGTAACATACCGACCGTCGGTAAATTACCGACCGTCGGTAACATACCGACCGTCGGTAACATACCGACCGTCGGTAACTTACCGACCGTCGGTAACATACGGACTGTCGGTAACATACCGACCGTCGGTAACATACCGACCGTCGGTAACATGCCGACCGTCGGTAACTTACCGACCGTCGGTAACATACCGACCGTCGGTAACATACCGACCGTCGGTAACATACCGACCGTCGGTAACATACCGACCGTCGGTAACATACCGACCGTCGGTAACATACTCGGAGTCGGTAACTTACCGACCGTCGGTAAATTACCGACCGTCGGTAACATACCGACCGTCGGTAAATTACCGACCGTCGGTAACATACCGACCGTCGGTAACATACCGATCGTCGGTAACTTACCGACCGTCGGTAACATACGGACTGTCGGTAACATACCGACCGTCGGTAACATACCGACCGTCGGTAACATACCGACCGTCGGTAACATACCGACCGTCGGTAACACACCGACCGTCGGTTACATACCGACCGTCGGTAACATACCGACCGTCGGTAACATACCGACCGTCGGTAACTTACCGACCGTCGGTAACTTACCGACCGTCGGTAACTCACCGACCGTCGGTAACATACTCGGAGTCGGTAACTTACCGACCGTCAGTAACATACCGACCGTCGGTAACATACCGACCGTCGGTAACATACCGACCGTCGGTAACTTACCGACCGTCGGTAACTTACCGACCGTCGGTAACTTACCGACCGTCGGTAACATACTCGGAGTCGGTAACTTACCGACCGTCGGTAACATACCGACCGTCGGTAACATACCGACCGTCGGTAACATACCGACCGTCGGTAACTTACCGACCGTCGGTAACATACCGACCGTCGGTAACATACCGACCGTCGGTAACTTACCGACCGTCGGTAACATACAGACCGTCGGTAACTTACCGACCGTCGGTAACATACCGACCGTCGGTAACATGCCGACCGTCGGTAACATACTCACAGTCAGGAACTTACCGGCCGTCGGTAACATACCGACCGTCGGTAACATACCGACCGTCGGTAACTTACCGACCGTCGGTAACATACCGACCGTCGGTAACTTACCGACCGTCGGTAACATACCGACCGTCGGTAACATACCGACCGTCGGTAACATACCGACCGTCGGTAACATACCGACCGTCGGTAACATACCGACCGTCGGTAACGTACCGACCGTCGGTAACTTACCGACCGTCGGTAACTTACCGACCGTCGGTAACTTACCGACCGTCGGTAACATACTCGGAGTCGGTAACTTACCGACCGTCGGTAACATACCGACCGTCGGTAACATACCGACCGTCGGTAACATACCGACCGTCGGTAACATACCGACCGTCGGTAACTTACCGACCGTCGGTAACATACCGACCGTCGGTAACATACCGACCGTCGGTAACATACCGACCGTCGGTAACTTACCGACCGTCGGTAACATACCGACCGTCGGTAACTTACCGACCGTCGGTAACATACCGACCGTCGGTAACTCACCGACCGTCGGTAACATACTCGGAGTCGGTAACTTACCGACCGTCAGTAACATACCGACCGTCGGTAACATACCGACCGTCGGTAACATACCGACCGTCGGTAACTTACCGACCGTCGGTAACTTACCGACCGTCGGTAACTTACCGACCGTCGGTAACATACTCGGAGTCGGTAACTTACCGACCGTCGGTAACATACCGACCGTCGGTAACATACCGACCGTCGGTAACTTACCGACCGTCGGTAACATACCGACCGTCGGTAACAGACCGACCGTCGGTAACATACCGACCGTCGGTAACATACCGACCGTCGGTAACATACCGACCGTCGGTAACATACCGACCGACGGTAACATACTCGGAGTCGGTAACTCACCGACCGTCGGTAACATACCGACCGTCGGTAACATACCGACCGTCGGTAACATACCGACCGTCGGTAACATACCGACCGTCGGTAACATACCGACCGTCGGTAACTTACCGACCGTCGGTAACATACTCGGAGTCGGTAACTTACCGACCGTCGGTAACATACCGACCGTCGGTAACATACCGACCGTCGGTAACTTACCGACCGTCGGTAACATACCGACCGTCGGTAACATACCGACCGTCGGTAACATACCGACCGTCGGTAACATACCGACCGTCGGTAACATACCGACCGACGGTAACATAC
This sequence comes from Macrophya alboannulata, assembly GCA_949628255.1. Classification (NCBI taxonomy): domain Eukaryota; kingdom Metazoa; phylum Arthropoda; class Insecta; order Hymenoptera; family Tenthredinidae; genus Macrophya; species Macrophya alboannulata. The sequence goes on along the minus strand of OX451206.1, from coordinate 31,713,641 downwards.
TCGGAGTCGGTAACTCACCGACCGTCGGTAACATACCGACCGTCGGTAACATACCGACCGTCGGTAACATACCGACCGTCGGTAACATACCGACCGTCGGTAACATACCGACCGTCGGTAACATACCGACCGACGGTAACATACTCGGAGTCGGTAACTCACCGACCGTCGGTAACATACCGACCGTCGGTAACATACCGACCGTCGGTAACATACCGACCGTCGGTAACTTACCGACCGTCGGTAACATACCGACCGTCGGTAACACACCGACCGTCGGTAACATACCGACCGTCGGTAACACACCGACCGTCGGTAACATACCGACCGTCGGTAACATACCGACCGTCGGTAACATACCGAGCGTCGGTAACCTACCGACCGTCGGTAACATACCGACCGTCGGTAACTTACCGACCGTCGGTAACATACCGACCGTCGGTAACATACTCGGAGTCGGTAACTTACCGACCGTCGGTAACATACCGACCGTCGGTAATATACCGACCGTCGGTAACTTACCGACCGTCGGTAACAAACCGTCCGTCGGTAACATACCGACCGTCGATAACATACCGACCGTCGGTAACATACCGACCGTCGGTAACTTACCGACCGTCGGTATTATACCGACCGTCGGTAACATACCGACCGTCGGTAACATACCGACCGTCGGTAACATACCGACCGTCGGTAACATACCGACCGTCGGTAACATACCGACCGTCGGTAACACACCGACCGTCGGTAACATACCGACCGTCGGTAACTTACCGACCGTCGGTAACTTACCGACCGTCGGTAACTTACCGACCGTCGGTAACATACTCGGAGTCGGTAACTTACCGACCGTCGGTAACATACCGACCGTCGGTAACATACCGACCGTCGGTAACATACCGACCGTCGGTAACTTACCGACCGTCGGTAACATACCGACCGTCGGTAACATACCGACCGTCGGTAACTTACCGACCGTCGGTAACATACCGACCGTCGGTAACTTACCGACCGTCGGTAACATACCGACCGTCGGTAACATGCCGACCGTCGGTAACATACTCACAGTCAGGAACTTACCGGCCGTCGGTAACATACCGACCGTCGGTAACATACCGACCGTCGGTAACTTACCGACCGTCGGTAACATACCGACCGTCGGTAACTTACCGACCGTCGGTGACATACCGACCGTCGGTAACATACCGACCGTCGGTAACATACCGACCGTCGGTAACATACCGACCGTCGGTAACATACCGACCGTCGGTAACGTACCGACCGTCGGTAACGTACCGACCGTCGGTAACGTACCGACCGTCGGTAACTTACCGACCGTCGGTAACTTACCGACCGTCGGTAACATACTCGGAGTCGGTAACTTACCGACCGTCGGTAACATACCGACCGTCGGTAACATACCGACCGTCGGTAACATACCGACCGTCGGTAACACACCGACCGTCGGTTACATACCGACCGTCGGTAACATACCGACCGTCGGTAACATACCGACCAACGGTAACATACTCGGAGTCGGTAACTTACCGACCGTCGGTAAATTACCGACCGTCGGTAACATACCGACCGTCGGTAAATTACCGACCGTCGGTAACATACCGACCGTCGGTAACATACCGACCGTCGGTAACATACCGACCGTCGGTAACTTACCGACCGTCGGTAACTTACCGAACGTCGGTAACTTACCGACCGTCGGTAACATACTCGGAGTCGGTAACTTACCGACCGTCGGTAACATACCGACCGTCGGTAACATACCGACCGTCGGTAACTTACCGACCGTCGGTAACATACCGACCGTCGGTAACATACCGACCGTCGGTAACATACCGACCGTCGGTAACATACCGACCGTCGGTAACATACCGACCGTCGGTAACATACCGACCGTCGGTAACATACCGACCGTCGGTAACTTACCGACCGTCGGTAACATACCGACCGTCGGTAACACACCGACCGTCGGTAACATACCGACCGTCGGTAACACACCGACCGTCGGTAACATACCGACCGTCGGTAACATACCGACCGTCGGTAACATACCGAGCGTCGGTAACCTACCGACCGTCGGTAACATACCGACCGTCGGTAACTTACCGACCGTCGGTAACATACCGACCGTCGGTAACATACTCGGAGTCGGTAACTTACCGACCGTCGGTAACATACCGACCGTCGGTAATATACCGACCGTCGGTAATATACCGACCGTCGGTAACTTACCGACCGTCGGTAACAAACCGTCCGTCGGTAACATACCGACCGTCGATAACATACCGACCGTCGGTAACATACCGACCGTCGGTAACTTACCGACCGTCGGTATTATACCGACCGTCGGTAACATACCGACCGTCGGTAACATACCGACCGTCGGTAACATACCGACCGTCGGTAACATACCGACCGTCGGTAACACACCGACCGTCGGTAACATACCGACCGTCGGTAACTTACCGACCGTCGGTAACTTACCGACCGTCGGTAACTTACCGACCGTCGGTAACATACTCGGAGTCGGTAACTTACCGACCGTCGGTAACATACCGACCGTCGGTAACATACCGACCGTCGGTAACATACCGACCGTCGGTAACTTACCGACCGTCGGTAACATACCGACCGTCGGTAACATACCGACCGTCGGTAACTTACCGACCGTCGGTAACATACAGACCGTCGGTAACTTACCGACCGTCGGTAACATACCGACCGTCGGTAACATGCCGACCGTCGGTAACATACTCACAGTCAGGAACTCACCGGCCGTCGGTAACATACCGACCGTCGGTAACATACTGACCGTCGGTAACTTACCGACCGTCGGTAACATACCGACCGTCGGTAACTTACCGACCGTCGGTAACATACCGACCGTCGGTAACATACCGACCGTCGGTAACATACCGACCGTCGGTAACATACCGACCGTCGGTAACATACCGACCGTCGGTAACGTACCGACCGTCGGTAACGTACCGACCGTCGGTAACGTACCGACCGTCGGTAACTTACCGACCGTCGGTAACTTACCGACCGTCGGTAACTTACCGACCGTCGGTAACATACTCGGAGTCGGTAACTTACCGACCGTCGGTAACATACCGACCGTCGGTAACATACCGACCGTCGGTAACATACCGACCGTCGGTAACACACCGACCGTCGGTTACATACCGACCGTCGGTAACATACCGACCGTCGGTAACATACCGACCAACGGTAACATACTCGGAGTCGGTAACTTACCGACCGTCGGTAAATTACCGACCGTCGGTAACATACCGACCGTCGGTAAATTACCGACCGTCGGTAACATACCGACCGTCGGTAACATACCGACCGTCGGTAACTTACCGACCGTCGGTAACATACGGACTGTCGGTAACATACCGACCGTCGGTAACATACCGACCGGCGGTAACATACCGACCGTCGGTAACATGCCGACCGTCGGTAACTTACCGACCGTCGGTAACATACCGACCGTCGGTAACATACCGACCGTCGGTAACATACCGACCGTCGGTAACATACTCGGAGTCGGTAACTTACCGACCGTCGGTAAATTACCGACCGTCGGTAACATACCGACCGTCGGTAAATTACCGACCGTCGGTAACATACCGACCGTCGGTAACATACCGATCGTCGGTAACTTACCGACCGTCGGTAACATACGGACTGTCGGTAACATACCGACCGTCGGTAACATACCGACCGTCGGTAACATACCGACCGTCGGTAACACACCGACCGTCGGTTACATACCGACCGTCGGTAACATACAGACCGTCGGTAACTTACCGACCGTCGGTAACATACCGACCGTCGGTAACATGCCGACCGTCGGTAACATACTCACAGTCAGGAACTTACCGGCCGTCGGTAACATACCGACCGTCGGTAACATACCGACCGTCGGTAACTTACCGACCGTCGGTAACATACCGACCGTCATTAACTTACCGACCGTCGGTAACATACCGACCGTCGGTAACATACCGACCGTCGGTAACATACCGACCGTCGGTAACATACCGACCGTCGGTAACATACCGACCGTCGGTAACGTACCGACCGTCGGTAACTTACCGACCGTCGGTAACTTACCGACCGTCGGTAACATACTCGGAGTCGGTAACTTACCGACCGTCGGTAACATACCGACCGTCGGTAACATACCGACCGTCGGTAACATACCGACCGTCGGTAACTTACCGACCGTCGGTAACATACCGACCGTCGGTAACATACCGACCGTCGGTAACTTACCGACCGTCGGTAACATACCGACCGTCGGTAACTTACCGACCGTCGGTAACATACCGACCGTCGGTAATTTACCGACCGTCGGTAACATACCGACCGTCGGTAACATACCGACTGTCGGTAACTTACCGACCGTCGGTAACATACCGACCGTCGGTAACATACCGACCGTCGGTAACATACCGACCGTCGGTAACACACCGACCGTCGGTTACATACCGACCGTCGGTAACATACCGACCGTCGGTAACATACCGACCGTCGGTAACATACTCGGAGTCGGTAACTTACCGACCGTCGGTAAATTACCGACCGTCGGTAACATACCGACCGTCGGTAAATTACCGACCGTCGGTAACATACCGACCGTCGGTAACATACCGACCGTCGGTAACATACCGACCGTCGGTAACTTACCGACCGTCGGTAACATACCGACCGTCGGTAACATACCGACCGTCGGTAACGTACCGACCGTCGGTAACGTACCGACCGTCGGTAACGTACCGACCGTCGGTAACTTACCGACCGTCGGTAACTTACCGACCGTCGGTAACTTACCGACTGTCGGTAACATACCGACCGTCGGTAACACACCGACCGTCGGTTACATACCGACCGTCGGTAACATACCGACCGTCGGTAACATACCGACCAACGGTAACATACTCGGAGTCGGTAACTTACCGACCGTCGGTAAATTACCGACCGTCGGTAACATACCGACCGTCGGTAAATTACCGACCGTCGGTAACATACCGACCGTCGGTAACATACCGACCGTCGGTAACTTACCGACCGTCGGTAACATACGGACTGTCGGTAACATACCGACCGTCGGTAACATACCGACCGGCGGTAACATACCGACCGTCGGTAACATGCCGACCGTCGGTAACTTACCGACCGTCGGTAACATACCGACCGTCGGTAACATACCGACCGTCGGTAACATACCGACCGTCGGTAACATACTCGGAGTCGGTAACTTACCGACCGTCGGTAAATTACCGACCGTCGGTAACATACCGACCGGCGGTAACATACCGACCGTCGGTAACATGCCGACCGTCGGTAACTTACCGACCGTCGGTAACATACCGACCGTCGGTAACATACCGACCGTCGGTAACATACCGACCGTCGGTAACATACTCGGAGTCGGTAACTTACCGACCGTCGGTAAATTACCGACCGTCGGTAACATACCGACCGTCGGTAAATTACCGACCGTCGGTAACATACCGACCGTCGGTAACATACCGATCGTCGGTAACTTACCGACCGTCGGTAACATACGGACTGTCGGTAACATACCGACCGTCGGTAACATACCGACCGTCGGTAACACACCGACCGTCGGTTACATACCGACCGTCGGTAACATACAGACCGTCGGTAACTTACCGACCGTCGGTAACATACCGACCGTCGGTAACATGCCGACCGTCGGTAACATACTCACAGTCAGGAACTTACCGGCCGTCGGTAACATACCGACCGTCGGTAACATACCGACCGTCGGTAACTTACCGACCGTCGGTAACATACCGACCGTCGGTAACTTACCGACCGTCGGTAACATACCGACCGTCGGTAACATACCGACCGTCGGTAACATACCGACCGTCGGTAACATACCGACCGTCGGTAACATACCGACCGTCGGTAACGTACCGACCGTCGGTAACATACCGACCGTCGGTAACGTACCGACCGTCGGTAACTTACCGACCGTCGGTAACTTACCGACCGTCGGTAACATACTCGGAGTCGGTAACTTACCGACCGTCGGTAACATACCGACCGTCGGTAACATACCGACCGTCGGTAACTTACCGACCGTCGGTAACATACCGACCGTCGGTAACTTACCGACCGTCGGTAACATACCGACCGTCGGTAATTTACCGACCGTCGGTAACATACCGACCGTCGGTAACATACCGACTGTCGGTAACTTACCGACCGTCGGTAACATACCGACCGTCGGTAACATACCGACCGTCGGTAACATACCGACCGTCGGTAACACACCGACCGTCGGTTACATACCGACCGTCGGTAACATACCGACCGTCGGTAACATACCGACCGTCGGTAACATACTCGGAGTCGGTAACTTACCGACCGTCGGTAAATTACCGACCGTCGGTAACATACCGACCGTCGGTAAATTACCGACCGTCGGTAACATACCGACCGTCGGTAACATACCGACCGTCGGTAACATACCGACCGTCGGTAACTTACCGACCGTCGGTAACATACGGACTGTCGGTAACATACCGACCGTCGGTAACATACCGACCGGCGGTAACATACCGACCGTCGGTAACATACTCGGAGTCGGTAACTTACCGACCGTCGGTAAATTACCGACCGTCGGTAACATACCGACCGTCGGTAAATTACTGACCGTCGGTAACATACCGACCGTCGGTAACATACCGATCGTCGGTAACTTACCGACCGTCAGTAACATACGGACTGTCGGTAACATACCGACCGTCGGTAACATACCGACCGTCGGTAACATACCGACCGTCGGTAACACACCGACCGTCGGTTACATACCGACCGTCGGTAACATACCGACCGTCGGTAACATACCGACCGTCGGTAACTTACCGACCGTCGGTAACTTACCGACCGTCGGTAACATACCGACCGTCGGTAACATACCGACTGTCGGTAACTTACCGACCGTCGGTAACTTACCGACCGTCGGTAACATACCGACCGTCGGTAACATACCGACCGTCGGTAACATACCGACCGTCGGTAACACACCGACCGTCGGTTACAAACCGACCGTCGGTAACTTACCGACCGTCGGTAACTTACCGACCGTCGGTAACATACTCGGAGTCGGTAACTTACTGACCGTCGGTAACATACCGACCGTCGGTAACATACCGACCGTCGGTAACTTACCGACCGTCGGTCACATACCGACCGTCGGTAACATACCGACCGTCGGTAACATACCGACCGTCGGTAACATACCGACCGTCGGTAACATACCGACCGTCGGTAACATACCGACCGTCGGTAACATACCGACCGACGGTAACATACTCGGAGTCGGTAACTCACCGACCGTCGGTAACATACCGACCGTCGGTAACATACCGACCGTCGGTAACATACCGACCGTCGGTAACATACTCGGAGTCGGTAACTTACCGACCGTCGGTAAATTACCGACCGTCGGTAACATACCGACCGTCGGTAAATTACCGACCGTCGGTAACATACCGACCGTCGGTAACATACCGACCGTCGGTAACTTACCGACCGTCGGTAACATACGGACTGTCGGTAACATACCGACCGTCGGTAACATACCGACCGGCGGTAACATACCGACCGTCGGTAACATGCCGACCGTCGGTAACATACCGACCGTCGGTAACATACCGACCGTCGGTAACATACCGACCGTCGGTAACATACTCGGAGTCGGTAACTTACCGACCGTCGGTAAATTACCGACCGTCGGTAACATACCGACCGTCGGTAAATTACCGACCGTCGGTAACATACCGACCGTCGGTAACATACCGATCGTCGGTAACTTACCGACCGTCGGTAACATACGGACTGTCGGTAACATACCGACCGTCGGTAACATACCGACCGTCGGTAACATACCGACCGTCGGTAACACACCGACCGTCGGTTACATACCGACCGTCGGTAACATACCGACCGTCGGTAACATACCGACCGTCGGTAACATACCGACCGTCGGTAACACACCGACCGTCGGTTACAAACCGACCGTCGGTAACTTACCGACCGTCGGTAACTTACCGACCGTCGGTAACAAACCGTCCGTCGGTAACATACCGACCGTCGATAACATACCGACCGTCGGTAACATACCGACCGTCGGTAACTTACCGACCGTCGGTATTATACCGACCGTCGGTAACATACCGACCGTCGGTAACATACCGACCGTCGGTAACATACCGACCGTCGGTAACATACCGACCGTCGGTAACACACCGACCGTCGGTAACATACTGACCGTCGGTAACTTACCGACCGTCGGTAACTTACCGACCGTCGGTAACATACTCGGAGTCGGTAACTTACCGACCGTCGGTAACACACCGACCGTCGGTAACATACCGACCGTCGGTAACATACCGACCGTCGGTAACTTACCGACCGTCGGTAACATACCGACCGTCGGTAACATACCGACCGTCGGTAACTTACCGACCGTCGGTAACATACAGACCGTCGGTAACTTACCGACCGTCGGTAACATACCGACCGTCGGTAACATGCCGACCGTCGGTAACATGCCGACCGTCGGTAACATACTCACAGTCAGGAACTTACCGGCCGTCGGTAACATACCGACCGTCGGTAACATACCGACCGTCGGTAACTTACCGACCGTCGGTAACATACCGACCGTCGGTAACTTACCGACCGTCGGTAACATACCGACCGTCGGTAACATACCGACCGTCGGTAACATACCGACCGTCGGTAACACACCGACCGTCGGTTACATACCGACCGTCGGTAACATACCGACCGTCGGTAACATACCGACCGTCGGTAACATACTCGGAGTCGGTAACTTACCGACCGTCGGTAAATTACCGACCGTCGGTAACATACCGACCGTCGGTAAATTACCGACCGTCGGTAACATACCGACCGTCGGTAACATACCGACCGTCGGTAACATACCGACCGTCGGTAACTTACCGACCGTCGGTAACATACGGACTGTCGGTAACATACCGACCGTCGGTAACATACCGACCGGCGGTAACATACCGACCGTCGGTAACATACTCGGAGTCGGTAACTTACCGACCGTCGGTAAATTACCGACCGTCGGTAACATACCGACCGTCGGTAAATTACTGACCGTCGGTAACATACCGACCGTCGGTAACATACCGATCGTCGGTAACTTACCGACCGTCAGTAACATACGGACTGTCGGTAACATACCGACCGTCGGTAACATACCGACCGTCAGTAACATACCGACCGTCGGTAACACACCGACCGTCGGTTACATACCGACCGTCGGTAACATACCGACCGTCGGTAACATACCGACCGTCGGTAACTTACCGACCGTCGGTAACTTACCGACCGTCGGTAACATACCGACCGTCGGTAACATACCGACTGTCGGTAACTTACCGACCGTCGGTAACATACCGACCGTCGGTAACATACCGACCGTCGGTAACATACCGACCGTCGGTAACACACCGACCGTCGGTTACAAACCGACCGTCGGTAACTTACCGACCGTCGGTAACTTACCGACCGTCGGTAACATACTCGGAGTCGGTAACTTACTGACCGTCGGTAACATACCGACCGTCGGTAACATACCGACCGTCGGTAACTTACCGACCGTCGGTCACATACCGACCGTCGGTAACATACCGACCGTCGGTAACATACCGACCGTCGGTAACATACCGACCGTCGGTAACATACCGACCGTCGGTAACATACCGACCGTCGGTAACATACCGACCGACGGTAACATACTCGGAGTCGGTAACTCACCGACCGTCGGTAACATACCGACCGTCGGTAACATACCGACCGTCGGTAACATACCGACCGTCGGTAACATACTCGGAGTCGGTAACTTACCGACCGTCGGTAAATTACCGACCGTCGGTAACATACCGACCGTCGGTAAATTACCGACCGTCGGTAACATACCGACCGTCGGTAACATACCGACCGTCGGTAACTTACCGACCGTCGGTAACATACGGACTGTCGGTAACATACCGACCGTCGGTAACATACCGACCGGCGGTAACATACCGACCGTCGGTAACATGCCGACCGTCGGTAACTTACCGACCGTCGGTAACATACCGACCGTCGGTAACATACCGACCGTCGGTAACATACCGACCGTCGGTAACATACTCGGAGTCGGTAACTTACCGACCGTCGGTAAATTACCGACCGTCGGTAACATACCGACCGTCGGTAAATTACCGACCGTCGGTAACATACCGACCGTCGGTAACATACCGATCGTCGGTAACTTACCGACCGTCGGTAACATACGGACTGTCGGTAACATACCGACCGTCGGTAACATACCGACCGTCGGTAACATACCGACCGTCGGTAACACACCGACCGTCGGTTACATACCGACCGTCGGTAACATACCGACCGTCGGTAACATACCGACCGTCGGTAACATACCGACCGTCGGTAACACACCGACCGTCGGTTACAAACCGACCGTCGGTAACTTACCGACCGTCGGTAACTTACCGACCGTCGGTAACAAACCGTCCGTCGGTAACATACCGACCGTCGATAACATACCGACCGTCGGTAACATACCGACCGTCGGTAACTTACCGACCGTCGGTATTATACCGACCGTCGGTAACATACCGACCGTCGGTAACATACCGACCGTCGGTAACATACCGACCGTCGGTAACATACCGACCGTCGGTAACACACCGACCGTCGGTAACATACTGACCGTCGGTAACTTACCGACCGTCGGTAACTTACCGACCGTCGGTAACATACTCGGAGTCGGTAACTTACCGACCGTCGGTAACACACCGACCGTCGGTAACATACCGACCGTCGGTAACATACCGACCGTCGGTAACTTACCGACCGTCGGTAACATACCGACCGTCGGTAACATACCGACCGTCGGTAACTTACCGACCGTCGGTAACATACAGACCGTCGGTAACTTACCGACCGTCGGTAACATACCGACCGTCGGTAACATGCCGACCGTCGGTAACATGCCGACCGTCGGTAACATACTCACAGTCAGGAACTTACCGGCCGTCGGTAACATACCGACCGTCGGTAACATACCGACCGTCGGTAACTTACCGACCGTCGGTAACATACCGACCGTCGGTAACTGACCGACCGTCGGTAACATACCGACCGTCGGTAACATACCGACCGTCGGTAACATACCGACCGTCGGTAACATACCGACCGTCGGTAACATACCGACCGTCGGTAACGTACCGACCGTCGGTAACTTACCGACCGTCGGTAACTTACCGACCATCGGTAACTTACCGACCGTCGGTAACATACTCGGAGTCGGTAACTTACCGACCGTCGGTAACATACCGACCGTCGGTAACATACCGACCGTCGGTAACATACCGACCGTCGGTAACTTACCGACCGTCGGTAACATACCGACCGTCGGTAACATACCGACCGTCGGTAACTTACCGACCGTCGGTAACATACCGACCGTCGGTAACTTACCGACCGTCGGTAACATACCGACCGTCGGTAATTTACCGACCGTCGGTAACATACCAACCGTCGGTAACATACCGACTGTCGGTAACTTACCGACCGTCGGTAACATACCGACCGTCAGTAACATACCGACCGTCGGTAACATACCGACCGTCGGTAACACACCGACCGTCGGTTACATACCGACCGTCGGTAACATACCGACCGTCGGTAACATACCGACCGTCGGTAACATACCGACCGTCGGTAACATACCGACCGTCGGTAACATACCGACCGTCGGTAACATACTCGGAGTCGGTAACTTACCGACCGTCGGTAAATTACCGACCGTCGGTAACATACCGACCGTCGGTAAATTACCGACCGTCGGTAACATACCGACCGTCGGTAACATACCGACCGTCGGTAACTTACCGACCGTCGGTAACATACGGACTGTCGGTAACATACCGACCGTCGGTAACATACCGACCGGCGGTAACATACCGACCGTCGGTAACATACCGACCGTCGGTAACATACCGACCGTCGGTAACATACTCGGAGTCGGTAACTTACCGACCGTCGGTAAATTACCGACCGTCGGTAACATACCGACCGTCGGTAAATTACCGACCGTCGGTAACATACCGACCGTCGGTAACATACCGACCGTCGGTAACTTACCGACCGTCGGTAACATACGGACTGTCGGTAACATACCGACCGTCGGTAACATACCGACCGGCGGTAACATACCGACCGTCGGTAACATGCCGACCGTCGGTAACTTACCGACCGTCGGTAACATACCGACCGTCGGTAACATACCGACCGTCGGTAACATACCGACCGTCGGTAACATACTCGGAGTCGGTAACTTACCGACCGTCGGTAAATTACCGACCGTCGGTAACATACCGACCGTCGGTAAATTACCGACCGTCGGTAACATACCGACCGTCGGTAACATACCGATCGTCGGTAACTTACCGAACGTCGGTAACATACGGACTGTCGGTAACATACCGACCGTCGGTAACATACCGACCGTCGGTAACACACCGACCGTCGGTTACATACCGACCGTCGGTAACATACCGACCGTCGGTAACATACCGACCGTCGGTAACTTACCGACCGTCGGTAACTTACCGACCGTCGGTAACATACCGACCGTCGGTAACATACCGACTGTCGGTAACTTACCGACCGTTGGTAACATACCGACCGTCGGTAACATACCGACCGTCGGTAACATACCGACCGTCGGTAACACACCGACCGTCGGTTACAAACCGACCGTCGGTAACTTACCGACCGTCGGTAACTTACCGACCGTCGGTAACATACTCGGAGTCGGTAGCTTACCGACCGTCGGTAACATACCGACCGTCGGTAACATACCGACCGTCGGTAACTTACCGACCGTCGGTAACAAACCGTCCGTCGGTAACATACCGACCGTCGATAACATACCGACCGTCGGTAACATACCGACCGTCGGTAACTTACCGACCGTCGGTATTATACCGACCGTCGGTAACATACCGACCGTCGGTAACATACCGACCGTCGGTAACATACCGACCGTCGGTAACATACCGACCGTCGGTAACACACCGACCGTCGGTAACATACTGACCGTCGGTAACTTACCGACCGTCGGTAACTTACCGACCGTCGGTAACATACTCGGAGTCGGTAACTTACCGACCGTCGGTAACATACCGACCGTCGGTAACATACCGACCGTCGGTAACATACCGACCGTCGGTAACTTACCGACCGTCGGTAACATACCGACCGTCGGTAACATACCGACCGTCGGTAACTTACCGACCGTCGGTAACATACAGACCGTCGGTAACTTACCGACCGTCGGTAACATACCGACCGTCGGTAACATGCCGACCGTCGGTAACATACTCACAGTCAGGAACTTACCGACCGTCGGTAACATACCGACCGTCGGTAACATACCGACCGTCGGTAACATACCGACCGTCGGTAACATACCGACCGTCGGTAAATTACCGACCGTCGGTAACATACCGACCGTCGGTAACATACCGACCGTCGGTAACATACCGACCGTCGGTAACTTACCGACCGTCGGTAACATACCGACCGTCGGTAACATACCGACCGTCGGTAACGTACCGACCGTCGGTAACGTACCGACCGTCGGTAACGTACCGACCGTCGGTAACTTACCGACCGTCGGTAACTTACCGACCGTCGGTAACTTACCGACCGTCGGTAACATACTCGGAGTCGGTAACTTACCGACCGTCGGTAACATACCGACCGTCGGTAACATACCGACCGTCGGTAACATACCGACCGTCGGTAACACACCGACCGTCGGTTACATACCGACCGTCGGTAACATACCGACCGTCGGTAACATACCGACCAACGGTAACATACTCGGAGTCGGTAACTTACCGACCGTCGGTAACATACCGACCGTCGGTAACATACCGACCGTCGGTAACATACCGACCGTCGGTAACTTACCGACCGTCGGTAACATACCGACCGTCGGTAACATACCGACCGTCGGTAACTTACCGACCGTCGGTAACATACCGACCGTCGGTAACTTACCGACCGTCGGTAACATACCGACCGTCGGTAATTTACCGACCGTCGGTAACATACCAACCGTCGGTAACATACCGACTGTCGGTAACTTACCGACCGTCGGTAACATACCGACCGTCAGTAACATACCGACCGTCGGTAACATACCGACCGTCGGTAACACACCGACCGTCGGTTACATACCGACCGTCGGTAACATACCGACCGTCGGTAACATACCGACCGTCGGTAACATACCGACCGTCGGTAACATACCGACCGTCGGTAACATACCGACCGTCGGTAACATACTCGGAGTCGGTAACTTACCGACCGTCGGTAAATTACCGACCGTCGGTAACATACCGACCGTCGGTAAATTACCGACCGTCGGTAACATACCGACCGTCGGTAACATACCGACCGTCGGTAACTTACCGACCGTCGGTAACATACGGACTGTCGGTAACATACCGACCGTCGGTAACATACCGACCGGCGGTAACATACCGACCGTCGGTAACATACCGACCGTCGGTAACATACCGACCGTCGGTAACATACTCGGAGTCGGTAACTTACCGACCGTCGGTAAATTACCGACCGTCGGTAACATACCGACCGTCGGTAAATTACCGATCGTCGGTAACATACCGACCGTCGGTAACATACCGACCGTCGGTAACTTACCGACCGTCGGTAACATACCGACCGTCGGTAACATACCGACCGTCGGTAACATACCGACCGTCGGTAACATACTCGGAGTCGGTAACTTACCGACCGTCGGTAAATTACCGACCGTCGGTAACATACCGACCGTCGGTAAATTACCGACCGTCGGTAACATACCGACCGTCGGTAACATACCGATCGTCGGTAACTTACCGACCGTCGGTAACATACGGACTGTCGGTAACATACCGACCGTCGGTAACATACCGACCGTCGGTAACATACCGACCGTCGGTAACACACCGACCGTCGGTTACATACCGACCGTCGGTAACATACCGACCGTCGGTAACATACCGACCGTCGGTAACTTACCGACCGTCGGTAACTTACCGACCGTCGGTAACTCACCGACCGTCGGTAACATACTCGGAGTCGGTAACTTACCGACCGTCAGTAACATACCGACCGTCGGTAACATACCGACCGTCGGTAACATACCGACCGTCGGTAACTTACCGACCGTCGGTAACTTACCGACCGTCGGTAACTTACCGACCGTCGGTAACATACTCGGAGTCGGTAACTTACCGACCGTCGGTAACATACCGACCGTCGGTAACATACCGACCGTCGGTAACATACCGACCGTCGGTAACTTACCGACCGTCGGTAACATACCGACCGTCGGTAACATACCGACCGTCGGTAACTTACCGACCGTCGGTAACATACAGACCGTCGGTAACTTACCGACCGTCGGTAACATACCGACCGTCGGTAACATGCCGACCGTCGGTAACATACTCACAGTCAGGAACTTACCGGCCGTCGGTAACATACCGACCGTCGGTAACATACCGACCGTCGGTAACTTACCGACCGTCGGTAACATACCGACCGTCGGTAACTTACCGACCGTCGGTAACATACCGACCGTCGGTAACATACCGACCGTCGGTAACATACCGACCGTCGGTAACATACCGACCGTCGGTAACATACCGACCGTCGGTAACGTACCGACCGTCGGTAACTTACCGACCGTCGGTAACTTACCGACCGTCGGTAACTTACCGACCGTCGGTAACATACTCGGAGTCGGTAACTTACCGACCGTCGGTAACATACCGACCGTCGGTAACATACCGACCGTCGGTAACATACCGACCGTCGGTAACTTACCGACCGTCGGTAACATACCGACCGTCGGTAACATACCGACCGTCGGTAACATACCGACCGTCGGTAACTTACCGACCGTCGGTAACATACCGACCGTCGGTAACTTACCGACCGTCGGTAACATACCGACCGTCGGTAATTTACCGACCGTCGGTAACATACCAACCGTCGGTAACATACCGACTGTCGGTAACTTACGGACCGTCGGTAACATACCGACCGTCAGTAACATACCGACCGTCGGTAACATACCGACCGTCGGTAACACACCGACCGTCGGTTACATACCGACCGTCGGTAACATACCGACCGTCGGTAACATACCGACCGTCGGTAACATACCGACCGTCGGTAACATACCGACCGTCGGTAACATACCGACCGTCGGTAACATACCGACCGTCGGTAACATACTCGGAGTCGGTAACTTACCGACCGTCGGTAAATTACCGACCGTCGGTAACATACCGACCGTCGGTAAATTACCGACCGTCGGTAACATACCGACCGTCGGTAACATACCGACCGTCGGTAACTTACCGACCGTCGGTAACATACGGACTGTCGGTAACATACCGACCGTCGGTAACATACCGACCGTCGGTAACATGCCGACCGTCGGTAACTTACCGACCGTCGGTAACATACCGACCGTCGGTAACATACCGACCGTCGGTAACATACCGACCGTCGGTAACATACCGACCGTCGGTAACATACCGACCGTCGGTAACATACTCGGAGTCGGTAACTTACCGACCGTCGGTAAATTACCGACCGTCGGTAACATACCGACCGTCGGTAAATTACCGACCGTCGGTAACATACCGACCGTCGGTAACATACCGATCGTCGGTAACTTACCGACCGTCGGTAACATACGGACTGTCGGTAACATACCGACCGTCGGTAACATACCGACCGTCGGTAACATACCGACCGTCGGTAACACACCGACCGTCGGTTACATACCGACCGTCGGTAACATACCGACCGTCGGTAACATACCGACCGTCGGTAACTTACCGACCGTCGGTAACTTACCGACCGTCGGTAACTCACCGACCGTCGGTAACATACTCGGAGTCGGTAACTTACCGACCGTCAGTAACATACCGACCGTCGGTAACATACCGACCGTCGGTAACATACCGACCGTCGGTAACTTACCGACCGTCGGTAACTTACCGACCGTCGGTAACTTACCGACCGTCGGTAACTTACCGACCGTCGGTAACATACTCGGAGTCGGTAACTTACCGACCGTCGGTAACATACCGACCGTCGGTAACATACCGACCGTCGGTAACTTACCGACCGTCGGTAACATACCGACCGTCGGTAACAGACCGACCGTCGGTAACATACCGACCGTCGGTAACATACCGACCGTCGGTAACATACCGACCGTCGGTAACATACCGACCGACGGTAACATACTCGGAGTCGGTAACTCACCGACCGTCGGTAACATACCGACCGTCGGTAACATACCGACCGTCGGTAACATACCGACCGTCGGTAACATACCGACCGTCGGTAACATACCGACCGTCGGTAACATACCGACCGTCGGTAACATACCGACCGTCGGTAACATACCGACCGTCGGTAACATACCGACCGTCGGTAACATACCGACCGTCGGTAACTTACCGACCGTCGGTAACTTACCGACCGTCGGTAACTTACCGACCGTCGGTAACATACTCGGAGTCGGTAACTTACCGACCGTCGGTAACATACCGACCGTCGGTAACATACCGACCGTCGGTAACTTACCGACCGTCGGTAACATACCGACCGTCGGTAACATACCGACCGTCGGTAACATACCGACCGTCGGTAACATACCGACCGTCGGTAACATACCGACCGACGGTAACATACTCGGAGTCGGTAACTCACCGACCGTCGGTAACATACCGACCGTCGGTAACATACCGACCGTCGGTAACATACCGACCGTCGGTAACATACCGACCGTCGGTAACATACCGACCGTCGGTAACATACCGACCGTCGGTAACATACCGACCGACGGTAACATACTCGGAGTCGGTAACTCACCGACCGTCGGTAACATACCGACCGTCGGTAACATACCGACCGTCGGTAACATACCGACCGTCGGTAACTTACCGACCGTCGGTAACATACCGACCGTCGGTAACACACCGACCGTCGGTAACATACCGACCGTCGGTAACACACCGACCGTCGGTAACATACCGACCGTCGGTAACATACCGACCGTCGGTAACATACCGAGCGTCGGTAACCTACCGACCGTCGGTAACATACCGACCGTCGGTAACTTACCGACCGTCGGTAACATACCGACCGTCGGTAACATACTCGGAGTCGGTAACTTACCGACCGTCGGTAACATACCGACCGTCGGTAATATACCGACCGTCGGTAACTTACCGACCGTCGGTAACAAACCGTCCGTCGGTAACATACCGACCGTCGATAACATACCGACCGTCGGTAACATACCGACCGTCGGTAACTTACCGACCGTCGGTATTATACCGACCGTCGGTAACATACCGACCGTCGGTAACATACCGACCGTCGGTAACATACCGACCGTCGGTAACATACCGACCGTCGGTAACATACCGACCGTCGGTAACACACCGACCGTCGGTAACATACCGACCGTCGGTAACTTACCGACCGTCGGTAACTTACCGACCGTCGGTAACTTACCGACCGTCGGTAACATACTCGGAGTCGGTAACTTACCGACCGTCGGTAACATACCGACCGTCGGTAACATACCGACCGTCGGTAACATACCGACCGTCGGTAACTTACCGACCGTCGGTAACATACCGACCGTCGGTAACATACCGACCGTCGGTAACTTACCGACCGTCGGTAACATACAGACCGTCGGTAACTTACCGACCGTCGGTAACATACCGACCGTCGGTAACATGCCGACCGTCGGTAACATACTCACAGTCAGGAACTTACCGGCCGTCGGTAACATACCGACCGTCGGTAACATACCGACCGTCGGTAACTTACCGACCGTCGGTAACATACCGACCGTCGGTAACTTACCGACCGTCGGTAACATACCGACCGTCGGTAACATACCGACCGTCGGTAACATACCGACCGTCGGTAACATACCGACCGTCGGTAACATACCGACCGTCGGTAACGTACCGACCGTCGGTAACGTACCGACCGTCGGTAACGTACCGACCGTCGGTAACTTACCGACCGTCGGTAACTTACCGACCGTCGGTAACATACTCGGAGTCGGTAACTTACCGACCGTCGGTAACATACCGACCGTCGGTAACATACCGACCGTCGGTAACATACCGACCGTCGGTAACACACCGACCGTCGGTTACATACCGACCGTCGGTAACATACCGACCGTCGGTAACATACCGACCAACGGTAACATACTCGGAGTCGGTAACTTACCGACCGTCGGTAAATTACCGACCGTCGGTAACATACCGACCGTCGGTAAATTACCGACCGTCGGTAACATACCGACCGTCGGTAACATACCGACCGTCGGTAACATACCGACCGTCGGTAACTTACCGACCGTCGGTAACTTACCGAACGTCGGTAACTTACCGACCGTCGGTAACATACTCGGAGTCGGTAACTTACCGACCGTCGGTAACATACCGACCGTCGGTAACATACCGACCGTCGGTAACTTACCGACCGTCGGTAACATACCGACCGTCGGTAACATACCGACCGTCGGTAACATACCGACCGTCGGTAACATACCGACCGTCGGTAACATACCGACCGTCGGTAACATACCGACCGTCGGTAACATACCGACCGTCGGTAACTTACCGACCGTCGGTAACATACCGACCGTCGGTAACACACCGACCGTCGGTAACATACCGACCGTCGGTAACACACCGACCGTCGGTAACATACCGACCGTCGGTAACATACCGACCGTCGGTAACATACCGAGCGTCGGTAACCTACCGACCGTCGGTAACATACCGACCGTCGGTAACTTACCGACCGTCGGTAACATACCGACCGTCGGTAACATACTCGGAGTCGGTAACTTACCGACCGTCGGTAACATACCGACCGTCGGTAATATACCGACCGTCGGTAATATACCGACCGTCGGTAACTTACCGACCGTCGGTAACAAACCGTCCGTCGGTAACATACCGACCGTCGATAACATACCGACCGTCGGTAACATACCGACCGTCGGTAACTTACCGACCGTCGGTATTATACCGACCGTCGGTAACATACCGACCGTCGGTAACATACCGACCGTCGGTAACATACCGACCGTCGGTAACATACCGACCGTCGGTAACACACCGACCGTCGGTAACATACCGACCGTCGGTAACTTACCGACCGTCGGTAACTTACCGACCGTCGGTAACTTACCGACCGTCGGTAACATACTCGGAGTCGGTAACTTACCGACCGTCGGTAACATACCGACCGTCGGTAACATACCGACCGTCGGTAACATACCGACCGTCGGTAACTTACCGACCGTCGGTAACATACCGACCGTCGGTAACATACCGACCGTCGGTAACTTACCGACCGTCGGTAACATACAGACCGTCGGTAACTTACCGACCGTCGGTAACATACCGACCGTCGGTAACATGCCGACCGTCGGTAACATACTCACAGTCAGGAACTCACCGGCCGTCGGTAACATACCGACCGTCGGTAACATACTGACCGTCGGTAACTTACCGACCGTCGGTAACATACCGACCGTCGGTAACTTACCGACCGTCGGTAACATACCGACCGTCGGTAACATACCGACCGTCGGTAACATACCGACCGTCGGTAACATACCGACCGTCGGTAACATACCGACCGTCGGTAACGTACCGACCGTCGGTAACGTACCGACCGTCGGTAACGTACCGACCGTCGGTAACTTACCGACCGTCGGTAACTTACCGACCGTCGGTAACTTACCGACCGTCGGTAACATACTCGGAGTCGGTAACTTACCGACCGTCGGTAACATACCGACCGTCGGTAACATACCGACCGTCGGTAACATACCGACCGTCGGTAACACACCGACCGTCGGTTACATACCGACCGTCGGTAACATACCGACCGTCGGTAACATACCGACCAACGGTAACATACTCGGAGTCGGTAACTTACCGACCGTCGGTAAATTACCGACCGTCGGTAACATACCGACCGTCGGTAAATTACCGACCGTCGGTAACATACCGACCGTCGGTAACATACCGACCGTCGGTAACTTACCGACCGTCGGTAACATACGGACTGTCGGTAACATACCGACCGTCGGTAACATACCGACCGGCGGTAACATACCGACCGTCGGTAACATGCCGACCGTCGGTAACTTACCGACCGTCGGTAACATACCGACCGTCGGTAACATACCGACCGTCGGTAACATACTCGGAGTCGGTAACTTACCGACCGTCGGTAAATTACCGACCGTCGGTAACATACCGACCGTCGGTAAATTACCGACCGTCGGTAACATACCGACCGTCGGTAACATACCGATCGTCGGTAACTTACCGACCGTCGGTAACATACGGACTGTCGGTAACATACCGACCGTCGGTAACATACCGACCGTCGGTAACATACCGACCGTCGGTAACACACCGACCGTCGGTTACATACCGACCGTCGGTAACATACAGACCGTCGGTAACTTACCGACCGTCGGTAACATACCGACCGTCGGTAACATGCCGACCGTCGGTAACATACTCACAGTCAGGAACTTACCGGCCGTCGGTAACATACCGACCGTCGGTAACATACCGACCGTCGGTAACTCACCGACCGTCGGTAACATACCGACCGTCATTAACTTACCGACCGTCGGTAACATACCGACCGTCGGTAACATACCGACCGTCGGTAACATACCGACCGTCGGTAACATACCGACCGTCGGTAACATACCGACCGTCGGTAACGTACCGACCGTCGGTAACTTACCGACCGTCGGTAACTTACCGACCGTCGGTAACATACTCGGAGTCGGTAACTTACCGACCGTCGGTAACATACCGACCGTCGGTAACATACCGACCGTCGGTAACATACCGACCGTCGGTAACTTACCGACCGTCGGTAACATACCGACCGTCGGTAACATACCGACCGTCGGTAACTTACCGACCGTCGGTAACATACCGACCGTCGGTAACTTACCGACCGTCGGTAACATACCGACCGTCGGTAATTTACCGACCGTCGGTAACATACCGACCGTCGGTAACATACCGACTGTCGGTAACTTACCGACCGTCGGTAACATACCGACCGTCGGTAACATACCGACCGTCGGTAACATACCGACCGTCGGTAACACACCGACCGTCGGTTACATACCGACCGTCGGTAACATACCGACCGTCGGTAACATACTCGGAGTCGGTAACTTACCGACCGTCGGTAAATTACCGACCGTCGGTAACATACCGACCGTCGGTAAATTACCGACCGTCGGTAACATACCGACCGTCGGTAACATACCGACCGTCGGTAACATACCGACCGTCGGTAACTTACCGACCGTCGGTAACATACCGACCGTCGGTAACATACCGACCGTCGGTAACGTACCGACCGTCGGTAACGTACCGACCGTCGGTAACGTACCGACCGTCGGTAACTTACCGACCGTCGGTAACTTACCGACCGTCGGTAACTTACCGACTGTCGGTAACATACCGACCGTCGGTAACACACCGACCGTCGGTTACATACCGACCGTCGGTAACATACCGACCGTCGGTAACATACCGACCAACGGTAACATACTCGGAGTCGGTAACTTACCGACCGTCGGTAAATTACCGACCGTCGGTAACATACCGACCGTCGGTAAATTACCGACCGTCGGTAACATACCGACCGTCGGTAACATACCGACCGTCGGTAACTTACCGACCGTCGGTAACATACGGACTGTCGGTAACATACCGACCGTCGGTAACATACCGACCGGCGGTAACATACCGACCGTCGGTAACATGCCGACCGTCGGTAACTTACCGACCGTCGGTAACATACCGACCGTCGGTAACATACCGACCGTCGGTAACATACCGACCGTCGGTAACATACTCGGAGTCGGTAACTTACCGACCGTCGGTAAATTACCGACCGTCGGTAACATACCGACCGGCGGTAACATACCGACCGTCGGTAACATGCCGACCGTCGGTAACTTACCGACCGTCGGTAACATACCGACCGTCGGTAACATACCGACCGTCGGTAACATACCGACCGTCGGTAACATACTCGGAGTCGGTAACTTACCGACCGTCGGTAAATTACCGACCGTCGGTAACATACCGACCGTCGGTAAATTACCGACCGTCGGTAACATACCGACCGTCGGTAACATACCGATCGTCGGTAACTTACCGACCGTCGGTAACATACGGACTGTCGGTAACATACCGACCGTCGGTAACATACCGACCGTCGGTAACACACCGACCGTCGGTTACATACCGACCGTCGGTAACATACAGACCGTCGGTAACTTACCGACCGTCGGTAACATACCGACCGTCGGTAACATGCCGACCGTCGGTAACATACTCACAGTCAGGAACTTACCGGCCGTCGGTAACATACCGACCGTCGGTAACATACCGACCGTCGGTAACTTACCGACCGTCGGTAACATACCGACCGTCGGTAACTTACCGACCGTCGGTAACATACCGACCGTCGGTAACATACCGACCGTCGGTAACATACCGACCGTCGGTAACATACCGACCGTCGGTAACATACCGACCGTCGGTAACGTACCGACCGTCGGTAACTTACCGACCGTCGGTAACTTACCGACCGTCGGTAACTTACCGACCGTCGGTCACATACCGACCGTCGGTAACATACCGACCGTCGGTAACATACCGACCGTCGGTAACATACCGACCGTCGGTAACATACCGACCGTCGGTAACATACCGACCGTCGGTAACATACCGACCGACGGTAACATACTCGGAGTCGGTAACTCACCGACCGTCGGTAACATACCGACCGTCGGTAACATACCGACCGTCGGTAACATACCGACCGTCGGTAACATACTCGGAGTCGGTAACTTACCGACCGTCGGTAAATTACCGACCGTCGGTAACATACCGACCGTCGGTAAATTACCGACCGTCGGTAACATACCGACCGTCGGTAACATACCGACCGTCGGTAACTTACCGACCGTCGGTAACATACGGACTGTCGGTAACATACCGACCGTCGGTAACATACCGACCGGCGGTAACATACCGACCGTCGGTAACATGCCGACCGTCGGTAACTTACCGACCGTCGGTAACATACCGACCGTCGGTAACATACCGACCGTCGGTAACATACCGACCGTCGGTAACATACTCGGAGTCGGTAACTTACCGACCGTCGGTAAATTACCGACCGTCGGTAACATACCGACCGTCGGTAAATTACCGACCGTCGGTAACATACCGACCGTCGGTAACATACCGATCGTCGGTAACTTACCGACCGTCGGTAACATACGGACTGTCGGTAACATACCGACCGTCGGTAACATACCGACCGTCGGTAACATACCGACCGTCGGTAACACACCGACCGTCGGTTACATACCGACCGTCGGTAACATACCGACCGTCGGTAACATACCGACCGTCGGTAACATACCGACCGTCGGTAACACACCGACCGTCGGTTACAAACCGACCGTCGGTAACTTACCGACCGTCGGTAACTTACCGACCGTCGGTAACAAACCGTCCGTCGGTAACATACCGACCGTCGATAACATACCGACCGTCGGTAACATACCGACCGTCGGTAACTTACCGACCGTCG
Source organism: Macrophya alboannulata (assembly GCA_949628255.1). NCBI lineage: Eukaryota > Metazoa > Arthropoda > Insecta > Hymenoptera > Tenthredinidae > Macrophya > Macrophya alboannulata. Next base: position 31,688,720 of record OX451206.1, on the reverse strand, counting down.
GTATTATACCGACCGTCGGTAACATACCGACCGTCGGTAACATACCGACCGTCGGTAACATACCGACCGTCGGTAACATACCGACCGTCGGTAACACACCGACCGTCGGTAACATACTGACCGTCGGTAACTTACCGACCGTCGGTAACTTACCGACCGTCGGTAACATACTCGGAGTCGGTAACTTACCGACCGTCGGTAACACACCGACCGTCGGTAACATACCGACCGTCGGTAACATACCGACCGTCGGTAACTTACCGACCGTCGGTAACATACCGACCGTCGGTAACATACCGACCGTCGGTAACTTACCGACCGTCGGTAACATACAGACCGTCGGTAACTTACCGACCGTCGGTAACATACCGACCGTCGGTAACATGCCGACCGTCGGTAACATGCCGACCGTCGGTAACATACTCACAGTCAGGAACTTACCGGCCGTCGGTAACATACCGACCGTCGGTAACATACCGACCGTCGGTAACTTACCGACCGTCGGTAACATACCGACCGTCGGTAACTTACCGACCGTCGGTAACATACCGACCGTCGGTAACATACCGACCGTCGGTAACATACCGACCGTCGGTAACACACCGACCGTCGGTTACATACCGACCGTCGGTAACATACCGACCGTCGGTAACATACCGACCGTCGGTAACATACTCGGAGTCGGTAACTTACCGACCGTCGGTAAATTACCGACCGTCGGTAACATACCGACCGTCGGTAAATTACCGACCGTCGGTAACATACCGACCGTCGGTAACATACCGACCGTCGGTAACATACCGACCGTCGGTAACTTACCGACCGTCGGTAACATACGGACTGTCGGTAACATACCGACCGTCGGTAACATACCGACCGGCGGTAACATACCGACCGTCGGTAACATACTCGGAGTCGGTAACTTACCGACCGTCGGTAAATTACCGACCGTCGGTAACATACCGACCGTCGGTAAATTACTGACCGTCGGTAACATACCGACCGTCGGTAACATACCGATCGTCGGTAACTTACCGACCGTCAGTAACATACGGACTGTCGGTAACATACCGACCGTCGGTAACATACCGACCGTCAGTAACATACCGACCGTCGGTAACACACCGACCGTCGGTTACATACCGACCGTCGGTAACATACCGACCGTCGGTAACATACCGACCGTCGGTAACTTACCGACCGTCGGTAACTTACCGACCGTCGGTAACATACCGACCGTCGGTAACATACCGACTGTCGGTAACTTACCGACCGTCGGTAACATACCGACCGTCGGTAACATACCGACCGTCGGTAACATACCGACCGTCGGTAACACACCGACCGTCGGTTACAAACCGACCGTCGGTAACTTACCGACCGTCGGTAACTTACCGACCGTCGGTAACATACTCGGAGTCGGTAACTTACTGACCGTCGGTAACATACCGACCGTCGGTAACATACCGACCGTCGGTAACTTACCGACCGTCGGTCACATACCGACCGTCGGTAACATACCGACCGTCGGTAACATACCGACCGTCGGTAACATACCGACCGTCGGTAACATACCGACCGTCGGTAACATACCGACCGTCGGTAACATACCGACCGTCGGTAACATACCGACCGACGGTAACATACTCGGAGTCGGTAACTCACCGACCGTCGGTAACATACCGACCGTCGGTAACATACCGACCGTCGGTAACATACCGACCGTCGGTAACATACTCGGAGTCGGTAACTTACCGACCGTCGGTAAATTACCGACCGTCGGTAACATACCGACCGTCGGTAAATTACCGACCGTCGGTAACATACCGACCGTCGGTAACATACCGACCGTCGGTAACTTACCGACCGTCGGTAACATACGGACTGTCGGTAACATACCGACCGTCGGTAACATACCGACCGGCGGTAACATACCGACCGTCGGTAACATGCCGACCGTCGGTAACTTACCGACCGTCGGTAACATACCGACCGTCGGTAACATACCGACCGTCGGTAACATACCGACCGTCGGTAACATACTCGGAGTCGGTAACTTACCGACCGTCGGTAAATTACCGACCGTCGGTAACATACCGACCGTCGGTAAATTACCGACCGTCGGTAACATACCGACCGTCGGTAACATACCGATCGTCGGTAACTTACCGACCGTCGGTAACATACGGACTGTCGGTAACATACCGACCGTCGGTAACATACCGACCGTCGGTAACATACCGACCGTCGGTAACACACCGACCGTCGGTTACATACCGACCGTCGGTAACATACCGACCGTCGGTAACATACCGACCGTCGGTAACATACCGACCGTCGGTAACACACCGACCGTCGGTTACAAACCGACCGTCGGTAACTTACCGACCGTCGGTAACTTACCGACCGTCGGTAACAAACCGTCCGTCGGTAACATACCGACCGTCGATAACATACCGACCGTCGGTAACATACCGACCGTCGGTAACTTACCGACCGTCGGTATTATACCGACCGTCGGTAACATACCGACCGTCGGTAACATACCGACCGTCATTAACTTACCGACCGTCGGTAACATACCGACCGTCGGTAACATACCGACCGTCGGTAACATACCGACCGTCGGTAACATACCGACCGTCGGTAACATACCGACCGTCGGTAACGTACCGACCGTCGGTAACTTACCGACCGTCGGTAACTTACCGACCGTCGGTAACATACTCGGAGTCGGTAACTTACCGACCGTCGGTAACATACCGACCGTCGGTAACATACCGACCGTCGGTAACATACCGACCGTCGGTAACTTACCGACCGTCGGTAACATACCGACCGTCGGTAACATACCGACCGTCGGTAACTTACCGACCGTCGGTAACATACCGACCGTCGGTAACTTACCGACCGTCGGTAACATACCGACCGTCGGTAATTTACCGACCGTCGGTAACATACCGACCGTCGGTAACATACCGACTGTCGGTAACTTACCGACCGTCGGTAACATACCGACCGTCGGTAACATACCGACCGTCGGTAACATACCGACCGTCGGTAACACACCGACCGTCGGTTACATACCGACCGTCGGTAACATACCGACCGTCGGTAACATACTCGGAGTCGGTAACTTACCGACCGTCGGTAAATTACCGACCGTCGGTAACATACCGACCGTCGGTAAATTACCGACCGTCGGTAACATACCGACCGTCGGTAACATACCGACCGTCGGTAACATACCGACCGTCGGTAACTTACCGACCGTCGGTAACATACCGACCGTCGGTAACATACCGACCGTCGGTAACGTACCGACCGTCGGTAACGTACCGACCGTCGGTAACGTACCGACCGTCGGTAACTTACCGACCGTCGGTAACTTACCGACCGTCGGTAACTTACCGACTGTCGGTAACATACCGACCGTCGGTAACACACCGACCGTCGGTTACATACCGACCGTCGGTAACATACCGACCGTCGGTAACATACCGACCAACGGTAACATACTCGGAGTCGGTAACTTACCGACCGTCGGTAAATTACCGACCGTCGGTAACATACCGACCGTCGGTAAATTACCGACCGTCGGTAACATACCGACCGTCGGTAACATACCGACCGTCGGTAACTTACCGACCGTCGGTAACATACGGACTGTCGGTAACATACCGACCGTCGGTAACATACCGACCGGCGGTAACATACCGACCGTCGGTAACATGCCGACCGTCGGTAACTTACCGACCGTCGGTAACATACCGACCGTCGGTAACATACCGACCGTCGGTAACATACCGACCGTCGGTAACATACTCGGAGTCGGTAACTTACCGACCGTCGGTAAATTACCGACCGTCGGTAACATACCGACCGGCGGTAACATACCGACCGTCGGTAACATGCCGACCGTCGGTAACTTACCGACCGTCGGTAACATACCGACCGTCGGTAACATACCGACCGTCGGTAACATACCGACCGTCGGTAACATACTCGGAGTCGGTAACTTACCGACCGTCGGTAAATTACCGACCGTCGGTAACATACCGACCGTCGGTAAATTACCGACCGTCGGTAACATACCGACCGTCGGTAACATACCGATCGTCGGTAACTTACCGACCGTCGGTAACATACGGACTGTCGGTAACATACCGACCGTCGGTAACATACCGACCGTCGGTAACACACCGACCGTCGGTTACATACCGACCGTCGGTAACATACAGACCGTCGGTAACTTACCGACCGTCGGTAACATACCGACCGTCGGTAACATGCCGACCGTCGGTAACATACTCACAGTCAGGAACTTACCGGCCGTCGGTAACATACCGACCGTCGGTAACATACCGACCGTCGGTAACTTACCGACCGTCGGTAACATACCGACCGTCGGTAACTTACCGACCGTCGGTAACATACCGACCGTCGGTAACATACCGACCGTCGGTAACATACCGACCGTCGGTAACATACCGACCGTCGGTAACATACCGACCGTCGGTAACGTACCGACCGTCGGTAACTTACCGACCGTCGGTAACTTACCGACCGTCGGTAACTTACCGACCGTCGGTCACATACCGACCGTCGGTAACATACCGACCGTCGGTAACATACCGACCGTCGGTAACATACCGACCGTCGGTAACATACCGACCGTCGGTAACATACCGACCGTCGGTAACATACCGACCGACGGTAACATACTCGGAGTCGGTAACTCACCGACCGTCGGTAACATACCGACCGTCGGTAACATACCGACCGTCGGTAACATACCGACCGTCGGTAACATACTCGGAGTCGGTAACTTACCGACCGTCGGTAAATTACCGACCGTCGGTAACATACCGACCGTCGGTAAATTACCGACCGTCGGTAACATACCGACCGTCGGTAACATACCGACCGTCGGTAACTTACCGACCGTCGGTAACATACGGACTGTCGGTAACATACCGACCGTCGGTAACATACCGACCGGCGGTAACATACCGACCGTCGGTAACATGCCGACCGTCGGTAACTTACCGACCGTCGGTAACATACCGACCGTCGGTAACATACCGACCGTCGGTAACATACCGACCGTCGGTAACATACTCGGAGTCGGTAACTTACCGACCGTCGGTAAATTACCGACCGTCGGTAACATACCGACCGTCGGTAAATTACCGACCGTCGGTAACATACCGACCGTCGGTAACATACCGATCGTCGGTAACTTACCGACCGTCGGTAACATACGGACTGTCGGTAACATACCGACCGTCGGTAACATACCGACCGTCGGTAACATACCGACCGTCGGTAACACACCGACCGTCGGTTACATACCGACCGTCGGTAACATACCGACCGTCGGTAACATACCGACCGTCGGTAACATACCGACCGTCGGTAACACACCGACCGTCGGTTACAAACCGACCGTCGGTAACTTACCGACCGTCGGTAACTTACCGACCGTCGGTAACAAACCGTCCGTCGGTAACATACCGACCGTCGATAACATACCGACCGTCGGTAACATACCGACCGTCGGTAACTTACCGACCGTCGGTATTATACCGACCGTCGGTAACATACCGACCGTCGGTAACATACCGACCGTCGGTAACATACCGACCGTCGGTAACATACCGACCGTCGGTAACACACCGACCGTCGGTAACATACTGACCGTCGGTAACTTACCGACCGTCGGTAACTTACCGACCGTCGGTAACATACTCGGAGTCGGTAACTTACCGACCGTCGGTAACACACCGACCGTCGGTAACATACCGACCGTCGGTAACATACCGACCGTCGGTAACTTACCGACCGTCGGTAACATACCGACCGTCGGTAACATACCGACCGTCGGTAACTTACCGACCGTCGGTAACATACAGACCGTCGGTAACTTACCGACCGTCGGTAACATACCGACCGTCGGTAACATGCCGACCGTCGGTAACATGCCGACCGTCGGTAACATACTCACAGTCAGGAACTTACCGGCCGTCGGTAACATACCGACCGTCGGTAACATACCGACCGTCGGTAACTTACCGACCGTCGGTAACATACCGACCGTCGGTAACTTACCGACCGTCGGTAACATACCGACCGTCGGTAACATACCGACCGTCGGTAACATACCGACCGTCGGTAACACACCGACCGTCGGTTACATACCGACCGTCGGTAACATACCGACCGTCGGTAACATACCGACCGTCGGTAACATACTCGGAGTCGGTAACTTACCGACCGTCGGTAAATTACCGACCGTCGGTAACATACCGACCGTCGGTAAATTACCGACCGTCGGTAACATACCGACCGTCGGTAACATACCGACCGTCGGTAACATACCGACCGTCGGTAACTTACCGACCGTCGGTAACATACGGACTGTCGGTAACATACCGACCGTCGGTAACATACCGACCGGCGGTAACATACCGACCGTCGGTAACATACTCGGAGTCGGTAACTTACCGACCGTCGGTAAATTACCGACCGTCGGTAACATACCGACCGTCGGTAAATTACTGACCGTCGGTAACATACCGACCGTCGGTAACATACCGATCGTCGGTAACTTACCGACCGTCAGTAACATACGGACTGTCGGTAACATACCGACCGTCGGTAACATACCGACCGTCAGTAACATACCGACCGTCGGTAACACACCGACCGTCGGTTACATACCGACCGTCGGTAACATACCGACCGTCGGTAACATACCGACCGTCGGTAACTTACCGACCGTCGGTAACTTACCGACCGTCGGTAACATACCGACCGTCGGTAACATACCGACTGTCGGTAACTTACCGACCGTCGGTAACATACCGACCGTCGGTAACATACCGACCGTCGGTAACATACCGACCGTCGGTAACACACCGACCGTCGGTTACAAACCGACCGTCGGTAACTTACCGACCGTCGGTAACTTACCGACCGTCGGTAACATACTCGGAGTCGGTAACTTACTGACCGTCGGTAACATACCGACCGTCGGTAACATACCGACCGTCGGTAACTTACCGACCGTCGGTCACATACCGACCGTCGGTAACATACCGACCGTCGGTAACATACCGACCGTCGGTAACATACCGACCGTCGGTAACATACCGACCGTCGGTAACATACCGACCGTCGGTAACATACCGACCGTCGGTAACATACCGACCGACGGTAACATACTCGGAGTCGGTAACTCACCGACCGTCGGTAACATACCGACCGTCGGTAACATACCGACCGTCGGTAACATACCGACCGTCGGTAACATACTCGGAGTCGGTAACTTACCGACCGTCGGTAAATTACCGACCGTCGGTAACATACCGACCGTCGGTAAATTACCGACCGTCGGTAACATACCGACCGTCGGTAACATACCGACCGTCGGTAACTTACCGACCGTCGGTAACATACGGACTGTCGGTAACATACCGACCGTCGGTAACATACCGACCGGCGGTAACATACCGACCGTCGGTAACATGCCGACCGTCGGTAACTTACCGACCGTCGGTAACATACCGACCGTCGGTAACATACCGACCGTCGGTAACATACCGACCGTCGGTAACATACTCGGAGTCGGTAACTTACCGACCGTCGGTAAATTACCGACCGTCGGTAACATACCGACCGTCGGTAAATTACCGACCGTCGGTAACATACCGACCGTCGGTAACATACCGATCGTCGGTAACTTACCGACCGTCGGTAACATACGGACTGTCGGTAACATACCGACCGTCGGTAACATACCGACCGTCGGTAACATACCGACCGTCGGTAACACACCGACCGTCGGTTACATACCGACCGTCGGTAACATACCGACCGTCGGTAACATACCGACCGTCGGTAACATACCGACCGTCGGTAACACACCGACCGTCGGTTACAAACCGACCGTCGGTAACTTACCGACCGTCGGTAACTTACCGACCGTCGGTAACAAACCGTCCGTCGGTAACATACCGACCGTCGATAACATACCGACCGTCGGTAACATACCGACCGTCGGTAACTTACCGACCGTCGGTATTATACCGACCGTCGGTAACATACCGACCGTCGGTAACATACCGACCGTCGGTAACATACCGACCGTCGGTAACATACCGACCGTCGGTAACACACCGACCGTCGGTAACATACTGACCGTCGGTAACTTACCGACCGTCGGTAACTTACCGACCGTCGGTAACATACTCGGAGTCGGTAACTTACCGACCGTCGGTAACACACCGACCGTCGGTAACATACCGACCGTCGGTAACATACCGACCGTCGGTAACTTACCGACCGTCGGTAACATACCGACCGTCGGTAACATACCGACCGTCGGTAACTTACCGACCGTCGGTAACATACAGACCGTCGGTAACTTACCGACCGTCGGTAACATACCGACCGTCGGTAACATGCCGACCGTCGGTAACATGCCGACCGTCGGTAACATACTCACAGTCAGGAACTTACCGGCCGTCGGTAACATACCGACCGTCGGTAACATACCGACCGTCGGTAACTTACCGACCGTCGGTAACATACCGACCGTCGGTAACTTACCGACCGTCGGTAACATACCGACCGTCGGTAACATACCGACCGTCGGTAACATACCGACCGTCGGTAACATACCGACCGTCGGTAACATACCGACCGTCGGTAACGTACCGACCGTCGGTAACTTACCGACCGTCGGTAACTTACCGACCGTCGGTAACTTACCGACCGTCGGTAACATACTCGGAGTCGGTAACTTACCGACCGTCGGTAACATACCGACCGTCGGTAACATACCGACCGTCGGTAACATACCGACCGTCGGTAACTTACCGACCGTCGGTAACATACCGACCGTCGGTAACATACCGACCGTCGGTAACTTACCGACCGTCGGTAACATACCGACCGTCGGTAACTTACCGACCGTCGGTAACATACCGACCGTCGGTAATTTACCGACCGTCGGTAACATACCAACCGTCGGTAACATACCGACTGTCGGTAACTTACCGACCGTCGGTAACATACCGACCGTCAGTAACATACCGACCGTCGGTAACATACCGACCGTCGGTAACACACCGACCGTCGGTTACATACCGACCGTCGGTAACATACCGACCGTCGGTAACATACCGACCGTCGGTAACATACCGACCGTCGGTAACATACCGACCGTCGGTAACATACCGAACGTCGGTAACATACTCGGAGTCGGTAACTTACCGACCGTCGGTAAATTACCGACCGTCGGTAACATACCGACCGTCGGTAAATTACCGACCGTCGGTAACATACCGACCGTCGGTAACATACCGACCGTCGGTAACTTACCGACCGTCGGTAACATACGGACTGTCGGTAACATACCGACCGTCGGTAACATACCGACCGGCGGTAACATACCGACCGTCGGTAACATACCGACCGTCGGTAACATACCGACCGTCGGTAACATACTCGGAGTCGGTAACTTACCGACCGTCGGTAAATTACCGACCGTCGGTAACATACCGACCGTCGGTAAATTACCGACCGTCGGTAACATACCGACCGTCGGTAACATACCGACCGTCGGTAACTTACCGACCGTCGGTAACATACGGACTGTCGGTAACATACCGACCGTCGGTAACATACCGACCGGCGGTAACATACCGACCGTCGGTAACATGCCGACCGTCGGTAACTTACCGACCGTCGGTAACATACCGACCGTCGGTAACATACCGACCGTCGGTAACATACCGACCGTCGGTAACATACTCGGAGTCGGTAACTTACCGACCGTCGGTAAATTACCGACCGTCGGTAACATACCGACCGTCGGTAAATTACCGACCGTCGGTAACATACCGACCGTCGGTAACATACCGATCGTCGGTAACTTACCGACCGTCGGTAACATACGGACTGTCGGTAACATACCGACCGTCGGTAACATACCGACCGTCGGTAACACACCGACCGTCGGTTACATACCGACCGTCGGTAACATACCGACCGTCGGTAACATACCGACCGTCGGTAACTTACCGACCGTCGGTAACTTACCGACCGTCGGTAACATACCGACCGTCGGTAACATACCGACTGTCGGTAACTTACCGACCGTTGGTAACATACCGACCGTCGGTAACATACCGACCGTCGGTAACATACCGACCGTCGGTAACACACCGACCGTCGGTTACAAACCGACCGTCGGTAACTTACCGACCGTCGGTAACTTACCGACCGTCGGTAACATACTCGGAGTCGGTAGCTTACCGACCGTCGGTAACATACCGACCGTCGGTAACATACCGACCGTCGGTAACTTACCGACCGTCGGTAACAAACCGTCCGTCGGTAACATACCGACCGTCGATAACATACCGACCGTCGGTAACATACCGACCGTCGGTAACTTACCGACCGTCGGTATTATACCGACCGTCGGTAACATACCGACCGTCGGTAACATACCGACCGTCGGTAACATACCGACCGTCGGTAACATACCGACCGTCGGTAACACACCGACCGTCGGTAACATACTGACCGTCGGTAACTTACCGACCGTCGGTAACTTACCGACCGTCGGTAACATACTCGGAGTCGGTAACTTACCGACCGTCGGTAACATACCGACCGTCGGTAACATACCGACCGTCGGTAACATACCGACCGTCGGTAACTTACCGACCGTCGGTAACATACCGACCGTCGGTAACATACCGACCGTCGGTAACTTACCGACCGTCGGTAACATACAGACCGTCGGTAACTTACCGACCGTCGGTAACATACCGACCGTCGGTAACATGCCGACCGTCGGTAACATACTCACAGTCAGGAACTTACCGACCGTCGGTAACATACCGACCGTCGGTAACATACCGACCGTCGGTAACATACCGACCGTCGGTAACATACCGACCGTCGGTAAATTACCGACCGTCGGTAACATACCGACCGTCGGTAACATACCGACCGTCGGTAACATACCGACCGTCGGTAACTTACCGACCGTCGGTAACATACCGACCGTCGGTAACATACCGACCGTCGGTAACGTACCGACCGTCGGTAACGTACCGACCGTCGGTAACGTACCGACCGTCGGTAACTTACCGACCGTCGGTAACTTACCGACCGTCGGTAACATACTCGGAGTCGGTAACTTACCGACCGTCGGTAACATACCGACCGTCGGTAACATACCGACTGTCGGTAACATACCGACCGTCGGTAACACACCGACCGTCGGTTACATACCGACCGTCGGTAACATACCGACCGTCGGTAACATACCGACCAACGGTAACATACTCGGAGTCGGTAACTTACCGACCGTCGGTAACATACCGACCGTCGGTAACATACCGACCGTCGGTAACATACCGACCGTCGGTAACTTACCGACCGTCGGTAACATACCGACCGTCGGTAACATACCGACCGTCGGTAACTTACCGACCGTCGGTAACATACTGACCGTCGGTAACTTACCGACCGTCGGTAACATACCGACCGTCGGTAATTTACCGACCGTCGGTAACATACCAACCGTCGGTAACATACCGACTGTCGGTAACTTACCGACCGTCGGTAACATACCGACCGTCAGTAACATACCGACCGTCGGTAACATACCGACCGTCGGTAACACACCGACCGTCGGTTACATACCGACCGTCGGTAACATACCGACCGTCGGTAACATACCGACCGTCGGTAACATACCGACCGTCGGTAACATACCGACCGTCGGTAACATACTCGGAGTCGGTAACTTACCGACCGTCGGTAAATTACCGACCGTCGGTAACATACCGACCGTCGGTAAATTACCGACCGTCGGTAACATACCGACCGTCGGTAACATACCGACCGTCGGTAACATACCGACCGTCGGTAACTTACCGACCGTCGGTAACATACGGACTGTCGGTAACATACCGACCGTCGGTAACATACCGACCGGCGGTAACATACCGACCGTCGGTAACATACCGACCGTCGGTAACATACCGACCGTCGGTAACATACTCGGAGTCGGTAACTTACCGACCGTCGGTAAATTACCGACCGTCGGTAACATACCGACCGTCGGTAAATTACCGATCGTCGGTAACATACCGACCGTCGGTAACATACCGACCGTCGGTAACTTACCGACCGTCGGTAACATACGGACTGTCGGTAACATACCGACCGTCGGTAACATACCGACCGGCGGTAACATACCGACCGTCGGTAACATGCCGACCGTCGGTAACTTACCGACCGTCGGTAACATACCGACCGTCGGTAACATACCGACCGTCGGTAACATACCGACCGTCGGTAACATACTCGGAGTCGGTAACTTACCGACCGTCGGTAAATTACCGACCGTCGGTAACATACCGACCGTCGGTAACACACCGACCGTCGGTTACATACCGACCGTCGGTAACATACCGACCGTCGGTAACATACCGACCGTCGGTAACTTACCGACCGTCGGTAACTTACCGACCGTCGGTAACATACCGACCGTCGGTAACATACCGACTGTCGGTAACTTACCGACCGTCGGTAACATACCGACCGTCGGTAACATACCGACCGTCGGTAACTTACCGACCGTCGGTAACTTACCGACCGTCGGTAACATACCGACCGTCGGTAACATACCGACTGTCGGTAACTTACCGACCGTCGGTAACATACCGACCGTCGGTAACATACCGACCGTCGGTAACATACCGACCGTCGGTAACACACCGACCGTCGGTTACAAACCGACCGTCGGTAACTTACCGACCGTCGGTAACTTACCGACCGTCGGTAACATACTCGGAGTCGGTAGCTTACCGACCGTCGGTAACATACCGACCGTCGGTAACATACCGACCGTCGGTAACTTACCGACCGTCGGTAACAAACCGTCCGTCGGTAACATACCGACCGTCGATAACATACCGACCGTCGGTAACATACCGACCGTCGGTAACTTACCGACCGTCGGTATTATACCGACCGTCGGTAACATACCGACCGTCGGTAACATACCGACCGTCGGTAACATACCGACCGTCGGTAACATACCGACCGTCGGTAACACACCGACCGTCGGTAACATACTGACCGTCGGTAACTTACCGACCGTCGGTAACTTACCGACCGTCGGTAACATACTCGGAGTCGGTAACTTACCGACCGTCGGTAACATACCGACCGTCGGTAACATACCGACCGTCGGTAACATACCGACCGTCGGTAACTTACCGACCGTCGGTAACATACCGACCGTCGGTAACATACCGACCGTCGGTAACTTACCGACCGTCGGTAACATACAGACCGTCGGTAACTTACCGACCGTCGGTAACATACCGACCGTCGGTAACATGCCGACCGTCGGTAACATACTCACAGTCAGGAACTTACCGGCCGTCGGTAACATACCGACCGTCGGTAACATACCGACCGTCGGTAACTTACCGACCGTCGGTAACATACCGACCGTCGGTAACTTACCGACCGTCGGTAACATACCGACCGTCGGTAACATACCGACCGTCGGTAACATACCGACCGTCGGTAAATTACCGACCGTCGGTAACATACCGACCGTCGGTAACATACCGACCGTCGGTAACATACCGACCGTCGGTAACTTACCGACCGTCGGTAACATACCGACCGTCGGTAACATACCGACCGTCGGTAACGTACCGACCGTCGGTAACGTACCGACCGTCGGTAACGTACCGACCGTCGGTAACTTACCGACCGTCGGTAACTTACCGACCGTCGGTAACATACTCGGAGTCGGTAACTTACCGACCGTCGGTAACATACCGACCGTCGGTAACATACCGACCGTCGGTAACATACCGACCGTCGGTAACACACCGACCGTCGGTTACATACCGACCGTCGGTAACATACCGACCAACGGTAACATACTCGGAGTCGGTAACTTACCGACCGTCGGTAAATTACCGACCGTCGGTAACATACCGACCGTCGGTAAATTACCGACCGTCGGTAACATACCGACCGTCGGTAACATACCGACCGTCGGTAACTTACCGACCGTCGGTAACATACGGACTGTCGGTAACATACCGACCGTCGGTAACATACCGACCGGCGGTAACATACCGACCGTCGGTAACATGCCGACCGTCGGTAACTTACCGACCGTCGGTAACATACCGACCGTCGGTAACATACCGACCGTCGGTAACATACCGACCGTCGGTAACATACTCGGAGTCGGTAACTTACCGACCGTCGGTAAATTACCGACCGTCGGTAACATACCGACCGTCGGTAAATTACCGACCGTCGGTAACATACCGACCGTCGGTAACATACCGATCGTCGGTAACTTACCGACCGTCGGTAACATACGGACTGTCGGTAACATACCGACCGTCGGTAACATACCGACCGTCGGTAACACACCGACCGTCGGTTACATACCGACCGTCGGTAACATACAGACCGTCGGTAACTTACCGACCGTCGGTAACATACCGACCGTCGGTAACATGCCGACCGTCGGTAACATACTCACAGTCAGGAACTTACCGGCCGTCGGTAACATACCGACCGTCGGTAACATACCGACCGTCGGTAACTTACCGACCGTCGGTAACATACCGACCGTCGGTAACTTACCGACCGTCGGTAACATACCGACCGTCGGTAACATACCGACCGTCGGTAACATACCGACCGTCGGTAACATACCGACCGTCGGTAACATACCGACCGTCGGTAACGTACCGACCGTCGGTAACTTACCGACCGTCGGTAACATACTCGGAGTCGGTAACTTACCGACCGTCGGTAACATACCGACCGTCGGTAACATACCGACCGTCGGTAACATACCGACCGTCGGTAACTTACCGACCGTCGGTAACATACCGACCGTCGGTAACATACCGACCGTCGGTAACTTACCGACCGTCGGTAACATACCGACCGTCGGTAACTTACCGACCGTCGGTAACATACCGACCGTCGGTAATTTACCGACCGTCGGTAACATACCGACCGTCGGTAACATACCGACTGTCGGTAACTTACCGACCGTCGGTAACATACCGACCGTCGGTAACATACCGACCGTCGGTAACATACCGACCGTCGGTAACACACCGACCGTCGGTTACATACCGACCGTCGGTAACATACCGACCGTCGGTAACATACCGACCGTCGGTAACATACTCGGAGTCGGTAACTTACCGACCGTCGGTAAATTACCGACCGTCGGTAACATACCGACCGTCGGTAAATTACCGACCGTCGGTAACATACCGACCGTCGGTAACATACCGACCGTCGGTAACATACCGACCGTCGGTAACTTACCGACCGTCGGTAACATACGGACTGTCGGTAACATACCGACCGTCGGTAACATACCGACCGGCGGTAACATACCGACCGTCGGTAACATACTCGGAGTCGGTAACTTACCGACCGTCGGTAAATTACCGACCGTCGGTAACATACCGACCGTCGGTAAATTACTGACCGTCGGTAACATACCGACCGTCGGTAACATACCGATCGTCGGTAACTTACCGACCGTCAGTAACATACGGACTGTCGGTGACATACCGACCGTCGGTAACATACCGACCGTCGGTAACATACCGACCGTCGGTAACACACCGACCGTCGGTTACATACCGACCGTCGGTAACATACCGACCGTCGGTAACATACCGACCGTCGGTAACTTACCGACCGTCGGTAACTTACCGACCGTCGGTAACATACCGACCGTCGGTAACATACCGACTGTCGGTAACTTACCGACCGTCGGTAACATACCGACCGTCGGTAACATACCGACCGTCGGTAACATACCGACCGTCGGTAACACACCGACCGTCGGTTACAAACCGACCGTCGGTAACTTACCGACCGTCGGTAACTTACCGACCGTCGGTAACATACTCGGAGTCGGTAACTTACTGACCGTCGGTAACATACCGACCGTCGGTAACATACCGACCGTCGGTAACTTACCGACCGTCGGTCACATACCGACCGTCGGTAACATACCGACCGTCGGTAACATACCGACCGTCGGTAACATACCGACCGTCGGTAACATACCGACCGTCGGTAACATACCGACCGTCGGTAACATACCGACCGTCGGTAACATACCGACCGTCGGTAACATACCGACCGACGGTAACATACTCGGAGTCGGTAACTCACCGACCGTCGGTAACATACCGACCGTCGGTAACATACCGACCGTCGGTAACATACCGACCGTCGGTAACATACCGACCGTCGGTAACATACTCGGAGTCGGTAACTTACCGACCGTCGGTAAATTACCGACCGTCGGTAACATACCGACCGTCGGTAAATTACCGACCGTCGGTAACATACCGACCGTCGGTAACATACCGACCGTCGGTAACTTACCGACCGTCGGTAACATACGGACTGTCGGTAACATACCGACCGTCGGTAACATACCGACCGGCGGTAACATACCGACCGTCGGTAACATGCCGACCGTCGGTAACTTACCGACCGTCGGTAACATACCGACCGTCGGTAACATACCGACCGTCGGTAACATACTCGGAGTCGGTAACTTACCGACCGTCGGTAAATTACCGACCGTCGGTAACATACCGACCGTCGGTAAATTACCGACCGTCGGTAACATACCGACCGTCGGTAACATACCGATCGTCGGTAACTTACCGACCGTCGGTAACATACGGACTGTCGGTAACATACCGACCGTCGGTAACATACCGACCGTCGGTAACATACCGACCGTCGGTAACACACCGACCGTCGGTTACATACCGACCGTCGGTAACATACCGACCGTCGGTAACATACCGACCGTCGGTAACTTACCGACCGTCGGTAACTTACCGACCGTCGGTAACATACCGACCGTCGGTAACATACCGACTGTCGGTAACTTACCGACCGTCGGTAACATACCGACCGTCGGTAACATACCGACCGTCGGTAACATACCGACCGTCGGTAACATACCGACCGTCGGTAACTTACCGACCGTCGGTATTATACCGACCGTCGGTAACATACCGACCGTCGGTAACATACCGACCGTCGGTAACATACCGACCGTCGGTAACATACCGACCGTCGGTAACACACCGACCGTCGGTAACATACTGACCGTCGGTAACTTACCGACCGTCGGTAACTTACCGACCGTCGGTAACATACTCGGAGTCGGTAACTTACCGACCGTCGGTAACATACCGACCGTCGGTAACATACCGACCGTCGGTAACATACCGACCGTCGGTAACTTACCGACCGTCGGTAACATACCGACCGTCGGTAACATACCGACCGTCGGTAACTTACCGACCGTCGGTAACATACAGACCGTCGGTAACTTACCGACCGTCGGTAACATACCGACCGTCGGTAACATGCCGACCGTCGGTAACATACTCACAGTCAGGAACTTACCGGCCGTCGGTAACATACCGACCGTCGGTAACATACCGACCGTCGGTAACTTACCGACCGTCGGTAACATACCGACCGTCGGTAACTTACCGACCGTCGGTAACATACCGACCGTCGGTAACATACCGACCGTCGGTAACATACCGACCGTCGGTAACATACCGACCGTCGGTAACATACCGACCGTCGGTAACGTACCGACCGTCGGTAACTTACCGACCGTCGGTAACTTACCGACCGTCGGTAACTTACCGACCGTCGGTAACATACTCGGAGTCGGTAACTTACCGACCGTCGGTAACATACCGACCGTCGGTAACATACCGACCGTCGGTAACATACCGACCGTCGGTAACTTACCGACCGTCGGTAACATACCGACCGTCGGTAACATACCGACCGTCGGTAACTTACCGACCGTCGGTAAATTACCGACCGTCGGTAACATACCGACCGTCGGTAAATTACCGACCGTCGGTAACATACCGACCGTCGGTAACATACCGACCGTCGGTAACTTACCGACCGTCGGTAACATACGGACTGTCGGTAACATACCGACCGTCGGTAACATACCGACCGGCGGTAACATACCGACCGTCGGTAACATGCCGACCGTCGGTAACTTACCGACCGTCGGTAACATACCGACCGTCGGTAACATACCGACCGTCGGTAACATACCGACCGTCGGTAACATACTCGGAGTCGGTAACTTACCGACCGTCGGTAAATTACCGACCGTCGGTAACATACCGACCGTCGGTAAATTACCGACCGTCGGTAACATACCGACCGTCGGTAACATACCGATCGTCGGTAACTTACCGACCGTCGGTAACATACGGACTGTCGGTAACATACCGACCGTCGGTAACATACCGACCGTCGGTAACACACCGACCGTCGGTTACATACCGACCGTCGGTAACATACAGACCGTCGGTAACTTACCGACCGTCGGTAACATACCGACCGTCGGTAACATGCCGACCGTCGGTAACATACTCACAGTCAGGAACTTACCGGCCGTCGGTAACATACCGACCGTCGGTAACATACCGACCGTCGGTAACTTACCGACCGTCGGTAACATACCGACCGTCGGTAACTTACCGACCGTCGGTAACATACCGACCGTCGGTAACATACCGACCGTCGGTAACATACCGACCGTCGGTAACATACCGACCGTCGGTAACATACCGACCGTCGGTAACGTACCGACCGTCGGTAACTTACCGACCGTCGGTAACATACTCGGAGTCGGTAACTTACCGACCGTCGGTAACATACCGACCGTCGGTAACATACCGACCGTCGGTAACATACCGACCGTCGGTAACTTACCGACCGTCGGTAACATACCGACCGTCGGTAACATACCGACCGTCGGTAACTTACCGACCGTCGGTAACATACCGACCGTCGGTAACGTACCGACCGTCGGTAACTTACCGACCGTCGGTAACATACTCGGAGTCGGTAACTTACCGACCGTCGGTAACATACCGACCGTCGGTAACATACCGACCGTCGGTAACATACCGACCGTCGGTAACTTACCGACCGTCGGTAACATACGGACTGTCGGTAACATACCGACCGTCGGTAACATACCGACCGGCGGTAACATACCGACCGTCGGTAACATGCCGACCGTCGGTAACTTACCGACCGTCGGTAACATACCGACCGTCGGTAACATACCGACCGTCGGTAACATACCGACCGTCGGTAACATACTCGGAGTCGGTAACTTACCGACCGTCGGTAAATTACCGACCGTCGGTAACATACCGACCGTCGGTAAATTACCGACCGTCGGTAACATACCGACCGTCGGTAACATACCGATCGTCGGTAACTTACCGACCGTCGGTAACATACGGACTGTCGGTAACATACCGACCGTCGGTAACATACCGACCGTCGGTAACACACCGACCGTCGGTTACATACCGACCGTCGGTAACATACAGACCGTCGGTAACTTACCGACCGTCGGTAACATACCGACCGTCGGTAACATGCCGACCGTCGGTAACATACTCACAGTCAGGAACTTACCGGCCGTCGGTAACATACCGACCGTCGGTAACATACCGACCGTCGGTAACTTACCGACCGTCGGTAACATACCGACCGTCGGTAACTTACCGACCGTCGGTAACATACCGACCGTCGGTAACATACCGACCGTCGGTAACATACCGACCGTCGGTAACATACCGACCGTCGGTAACATACCGACCGTCGGTAACGTACCGACCGTCGGTAACTTACCGACCGTCGGTAACATACTCGGAGTCGGTAACTTACCGACCGTCGGTAACATACCGACCGTCGGTAACATACCGACCGTCGGTAACATACCGACCGTCGGTAACTTACCGACCGTCGGTAACATACCGACCGTCGGTAACATACCGACCGTCGGTAACTTACCGACCGTCGGTAACATACCGACCGTCGGTAACTTACCGACCGTCGGTAACATACCGACCGTCGGTAATTTACCGACCGTCGGTAACATACCGACCGTCGGTAACATACCGACTGTCGGTAACTTACCGACCGTCGGTAACATACCGACCGTCGGTAACATACCGACCGTCGGTAACATACCGACCGTCGGTAACACACCGACCGTCGGTTACATACCGACCGTCGGTAACATACCGACCGTCGGTAACATACCGACCGTCGGTAACATACTCGGAGTCGGTAACTTACCGACCGTCGGTAAATTACCGATCGTCGGTAACATACCGACCGTCGGTAAATTACCGACCGTCGGTAACATACCGACCGTCGGTAACATACCGACCGTCGGTAACATACCGACCGTCGGTAACTTACCGACCGTCGGTAACATACGGACTGTCGGTAACATACCGACCGTCGGTAACATACCGACCGGCGGTAACATACCGACCGTCGGTAACATACTCGGAGTCGGTAACTTACCGACCGTCGGTAAATTACCGACCGTCGGTAACATACCGACCGTCGGTAAATTACTGACCGTCGGTAACATACCGACCGTCGGTAACATACCGATCGTCGGTAACTTACCGACCGTCAGTAACATACGGACTGTCGGTGACATACCGACCGTCGGTAACATACCGACCGTCGGTAACATACCGACCGTCGGTAACACACCGACCGTCGGTTACATACCGACCGTCGGTAACATACCGACCGTCGGTAACATACCGACCGTCGGTAACTTACCGACCGTCGGTAACTTACCGACCGTCGGTAACATACCGACCGTCGGTAACATACCGACTGTCGGTAACTTACCGACCGTCGGTAACATACCGACCGTCGGTAACATACCGACCGTCGGTAACATACCGACCGTCGGTAACACACCGACCGTCGGTAACACACCGACCGTCGGTTACAAACCGACCGTCGGTAACTTACCGACCGTCGGTAACTTACCGACCGTCGGTAACATACTCGGAGTCGGTAACTTACTGACCGTCGGTAACATACCGACCGTCGGTAACATACCGACCGTCGGTAACTTACCGACCGTCGGTCACATACCGACCGTCGGTAACATACCGACCGTCGGTAACATACCGACCGTCGGTAACATACCGACCGTCGGTAACATACCGACCGTCGGTAACATACCGACCGTCGGTAACATACCGACCGACGGTAACATACTCGGAGTCGGTAACTCACCGACCGTCGGTAACATACCGACCGTCGGTAACATACCGACCGTCGGTAACATACCGACCGTCGGTAACATACCGACCGTCGGTAACATACTCGGAGTCGGTAACTTACCGACCGTCGGTAAATTACCGACCGTCGGTAACATACCGACCGTCGACAAATTACCGACCGTCGGTAACATACCGACCGTCGGTAACATACCGACCGTCGGTAACTTACCGACCGTCGGTAACATACGGACTGTCGGTAACATACCGACCGTCGGTAACATACCGACCGGCGGTAACATACCGACCGTCGGTAACATGCCGACCGTCGGTAACTTACCGACCGTCGGTAACATACCGACCGTCGGTAACATACCGACCGTCGGTAACATACTCGGAGTCGGTAACTTACCGACCGTCGGTAAATTACCGACCGTCGGTAACATACCGACCGTCGGTAAATTACCGACCGTCGGTAACATACCGACCGTCGGTAACATACCGATCGTCGGTAACTTACCGACCGTCGGTAACATACGGACTGTCGGTAACATACCGACCGTCGGTAACATACCGACCGTCGGTAACTTACCGACCGTCGGTAACATACCGACCGTCGGTAACATACCGACCGTCGGTAACATACCGACCGTCGGTAACACACCGACCGTCGGTTACAAACCGACCGTCGGTAACTTACCGACCGTCGGTAACTTACCGACCGTCGGTAACATACTCGGAGTCGGTAGCTTACCGACCGTCGGTAACATACCGACCGTCGGTAACATACCGACCGTCGGTAACTTACCGACCGTCGGTAACAAACCGTCCGTCGGTAACATACCGACCGTCGATAACATACCGACCGTCGGTAACTTACCGACCGTCGGTATTATACCGACCGTCGGTAACATACCGACCGTCGGTAACATACCGACCGTCGGTAACATACCGACCGTCGGTAACATACCGACCGTCGGTAACACACCGACCGTCGGTAACATACTGACCGTCGGTAACTTACCGACCGTCGGTAACTTACCGACCGTCGGTAACATACCGACCGTCGGTAACATACCGACCGTCGGTAACATACCGACCGTCGGTAACTTACCGACCGTCGGTAACATACCGACCGTCGGTAACATACCGACCGTCGGTAACTTACCGACCGTCGGTAACATACAGACCGTCGGTAACTTACCGACCGTCGGTAACATACCGACCGTCGGTAACATGCCGACCGTCGGTAACATACTCACAGTCAGGAACTTACCGGCCGTCGGTAACATACCGACCGTCGGTAACATACCGACCGTCGGTAACTTACCGACCGTCGGTAACATACCGACCGTCGGTAACTTACCGACCGTCGGTAACATACCGACCGTCGGTAACATACCGACCGTCGGTAACATACCGACCGTCGGTAACGTACCGACCGTCGGTAACGTACCGACCGTCGGTAACGTACCGACCGTCGGTAACTTACCGACCGTCGGTAACTTACCGACCGTCGGTAACATACTCGGAGTCGGTAACTTACCGACCGTCGGTAACATACCGACCGTCGGTAACATACCGACCGTCGGTAACATACCGACCGTCGGTAACACACCGACCGTCGGTTACATACCGACCGTCGGTAACATACCGACCAACGGTAACATACTCGGAGTCGGTAACTTACCGACCGTCGGTAAATTACCGACCGTCGGTAACATACCGACCGTCGGTAAATTACCGACCGTCGGTAACATACCGACCGTCGGTAACATACCGACCGTCGGTAACTTACCGACCGTCGGTAACATACGGACTGTCGGTAACATACCGACCGTCGGTAACATACCGACCGGCGGTAACATACCGACCGTCGGTAACATGCCGACCGTCGGTAACTTACCGACCGTCGGTAACATACCGACCGTCGGTAACATACCGACCGTCGGTAACATACCGACCGTCGGTAACATACTCGGAGTCGGTAACTTACCGACCGTCGGTAAATTACCGACCGTCGGTAACATACCGACCGTCGGTAAATTACCGACCGTCGGTAACATACCGACCGTCGGTAACATACCGATCGTCGGTAACTTACCGACCGTCGGTAACATACGGACTGTCGGTAACATACCGACCGTCGGTAACATACCGACCGTCGGTAACACACCGACCGTCGGTTACATACCGACCGTCGGTAACATACAGACCGTCGGTAACTTACCGACCGTCGGTAACATACCGACCGTCGGTAACATGCCGACCGTCGGTAACATACTCACAGTCAGGAACTTACCGGCCGTCGGTAACATACCGACCGTCGGTAACATACCGACCGTCGGTAACTTACCGACCGTCGGTAACATACCGACCGTCGGTAACTTACCGACCGTCGGTAACATACCGACCGTCGGTAACATACCGACCGTCGGTAACATACCGACCGTCGGTAACATACCGACCGTCGGTAACATACCGACCGTCGGTAACGTACCGACCGTCGGTAACTTACCGACCGTCGGTAACATACTCGGAGTCGGTAACTTACCGACCGTCGGTAACATACCGACCGTCGGTAACATACCGACCGTCGGTAACATACCGACCGTCGGTAACTTACCGACCGTCGGTAACATACCGACCGTCGGTAACATACCGACCGTCGGTAACTTACCGACCGTCGGTAACATACCGACCGTCGGTAACTTACCGACCGTCGGTAACATACCGACCGTCGGTAATTTACCGACCGTCGGTAACATACCGACCGTCGGTAACATACCGACTGTCGGTAACTTACCGACCGTCGGTAACATACCGACCGTCGGTAACATACCGACCGTCGGTAACATACCGACCGTCGGTAACACACCGACCGTCGGTTACATACCGACCGTCGGTAACATACCGACCGTCGGTAACATACCGACC
This sequence comes from Macrophya alboannulata, assembly GCA_949628255.1. NCBI lineage: Eukaryota > Metazoa > Arthropoda > Insecta > Hymenoptera > Tenthredinidae > Macrophya > Macrophya alboannulata. The sequence continues at coordinate 31,664,550 of OX451206.1, read as the reverse complement.
GTCGGTAACATACTCGGAGTCGGTAACTTACCGACCGTCGGTAAATTACCGACCGTCGGTAACATACCGACCGTCGGTAAATTACCGACCGTCGGTAACATACCGACCGTCGGTAACATACCGACCGTCGGTAACATACCGACCGTCGGTAACTTACCGACCGTCGGTAACATACGGACTGTCGGTAACATACCGACCGTCGGTAACATACCGACCGGCGGTAACATACCGACCGTCGGTAACATACTCGGAGTCGGTAACTTACCGACCGTCGGTAAATTACCGACCGTCGGTAACATACCGACCGTCGGTAAATTACTGACCGTCGGTAACATACCGACCGTCGGTAACATACCGATCGTCGGTAACTTACCGACCGTCAGTAACATACGGACTGTCGGTGACATACCGACCGTCGGTAACATACCGACCGTCGGTAACATACCGACCGTCGGTAACACACCGACCGTCGGTTACATACCGACCGTCGGTAACATACCGACCGTCGGTAACATACCGACCGTCGGAAACTTACCGACCGTCGGTAACTTACCGACCGTCGGTAACATACCGACCGTCGGTAACATACCGACTGTCGGTAACTTACCGACCGTCGGTAACATACCGACCGTCGGTAACATACCGACCGTCGGTAACATACCGACCGTCGGTAACACACCGACCGTCGGTTACAAACCGACCGTCGGTAACTTACCGACCGTCGGTAACTTACCGACCGTCGGTAACATACTCGGAGTCGGTAACTTACTGACCGTCGGTAACATACCGACCGTCGGTAACATACCGACCGTCGGTAACTTACCGACCGTCGGTCACATACCGACCGTCGGTAACATACCGACCGTCGGTAACATACCGACCGTCGGTAACATACCGACCGTCGGTAACATACCGACCGTCGGTAACATACCGACCGTCGGTAACATACCGACCGACGGTAACATACTCGGAGTCGGTAACTCACCGACCGTCGGTAACATACCGACCGTCGGTAACATACCGACCGTCGGTAACATACCGACCGTCGGTAACATACCGACCGTCGGTAACATACTCGGAGTCGGTAACTTACCGACCGTCGGTAAATTACCGACCGTCGGTAACATACCGACCGTCGGTAAATTACCGACCGTCGGTAACATACCGACCGTCGGTAACATACCGACCGTCGGTAACTTACCGACCGTCGGTAACATACGGACTGTCGGTAACATACCGACCGTCGGTAACATACCGACCGGCGGTAACATACCGACCGTCGGTAACATGCCGACCGTCGGTAACTTACCGACCGTCGGTAACATACCGACCGTCGGTAACATACCGACCGTCGGTAACATACTCGGAGTCGGTAACTTACCGACCGTCGGTAAATTACCGACCGTCGGTAACATACCGACCGTCGGTAAATTACCGACCGTCGGTAACATACCGACCGTCGGTAACATACCGATCGTCGGTAACTTACCGACCGTCGGTAACATACGGACTGTCGGTAACATACCGACCGTCGGTAACATACCGACCGTCGGTAACATACCGACCGTCGGTAACACACCGACCGTCGGTTACATACCGACCGTCGGTAACATACCGACCGTCGGTAACATACCGACCGTCGGTAACTTACCGACCGTCGGTAACTTACCGACCGTCGGTAACATACCGACCGTCGGTAACATACCGACTGTCGGTAACTTACCGACCGTCGGTAACATACCGACCGTCGGTAACATACCGACCGTCGGTAACATACCGACCGTCGGTAACACACCGACCGTCGGTTACAAACCGACCGTCGGTAACTTACCGACCGTCGGTAACTTACCGACCGTCGGTAACAAACCGTCCGTCGGTAACATACCGACCGTCGATAACATACCGACCGTCGGTAACATACCGACCGTCGGTAACTTACCGACCGTCGGTATTATACCGACCGTCGGTAACATACCGACCGTCGGTAACATACCGACCGTCGGTAACATACCGACCGTCGGTAACATACCGACCGTCGGTAACACACCGACCGTCGGTAACATACTGACCGTCGGTAACTTACCGACCGTCGGTAACTTACCGACCGTCGGTAACATACTCGGAGTCGGTAACTTACCGACCGTCGGTAACATACCGACCGTCGGTAACATACCGACCGTCGGTAACATACCGACCGTCGGTAACTTACCGACCGTCGGTAACATACCGACCGTCGGTAACATACCGACCGTCGGTAACTTACCGACCGTCGGTAACATACAGACCGTCGGTAACTTACCGACCGTCGGTAACATACCGACCGTCGGTAACATGCCGACCGTCGGTAACATACTCACAGTCAGGAACTTACCGGCCGTCGGTAACATACCGACCGTCGGTAACATACCGACCGTCGGTAACTTACCGACCGTCGGTAACATACCGACCGTCGGTAACTTACCGACCGTCGGTAACATACCGACCGTCGGTAACATACCGACCGTCGGTAACATACCGACCGTCGGTAACATACCGACCGTCGGTAACGTACCGACCGTCGGTAACTTACCGACCGTCGGTAACTTACCGACCGTCGGTAACTTACCGACCGTCGGTAACATACTCGGAGTCGGTAACTTACCGACCGTCGGTAACATACCGACCGTCGGTAACATACCGACCGTCGGTAACATACCGACCGTCGGTAACTTACCGACCGTCGGTAACATACCGACCGTCGGTAACATACCGACCGTCGGTAACTTACCGACCGTCGGTAAATTACCGACCGTCGGTAACATACCGACCGTCGGTAAATTACCGACCGTCGGTAACATACCGACCGTCGGTAACATACCGACCGTCGGTAACTTACCGACCGTCGGTAACATACGGACTGTCGGTAACATACCGACCGTCGGTAACATACCGACCGGCGGTAACATACCGACCGTCGGTAACATGCCGACCGTCGGTAACTTACCGACCGTCGGTAACATACCGACCGTCGGTAACATACCGACCGTCGGTAACATACCGACCGTCGGTAACATACTCGGAGTCGGTAACTTACCGACCGTCGGTAAATTACCGACCGTCGGTAACATACCGACCGTCGGTAACATACCGATCGTCGGTAACTTACCGACCGTCGGTAACATACGGACTGTCGGTAACATACCGACCGTCGGTAACATACCGACCGTCGGTAACACACCGACCGTCGGTTACATACCGACCGTCGGTAACATACAGACCGTCGGTAACTTACCGACCGTCGGTAACATACCGACCGTCGGTAACATGCCGACCGTCGGTAACATACTCACAGTCAGGAACTTACCGGCCGTCGGTAACATACCGACCGTCGGTAACATACCGACCGTCGGTAACTTACCGACCGTCGGTAACATACCGACCGTCGGTAACTTACCGACCGTCGGTAACATACCGACCGTCGGTAACATACCGACCGTCGGTAACATACCGACCGTCGGTAACATACCGACCGTCGGTAACATACCGACCGTCGGTAACGTACCGACCGTCGGTAACTTACCGACCGTCGGTAACATACTCGGAGTCGGTAACTTACCGACCGTCGGTAACATACCGACCGTCGGTAACATACCGACCGTCGGTAACTTACCGACCGTCGGTAACATACCGACCGTCGGTAACATACCGACCGTCGGTAACTTACCGACCGTCGGTAACATACCGACCGTCGGTAACTTACCGACCGTCGGTAACATACCGACCGTCGGTAATTTACCGACCGTCGGTAACATACCGACCGTCGGTAACATACCGACTGTCGGTAACTTACCGACCGTCGGTAACATACCGACCGTCGGTAACATACCGACCGTCGGTAACATACCGACCGTCGGTAACACACCGACCGTCGGTTACATACCGACCGTCGGTAACATACCGACCGTCGGTAACATACCGACCGTCGGTAACATACTCGGAGTCGGTAACTTACCGACCGTCGGTAAATTACCGACCGTCGGTAACATACCGACCGTCGGTAAATTACCGACCGTCGGTAACATACCGACCGTCGGTAACATACCGACCGTCGGTAACATACCGACCGTCGGTAACTTACCGACCGTCGGTAACATACGGACTGTCGGTAACATACCGACCGTCGGTAACATACCGACCGGCGGTAACATACCGACCGTCGGTAACATACTCGGAGTCGGTAACTTACCGACCGTCGGTAAATTACCGACCGTCGGTAACATACCGACCGTCGGTAAATTACTGACCGTCGGTAACATACCGACCGTCGGTAACATACCGATCGTCGGTAACTTACCGACCGTCAGTAACATACGGACTGTCGGTGACATACCGACCGTCGGTAACATACCGACCGTCGGTAACATACCGACCGTCGGTAACACACCGACCGTCGGTTACATACCGACCGTCGGTAACATACCGACCGTCGGTAACATACCGACCGTCGGTAACTTACCGACCGTCGGTAACTTACCGACCGTCGGTAACATACCGACCGTCGGTAACATACCGACTGTCGGTAACTTACCGACCGTCGGTAACATACCGACCGTCGGTAACATACCGACCGTCGGTAACATACCGACCGTCGGTAACACACCGACCGTCGGTTACAAACCGACCGTCGGTAACTTACCGACCGTCGGTAACTTACCGACCGTCGGTAACATACTCGGAGTCGGTAACTTACTGACCGTCGGTAACATACCGACCGTCGGTAACATACCGACCGTCGGTAACTTACCGACCGTCGGTCACATACCGACCGTCGGTAACATACCGACCGTCGGTAACATACCGACCGTCGGTAACATACCGACCGTCGGTAACATACCGACCGTCGGTAACATACCGACCGTCGGTAACATACCGACCGACGGTAACATACTCGGAGTCGGTAACTCACCGACCGTCGGTAACATACCGACCGTCGGTAACATACCGACCGTCGGTAACATACCGACCGTCGGTAACATACCGACCGTCGGTAACATACTCGGAGTCGGTAACTTACCGACCGTCGGTAAATTACCGACCGTCGGTAACATACCGACCGTCGGTAAATTACCGACCGTCGGTAACATACCGACCGTCGGTAACATACCGACCGTCGGTAACTTACCGACCGTCGGTAACATACGGACTGTCGGTAACATACCGACCGTCGGTAACATACCGACCGGCGGTAACATACCGACCGTCGGTAACATGCCGACCGTCGGTAACTTACCGACCGTCGGTAACATACCGACCGTCGGTAACATACCGACCGTCGGTAACATACTCGGAGTCGGTAACTTACCGACCGTCGGTAAATTACCGACCGTCGGTAACATACCGACCGTCGGTAAATTACCGACCGTCGGTAACATACCGACCGTCGGTAACATACCGATCGTCGGTAACTTACCGACCGTCGGTAACATACGGACTGTCGGTAACATACCGACCGTCGGTAACATACCGACCGTCGGTAACATACCGACCGTCGGTAACACACCGACCGTCGGTTACATACCGACCGTCGGTAACATACCGACCGTCGGTAACATACCGACCGTCGGTAACTTACCGACCGTCGGTAACTTACCGACCGTCGGTAACATACCGACCGTCGGTAACATACCGACTGTCGGTAACTTACCGACCGTCGGTAACATACCGACCGTCGGTAACATACCGACCGTCGGTAACATACCGACCGTCGGTAACACACCGACCGTCGGTTACAAACCGACCGTCGGTAACTTACCGACCGTCGGTAACTTACCGACCGTCGGTAACAAACCGTCCGTCGGTAACATACCGACCGTCGATAACATACCGACCGTCGGTAACATACCGACCGTCGGTAACTTACCGACCGTCGGTATTATACCGACCGTCGGTAACATACCGACCGTCGGTAACATACCGACCGTCGGTAACATACCGACCGTCGGTAACATACCGACCGTCGGTAACACACCGACCGTCGGTAACATACTGACCGTCGGTAACTTACCGACCGTCGGTAACTTACCGACCGTCGGTAACATACTCGGAGTCGGTAACTTACCGACCGTCGGTAACATACCGACCGTCGGTAACATACCGACCGTCGGTAACATACCGACCGTCGGTAACTTACCGACCGTCGGTAACATACCGACCGTCGGTAACATACCGACCGTCGGTAACTTACCGACCGTCGGTAACATACAGACCGTCGGTAACTTACCGACCGTCGGTAACATACCGACCGTCGGTAACATGCCGACCGTCGGTAACATACTCACAGTCAGGAACTTACCGGCCGTCGGTAACATACCGACCGTCGGTAACATACCGACCGTCGGTAACTTACCGACCGTCGGTAACATACCGACCGTCGGTAACTTACCGACCGTCGGTAACATACCGACCGTCGGTAACATACCGACCGTCGGTAACATACCGACCGTCGGTAACATACCGACCGTCGGTAACATACCGACCGTCGGTAACGTACCGACCGTCGGTAACTTACCGACCGTCGGTAACTTACCGACCGTCGGTAACTTACCGACCGTCGGTAACATACTCGGAGTCGGTAACTTACCGACCGTCGGTAACATACCGACCGTCGGTAACATACCGACCGTCGGTAACATACCGACCGTCGGTAACATACCGACCGTCGGTAACTTACCGACCGTCGGTAACATACCGACCGTCGGTAACATACCGACCGTCGGTAACTTACCGACCGTCGGTAACATACCGACCGTCGGTAACTTACCGACCGTCGGTAACATACCGACCGTCGGTAATTTACCGACCGTCGGTAACATACCAACCGTCGGTAACATACCGACTGTCGGTAACTTACCGACCGTCGGTAACATACCGACCGTCAGTAACATACCGACCGTCGGTAACACACCGACCGTCGGTAACACACCGACCGTCGGTTACATACCGACCGTCGGTAACATACCGACCGTCGGTAACATACCGACCGTCGGTAACATACCGACCGTCGGTAACATACCGACCGTCGGTAACATACCGACCGTCGGTAACATACTCGGAGTCGGTAACTTACCGACCGTCGGTAAATTACCGACCGTCGGTAACATACCGACCGTCGGTAAATTACCGACCGTCGGTAACATACCGACCGTCGGTAACATACCGACCGTCGGTAACTTACCGACCGTCGGTAACATACGGACTGTCGGTAACATACCGACCGTCGGTAACATACCGACCGGCGGTAACATACCGACCGTCGGTAACATACCGACCGTCGGTAACATACCGACCGTCGGTAACATACTCGGAGTCGGTAACTTACCGACCGTCGGTAAATTACCGACCGTCGGTAACATACCGACCGTCGGTAAATTACCGACCGTCGGTAACATACCGACCGTCGGTAACATACCGACCGTCGGTAACTTACCGACCGTCGGTAACATACGGACTGTCGGTAACATACCGACCGTCGGTAACATACCGACCGGCGGTAACATACCGACCGTCGGTAACATGCCGACCGTCGGTAACTTACCGACCGTCGGTAACATACCGACCGTCGGTAACATACCGACCGTCGGTAACATACCGACCGTCGGTAACATACTCGGAGTCGGTAACTTACCGACCGTCGGTAAATTACCGACCGTCGGTAACATACCGACCGTCGGTAAATTACCGACCGTCGGTAACATACCGACCGTCGGTAACATACCGATCGTCGGTAACTTACCGACCGTCGGTAACATACGGACTGTCGGTAACATACCGACCGTCGGTAACATACCGACCGTCGGTAACATACCGACCGTCGGTAACTTACCGACCGTCGGTAACATACCGACCGTCGGTAACTTACCGACCGTCGGTAACATACCGACCGTCGGTAACATACCGACCGTCGGTAACATACCGACCGTCGGTAACATACCGACCGTCGGTAACATACCGACCGTCGGTAACGTACCGACCGTCGGTAACTTACCGACCGTCGGTAACTTACCGACCGTCGGTAACTTACCGACCGTCGGTAACATACTCGGAGTCGGTAACTTACCGACCGTCGGTAACATACCGACCGTCGGTAACATACCGACCGTCGGTAACATACCGACCGTCGGTAACTTACCGACCGTCGGTAACATACCGACCGTCGGTAACATACCGACCGTCGGTAACTTACCGACCGTCGGTAACATACCGACCGTCGGTAACTTACCGACCGTCGGTAACATACCGACCGTCGGTAATTTACCGACCGTCGGTAACATACCAACCGTCGGTAACATACCGACTGTCGGTAACTTACCGACCGTCGGTAACATACCGACCGTCGGTAACATACCGACCGTCGGTAACACACCGACCGTCGGTTACATACCGACCGTCGGTAACATACCGACCGTCGGTAACATACCGACCGTCGGTAACATACCGACCGTCGGTAACATACCGACCGTCGGTAACATACCGACCGTCGGTAACATACTCGGAGTCGGTAACTTACCGACCGTCGGTAAATTACCGACCGTCAATAACATACCGACCGTCGGTAAATTACCGACCGTCGGTAACATACCGACCGTCGGTAACTTACCGACCGTCGGTAACATACGGACTGTCGGTAACATACCGACCGTCGGTAACATACCGACCGGCGGTAACATACCGACCGTCGGTAACATGCCGACCGTCGGTAACTTACCGACCGTCGGTAACATACCGACCGTGGGTAACATACCGACCGTCGGTAACATACCGACCGTCGGTAACATACCGACCGTCGGTAACATACCGACCGTCGGTAACATACCGACCGTCGGTAACATACTCGGAGTCGGTAACTTACCGACCGTCGGTAAATTACCGACCGTCGGTAACATACCGACCGTCGGTAAATTACCGACCGTCGGTAACATACCGACCGTCGGTAACATACCGATCGTCGGTAACTTACCGACCGTCGGTAACATACGGACTGTCGGTAACATACCGACCGTCGGTAACATACCGACCGTCGGTAACATACCGACCGTCGGTAACACACCGACCGTCGGTTACATACCGACCGTCGGTAACATATTGACCGTCGGTAACATACCGACCGTCGGTAACTTACCGACCGTCGGTAACTTACCGACCGTCGGTAACTCACCGACCGTCGGTAACATACTCGGAGTCGGTAACTTACCGACCGTCGGTAACATACCGACCGTCGGTAACATACCGACCGTCGGTAACATACCGACCGTCGGTAACTTACCGACCGTCGGTAACTTACCGACCGTCGGTAACTTACCGACCGTCGGTAACTTACCGACCGTCGGTAACATACTCGGAGTCGGTAACTTACCGACCGTCGGTAACATACCGACCGTCGGTAACATACCGACCGTCGGTAACTTACCGACCGTCGGTAACATACCGACCGTCGGTAACAGACCGACCGTCGGTAACATACCGACCGTCGGTAACATACCGACCGTCGGTAACATACCGACCGTCGGTAACATACCGACCGACGGTAACATACTCGGAGTCGGTAACTCACCGACCGTCGGTAACATACCGACCGTCGGTAACATACCGACCGTCGGTAACATACCGACCGTCGGTAACATAATGACCGTCGGTAACATACCGACCGTCGGTAACATACCGACCGTCGGTAACATACCGACCGTCGGTAACATACCGACCGTCGGTAACTTACCGACCGTCGGTAACTTACCGACCGTCGGTAACTTACCGACCGTCGGTAACATACTCGGAGTCGGTAACTTACCGACCGTCGGTAACATACCGACCGTCGGTAACATACCGACCGTCGGTAACTTACCGACCGTCGGTAACATACCGACCGTCGGTAACATACCGACCGTCGGTAACATACCGACCGTCGGTAACATACCGACCGTCGGTAACATACCGACCGTCGGTAACATACCGACCGACGGTAACATACTCGGAGTCGGTAACTCACCGACCGTCGGTAACATACCGACCGTCGGTAACATACCGACCGTCGGTAACATACCGACCGTCGGTAACATACCGACCGTCGGTAACATACCGACCGTCGGTAACATACCGACCGACGGTAACATACTCGGAGTCGGTAACTCACCGACCGTCGGTAACATACCGACCGTCGGTAACATACCGACCGTCGGTAACATACCGACCGTCGGTAACTTACCGACCGTCGGTAACATACCGACCGTCGGTAACACACCGACCGTCGGTAACATACCGACTGTCGGTAACACACCGACCGTCGGTAACATACCGACCGTCGGTAACATACCGACCGTCGGTAACATACCGAGCGTCGGTAACCTACCGACCGTCGGTAACATACCGACCGTCGGTAACTTACCGACCGTCGGTAACATACCGACCGTCGGTAACATACTCGGAGTCGGTAACTTACCGACCGTCGGTAACATACCGACCGTCGGTAATATACCGACCGTCGGTAACTTACCGACCGTCGGTAACAAACCGTCCGTCGGTAACATACCGACCGTCGATAACATACCGACCGTCGGTAACATACCGACCGTCGGTAACTTACCGACCGTCGGTATTATACCGACCGTCGGTAACATACCGACCGTCGGTAACATACCGACCGTCGGTAACATACCGACCGTCGGTAACATACCGACCGTCGGTAACATACCGACCGTCGGTAACATACCGACCGTCGGTAACACACCGACCGTCGGTAACATACCGACCGTCGGTAACTTACCGACCGTCGGTAACTTACCGACCGTCGGTAACATACTCGGAGTCGGTAACTTACCGACCGTCGGTAACATACCGACCGTCGGTAACATACCGACCGTCGGTAACATACCGACCGTCGGTAACTTACCGACCGTCGGTAACATACCGACCGTCGGTAACATACCGACCGTCGGTAACTTACCGACCGTCGGTAACATACAGACCGTCGGTAACTTACCGACCGTCGGTAACATACCGACCGTCGGTAACATGCCGACCGTCGGTAACATACTCACAGTCAGGAACTTACCGGCCGTCGGTAACATACCGACCGTCGGTAACATACCGACCGTCGGTAACTTACCGACCGTCGGTAACATACCGACCGTCGGTAACTTACCGACCGTCGGTAACATACCGACCGTCGGTAACATACCGACCGTCGGTAACATACCGACCGTCGGTAACATACCGACCGTCGGTAACATACCGACCGTCGGTAACGTACCGACCGTCGGTAACGTACCGACCGTCGGTAACGTACCGACCGTCGGTAACTTACCGACCGTCGGTAACTTACCGACCGTCGGTAACTTACCGACCGTCGGTAACATACTCGGAGTCGGTAACTTACCGACCGTCGGTAACATACCGACCGTCGGTAACATACCGACCGTCGGTAACATACCGACCGTCGGTAACATACCGACCGTCGGTAACACACCGACCGTCGGTTACATACCGACCGTCGGTAACATACCGACCGTCGGTAACATACCGACCAACGGTAACATACTCGGAGTCGGTAACTTACCGACCGTCGGTAAATTACCGACCGTCGGTAACATACCGACCGTCGGTAAATTACCGACCGTCGGTAACATACCGACCGTCGGTAACATACCGACCGTCGGTAACTTACCGACCGTCGGTAACATACGGACTGTCGGTAACATACCGACCGTCGGTAACATACCGACCGGCGGTAACATACCGACCGTCGGTAACATGCCGACCGTCGGTAACTTACCGACCGTCGGTAACATACCGACCGTCGGTAACATACCGACCGTCGGTAACATACCGACCGTCGGTAACATACTCGGAGTCGGTAACTTACCGACCGTCGGTAAATTACCGACCGTCGGTAACATACCGACCGTCGGTAAATTACCGACCGTCGGTAACATACCGACCGTCGGTAACATACCGATCGTCGGTAACTTACCGACCGTCGGTAACATACGGACTGTCGGTAACATACCGACCGTCGGTAACATACCGACCGTCGGTAACATACCGACCGTCGGTAACACACCGACCGTCGGTTACATACCGACCGTCGGTAACATACCGACCGTCGGTAACATACCGACCGTCGGTAACATACCGACCGTCGGTAACTTACCGACCGTCGGTAACTTACCGACCGTCGGTAACTCACCGACCGTCGGTAACATACTCGGAGTCGGTAACTTACCGACCGTCGGTAACATACCGACCGTCGGTAACATACCGACCGTCGGTAACATACCGACCGTCGGTAACTTACCGACCGTCGGTAACTTACCGACCGTCGGTAACATACCGACCGTCGGTAACATACCGACTGTCGGTAACTTACCGACCGTCGGTAACATACCGACCGTCGGTAACATACCGACCGTCGGTAACATACCGACCGTCGGTAACACACCGACCGTCGGTTACATACCGACCGTCGGTAACATACCGACCGTCGGTAACATACCGACCGTCGGTAACATACCGACCGTCGGTAACTTACCGACCGTCGGTAACTTACTGACCGTCGGTAACTCACCGACCGTCGGTAACATACTCGGAGTCGGTAACTTACCGACCGTCGGTAACATACCGACCGTCGGTAACATACCGACCGTCGGTAACATACCGACCGTCGGTAACTTACCGACCGTCGGTAACTTACCGACCGTCGGTAACTTACCGACCGTCGGTAACATACTCGGAGTCGGTAACTTACCGACCGTCGGTAACATACCGACCGTCGGTAACATACCGACCGTCGGTAACTTACCGACCGTCGGTAACATACCGACCGTCGGTAACAGACCGACCGTCGGTAACATACCGACCGTCGGTAACATACCGACCGTCGGTAACATACCGACCGTCGGTAACACACCGACCGACGGTAACATACTCGGAGTCGGTAACTCACCGACCGTCGGTAACATACCGACCGTCGGTAACATACCGACCGTCGGTAACATACCGACCGTCGGTAACATACCGACCGTCGGTAACTTACCGACCGTCGGTAACTTACCGACCGTCGGTAACTTACCGACCGTCGGTAACATACTCGGAGTCGGTAACTTACCGACCGTCGGTAACATACCGACCGTCGGTAACATACCGACCGTCGGTAACTTACCGACCGTCGGTAACATACCGACCGTCGGTAACATACCGACCGTCGGTAACATACCGACCGTCGGTAACATACCGACCGTCGGTAACATACCGACCGACGGTAACATACTCGGAGTCGGTAACTCACCGACCGTCGGTAACATACCGACCGTCGGTAACATACCGACCGTCGGTAACATACCGACCGTCGGTAACATACCGACCGTCGGTAACATACCGACCGTCGGTAACATACCGACCGTCGGTAACATACCGACCGTCGGTAACATACCGACCGACGGTAACATACTCGGAGTCGGTAACTCACCGACCGTCGGTAACATACCGACCGTCGGTAACATACCGACCGTCGGTAACATACCGACCGTCGGTAACTTACCGACCGTCGGTAACATACCGACCGTCGGTAACACACCGACCGTCGGTAACATACCGACCACCGGTAACACACCGACCGTCGGTAACATACCGACCGTCGGTAACATACCGACCGTCGGTAACATACCGAGCGTCGGTAACCTACCGACCGTCGGTAACATACCGACCGTCGGTAACTTACCGACCGTCGGTAACATACCGACCGTCGGTAACATACTCGGAGTCGGTAACTTACCGACCGTCGGTAACATACCGACCGTCGGTAATATACCGACCGTCGGTAACTTACCGACCGTCGGTAACAAACCGTCCGTCGGTAACATACCGACCGTCGATAACATACCGACCGTCGGTAACATACCGACCGTCGGTAACTTACCGACCGTCGGTATTATACCGACCGTCGGTAACATACCGACCGTCGGTAACATACCGACCGTCGGTAACATACCGACCGTCGGTAACATACCGACCGTCGGTAACACACCGACCGTCGGTAACATACCGACCGTCGGTAACTTACCGACCGTCGGTAACTTACCGACCGTCGGTAACTTACCGACCGTCGGTAACATACTCGGAGTCGGTAACTTACCGACCGTCGGTAACATACCGACCGTCGGTAACATACCGACCGTCGGTAACATACCGACCGTCGGTAACTTACCGACCGTCGGTAACATACCGACCGTCGGTAACATACCGACCGTCGGTAACTTACCGACCGTCGGTAACATACAGACCGTCGATAACTTACCGACCGTCGGTAACATACCGACCGTCGGTAACATGCCGACCGTCGGTAACATACTCACAGTCAGGAACTTACCGGCCGTCGGTAACATACCGACCGTCGGTAACATACCGACCGTCGGTAACATACCGACCGTCGGTAACTTACCGACCGTCGGTAACATACCGACCGTCGGTAACTTACCGACCGTCGGTAACATACCGACCGTCGGTAACATACCGACCGTCGGTAACATACCGACCGTCGGTAACATACCGACCGTCGGTAACATACCGACCGTCGGTAACGTACCGACCGTCGGTAACTTACCGACCGTCGGTAACTTACCGACCGTCGGTAACATACTCGGAGTCGGTAACTTACCGACCGTCGGTAACATACCGACCGTCGGTAACATACCGACCGTCGGTAACATACCGACCGTCGGTAACTTACCGACCGTCGGTAACATACCGACCGTCGGTAACATACCGACCGTCGGTAACTTACCGACCGTCGGTAACTTACCGACCGTCGGTAACATACCGACCGTCGGTAATTTACCGACCGTCGGTAACATACCTACCGTCGGTAACATACCGACTGTCGGTAACTTACCGACCGTCGGTAACATACCGACCGTCGGTAACATACCGACCGTCGGTAACATACCGACCGTCGGTAACACACCGACCGTCGGTTACATACCGACCGTCGGTAACATACCGACCGTCGGTAACATACCGACCAACGGTAACATACTCGGAGTCGGTAACTTACCGACCGTCGGTAAATTACCGACCGTCGGTAACATACCGACCGTCGGTAAATTACCGACCGTCGGTAACATACCGACCGTCGGTAACATACCGACCGTCGATAACTTACCGACCGTCGGTAACATACGGACCGTCGGTAACATACCGACCGTCGGTAACATACCGAGCGTCGGTAACATACCGACCGTCGGTAACATACCGACCGTCGGTAACATACCGACCGTCGGTAACATACCGACCGTCGGTAACATACGGACGGTCAGTAACATACCGACCGTCGGTCATATACTGATTGTCGGTAACTTACTGACCGTCGGTAACATACCGACCGTCGGTAACATACTGATCGTCGGTAACATACCTACCGTCGGTAACGAACCGACCGTCGGTAGCATACCGACCGTCGGTAACATACCGACCGTCAGTAACATACCGACCGTCGGTAACACACGGACTGTCAGTAACATACCGACCGTCGGTAATATACCGATTGTCGGTAACTTACCGACCGTCGGTAACGTACCGACCGTCGGTAACATACCGACCGTCGGTAACATACCGACCGTCGGTAACATACGGACTGTCAGTAACATACCGACCGTCGGTAACATACCGACCGTCGGTAACATACCGATCGTCGGTAACATACCGACCGTCGGTAACATACGGACTGTCAGTAACATACCGACCGTCGGTAATATACCGATTGTCGGTAACTTACCGACCGTCGGTAACATACCGACCGTCGGTAACATACCGACCGTCGGTAACATACCTACCGTCGGTAACATACCGACCGTCAGTAACATACGGACCGTCGATAACATACCGTCCGTCGGTAACATACCGACTGTCGGTAACATACGCACCGTCGGTAACATAGCGACCGTCGGTAATATACCGATTGTCGGTAACATACCGACCGTCGGTAACATACCGATCGTCGGTAACAAGCCGACCGTCGGTAACATACCGACCGTCGGTAACATACCGACCGTCGGTAACATACCGACCGTCGGTAACATACCGACCGTCGGTAACATACCAACCGTCGGTAACATACCGACCGTCGGTAACATACGGACTGTCAGTAACATACCGACCGTCGGTCATATACCGATTGTCGGTAACTCACCGACCGTCGGTAACATACTGATCGTCCGTAACATACCTACCGTCGGTAACGTACCGAACGTCGGTAACATACCGACCGTCGGTAACATACCGACCGTCGGTAACATACCGACCGTCGGTAACATACCTACCGTCGGTAACATATTGACCGTCGGTAACATACGGACTGTCAGTAACATACCGACCGTCGGTAATATACAGATTGTCGGTAACATACCAACCGTCGGTAACATACCGATCGTCGGTAACATACCTACCGTCGGTAACGTATCGACCGTCGGTAACATACCGACCGTCGGTAACATACCGACCGTCGGTAACATACTGACTGTCGGTAACATACCGACCGTCGGTAACATACCGACCGTCGGTAACATACCTACCGTCGGTAACATACCGACCGTCAGTAACATACGGACCGTCGATAACATACCGACCGTCGGTAACATACCGACTGTCGGTAACATACGCACCGTCGGTAACATAGCGACCGTCGGTAATATACCGATTGTCGGTAACTTACCGACCGTCGGTAACATACCGACCGTCGGTAACATACCGATCGTCGGTAACAAGCCGACCGTCGGTAACATACCGACCGTCGGTAACATACTGACCGTCGGTAACATACCGACCGTCGGTAACATACCGACCGTCGGTAACATACCAACCGTCAGTAACATACCAACCGTCGGTAACATACGGACTGTAAGTAACATACCGACCGTCGGTCATATACCGATTGTCGGTAACTTACCGACCGTCGGTAACATACTGATCGTCCGTAACATACCTACCGTCGGTAACGTACCGAACGTCGGTAACATA
Organism: Macrophya alboannulata; assembly: GCA_949628255.1. Lineage (NCBI taxonomy): Eukaryota > Metazoa > Arthropoda > Insecta > Hymenoptera > Tenthredinidae > Macrophya > Macrophya alboannulata. Next base: position 31,647,510 of record OX451206.1, on the reverse strand, counting down.
CCGACCGTCGGTAACATACCGACCGTCGGTAACATACTGACCGTCGGTAACATACCGACCGTCGGTAACATACCTACCGTCGGTAACATATTGACCGTCGGTAACATACGGACTGTCAGTAACATACCGACCGTCGGTAATATACAGATTGTCGGTAACATACCAACCGTCGGTAACATACCGATCGTCGGTAACATACCTACCGTCGGTAACGTATCGACCGTCGGTAACATACCGACCGTCGGTAACATACCGACCGTCGGTAACATACCGACCGTCGGTAACATACCGACCGTCGGTAACATACCGACCGTCGGTAACATACCGACCGTCGGTAACATACCTACCGTCGGTAACATACCGACCGTCAGTAACATACGGACCGTCGATAACATACCGACCGTCGGTAACATACCGACCGTCGGTAACATACCGACCGTCGGTAACATACCAACCGTCAGTAACATACCGACCGTCGGTAACATACGGACTGTCAGTAACATACCGACCGTCGGTAATATACCGATTGTCGGTAACTTACCGACCGTCGGTAACATACCGACCGTCGGTAACATACCGACCGTCGGTAACATACCGACCGTCGGTAACATACCGACCGTCGGTAACATACGGACTGTCGGTTACATACCGACCGTCGGTAACATACCGACCGTCAGTAACATACCGACCGTCGGTAACATACCGACCGTCGGTAACCTATCGACCGTCGGTAACATACCGGCCGTCGGTAACATACCGACCGTCGAGAACATACCGACCGTCGGTCACATACCAACCGTCGGTAACATACCGATCGTCGGTAACATACCTACCGTCGGTAACGTATCGACCGTCGGTAACATACCGACCGTCGGTAACATACCGACCGTCGGTAACATACCGACCGTCGGTAACATACCGACCGTCGGTAACATACCTACCGTCGGTAACATATCGACCGTCAGTAACATACGGACCGTCGATAACATACCGACCGTCGGTAACATACCGACTGTCGGTAACATACGCACCGTCGGTAACATAGCGACCGTCGGTAATATACCGATTGTCGGTAACTTACCGACCGTCGGTAACATACCGACCGTCGGTAACATACTGACCGTCGGTAACATACCGACCGTCGGTAACATACCGACCGTCGGTAACATACCAACCGTCAGTAACATACCGACCGTCGGTAACATACGGACTGTCAGTAACATACCGACCGTCGGTAATATACCGATTGTCGGTAACTTACCGACCGTCGGTAACATACCGACCGTCGGTAACATACCGACCGTCGGTAACATACCGACCGTCGGTAACATACCGACCGTCGGTAACATACGGACTGTCGGTTACATACCGACCGTCGGTAACATACCGACCGTCGGTAACGTATCGACCGTCGGTAACATGCCGACCCTCGGTAACATACCGACTGTCGGTAACATACCTAACGTCGGTAACATACCCACCGTCGGTGACATACCTACCGTCGGTAACATAACGACCGTCGGTAACATACCGACCGTCGGTAACATACCGACCGTCGGTAACATACCGACCGTCGGTAACAGAACGACCGTCGGGGAAATACCGACCGTCGGTAACATACCGACCGTCGAGAACATACCGACCGTCGGTAACATACCGACCGTCGGTGACATACCGATCGTTGGTAACATACCTACCGTCGGTAACGTATCGACCGTCGGTAACATGCCGACCGTCGGTAACATACCGACTGTCGGTAACATACCTAACGTCGGTAACATACCCACCGTAGGTGACATACCTACCGTCGGTAACATAACGACCGTCGGTAACATACCGACCGTCGGTAACATACCGACCGTCGGTAACATACCGACCGTCGGGAACATACCGACCGTCGGTAACATACCGACCGTCGGTAACATACGGACCGTCGGTAACATAACGACCGTCGGTAACGTACCGACCGTCGGTAACATACCGACCGTCGGTAACATACCGACCGTCGGTAACCTATCGACCGTCGGTAACATACCGGTCGTCGGTAACATACCGACCGTCGAGAACATACCGACCGTCGGTAACATACCAACCGTCGGTAACATACCGATCGTCGGTAACATACCTACCGTCGGTAACGTATCGACCGTCGGTAACATGGAGACCGTCGGTAACATACCTAACGTCGGTAACATACCCACCGTCGGTGACATACCTACCGTCGGTAACATAACGACCGTCGGTAACATACCGACCGTCGATAACGTACCGACCGTCGGGAACATACCGACCGTCGGTAACATACCGACCGTCGGTCACAGACCGACCGTCGGTAACATACCGACCGTCGGTAACATACGGACTGTCAGTAACATACCGACCGTCGGTAATATACGGACTGTCAGTAACATACTGACCGTCGGTAATATACCGATTGTCGGTAACTTACCGACCGTCGGTAACATACCGACCGTCGGTAACATACCAACCGTCGGTAACATACCGACCGTCGGTAACATACCGACCGTCGGTAACATACCGACCGTCGGTAACATACGGACTGTCAGTAACGTACCGACCGTCGGTAACGTACCGACCGTCGGTAACATACCCACCGTCGGTGACATACCTACCGTCGGTAACATAACGACCGTCGGTAACATACCGACCGTCGGTAACAAACCGACCGTCGGTAACATACCGACCGTCGGAAACATACCGACCGTCGGTAACATACCGACCGTCGGTCACAGACCGACCGTCGGTAACATACGCACCGTCGGTAACATACCGACCGTTGGTAACATACCGACCGTCGGTAACATACCGACCGTCGGTAACATACCGACCGTCGGTAACATACATACCGTTGGTAACATACGTACCATAATTAACATACCTACTGTAGGTAACATACCGACCGTCGGTAACATACCAACCGTCGGTAACATACCGACCGTCGGGAACATACCGACCGTCGGTAACATACCGACCGTCGGTAACATACGGACCGTCGGTAACATAACGACCGTCGGTAACGTACCGACCGTCGGTACCATACCGACCGTCAGTAACATACCGACCGTCAATAACATACCGACCGTCGGTAACCTATCGACCGTCGGTAACATACCGGCCGTCGGTAACATACCGACCGTCGAGAACATACCGACCGTCGGTAACATACCAACCGTCGGTAACATACCGATCGTCGGTAACATACCTACCGTCGGTAACGTATCGACCGTCGGTAACATACCGACCGTCGGTAACATACCGACCGTCGGTAACATACCGACCGTCGGTAACATACCGATCGTCGGTAACAAGCCGACCGTCAGTAACATACCGACCGTCGGTAACATACTGACCGTCGGTAACATACCGACCGTCGGTAACATACCGACCGTCGGTAACATACCAACCGTCAGTAACATACCGACCGTCGGTAACATACGGACTGTCAGTAACATACCGACCATCGGTAATATACCGATTGTCGGTAACTTACCGACCGTCGGTAACATACCGACCGTCGGTAACATACCGACCGTCGGTAACATACCGACCGTCGGTAACATACCGACCGTCGGTAACATACTCACAGTCAGGAACTTACCGGCTGTCGGTAACATACCGACCGTCGGTAACTCACCGACCGTCGGTAACATACCGACCGTCGCCAACATACCGACCGTCGGTAACATACCGACCGTCGGTAACTTACCGACCGTCCGTAACATACCGACCGTCGGTAACATACCGACCGTCGGTAACATACCGACCGTCGGTAACTTACCGACCGTCGGTAACATACCGACCGTCGGTAACTTACCGACCGTCGGTAACTTACCGACCGTCGGTAACATATTGACCGTCGGTAACATACCGACTGTCAGTAACTTACCGACCGTCGGTAACATACCGACCGTCGGTAACATACCGACCGTCGGTAACATACCGACCGTCGGTAACACACCGACCGTTGGTTACATACCGACCGTCGGTAACATACCGACCGTCGGTAACATACCGACCGTCGGTAACATACCGACCGTCGGTAACATACCGACCGTCGGTAACTTACCGACCGTCGGTAACTTACCGACCGTCGGTAACATACTCGGAGTCGGTAACTTACCGACCGTCGGTAACATACCGACCGTCGGTAACATACCGACCGTCGGTAACATACTGACCGTCGGTAACTTACCGACCGTCGGTAACATACCGACCGTCGGTAACATACTCGGAGTCGGTAACTTACCGACCGTCGGTAACATACCGACCGTCGGTAACATACCGACCGTCGGTAACATACCGACTGTCGGTAACATACCGACCGTCGGTAACATACCGACCGTCGGTAACATACCGACCGTCGGTCACATACCGACCGTTGGTAACATACCGACCGTCGGTAACATAACGACCGTCGGTAACATACCGACCGTCGGTAACATACCGACCGTCGGTAACATACCGACCGTCGGTAACATACCGACCGTCGGTAACATACGGACTGTCAGCGATATACCGACCGTCGGTAATATACTGACTGTCGGTAACTTACCGACCGTCGGTAACATACCGACCGTCGGTAACATACCGACCGTCGGTAACATACCGACCGTCGGTAACATACCTACCGTCGGTAACGTACCGACCGTCGGTAACGTACCGACCGTCGGTAACGTACCGACCGTCGGTAACACACCGACCGTCGGGAACATACCGACTGTCTGTAACATACCGACCGTCGGTAACATACCGACCGTCGGTAACATACCGAGCGTCGGTAACATACCGACCGTCGATAACATACCGACCGTCGGTAACATACCGACCGTCGGTAACATACCGACCGTCGGTAACATACGGACTGTCAGCGACACACCGACCGTCGGTAATATACTGATTGTCGGTAACTTACCGACCGTCGGTAACATACCGACCGTCGGTAACATACCGACCGTCGGTAACATACCTATCGTCGGTAACGTACCGACCGTCGGTAACATACCGACCGTCGGTAACGTACCGACCGTCGGTAACATACCCACCGTCGGTGACATACCTACCGTCGGTAACATAACGACCGTCGGTAACATACCGACCGTCGGTAACATACCGACCGTCGGTAACATACCGACCGTCGGTAACATACCGACCGTCGGAAACATACCGACCGTCGGTAACATACCGACCGTCGGTCACAGACCGACCGTCGGTAACATACGCACCGTCGGTAACATACCGACCGTCGGTGACATACCGACCGTCGGTAACATACCGACCGTCGGTAACATACCGACCGTCGGTAACATACAGACCGTCGGTAACATACGGCCCATAATTAACATACCTACTGTAGGTAACATACCGACCGTCGGTAACATACCGACCGTCGGTAACATACCGACCGTCGGTAACATACCGACCGTCGGTAACATACGCACCGTCGGTAACATACCGACCGTCGGTAACATACGCACGGTCGGTAACATACTGACCGTCGGTAACATACCGACCGTCGATAACTTACCGACCGTCGGTAACATACGGACCGTCGGTAACATACCGACCGTCGGTAACATACCGAGCGTTGGTAACATACCGACCGTCGGTAACATACCGACCGTCGGTAACATACGGACTGTCAGTAACATACCGACCGTCGGTAATATACCGATTGTCGGTAACTTACCGACCGTCGGTAACATACCGACCGTCGGTAACATACCGACCGTCGGTAACATACCGACCGTCGGTAACATACCTACCGTCGGTAACATACCGACCGTCAGTAACATACGGACCGTCGATAACATACCGACCGTCGGTAACATACCGACTGTCGGTAACATACGCACCGTCGGTAACATAGCGACCGTCGGTAATATACCGATTGTCGGTAACTTACCGACCGTCGGTAACATACCGACCGTCGGTAACATACCGATCGTCGGTAACAAGCCGACCGTCGGTAACATACCGACCGTCGGTAACATACCGACCGTCGGTAACATACCGACCGTCGGTAACATACCGACCGTCGGTAACATACCGACCGTCGGTAACATACCAACCGTCGGTAACATACCGACCGTCGGTAACATACGGACTGTCAGTAACATACCGACCGTCGGTCATATACCGATTGTCGGTAACTCACCGACCGTCGGTAACATACTGATCGTCCGTAACATACCTACCGTCGGTAACGTACCGAACGTCGGTAACATACCGACCGTCGGTAACATACCGACCGTCGGTAACATACCGACCGTCGGTAACATACCTACCGTCGGTAACATATTGACCGTCGGTAACATACGGACTGTCAGTAACATACCGACCGTCGGTAATATACAGATTGTCGGTAACATACCAACCGTCGGTAACATACCGATCGTCGGTAACATACCTACCGTCGGTAACGTATCGACCGTCGGTAACATACCGACCGTCGGTAACATACCGACCGTCGGTAACATACCGACTGTCGGTAACATACCGACCGTCGGTAACATACCGACCGTCGGTTACATACCTACCGTCGGTAACATACCGACCGTCAGTAACATACGGACCGTCGATAACATACCGACCGTCGGTAACATACCGACTGTCGGTAACATACGCACCGTCGGTAACATAGCGACCGTCGGTAATATACCGATTGTCGGTAACTTACCGACCGTCGGTAACATACCGACCGTCGGTAACATACCGATCGTCGGTAACAAGCCGACCGTCGGTAACATACCGACCGTCGGTAACATACTGACCGTCGGTAACATACCGACCGTCGGTAACATACCGACCGTCGGTAACATACCAACCGTCAGTAACATACCGACCGTAGGTAACATACGGACTGTAAGTAACATACCGACCGTCGGTCATATACCGATTGTCGGTAACTTACCGACCGTCGGTAACATACTGATCGTCCGTAACATACCTACCGTCGGTAACGTACCGAACGTCGGTAACATACCGACCGTCGGTAACATACCGACCGTCGGTAACATACCGACCGTCGGTAACATACCGACCGTCGGTAACATACCTACCGTCGGTAACATATTGACCGTCGGTAACATACGGACTGTCAGTAACATACCGACCGTCGGTAATATACAGATTGTCGGTAACATACCAACCGTCGGTAACATACCGATCGTCGGTAACATACCTACCGTCGGTAACGTATCGACCGTCGGTAACATACCGACCGTCGGTAACATACCGACCGTCGGTAACATACCGACCGTCGGTAACATACCGACCGTCGGTAACATACCGATCGTCGGAAACATACCGACCGTCGGTAACATACCGACCGTCGGTAACATACGGACCGTCGGTAACATAACGACCGTCGGTAACGTGCCGACCGTCGGTACCATACCGACCGTCGGTAACATACGGACCGTCGGTAACATAACGACCGTCGGTAACGTGCCGACCGTCGGTACCATACCGACCGTCAGTAACATACCGACCGTCGGTAACATACCGACCGTCGGTAACCTATCGACCGTCGGTAACATACCGGCCGTCGGTAACATACCGACCGTCGAGAACATACCGACCGTCGGTCACATACCAACCGTCGGTAACATACCGATCGTCGGTAACATACCTACCGTCGGTAACGTATCGACCGTCGGTAACATACCGACCGTCGGTAACATACCGACCGTCGGTAACATACCGACCGTCGGTAACATACCGACCGTCGGTAACATACCGACCGTCGGTAACATACCTACCGTCGGTAACATATCGACCGTCAGTAACATACGGACCGTCGATAACATACCGACCGTCGGTAACATACCGACTGTCGGTAACATACCGACTGTCGGTAACATACGCGCCGTCGGTAACATAGCGACCGTCGGTAATATACCGATTGTCGGTAACTTACCGACCGTCGGTAACATACCGACCGTCGGTAACATACTGACCGTCGGTAACATACCGACCGTCGGTAACATACCGACCGTCGGTAACATACCAACCGTCAGTAACATACCGACCGTCGGTAACATACGGACTGTCAGTAACATACCGACCGTCGGTAATATACCGATTGTCGGTAACTTACCGACCGTCGGTAACATACCGACCGTCGGTAACATACCGACCGTCGGTAACATATCGACCGTCGGTAACATACCGACCGTCGGTAACATACCGACCGTCGGTAACATACGGACTGTGGGTTACATACCGACCGTCGGTAACATACCGACCGTCGGTAACGTATCGACCGTCGGTAACATGCCGACCCTCGGTAACATACCGACTGTCGGTAACATACCTAACGTCGGTAACATACCTAACGTCGGTAACATACCCACCGTCGGTGACATACCTACCGTCGGTAACATAACGACCGTCGGTAACATACCGACCGTCGGTAACATACCGACCGTCGGTAACAGAACGACCGTCGGGGAAATACCGACCGTCGGTAACATACCGACCGTCGAGAACATACCGACCGTCGGTAACATACCGACCGTCGGTAACATACCGATCGTCGGTAACATACCTACCGTCGGTAACGTATCGACCGTCGGTAACATGCCGACCGTCGGTAACATACCGACTGTCGGTAACATACCTAACGTCGGTAACATACCCACCGTCGGTGACATACCTACCGTCGGTAACATAACGACCGTCGGTAACATACCAACCGTCGGTAACATACCGACCGTCGGTAACATACCGACCGTCGGGAACATACCGACCGTCGGTAACATACCGACCGTCGGTAACATACGGACCGTCGATAACATAACGACCGTCGGTAACGTACCGACCGTCGGTAACATACCGACCGTCGGTAACATACCGACCGTCGGTAACCTATCGACCGTCGGTAACATACCGGCCGTCGGTAACATACCGACCGTCGAGAACATACCGACCGTCGGTAACATACCAACCGTCGTTAACATACCGATCGTCGGTAACATACCTACTGTCGGTAACGTATCGACCGTCGGTAACATGGAGACCGTCGGTAACATACCGACCGTCGGTAACATACCGACCGACGGTAACATACCGATCGTCGGTAACAAGCCGACCGTCAGTAACATACCGACCGTCGGTAACATACTGACCGTCGGTAACATACCGACCGTCGGTAACATACCGACCGTCGGTAACATACCAACCGTCAGTAACATACCGACCGTCGGTAACATACGGACTGTCAGTAACATACCGACCATCGGTAATATACCGATTGTCGGTAACTTACCGACCGTCGGTAACATACCGACCGTCGGTAACATACCGACCGTCGGTAACATACCGACCGTCGGTAACATACTCACAGTCAGGAACTTACCGGCTGTCGGTAACATGCCGACCGTCGGTAACTCACCGACCGTCGGTAACATACCGACCGTCGGTAACATACCGACCGTCGGTAACTTACCGACCGTCCGTAACATACCGACCGTCGGTAACATACCGACCGTCGGTAACATACCGACCGTCGGTAACTTACCGACCGTCGGTAACATACCGACCGTCGGTAACTTACCGACCGTCGGTAACTTACCGACCGTCGGTAACATATTGACCGTCGGTAACATACCGACTGTCGGTAACTTACCGACCGTCGGTAACATACCGACCGTCGGTAACATACCGACCGTCGGTAACATACCGACCGTCGGTAACACACCAACCGTCGGTTACATACCGACCGTCGGTAACATACCGACCGTCGGTAACATACCGACCGTCGGTAACATACCGACCGTCGGTAACATACCGACCGTCGGTAACTTACCGACCGTCGGTAACTTACCGACCGTCGGTAACATACTCGGAGTCGGTAACTTACCGACCGTCGGTAACATACCGACCGTCGGTAACATACCGACCGTCGGTAACTTACCGACCGTCGGTAACATACCGACCGTCGGTAACATACTCGGAGTCGGTAACTTACCGACCGTCGGTAACATACCGACCGTCGGTAACATACCGACCGTCGGTAACATACCGACCGTCGGTAACATACCGACCGTCGGTAACATACCGACCGTCGGTAACATACCGACCGTTGGTAACATACCGACCGTCGGTAACATACCGACCGTCGGTAACATACTCGGAGTCGGTAACTTACCGACCGTCGGTAAATAACCGACCGTCGGTAACATACCGACCGTCGGTAAATTACCGACTGTCGGTAACATACCGACCGTCGGTAACATACCGACCGTCGGTAACTTACCGACCGTCGGTAACATACGGACTGTCGGTAACATACCGACCGTCGGTAACATACCGACCGTCGGTAACATACCGACCGTCGGTAACACACCGACCGTCGGTTACATACCGACCGTCGGTAACATACCGACCGTCGGTAACATACCGACCGTCGGTAACTTACCGACCGTCGGTAACTTACCGACCGTCGGTAACTCACCGACCGTCGGTAACATACTCGGAGTCGGTAACTTACCGACCGTCGGTAACATACCGACCGTCGGTAACATACCGACCGTCGGTAACATACCGACCGTCGGTAACTGACCGACCGTCGGTAACTTACCGACCGTCGGTAACATACCGACCGTCGGTAACATACCGACTGTCGGTAACTTACCGACCGTCGGTAACATACCGACCGTCGGTAACATACCGACCGTCGGTTACATACCGACCGTCGGTAACACACCGACCGTCGGTTACATACCGACCGTCGGTAACATACCGACCGTCGGTAACACACCGACCGTCGGTAACATACCGACCGTCGGTAACTTACCGACCGTCGGTAACATACCGACCGTCGGTAACATACCGACCGTCGGTAACATACCGATCGTCGGTAACATACCTACCGTCGGTAACGTATCGACCGTCGGTAACATGCCGACCGTCGGTAACATACCGACTGTCGGTAACATACCTAACGTCGGTAACATACCCACCGTCGGTGACATACCTACCGTCGGTAACATAACGACCGTCGGTAACATACCAACCGTCGGTAACATACCGACCGTCGGTAACATACCGACCGTCGGGAACATACTGACCGTCGGTAACATACCGACCGTCGGTAACATACGGACCGTCGGTAACATAACGACCGTCGGTAACGTACCGACCGTCGGTAACATACCGACCGTCGGTAACATACCGACCGTCGGTAACATACCGACCGTCGGTAACCTATCGACCGTCGGTAACATACCGGCCGTCGGTAACATACCGACCGTCGAGAACATACCGACCGTCGGTAACATACCAACCGTCGTTAACATACCGATCGTCGGTAACATACCTACCGTCGGTAACGTATCGACCGTCGGTAACATGGAGACCGTCGGTAACATACCGACCGTCGGTAACATACCGACCGACGGTAACATACCGATCGTCGGTAACAAGCCGACCGTCAGTAACATACCGACCGTCGGTAACATACTGACCGTCGGTAACATACCGACCGTCGGTAACATACCGACCGTCGGTAACATACCAACCGTCAGTAACATACCGACCGTCGGTAACATACGGACTGTCAGTAACATACCGACCATCGGTAATATACCGATTGTCGGTAACTTACCGACCGTCGGTAACATACCGACCGTCGGTAACATACCGACCGTCGGTAACATACTCACAGTCAGAAACTTACCGGCTGTCGGTAACATGCCGACCGTCGGTAACTCACCGACCGTCGGTAACATACCGACCGTCGGTAACATACCGACCGTCGGTAACATACCGACCGTCGGTAACTTACCGACCGTCCGTAACATACCGACCGTCGGTAACATACCGACCGTCGGTAACATACCGACCGTCGGTAACTTACCGACCGTCGGTAACATACCGACCGTCGGTAACTTACCGACCGTCGGTAACTTACCGACCGTCGGTAACATATTGACCGTCGGTAACATACCGACTGTCGGTAACTTACCGACCGTCGGTAACATACCGACCGTCGGTAACATACCGACCGTCGGTAACATACCGACCGTCGGTAACACACCGACCGTCGGTTACATACCGACCGTCGGTAACATACCGACCGTCGGTAACATACCTACCGTCGGTAACATACCGACCGTCGGTAACATACCGACCGTCGGTAACTTACCGACCGTCGGTAACTTACCGACCGTCGGTAACATACTCGGAGTCGGTAACTTACCGACCGTCGGTAACATACCGACCGTCGGTAACATACCGACCGTCGGTAACATACCGACCGTCGGTAACTTACCGACCGTCGGTAACATACCGACCGTCGGTAACATACTCGGAGTCGGTAACTTACCGACCGTCGGTAACATACCGACCGTCGGTAACATACCGACCGTCGGTAACATACCGACCGTCGGTAACATACCGACCGTCGGTAACATACCGACCGTTGGTAACATACCGACCGTCGGTAACATACCGACCGTCGGTAACATACTCGGAGTCGGTAACTTACCGACCGTCGGTAAATAACCGACCGTCGGTAACATACCGACCGTCGGTAAATTACCGAACGTCGGTAACATACCGACCGTCGGTAACATACCGACCGTCGGTAACTTACCGACCGTCGGTAACATACGGACTGTCGGTAACATACCGACCGTCGGTAACATACCGACCGTCGGTAACATACCGACCGTCGGTAACACACCGACCGTCGGTTACATACCGACCGTCGGTAACATACCGACCGTCGGTAACATACCGACCGTCGGTAACTTACCGACCGTCGGTAACTTACCGACCGTCGGTAACTCACCGACCGTCGGTAACATACTCGGAGTCGGTAACTTACCGACCGTCGGTAACATACCGACCGTCGGTAACATACCGACCGTCGGTAACATACCGACCGTCGGTAACTTACCGACCGTCGGTAACTTACCGACCGTCGGTAACATACCGACCGTCGGTAACATACCGACTGTCGGTAACTTACCGACCGTCGGTAACATACCGACCGTCGGTAACATACCGACCGTCGGTTACATACCGACCGTCGGTAACACACCGACCGTCGGTTACATACCGACCGTCGGTAACATACCGACCGTCGGTAACACACCGACCGTCGGTAACATACCGACCGTCGGTAACTTACCGACCGTCGGTAACATACCGACCGTCGGTAACATACCGACCGTCGGTAACATACCGACCGTCGGTAACATACTCACAGTCAGGAACTTACCGGCCGTCGGTAACATACCGACCGTCGGTAACTTACCGACCGTCGGTAACATACCGACCGTCGGTAACATACCGACCGTCGGTAACATACTCGGAGTCGGTAACTTACCGACCGTCGGTAACATACTCGGAGTCGGTAACTTACCGACCGTCGGTAACATACCGACCGTCGGTAACATACCGACCGTCGGTAACTTACCGACCGTCGGTAACATACCGACCGTCGGTAACATACCGACCGTCGGTAACATACCGACCGTCGGTAACATACCGACCGTCGGTAACATACCGACCGTCGGTAACATACCGACCGTCGGTAACATACCGACCGACGGTAACATACTCGGAGTCGGTAACCCACCGACCGTCGGTAACATACCGACCGTCGGCAACATACCGACCGTCGGTAACATACCGACCGTCGGTAACTTACCGACCGTCGGTAACATACCGACCGTCGGTAACATACCGACCGTCGGTAACATACCGACCGTCGGTAACACACCGACTGTCGGTAACATACCGACCGTCGGTAACATACCGACCGTCGGTAACATACCGACCGTCGGTAACTCACCGACCGTCGGTAACATGTCGACCGTCGGTAACTTACCGACCGTCGGTAACATACCGACCGTCGGTAACATACTCGGAGTCGGTAACTTACCGACCGTCGGTAACATACCGACCGTCGGTAATATACCGACCGTCGGTAACTTACCGACCGTCAGTAACATACCGATCGTCGGTAATATACCGACCGTCGGTAACTTACTGACCGTCGGTAACATACCGACCGTCGGTAACATACCGACCGTCGGTAACTTACCGACCGTCGGTAACTTACCGACCGTCGGTAACATACTCGGAGTCGGTAACTTACCGACCGTCGGTAACATACCGACCGTCGGTAACATACCGACCGTCGGTAACATACCGACCGTCGGTCACATACCGACCGTCGGTAACATGCTGACCGTCGGTAACTTACCGACCGTCGGTAACATACCGACCGTCGGTAACATACCGACCGTCGGTAACTTACCGACCGTCGGTAACATACCGACCGTCGGTAACTTACCGACCGTCGGTAACATACCGACCGTCGGTAACATACCGACCGTCGGTAACATACCGACCGTCGGTAACATACTCACAGTCAGGAACTTACCGGCCGTCGGTAACATACCGACCGTCGGTAACATACCGACGGTCGGTAACTCACCGACCGTCGGTAACATACCGACCGTCGGTAACATACCGACCGTCGGTGACATACCGATCGTCGGTAACATACCGACCGTCGGTAACATACCGACCGTCAATAACATACTCACCGTCGGTAACATACCCACCGTCGGTAACATAGCGACCGTCGGTAACATACCGACCGTCGGTAACATACCGACCGTCGGTAACATACCGACCGTCAATAACATACCGACCGTCAATAACATAATGACCGTCGGTAACATACCGACCGTCGGTAACATACCGACCGTCGGTAACATACCGACCGTCGGTAACATACCGACCGTCGGTAACATACCGACCGTCGGTAACATACCGACCGTCAATAACATAATGACCGTCGGTAGCATACCGACCGTCAATAACATACCGACCGTCGATAACATACCGACCGTCGGTAACATACCGACCGTCGGTAACTCACCGACCGTCGGTAACATACCGAACGTCGGTAACATACCGACCTTCGGTAACATACGGACCGTCGGTAACATACGGAACGTCGGTAACATACCGACCGTCGGTAACATACCGACCGTGGGTAACATACCGACCGTCGGTAACATACCGACCGTCGGTAACATACCGACCGTCGGTACTATACCGACCGTCGGTAACATACTGACCGTCGGTAACATACCGACCGTCGGTAACATACCGACCGTCGGTAACGTACCGACCGTCGGTAACATACCCACCGTCGGTGACATACCTACCGTCGGTAACATAAAGACCGTCGGTAACATACCGACCGTCGGTAACAAACCGACCGTCGGTAACATACCGACCGTCGGAAACATACCGACCGTCGGTAACATACCGACCGTCGGTCACAGACCGACCGTCGGTAACATACGCACCGTCGGTAACATACCGACCGTCGGTAACATACAGACCGTCGGTAACATACGTACCATAATTAACATACCTACTGTAGGTAACATACCGATCGTCGGTAACATACTGACCGTCGGTAACATAATGACCGTCGGTAAGATAAAGACCGTCGGTAACATACCGACCGTCGGTAACATACCGACCGTCGGTAACATACCGAACGTCGGTAACATACCGAACGTCGGTAACATACCGACCGTCGGTAACAGACCCACCGTCGGTGACATACCTACCGTCGGTAACATACCGACCGTCGGTAACATACCGACCGTCAGTAACATACCGACCGTCGGTAACATACCGACCGTCGGTAACATACCGACCGTCGATCACTTACCGACCGGCGGTAACATACAGACCGTCGGTAACATACCGACCGTCGGTCACATACCGACCGTCGGTAACATACCGACCGTCGGTAACATACCGACCGTCGGTAACATACCGACCGTCGGTAACATACCGACCGTCGGTAACATACGGACTGTCAGTAACATACCGACCGTCAGTCATATACCGATTGTCGGTAACTTACCGACCGTCGGTAACATACCGACCGTCGGTAACATACTGATTGTCGGTAACATTCCTACCGTCGGTAACGTACCGACCGTCGGTAACATACCGACCGTCGGTAACATACTGACCGTCGGTAACGTACCGACCGTCGGTAACATACCAAACGTCATCAACATACCGACCGTCGGTAACATACCGACCGTCGGTAACATACGGACTGTCAGTAACATACCGACCGTCGGTAATATACCGATTGTCGGTAACTTATCGACCGTCGGTAACATACCGACCGTCGGTAACATACCGACCGTCGGTAACATACCGACCGTCGGTAACATACCGACCGTCGGTAACATACCAACCGTCGGTAACATACGGACCGTCGTTAATATACCGACCGTCGGTAACATACGGACTGTCAGCAACATACCGACCGTCGGTAATATACCGATTGTCGGTAACTTACCGACCGTCGGTAACATACCGACCGTCGGTAACATACCGACCGTCGGTAACATACCGACCGTCGGTAACATACCGACCGTCGGTAACATACCGACCGTCGGTAACATACCGACCGACGGTAACATACTCGGAGTCGGTAACTCACCGACCGTCGGTAACATACCGACCGTCGGTAACATACCGACCGTCGGTAACATACCGACCGTCGGTAACATACCGACCGTCGGTAACATACCGACCGTCGGTAACATACCGACCGTCGGTAACATACCGACCGACGGTAACATACTCGGAGTCGGTAACTCACCGACCGTCGGTAACATACCGACCGTCGGTAACATACCGACCGTCGGTAACATACCGACCGTCGGTAACTTACCGACCGTCGGTAACATACCGACCGTCGGTAACACACCGACCGTCGGTAACATACCGACTGTCGGTAACACACCGACCGTCGGTAACATACCGACCGTCGGTAACATACCGACCGTCGGTAACATACCGAGCGTCGGTAACCTACCGACCGTCGGTAACATACCGACCGTCGGTAACTTACCGACCGTCGGTAACATACCGACCGTCGGTAACATACTCGGAGTCGGTAACTTACCGACCGTCGGTAACATACCGACCGTCGGTAATATACCGACCGTCGGTAACTTACCGACCGTCGGTAACAAACCGTCCGTCGGTAACATACCGACCGTCGATAACATACCGACCGTCGGTAACATACCGACCGTCGGTAACTTACCGACCGTCGGTATTATACCGACCGTCGGTAACATACCGACCGTCGGTAACATACCGACCGTCGGTAACATACCGACCGTCGGTAACATACCGACCGTCGGTAACATACCGACCGTCGGTAACATACCGACCGTCGGTAACACACCGACCGTCGGTAACATACCGACCGTCGGTAACTTACCGACCGTCGGTAACTTACCGACCGTCGGTAACATACTCGGAGTCGGTAACTTACCGACCGTCGGTAACATACCGACCGTCGGTAACATACCGACCGTCGGTAACATACCGACCGTCGGTAACTTACCGACCGTCGGTAACATACCGACCGTCGGTAACATACCGACCGTCGGTAACTTACCGACCGTCGGTAACATACAGACCGTCGGTAACTTACCGACCGTCGGTAACATACCGACCGTCGGTAACATGCCGACCGTCGGTAACATACTCACAGTCAGGAACTTACCGGCCGTCGGTAACATACCGACCGTCGGTAACATACCGACCGTCGGTAACTTACTGACCGTCGGTAACATACCGACCGTCGGTAACTTACCGACCGTCGGTAACATACCGACCGTCGGTAACATACCGACCGTCGGTAACATACCGACCGTCGGTAACATACCGACCGTCGGTAACATACCGACCGTCGGTAACGTACCGACCGTCGGTAACGTACCGACCGTCGGTAACGTACCGACCGTCGGTAACTTACCGACCGTCGGTAACTTACCGACCGTCGGTAACTTACCGACCGTCGGTAACTTACCGACCGTCGGTAACATACTCGGAGTCGGTAACTTACCGACCGTCGGTAACATACCGACCGTCGGTAACATACCGACCGTCGGTAACATACCGACCGTCGGTAACACACCGACCGTCGGTTACATACCGACCGTCGGTAACATACCGACCGTCGGTAACATACCGACCAACGGTAACATACTCGGAGTCGGTAACTTACCGACCGTCGGTAACATACCGACCGTCGGTAAATTACCGACCGTCGGTAACATACCGACCGTCGGTAACATACCGACCGTCGGTAACTTACCGACCGTCGGTAACATACGGACTGTCGGTAACATACCGACCGTCGGTAACATACCGACCGGCGGTAACATACCGACCGTCGGTAACATGCCGACCGTCGGTAACTTACCGACCGTCGGTAACATACCGACCGTCGGTAACATACCGACCGTCGGTAACATACCGACCGTCGGTAACATACTCGGAGTCGGTAACTTACCGACCGTCGGTAAATTACCGACCGTCGGTAACATACCGACCGTCGGTAAATTACCGACCGTCGGTAACATACCGACCGTCGGTAACATACCGATCGTCGGTAACTTACCGACCGTCGGTAACATACGGACTGTCGGTAACATACCGACCGTCGGTAACATACCGACCGTCGGTAACATACCGACCGTCGGTAACACACCGACCGTCGGTTACATACCGACCGTCGGTAACATACCGACCGTCGGTAACATACCGACCGTCGGTAACATACCGACCGTCGGTAACTTACCGACCGTCGGTAACTTACCGACCGTCGGTAACTCACCGACCGTCGGTAACATACTCGGAGTCGGTAACTTACCGACCGTCGGTAACATACCGACCGTCGGTAACATACCGACCGTCGGTAACATACCGACCGTCGGTAACTTACCGACCGTCGGTAACTTACCGACCGTCGGTAACATACCGACCGTCGGTAACATACCGACTGTCGGTAACTTACCGACCGTCGGTAACATACCGACCGTCGGTAACATACCGACCGTCGGTAACATACCGACCGTCGGTAACACACCGACCGTCGGTTACATACCGACCGTCGGTAACATACCGACCGTCGGTAACATACCGACCGTCGGTAACATACCGACCGTCGGTAACTTACCGACCGTCGGTAACTTACCGACCGTCGATAACTCACCGACCGTCGGTAACATACTCGGAGTCGGTAACTTACCGACCGTCGGTAACATACCGACCGTCGGTAACATACCGACCGTCGGTAACATACCGACCGTCGGTAACTTACCGACCGTCGGTAACTTACCGACCGTCGGTAACTTACCGACCGTCGGTAACATACTCGGAGTCGGTAACTTACCGACCGTCGGTAACATACCGACCGTCGGTAACATACCGACCGTCGGTAACTTACCGACCGTCGGTAACATACCGACCGTCGGTAACAGACCGACCGTCGGTAACATACCGACCGTCGGTAACATACCGACCGTCGGTAACATACCGACCGTCGGTAACACACCGACCGACGGTAACATACTCGGAGTCGGTAACTCACCGACCGTCGGTAACATACCGACCGTCGGTAACATACCGACCGTCGGTAACATACCGACCGTCGGTAACATACCGACCGTCGGTAACATACCGACCGTCGGTAACATACCGACCGTCGGTAACATACCGACCGTCGGTAACATACCGACCGTCGGTAACTTACCGACCGTCGGTAACTTACCGACCGTCGGTAACTTACCGACCGTCGGTAACATACTCGGAGTCGGTAACTTACCGACCGTCGGTAACATACCGACCGTCGGTAACATACCGACCGTCGGTAACTTACCGACCGTCGGTAACATACCGACCGTCGGTAACATACCGACCGTCGGTAACATACCGACCGTCGGTAACATACCGACCGTCGGTAACATACCGACCGTCGGTAACATACCGACCGACGGTAACATACTCGGAGTCGGTAACTCACCGACCGTCGGTAACATACCGACCGTCGGTAACATACCGACCGTCGGTAACATACCGACCGTCGGTAACATACCGACCGTCGGTAACATACCGACCGTCGGTAACATACCGACCGTCGGTAACATACCGACCGTCGGTAACATACCGACCGACGGTAACATACTCGGAGTCGGTAACTCACCGACCGTCGGTAACATACCGACCGTCGGTAACATACCGACCGTCGGTAACATACCGACCGTCGGTAACTTACCGACCGTCGGTAACATACCGACCGTCGGTAACACACCGACCGTCGGTAACATACCGACCACCGGTAACACACCGACCGTCGGTAACATACCGACCGTCGGTAACATACCGACCGTCGGTAACATACCGAGCGTCGGTAACCTACCGACCGTCGGTAACATACCGACCGTCGGTAACTTACCGACCGTCGGTAACATACCGACCGTCGGTAACATACTCGGAGTCGGTAACTTACCGACCGTCGGTAACATACCGACCGTCGGTAATATACCGACCGTCGGTAACTTACCGACCGTCGGTAACAAACCGTCCGTCGGTAACATACCGACCGTCGATAACATACCGACCGTCGGTAACATACCGACCGTCGGTAACTTACCGACCGTCGGTATTATACCGACCGTCGGTAACATACCGACCGTCGGTAACATACCGACCGTCGGTAACATACCGACCGTCGGTAACATACCGACCGTCGGTAACACACCGACCGTCGGTAACATACCGACCGTCGGTAACTTACCGACCGTCGGTAACTTACCGACCGTCGGTAACTTACCGACCGTCGGTAACATACTCGGAGTCGGTAACTTACCGACCGTCGGTAACATACCGACCGTCGGTAACATACCGACCGTCGGTAACATACCGACCGTCGGTAACTTACCGACCGTCGGTAACATACCGACCGTCGGTAACATACCGACCGTCGGTAACTTACCGACCGTCGGTAACATACAGACCGTCGATAACTTACCGACCGTCGGTAACATACCGACCGTCGGTAACATGCCGACCGTCGGTAACATACTCACAGTCAGGAACTTACCGGCCGTCGGTAACATACCGACCGTCGGTAACATACCGACCGTCGGTAACATACCGACCGTCGGTAACTTACCGACCGTCGGTAACATACCGACCGTCGGTAACTTACCGACCGTCGGTAACATACCGACCGTCGGTAACATACCGACCGTCGGTAACATACCGACCGTCGGTAACATACCGACCGTCGGTAACATACCGACCGTCGGTAACGTACCGACCGTCGGTAACTTACCGACCGTCGGTAACTTACCGACCGTCGGTAACATACTCGGAGTCGGTAACTTACCGACCGTCGGTAACATACCGACCGTCGGTAACATACCGACCGTCGGTAACATACCGACCGTCGGTAACTTACCGACCGTCGGTAACATACCGACCGTCGGTAACATACCGACCGTCGGTAACTTACCGACCGTCGGTAACTTACCGACCGTCGGTAACATACCGACCGTCGGTAATTTACCGACCGTCGGTAACATACCGACCGTCGGTAACATACCGACTGTCGGTAACTTACCGACCGTCGGTAACATACCGACCGTCGGTAACATACCGACCGTCGGTAACATACCGACCGTCGGTAACACACCGACCGTCGGTTACATACCGACCGTCGGTAACATACCGACCGTCGGTAACATACCGACCAACGGTAACATACTCGGAGTCGGTAACTTACCGACCGTCGGTAAATTACCGACCGTCGGTAACATACCGACCGTCGGTAAATTACCGACCGTCGGTAACATACCGACCGTCGGTAACATACCGACCGTCGATAACTTACCGACCGTCGGTAACATACGGACCGTCGGTAACATACCGACCGTCGGTAACATACCGAGCGTCGGTAACATACCGACCGTCGGTAACATACCGACCGTCGGTAACATACCGACCGTCGGTAACATACCGACCGTCGGTAACATACGGACGGTCAGTAACATACCGACCGTCGGTCATATACTGATTGTCGGTAACTTACTGACCGTCGGTAACATACCGACCGTCGGTAACATACTGATCGTCGGTAACATACCTACCGTCGGTAACGAACCGACCGTCGGTAGCATACCGACCGTCGGTAACATACCGACCGTCAGTAACATACCGACCGTCGGTAACACACGGACTGTCAGTAACATACCGACCGTCGGTAATATACCGATTGTCGGTAACTTACCGACCGTCGGTAACGTACCGACCGTCGGTAACATACCGACCGTCGGTAACATACCGACCGTCGGTAACATACGGACTGTCAGTAACATACCGACCGTCGGTAACATACCGACCGTCGGTAACATACCGATCGTCGGTAACATACCGACCGTCGGTAACATACGGACTGTCAGTAACATACCGACCGTCGGTAATATACCGATTGTCGGTAACTTACCGACCGTCGGTAACATACCGACCGTCGGTAACATACCGACCGTCGGTAACATACCTACCGTCGGTAACATACCGACCGTCAGTAACATACGGACCGTCGATAACATACCGTCCGTCGGTAACATACCGACTGTCGGTAACATACGCACCGTCGGTAACATAGCGACCGTCGGTAATATACCGATTGTCGGTAACTTACCGACCGTCGGTAACATACCGACCGTCGGTAACATACCGATCGTCGGTAACAAGCCGACCGTCGGTAACATACCGACCGTCGGTAACATACCGACCGTCGGTAACATACCGACCGTCGGTAACATACCGACCGTCGGTAACATACCAACCGTCGGTAACATACCGACCGTCGGTAACATACGGACTGTCAGTAACATACCGACCGTCGGTCATATACCGATTGTCGGTAACTCACCGACCGTCGGTAACATACTGATCGTCCGTAACATACCTACCGTCGGTAACGTACCGAACGTCGGTAACATACCGACCGTCGGTAACATACCGACCGTCGGTAACATACCGACCGTCGGTAACATACCTACCGTCGGTAACATATTGACCGTCGGTAACATACGGACTGTCAGTAACATACCGACCGTCGGTAATATACAGATTGTCGGTAACATACCAACCGTCGGTAACATACCGATCGTCGGTAACATACCTACCGTCGGTAACGTATCGACCGTCGGTAACATACCGACCGTCGGTAACATACCGACCGTCGGTAACATACTGACTGTCGGTAACATACCGACCGTCGGTAACATACCGACCGTCGGTAACATACCTACCGTCGGTAGCATACCGACCGTCGGTAACATACCGACCGTCAGTAACATACCGACCGTCGGTAACACACGGACTGTCAGTAACATACCGACCGTCGGTAATATACCGATTGTCGGTAACTTACCGACCGTCGGTAACGTACCGACCGTCGGTAACATACCGACCGTCGGTAACATACCGACCGTCGGTAACATACGGACTGTCAGTAACATACCGACCGTCGGTAACATACCGACCGTCGGTAACATACCGATCGTCGGTAACATACCGACCGTCGGTAACATACGGACTGTCAGTAACATACCGACCGTCGGTAATATACCGATTGTCGGTAACTTACCGACCGTCGGTAACATACCGACCGTCGGTAACATACCGACCGTCGGTAACATACCTACCGTCGGTAACATACCGACCGTCAGTAACATACGGACCGTCGATAACATACCGTCCGTCGGTAACATACCGACTGTCGGTAACATACGCACCGTCGGTAACATAGCGACCGTCGGTAATATACCGATTGTCGGTAACTTACCGACCGTCGGTAACATACCGACCGTCGGTAACATACCGATCGTCGGTAACAAGCCGACCGTCGGTAACATACCGACCGTCGGTAACATACCGACCGTCGGTAACATACCGACCGTCGGTAACATACCGACCGTCGGTAACATACCAACCGTCGGTAACATACCGACCGTCGGTAACATACGGACTGTCAGTAACATACCGACCGTCGGTCATATACCGATTGTCGGTAACTCACCGACCGTCGGTAACATACCGACCGTCGGTAACATACCGACTGTCGGTAACATACGCACCGTCGGTAACATAGCGACCGTCGGTAATATACCGATTGTCGGTAACTTACCGACCGTCGGTAACATACCGACCGTCGGTAACATACCGATCGTCGGTAACAAGCCGACCGTCGGTAACATACCGACCGTCGGTAACATACTGACCGTCGGTAACATACCGACCGTCGGTAACATACCGACCGTCGGTAACATACCAACCGTCAGTAACATACCAACCGTCGGTAACATACGGACTGTAAGTAACATACCGACCGTCGGTCATATACCGATTGTCGGTAACTTACCGACCGTCGGTAACATACTGATCGTCCGTAACATACCTACCGTCGGTAACGTACCGAACGTCGGTAACATACCGACCGTCGGTAACATACCGACCGTCGGTAACATACCGACCGTCGGTAACATACCGACCGTCGGTAACATACCTACCGTCGGTAACATATTGACCGTCGGTAACATACGGACTGTCAGTAACATACCGACCGTCGGTAATATACAGATTGTCGGTAACATACCAACCGTCGGTAACATACCGATCGTCGGTAACATACCTACCGTCGGTAACGTATCGACCGTCGGTAACATACCGACCGTCGGTAACATACCGACCGTCGGTAACATACCGACCGTCGGTAACATACCGACCGTCGGTAACATACCGACCGTCGGTAACATACCTACCGTCGGTAACATACCGACCGTCAGTAACATACGGACCGTCGATAACATACCGACCGTCGGTAACATACCGACCGTCGGTAACATACCGACCGTCGGTAACATACCAACCGTCAGTAACATACCGACCGTCGGTAACATACGGACTGTCAGTAACATACCGACCGTCGGTAATATACCGATTGTCGGTAACTTACCGACCGTCGGTAACATACCGACCGTCGGTAACATACCGACCGTCGGTAACATACCGACCGTCGGTAACATACCGACCGTCGGTAACATACGGACTGTCGGTTACATACCGACCGTCGGTAACATACCGACCGTCAGTAACATACCGACCGTCGGTAACATACCGACCGTCGGTAACCTATCGACCGTCGGTAACATACCGGCCGTCGGTAACATACCGACCGTCGAGAACATACCGACCGTCGGTCACATACCAACCGTCGGTAACATACCGATCGTCGGTAACATACCTACCGTCGGTAACGTATCGACCGTCGGTAACATACCGACCGTCGGTAACATACCGACCGTCGGTAACATACCGACCGTCGGTAACATACCGACCGTCGGTAACATACCTACCGTCGGTAACATATCGACCGTCAGTAACATACGGACCGTCGATAACATACCGACCGTCGGTAACATACCGACTGTCGGTAACATACGCACCGTCGGTAACATAGCGACCGTCGGTAATATACCGATTGTCGGTAACTTACCGACCGTCGGTAACATACCGACCGTCGGTAACATACTGACCGTCGGTAACATACCGACCGTCGGTAACATACCGACCGTCGGTAACATACCAACCGTCAGTAACATACCGACCGTCGGTAACATACGGACTGTCAGTAACATACCGACCGTCGGTAATATACCGATTGTCGGTAACTTACCGACCGTCGGTAACATACCGACCGTCGGTAACATACCGACCGTCGGTAACATACCGACCGTCGGTAACATACCGACCGTCGGTAACATACCGACCGTCGGTAACATACGGACTGTCGGTTACATACCGACCGTCGGTAACATACCGACCGTCGGTAACGTATCGACCGTCGGTAACATGCCGACCCTCGGTAACATACCGACTGTCGGTAACATACCTAACGTCGGTAACATACCCACCGTCGGTGACATACCTACCGTCGGTAACATAACGACCGTCGGTAACATACCGACCGTCGGTAACATACCGACCGTCGGTAACATACCGACCGTCGGTAACAGAACGACCGTCGGGGAAATACCGACCGTCGGTAACATACCGACCGTCGAGAACATACCGACCGTCGGTAACATACCGACCGTCGGTGACATACCGATCGTTGGTAACATACCTACCGTCGGTAACGTATCGACCGTCGGTAACATGCCGACCGTCGGTAACATACCGACTGTCGGTAACATACCTAACGTCGGTAACATACCCACCGTAGGTGACATACCTACCGTCGGTAACATAACGACCGTCGGTAACATACCGACCGTCGGTAACATACCGACCGTCGGTAACATACCGACCGTCGGTAACATACCGACCGTCGGGAACATACCGACCGTCGGTAACATACCGACCGTCGGTAACATACGGACCGTCGGTAACATAACGACCGTCGGTAACGTACCGACCGTCGGTAACATACCGACCGTCGGTAACATACCGACCGTCGGTAACCTATCGACCGTCGGTAACATACCGGTCGTCGGTAACATACCGACCGTCGAGAACATACCGACCGTCGGTAACATACCAACCGTCGGTAACATACCGATCGTCGGTAACATACCTACCGTCGGTAACGTATCGACCGTCGGTAACATGGAGACCGTCGGTAACATACCTAACGTCGGTAACATACCCACCGTCGGTGACATACCTACCGTCGGTAACATAACGACCGTCGGTAACATACCGACCGTCGATAACGTACCGACCGTCGGGAACATACCGACCGTCGGTAACATACCGACCGTCGGTCACAGACCGACCGTCGGTAACATACCGACCGTCGGTAACATACGGACTGTCAGTAACATACCGACCGTCGGTAATATACGGACTGTCAGTAACATACTGACCGTCGGTAATATACCGATTGTCGGTAACTTACCGACCGTCGGTAACATACCGACCGTCGGTAACATACCAACCGTCGGTAACATACCGACCGTCGGTAACATACCGACCGTCGGTAACATACCGACCGTCGGTAACATACGGACTGTCAGTAACGTACCGACCGTCGGTAACGTACCGACCGTCGGTAACATACCCACCGTCGGTGACATACCTACCGTCGGTAACATAACGACCGTCGGTAACATACCGACCGTCGGTAACAAACCGACCGTCGGTAACATACCGACCGTCGGAAACATACCGACCGTCGGTAACATACCGACCGTCGGTCACAGACCGACCGTCGGTAACATACGCACCGTCGGTAACATACCGACCGTTGGTAACATACCGACCGTCGGTAACATACCGACCGTCGGTAACATACCGACCGTCGGTAACATACATACCGTTGGTAACATACGTACCATAATTAACATACCTACTGTAGGTAACATACCGACCGTCGGTAACATACCAACCGTCGGTAACATACCGACCGTCGGGAACATACCGACCGTCGGTAACATACCGACCGTCGGTAACATACGGACCGTCGGTAACATAACGACCGTCGGTAACGTACCGACCGTCGGTACCATACCGACCGTCAGTAACATACCGACCGTCAATAACATACCGACCGTCGGTAACCTATCGACCGTCGGTAACATACCGGCCGTCGGTAACATACCGACCGTCGAGAACATACCGACCGTCGGTAACATACCAACCGTCGGTAACATACCGATCGTCGGTAACATACCTACCGTCGGTAACGTATCGACCGTCGGTAACATACCGACCGTCGGTAACATACCGACCGTCGGTAACATACCGACCGTCGGTAACATACCGATCGTCGGTAACAAGCCGACCGTCAGTAACATACCGACCGTCGGTAACATACTGACCGTCGGTAACATACCGACCGTCGGTAACATACCGACCGTCGGTAACATACCAACCGTCAGTAACATACCGACCGTCGGTAACATACGGACTGTCAGTAACATACCGACCATCGGTAATATACCGATTGTCGGTAACTTACCGACCGTCGGTAACATACCGACCGTCGGTAACATACCGACCGTCGGTAACATACCGACCGTCGGTAACATACTCACAGTCAGGAACTTACCGGCTGTCGGTAACATACCGACCGTCGGTAACTCACCGACCGTCGGTAACATACCGACCGTCGCCAACATACCGACCGTCGGTAACATACCGACCGTCGGTAACTTACCGACCGTCCGTAACATACCGACCGTCGGTAACATACCGACCGTCGGTAACATACCGACCGTCGGTAACTTACCGACCGTCGGTAACATACCGACCGTCGGTAACTTACCGACCGTCGGTAACTTACCGACCGTCGGTAACATATTGACCGTCGGTAACATACCGACTGTCAGTAACTTACCGACCGTCGGTAACATACCGACCGTCGGTAACATACCGACCGTCGGTAACATACCGACCGTCGGTAACACACCGACCGTTGGTTACATACCGACCGTCGGTAACATACCGACCGTCGGTAACATACCGACCGTCGGTAACATACCGACCGTCGGTAACATACCGACCGTCGGTAACTTACCGACCGTCGGTAACTTACCGACCGTCGGTAACATACTCGGAGTCGGTAACTTACCGACCGTCGGTAACATACCGACCGTCGGTAACATACTCGGAGTCGGTAACTTACCGACCGTCGGTAACATACCGACCGTCGGTAACATACCGACCGTCGGTAACATACCGACTGTCGGTAACATACCGACCGTCGGTAACATACCGACCGTCGGTAACATACCGACCGTCGGTCACATACCGACCGTTGGTAACATACCGACCGTCGGTAACATACCGACCGTCGGTAACATACCGACCGTCGGTAACATACCGACCGTCGGTAACATACCGACCGTCGGTAACATACCGACCGTCGGTAACATACCGACCGTCGGTAACATACGGACTGTCAGCGATATACCGACCGTCGGTAATATACTGACTGTCGGTAACTTACCGACCGTCGGTAACATACCGACCGTCGGTAACATACCGACCGTCGGTAACATACCGACCGTCGGTAACATACCTACCGTCGGTAACGTACCGACCGTCGGTAACGTACCGACCGTCGGTAACGTACCGACCGTCGGTAACACACCGACCGTCGGGAACATACCGACTGTCTGTAACATACCGACCGTCGGTAACATACCGACCGTCGGTAACATACCGAGCGTCGGTAACATACCGACCGTCGATAACATACCGACCGTCGGTAACATACCGACCGTCGGTAACATACCGACCGTCGGTAACATACGGACTGTCAGCGACACACCGACCGTCGGTAATATACTGATTGTCGGTAACTTACCGACCGTCGGTAACATACCGACCGTCGGTAACATACCGACCGTCGGTAACATACCTATCGTCGGTAACGTACCGACCGTCGGTAACATACCGACCGTCGGTAACGTACCGACCGTCGGTAACATACCCACCGTCGGTGACATACCTACCGTCGGTAACATAACGACCGTCGGTAACATACCGACCGTCGGTAACATACCGACCGTCGGTAACATACCGACCGTCGGTAACATACCGACCGTCGGAAACATACCGACCGTCGGTAACATACCGACCGTCGGTCACAGGCCGACCGTCGGTAACATACGCACCGTCGGTAACATACCGACCGTCGGTGACATACCGACCGTCGGTAACATACCGACCGTCGGTAACATACCGACCGTCGGTAACATACAGACCGTCGGTAACATACGGCCCATAATTAACATACCTACTGTAGGTAACATACCGACCGTCGGTAACATACCGACCGTCGGTAACATACCGACCGTCGGTAACATACCGACCGTCGGTAACATACCGACCGTCGGTAACATACCGACCGTCGGTAACATACCGACCGTCGGTAACATACTTACCATCGGTAACATACGGACTGTCAGTAACATACCGACCGTCGGTAATATACCGATTGTCGGTAACTTACCGACCGTCGGTAACATACCGACCGTCGGTAACATACCGACCGTCGGTAACATACCAACCGTCGGTAACATACGGACCGTCGTTAATATACCGACCGTCGGTAACATACGGACTGTCAGCAACATACCGACCGTCGGTAATATACCGATTGTCGGTAACTTACCGACCGTCGGTAACATACCGACCGTCGGTAACATACCGACCGTCGGTAACATACCGACCGTCGATAACATACCGACCGTCGGTAAGATAACGACCGTCGGTAACATACCGACCGTCGGTAACATACGCACCGTCGGTAACATACTGACCGTCGGTAACATACCGACCGTCGATAACTTACCGACCGTCGGTAACATACGGACCGTCGGTAACATACCGACCGTCGGTAAGATACCGAAAGTCGGTAACATACCGACCGTTGATAACATACCGACCGTCGGTAACATACCGACCGTCGGTAACATACCGACCGTCGGTAACATACCGACCGTCGGTAACATACGGACTGTCAGTAACATACCGACCGTCGGTAATATACCGATTGTCGGTAACTTACCGACCGTCGGTAACATACCGACCGTCGGTAACATACCGACCGTCGGTAACATACCAACCGTCGGTAACATACGGACCGTCGTTAACATACCGACCGTCGGTAACATACGGACTGTCAGCAACATACCGACCGTCGGTAATATACCGATTGTCGGTAACTTACCGACCGTCGGTAACATACCGACCGTCGGTAACTTACCGACCGTCGGTAACATACCGACCGTCGGTAACTTACCGACCGTCGGTAACATACCGACCCTCGGTAACATACCGACCGTCGGTAACATACTCACAGTCAGGAACTTACCGGCCGTCGGTAACATACCGACCGTCGGTAACATACCGAGCGTCTGTAACCTACCGACCGTCGGTAACATACCGACCGTCGGTAACTTACCGACCGTCGGTAACATACCGACCGTCGGTAACATACTCGGAGTCGGTAACTTACCGACCGTCGGTAACATACCGACGGTCGGTAATATACCGACCGTCGGTAACTTACCGACCGTCGGTAACAAACCGTCCGTCGGTAACATACCGACCGTCGATAACATACCGACCGTCGGTAACATACCGACCGTCGGTAACTTACCGACCGTCGGTATTATACCGACCGTCGGTAACATACCGACCGTCGGTAACATACCGACCGTCGGTAACATACCGACCGTCGGTAACATACCGACCGTCGGTAACACACCGACCGTCGGTAACATACCGACCGTCGGTAACTTACCGACCGTCGGTAACTTACCGACCGTCGGTAACATACTCACAGTCAGGAACTTACCGGCCGTCGGTAACATACCGACCGTCGGTAACATACCGACCGTCGGTAACTTACCGACCGTCGGTAACATACCGACCGTCGGTAACTTACCGACCGTCGGTAACATACCGACCGTCGGTAACATACCGACCATCGGTAACTTACCGACCGTCGGTAACTTACCGACCGTCGGTAACTTACCGACCGTCGGTAACATACTCGGAGTCGGTAACTTACCGACCGTCGGTAACATACCGACCGTCGGTAACATACCGACCGTCGGTAACATACCGACCGTCGGTAACTTACCGACCGTCGGTAACATACCGACCGTCGGTAACATACCGACCGTCGGTAACATACCGACCGTCGGTAACATACTCACAGTCAGGAACTTACCGGCCGTCGGTAACATACCGACCGTCGGTAACATACCGACCGTCGGTAACTTACCGACCGTCAGTAACATACCGACCGTCGGTAACATACCGACCGTCGGTAACATACCGACCGTCGGTAACTTACCGACCGTCGGTAACATACCGACCGTCGGTAACATACCGACCGTCGGTAACATACTGACCGTCGGTAACATACCGACCGTCGGTAACATACCGACCGTCGGTAACATACCGACCGTCGGTAACATACCGACCGTCGGTAACTTACCGACCGTCGGTAACTTACCGACCGTCGGTAACTTACCGACCGTCGGTAACTTACCGACCGTCGGTAACCTACCGACCGTCGGTAACATACTCGGAGTCGGTAACTTACCGACCGTCGGTAACATACCGACCGTCGGTAACATACCGACCGTCGGTAACATACCGACCGTCGGTAACTTACCGACCGTCGGTAACATACCGACCGTCGGTAACATACCGACCGTCGGTAACTTACCGACCGTCGGTAACATACCGACCGTCGGTAACTTACCGACCCTCGGTAACATACCGACCGTCGGTAACATACTCGGAGTCGGTAACTTACCGACCGTCGGTAACATACCGACCGTCGGTAACATACCGACCGTCGGTAACATACCGCTCGTCGGTAACTTACCGACCGTCGGTAACATACTCGGAGTCGGTAACTTACCGACCGTCGGTAACATACCGACCGTCGGTAACATACCGACCGTCGGTAACATACCGACCGTCGGTAACTTACCGACCGTCGGTAACTTACCGACCGTCGGTAACATACCGACCGTCGGTAACATACCGACTGTCGGTAACTTACCGACCGTCGGTAACATACCGACCGTCGGTAACATACTCGGAGACGGTAACTTACCGACCGTCGGTAACATACCGACCGTCGGTAACATACTCGGAGACGGTAACTTACCGACCGTCGGTAACATACCGACCGTCGGTAACATACCGACCGTCGGTAACTTACCGACCGTCGGTAACATACCAACCGTCGGTAACATACCGACCGTCGGTAACATACCGACCGTCGGTAACATACCGACCGTCGGTAACATACCGACCGTCGGTAACATACCGACCGTCGGTAACATACCGACCGTCGGTAACATACCGACCGTCGGTAACATACCGACCGTCGGTAACATACCGACCGTCGGTAACATACCGACCGACGGTAACATACTCGGAGTCGGTAACTCACCGACCGTCGGTAACATACCGACCGTCGGTAACATACCGACCGTCGGTAACATACCGACCGTCGGTAACTTACCGACCGTCGGTAACATACCGACCGTCGGTAACATACCGACCGTCGGTAACATACCGACCGTCGGTAACACACCGACTGTCGGTAACATACCGACCGTCGGTAACATACCGACCGTCGGTAACATACCGACCGTCGGTAACTTACCGACCGTCGGTAACATACCGACCGTCGGTAACTTACCGACCGTCGGTAACATACCGACCGTCGATAACATACTCGGAGTCGGTAACTTACCGACCGTCGGTAACATACCGACCGTCGGTAATATACCGACCGTCAGTAACTTACCGACCGTCGGTAACATACCGACCGTCGGTAACATACCGACCGTCGGTAACTTACCGACCGTCGGTAACTTACCGACCGTCGGTAACATACTCGGAGTCGGTAACTTACCGACCGTCGGTAACATACCGACCGTCGGTAACATACCGACCGTCGGTAACATACCGACCGTCGGTCACATACTGACCGTCGGTAACATACCGACCGTCGGTAACTTACCGATCGTCGGTAACATACTCGGATTCGGTAACTTACCGACCGTCGGTAACATACCGACCGTCGGTAACATACCGACCGTCGGTAACATACCGACCGTCGGTAACATACTGACCGTCGGTAACATACCGACCGTCGGTAACATACCGACCGTCGGTAACTTACCGACCGTCGGTAACATACCGACCGACGGTAACATACCGACCGTCGGTAACATACCGACCGTCGGTAACATGCCGACCGTCGGTAACTTACCGACCGTCGGTAACATACCGACCGTCGGTAACATACCGACCGTCGGTAACATACTCACAGTCAGGAACTTACCGGCCGACGGTAACATACCGACCGTCGGTAACATACCGACCGTCGGTAACATACCGACCGTCGGTAACTTACCGACCGTCGGTAACATACCGACCGTCGGTAACATACTGACCGTCGGTAACATACCGACCGTCGGTAACATACCGACCGTCAGTAACATACCGACCGTCGGTAACATACCGACCGTCGGTAACTTACCGACCGTCGGTAACATACTCGGAGTCGGTAACTTACCGACCGTCGGTAACATACCGACCGTCGGTAACATACCGACCGTCGGTAACATACCGACCGTCGGTAACCTACCGACCGTCGGTAACATACCGACCGTCGGTAACATACCGACCGTCGGTAACTTACCGACCGTCGGTAACATACCGACCGTCGGTAACTTACCGACCGTCGGTAACATACCGACCGTCGGTAACTTACCGACCGTCGGTAACATACCGACCGTCGGTAACATACTCGGAGTCGGTAACATACCGACCGTCGGTAACATACCGACCGTCGGTAACTTAACGACCGTCGGTAACATACCGACCGTCGGTAACATACCGACCGTCGGTAACTTACCGACCGTCGGTAACATACCGACCGTCGGTAACTTACCGACCGTCGGTAACATACCGACCTTCGGTAACATACCGACCGTCGGTAACATACTCACAGTCAGGAACTTACCGGCCGTCGGTAACATACCGACCGTCGGTAACATACCGACCGTCGGTAACTTACCGACCGTCGGTAACATACCGACCGTCGGTAACTTACCGACCGTCGGTAACATACCGACCGTCGGTAACATACCGACCATCGGTAACTTACCGACCGTCGGTAACTTACCGACCGTCGGTAACATACTCGGAGTCGGTAACTTACCGACCGTCGGTAACATACCGACCGTCGGTAACATACCGACCGTCGGTAACATACCGACCGTCGGTAACTTACCGACCGTCGGTAACATACCGACCGTCGGTAACATACCGACCGTCGGTAACATACCGACCGTCGGTAACATACTCACAGTCAGGAACTTACCGGCCGTCGGTAACATACCGACCGTCGGTAACATACCGACCGTCGGTAACTTACCGACCGTCAGTAACATACCGACCGTCGGTAACATACCGACCGTCGGTAACATACCGACCGTCGGTAACTTACCGACCGTCGGTAACATACCGACCGTCGGTAACATACCGACCGTCGGTAACATACTGACCGTCGGTAACATACCGACCGTCGGTAACATACCGACCGTCGGTAACATACCGACCGTCGGTAACATACCGACCGTCGGTAACTTACCGACCGTCGGTAACTTACCGACCGTCGGTAACTTACCGACCGTCGGTAACTTACCGACCGTCGGTAACCTACCGACCGTCGGTAACATACTCGGAGTCGGTAACTTACCGACCGTCGGTAACATACCGACCGTCGGTAACATACCGACCGTCGGTAACATACCGACCGTCGGTAACTTACCGACCGTCGGTAACATACCGACCGTCGGTAACATACCGACCGTCGGTAACTTACCGACCGTCGGTAACATACCGACCGTCGGTAACTTACCGACCCTCGGTAACATACCGACCGTCGGTAACATACTCGGAGTCGGTAACTTACCGACCGTCGGTAACATACCGACCGTCGGTAACATACCGACCGTCGGTAACATACCGCTCGTCGGTAACTTACCGACCGTCGGTAACATACTCGGAGTCGGTAACTTACCGACCGTTGGTAACATACCGACCGTCGGTAACATACCGACCGTCGGTAACATACCGACCGTCGGTAACTTACCGACCGTCGGTAACTTACCGACCGTCGGTAACATACCGACCGTCGGTAACATACCGACTGTCGGTAACTTACCGACCGTCGGTAACATACCGACCGTCGGTAACATACTCGGAGACGGTAACTTACCGACCGTCGGTAACATACCGACCGTCGGTAACATACTCGGAGACGGTAACTTACCGACCGTCGGTAACATACCGACCGTCGGTAACATACCGACCGTCGGTAACTTACCGACCGTCGGTAACATACCAACCGTCGGTAACATACCGACCGTCGGTAACATACCGACCGTCGGTAACATACCGACCGTCGGTAACATACCGACCGTCGGTAACATACCGACCGTCGGTAACATACCGACCGTCGGTAACATACCGACCGTCGGTAACATACCGACCGTCGGTAACATACCGACCGTCGGTAACATACCGACCGACGGTAACATACTCGGAGTCGGTAACTCACCGACCGTCGGTAACATACCGACCGTCGGTAACATACCGACCGTCGGTAACATACCGACCGTCGGTAACTTACCGACCGTCGGTAACATACCGACCGTCGGTAACATACCGACCGTCGGTAACATACCGACCGTCGGTAACACACCGACTGTCGGTAACATACCGACCGTCGGTAACATACCGACCGTCGGTAACATACCGACCGTCGGTAACTTACCGACCGTCGGTAACATACCGACCGTCGGTAACTTACCGACCGTCGGTAACATACCGACCGTCGATAACATACTCGGAGTCGGTAACTTACCGACCGTCGGTAACATACCGACCGTCGGTAATATACCGACCGTCAGTAACTTACCGACCGTCGGTAACATACCGACCGTCGGTAACATACCGACCGTCGGTAACTTACCGACCGTCGGTAACTTACCGACCGTCGGTAACATACTCGGAGTCGGTAACTTACCGACCGTCGGTAACATACCGACCGTCGGTAACATACCGACCGTCGGTAACATACCGACCGTCGGTCACATACTGACCGTCGGTAACATACCGACCGTCGGTAACTTACCGATCGTCGGTAACATACTCGGAGTCGGTAACTTACCGACCGTCGGTAACATACCGACCGTCGGTAACATACCGACCGTCGGTAACATACCGACCGTCGGTAACATACTGACCGTCGGTAACATACCGACCGTCGGTAACATACCGACCGTCGGTAACTTACCGACCGTCGGTAACATACCGACCGACGGTAACATACCGACCGTCGGTAACATACCGACCGTCGGTAACATGCCGACCGTCGGTAACTTACCGACCGTCGGTAACATACCGACCGTCGGTAACATACCGACCGTCGGTAACATACTCACAGTCAGGAACTTACCGGCCGACGGTAACATACCGACCGTCGGTAACATACCGACCGTCGGTAACATACCGACCGTCGGTAACTTACCGACCGTCGGTAACATACCGACCGTCGGTAACATACCGACCGTCGGTAACATACCGACCGTCGGTAACATACTCACAGTCAGGAACTTACCGGCCGACGGTAACATACCGACCGTCGGTAACATACCGACCGTCGGTAACATACCGACCGTCGGTAACTTACCGACCGTCGGTAACATACCGACCGTCGGTAACATACCGACCGTCGGTAACATACCGACCGTCGGTTACATACCGACCGTCGGTAACATACCGACCGTCGGTAACACACCGACCGTCGGTAACATACCGACCGTCGGTAACTTACCGACCGTCGGTAACATACCGACCGTCGGTAACATACCGACCGTCGGTAACATACCGACCGTCGGTAACATACCGACCGTCGGTAACATACCGACCGTCGGTAACATACCGACCGACGGTATCATACCGACCGTCGGTAACATACCGACCGTCGGTAACATACCGACCGTCGGTAACATACCGACCGTCGGTAACATGCCGACCGTCGGTAACTTACCGACCGTCGGTAACATACCGACCGTCGGTAACATACTCGGAGTCGGTAACTTACAGACCGTCGGTAACATACCGACCGTCGGTAACATACTCACAGTCGGTAACTTACCGACGTTGGTAACATACCGACCGTCGGTAACATACCAACAGTCGGTAACTTACCGACCGTCGGTAACATACTGACCGTCGGTAACATACCGACCGTCGGTAACATACCGACCGTCGGTAACATACCGACCGTCGGTAACATACCGACCGTCGGTAACTTACCGACCGTCGGTAACTTACCGACCGTCGGTAACTTACCGACCGTCAGTAACATACTCGGAGTCGGTAACTTACCGACCGTCGGTAACTTACCGACCGTCGGTAACATACCGACCGTCGGTAACATACCGACCGTCGGTAACATACCGACCGTCGGTAACTTACCGACCGTCGGTAACATACCGACCGTCGGTAACATACCGACCGTCGGTAACTTACCGACCGTCGGTAACATACCGACCGTCGGTAACATACCGACCGTCGGTAACATACCGACCGTCGGTAACTTACCGACCGTCAGTAACATACCAACCGTCGGTAACATACCGACCGTCGATAACATACCGACCGTCGGTAACATACCGACCGTCGGTAACTTACCGACCGTCGGTAAGATACCGACCGTCGGTAACATACCGACCGTCGGTAACATACCGACCGTCGGTAACTTACCGACCGTCGGTAACATACCGACCGTCGGTAACATACCGACCGTCGGTAACTTACCGACCGTCGGTAACTTACCGACCGTCGGTAACATACTCGGAGTCGGTAACTTACCGACCGTCGGTAACATACCGACCGTCGGTAACATACCGACCGTCGGTAACTTACCGACCGTCGGTAACATACCGACCGTCGGTAACATACCGACCGTCGGTAACATACCGACCGTCGGTAACATACCGACCGTCGGTAACATACCGACCGTCGGTAACACACCGACCGTCGGTTACATACCGACCGTCGGTAACATACCGACCGTCGGTAACATACCGACCGTCGGTAACATACCGACCGTCGGTAACTTACCGACCGTCGGTAACTTACCGACCGTCGGTAACATACTCGGAGTCGGTAACTTACCGACCGTCGGTAACATACCGACCGTCGGTAACATACCGACCGTCGGTAACATACCGACCGTCGGTAACATACGACTGTCAGTAACATACCGACCGTCGGTAACATACCGACCGTCGGTAACATACCGACCGTCGGTAACATACCGACCGTCGGTAACATACCGACCGTCGGTAACATACCGACCGTCGGGAACATACCGATCGCCGGTAACATACCTACCGTCGGTAACGTACCGACCGTCGGTAACATACCCACCGTCGGTAACATACCCACCGTCGGTAACATACCGACCGTCGGTAACATACCGAACGTCGGCAACATACCGACCGTCGGTAACATACCGACCGTCGGTAACATACCGACCGTCGGTAACATACCGACCGTCGGTAACATACCGACCGTCGGTAACATACCGACCGTCGGTAACGTACCGACCGTCGGTAACATACCGACCGTCGGTAACATACCGACCGTCGGTAACATACCGACCGTCGGTAACATACCGACCGTCGGTAACATACTTACCATCGGTAACATACGGACTGTCAGTAACATACCGACCGTCGGTAATATACCGATTGTCGGTAACTTACCGACCGTCGGTAACATACCGACCGTCGGTAACATACCGACCGTCGGTAACATACCAACCGTCGGTAACATACGGACCGTCGTTAATATACCGACCGTCGGTAACATACGGACTGTCAGCAACATACCGACCGTCGGTAATATACCGATTGTCGGTAACTTACCGACCGTCGGTAACATACCGACCGTCGGTAACATACCGACCGTCGGTAACATACCGACCGTCGATAACATACCGACCGTCGGTAAGATAACGACCGTCGGTAACATACCGACCGTCGGTAACATACGCACCGTCGGTAACATACTGACCGTCGGTAACATACCGACCGTCGATAACTTACCGACCGTCGGTAACATACGGACCGTCGGTAACATACCGACCGTCGGTAAGATACCGAAAGTCGGTAACATACCGACCGTTGATAACATACCGACCGTCGGTAACATACCGACCGTCGGTAACATACCGACCGTCGGTAACATACCGACCGTCGGTAACATACGGACTGTCAGTAACATACCGACCGTCGGTAATATACCGATTGTCGGTAACTTACCGACCGTCGGTAACATACCGACCGTCGGTAACATACCGACCGTCGGTAACATACCAACCGTCGGTAACATACGGACCGTCGTTAACATACCGACCGTCGGTAACATACGGACTGTCAGCAACATACCGACCGTCGGTAATATACCGATTGTCGGTAACTTACCGACCGTCGGTAACATACCGACCGTCGGTAACTTACCGACCGTCGGTAACATACCGACCGTCGGTAACTTACCGACCGTCGGTAACATACCGACCCTCGGTAACATACCGACCGTCGGTAACATACTCACAGTCAGGAACTTACCGGCCGTCGGTAACATACCGACCGTCGGTAACATACCGAGCGTCTGTAACCTACCGACCGTCGGTAACATACCGACCGTCGGTAACTTACCGACCGTCGGTAACATACCGACCGTCGGTAACATACTCGGAGTCGGTAACTTACCGACCGTCGGTAACATACCGACGGTCGGTAATATACCGACCGTCGGTAACTTACCGACCGTCGGTAACAAACCGTCCGTCGGTAACATACCGACCGTCGATAACATACCGACCGTCGGTAACATACCGACCGTCGGTAACTTACCGACCGTCGGTATTATACCGACCGTCGGTAACATACCGACCGTCGGTAACATACCGACCGTCGGTAACATACCGACCGTCGGTAACATACCGACCGTCGGTAACACACCGACCGTCGGTAACATACCGACCGTCGGTAACTTACCGACCGTCGGTAACTTACCGACCGTCGGTAACATACTCACAGTCAGGAACTTACCGGCCGTCGGTAACATACCGACCGTCGGTAACATACCGACCGTCGGTAACTTACCGACCGTCGGTAACATACCGACCGTCGGTAACTTACCGACCGTCGGTAACATACCGACCGTCGGTAACATACCGACCATCGGTAACTTACCGACCGTCGGTAACTTACCGACCGTCGGTAACTTACCGACCGTCGGTAACATACTCGGAGTCGGTAACTTACCGACCGTCGGTAACATACCGACCGTCGGTAACATACCGACCGTCGGTAACATACCGACCGTCGGTAACTTACCGACCGTCGGTAACATACCGACCGTCGGTAACATACCGACCGTCGGTAACATACCGACCGTCGGTAACATACTCACAGTCAGGAACTTACCGGCCGTCGGTAACATACCGACCGTCGGTAACATACCGACCGTCGGTAACTTACCGACCGTCAGTAACATACCGACCGTCGGTAACATACCGACCGTCGGTAACATACCGACCGTCGGTAACTTACCGACCGTCGGTAACATACCGACCGTCGGTAACATACCGACCGTCGGTAACATACTGACCGTCGGTAACATACCGACCGTCGGTAACATACCGACCGTCGGTAACATACCGACCGTCGGTAACATACCGACCGTCGGTAACTTACCGACCGTCGGTAACTTACCGACCGTCGGTAACTTACCGACCGTCGGTAACTTACCGACCGTCGGTAACTTACCGACCGTCGGTAACCTACCGACCGTCGGTAACATACTCGGAGTCGGTAACTTACCGACCGTCGGTAACATACCGACCGTCGGTAACATACCGACCGTCGGT
The DNA here is from genome assembly GCA_949628255.1 of Macrophya alboannulata. Taxonomy (NCBI): domain Eukaryota; kingdom Metazoa; phylum Arthropoda; class Insecta; order Hymenoptera; family Tenthredinidae; genus Macrophya; species Macrophya alboannulata. Next base: position 31,606,046 of record OX451206.1, on the reverse strand, counting down.
AACATACCGACCGTCGGTAACTTACCGACCGTCGGTAACATACCGACCGTCGGTAACATACCGACCGTCGGTAACTTACCGACCGTCGGTAACATACCGACCGTCGGTAACTTACCGACCCTCGGTAACATACCGACCGTCGGTAACATACTCGGAGTCGGTAACTTACCGACCGTCGGTAACATACCGACCGTCGGTAACATACCGACCGTCGGTAACATACCGCTCGTCGGTAACTTACCGACCGTCGGTAACATACTCGGAGTCGGTAACTTACCGACCGTCGGTAACATACCGACCGTCGGTAACATACCGACCGTCGGTAACATACCGACCGTCGGTAACTTACCGACCGTCGGTAACTTACCGACCGTCGGTAACATACCGACCGTCGGTAACATACCGACTGTCGGTAACTTACCGACCGTCGGTAACATACCGACCGTCGGTAACATACTCGGAGACGGTAACTTACCGACCGTCGGTAACATACCGACCGTCGGTAACATACTCGGAGACGGTAACTTACCGACCGTCGGTAACATACCGACCGTCGGTAACATACCGACCGTCGGTAACTTACCGACCGTCGGTAACATACCAACCGTCGGTAACATACCGACCGTCGGTAACATACCGACCGTCGGTAACATACCGACCGTCGGTAACATACCGACCGTCGGTAACATACCGACCGTCGGTAACATACCGACCGTCGGTAACATACCGACCGTCGGTAACATAGCGACCGTCGGTAACATACCGACCGTCGGTAACATACCGACCGACGGTAACATACTCGGAGTCGGTAACTCACCGACCGTCGGTAACATACCGACCGTCGGTAACATACCGACCGTCGGTAACATACCGACCGTCGGTAACTTACCGACCGTCGGTAACATACCGACCGTCGGTAACATACCGACCGTCGGTAACATACCGACCGTCGGTAACACACCGACTGTCGGTAACATACCGACCGTCGGTAACATACCGACCGTCGGTAACATACCGACCGTCGGTAACTTACCGACCGTCGGTAACATACCGACCGTCGGTAACTTACCGACCGTCGGTAACATACCGACCGTCGATAACATACTCGGAGTCGGTAACTTACCGACCGTCGGTAACATACCGACCGTCGGTAATATACCGACCGTCAGTAACTTACCGACCGTCGGTAACATACCGACCGTCGGTAACATACCGACCGTCGGTAACTTACCGACCGTCGGTAACTTACCGACCGTCGGTAACATACTCGGAGTCGGTAACTTACCGACCGTCGGTAACATACCGACCGTCGGTAACATACCGACCGTCGGTAACATACCGACCGTCGGTCACATACTGACCGTCGGTAACATACCGACCGTCGGTAACTTACCGATCGTCGGTAACATACTCGGATTCGGTAACTTACCGACCGTCGGTAACATACCGACCGTCGGTAACATACCGACCGTCGGTAACATACCGACCGTCGGTAACATACTGACCGTCGGTAACATACCGACCGTCGGTAACATACCGACCGTCGGTAACTTACCGACCGTCGGTAACATACCGACCGACGGTAACATACCGACCGTCGGTAACATACCGACCGTCGGTAACATGCCGACCGTCGGTAACTTACCGACCGTCGGTAACATACCGACCGTCGGTAACATACCGACCGTCGGTAACATACTCACAGTCAGGAACTTACCGGCCGACGGTAACATACCGACCGTCGGTAACATACCGACCGTCGGTAACATACCGACCGTCGGTAACTTACCGACCGTCGGTAACATACCGACCGTCGGTAACATACTCACAGTCAGGAACTTACCGGCCGACGGTAACATACCGACCGTCGGTAACATACCGACCGTCGGTAACATACCGACCGTCGGTAACTTACCGACCGTCGGTAACATACCGACCGTCGGTAACATACCGACCGTCGGTAACATACCGACCGTCGGTTACATACCGACCGTCGGTAACATACCGACCGTCGGTAACACACCGACCGTCGGTAACATACCGACCGTCGGTAACTTACCGACCGTCGGTAACATACCGACCGTCGGTAACATACCGACCGTCGGTAACATACCGACCGTCGGTAACATACCGACCGTCGGTAACATACCGACCGTCGGTAACATACCGACCGACGGTATCATACCGACCGTCGGTAACATACCGACCGTCGGTAACATACCGACCGTCGGTAACATACCGACCGTCGGTAACATGCCGACCGTCGGTAACTTACCGACCGTCGGTAACATACCGACCGTCGGTAACATACTCGGAGTCGGTAACTTACAGACCGTCGGTAACATACCGACCGTCGGTAACATACTCACAGTCGGTAACTTACCGACGTTGGTAACATACCGACCGTCGGTAACATACCAACAGTCGGTAACTTACCGACCGTCGGTAACATACTGACCGTCGGTAACATACCGACCGTCGGTAACATACCGACCGTCGGTAACATACCGACCGTCGGTAACATACCGACCGTCGGTAACTTACCGACCGTCGGTAACTTACCGACCGTCGGTAACTTACCGACCGTCAGTAACATACTCGGAGTCGGTAACTTACCGACCGTCGGTAACTTACCGACCGTCGGTAACATACCGACCGTCGGTAACATACCGACCGTCGGTAACATACCGACCGTCGGTAACTTACCGACCGTCGGTAACATACCGACCGTCGGTAACATACCGACCGTCGGTAACTTACCGACCGTCGGTAACATACCGACCGTCGGTAACATACCGACCGTCGGTAACATACCGACCGTCGGTAACTTACCGACCGTCAGTAACATACCAACCGTCGGTAACATACCGACCGTCGATAACATACCGACCGTCGGTAACATACCGACCGTCGGTAACTTACCGACCGTCGGTAAGATACCGACCGTCGGTAACATACCGACCGTCGGTAACATACCGACCGTCGGTAACTTACCGACCGTCGGTAACATACCGACCGTCGGTAACATACCGACCGTCGGTAACTTACCGACCGTCGGTAACTTACCGACCGTCGGTAACATACTCGGAGTCGGTAACTTACCGACCGTCGGTAACATACCGACCGTCGGTAACATACCGACCGTCGGTAACTTACCGACCGTCGGTAACATACCGACCGTCGGTAACATACCGACCGTCGGTAACATACCGACCGTCGGTAACATACCGACCGTCGGTAACATACCGACCGTCGGTAACACACCGACCGTCGGTTACATACCGACCGTCGGTAACATACCGACCGTCGGTAACATACCGACCGTCGGTAACATACCGACCGTCGGTAACTTACCGACCGTCGGTAACTTACCGACCGTCGGTAACATACTCGGAGTCGGTAACTTACCGACCGTCGGTAACATACCGACCGTCGGTAACATACCGACCGTCGGTAACATACCGACCGTCGGTAACATACGACTGTCAGTAACATACCGACCGTCGGTAACATACCGACCGTCGGTAACATACCGACCGTCGGTAACATACCGACCGTCGGGAACATACCGATCGCCGGTAACATACCTACCGTCGGTAACGTACCGACCGTCGGTAACATACCCACCGTCGGTAACATACCCACCGTCGGTAACATACCGACCGTCGGTAACATACCGAACGTCGGCAACATACCGACCGTCGGTAACATACCGACCGTCGGTAACATACCGACCGTCGGTAACATACCGACCGTCGGTAACATACCGACCGTCGGTAACATACCGACCGTCGGTAACGTACCGACCGTCGGTAACATACCGACCGTCGGTAACATACCGACCGTCGGTAACATACCGACCGTCGGTAACATACTTACCATCGGTAACATACGGACTGTCAGTAACATACCGACCGTCGGTAATATACCGATTGTCGGTAACTTACCGACCGTCGGTAACATACCGACCGTCGGTAACATACCGACCGTCGGTAACATACCAACCGTCGGTAACATACGGACCGTCGTTAATATACCGACCGTCGGTAACATACGGACTGTCAGCAACATACCGACCGTCGGTAATATACCGATTGTCGGTAACTTACCGACCGTCGGTAACATACCGACCGTCGGTAACATACCGACCGTCGGTAACATACCGACCGTCGATAACATACCGACCGTCGGTAAGATAACGACCGTCGGTAACATACCGACCGTCGGTAACATACGCACCGTCGGTAACATACTGACCGTCGGTAACATACCGACCGTCGATAACTTACCGACCGTCGGTAACATACGGACCGTCGGTAACATACCGACCGTCGGTAAGATACCGAAAGTCGGTAACATACCGACCGTTGATAACATACCGACCGTCGGTAACATACCGACCGTCGGTAACATACCGACCGTCGGTAACATACCGACCGTCGGTAACATACGGACTGTCAGTAACATACCGACCGTCGGTAATATACCGATTGTCGGTAACTTACCGACCGTCGGTAACATACCGACCGTCGGTAACATACCGACCGTCGGTAACATACCAACCGTCGGTAACATACGGACCGTCGTTAACATACCGACCGTCGGTAACATACGGACTGTCAGCAACATACCGACCGTCGGTAATATACCGATTGTCGGTAACTTACCGACCGTCGGTAACATACCGACCGTCGGTAACTTACCGACCGTCGGTAACATACCGACCGTCGGTAACTTACCGACCGTCGGTAACATACCGACCCTCGGTAACATACCGACCGTCGGTAACATACTCACAGTCAGGAACTTACCGGCCGTCGGTAACATACCGACCGTCGGTAACATACCGAGCGTCTGTAACCTACCGACCGTCGGTAACATACCGACCGTCGGTAACTTACCGACCGTCGGTAACATACCGACCGTCGGTAACATACTCGGAGTCGGTAACTTACCGACCGTCGGTAACATACCGACCGTCGGTAATATACCGACCGTCGGTAACTTACCGACCGTCGGTAACAAACCGTCCGTCGGTAACATACCGACCGTCGATAACATACCGACCGTCGGTAACATACCGACCGTCGGTAACTTACCGACCGTCGGTATTATACCGACCGTCGGTAACATACCGACCGTCGGTAACAAACCGACCGTCGGTAACATACCGACCGTCGGTAACATACCGACCGTCGGTAACACACCGACCGTCGGTAACATACCGACCGTCGGTAACTTACCGACCGTCGGTAACTTACCGACCGTCGGTAACTTACCGACCGTCGGTAACTTACCGACCGTCGGTAACATACTCGGAGTCGGTAACTTACCGACCGTCGGTAACATACCGACCGTCGGTAACATACCGACCTTCGGTAACATACAGACCGTCGGTAACTTACCGACCGTCGGTAACATACCGACCGTCGGTAACATACCGACCGTCGGTAACTTACCGACCGTCGGTAACATACAGACCGTCGGTAACTTACCGACCGTCGGTAACATACCGACCGTCGGTAACATGCCGACCGTCGGTAACATACTCACAGTCAGGAACTTACCGGCCGTCGGTAACATACCGACCGTCGGTAACTTACCGACCGTCGGTAACATACCGACCGTCGGTAACTTACCGACCGTCGGTAACATACCGACCGTCGGTAACATACCGACCGTCGGTAACATACCGACCGTCGGTAACATACCGACCGTCGGTTACATACCGACCGTCGGTAACATACCGACCGTCGGTAACATACCGACCGTCGGTAACATACTCGGAGTCGGTAACTCACCGACCGTCGGTAAATTACCGACCGTCGGTAACATACCGACCGTCGGTAAATTACCGACCGTCGGTAACATACCGACCGTCGGTAACATACCGACCGTCGGTAACTTACCGACCGTCGGTAACATACGGACTGTCGGTAACATACCGACCGTCGGTAACATACCGACCGGCGGTAACATACCGACCGTCGGTAACATGCCGACCGTCGGTAACTTACCGACCGTCGGTAACATACCGACCGTCGGTAACATACCGACCGTCGGTAACATACCGACCGTCGGTAACATACCGACCGTCGGTAACATACCGACCGTCGGTAACATACCGACCGTCGGTAACATACCGACCGTCGATAACATACTCGGAGTCGGTAACTTACCGACCGTCGATAACATACTCGGAGTCGGTAACTTACCGACCGTCGGTAAATTACCGACCGTCGGTAACATACCGACCGTCGGTAACACACCGACCGTCGGTTACATACCGACCGTCGGTAACATACCGACCGTCGGTAACATACCGACCGTCGGTAACATACCGACCGTCAGTAACATACCGACCGTCGGTAACATACCGACCGTCGGTAACTTACCGACCGTCGGTAACTTACCGACCGTCGGTAACATACCGACCGTCGGTAACATACCGACTGTCGGTAACTTACCGACCGTCGGTAACATACCGACCGTCGGTAACATACCGACCGTCGGTAACATACCGACCGTCGGTAACACACCGACCGTCGGTTACAAACCGACCGTCGGTAACATACCGACCGTCGGTAACACACCGACCGTCGGTAACATACCGACCGTCGGTATTTTACCGACCGTCGGTAACATACCGACCGTCGGTAACATACCGACCGTCGGTAACATACTCACAGTCAGGAACTTACCGGCCGTCGGTAACATACCGACCGTCGGTAACTTACCGACCGTCGGTAACATACCGACCGTCGGTAACATACCGACCGTCGGTAACTTACCGACCGTCGGTAACTTACCGACCGTCGGTAACATACTCGGAGTCGGTAACTTACCGACCGTCGGTAACACACCGACCGTCGGTAACATACCGACCGTCGGTAACTTACCGACCGTCGGTAACATACCGACCGTCGGTAACATACCGACCGTCGGTAACATACCGACCGTCGGTAACATACCGACCGTCGGTAACACACCGACCGTCGGTTACATACCGACCGTCGGTAACATACCGACCGTCGGTAACATACCGACCGTCGGTAACATACCGACCGTCGGTAACATACCGACCGTCGGTAACTTACCGACCGTCGGTAACTTACCGACCGTCGGTAACATACTCGGAGTCGGTAACTTACCGACCGTCGGTAACATACCGACCGTCGGTAACATACCGACCGTCGGTAATATACCGACCGTCGGTAACTTACCGACCGTCGGTAACATACCGACCGTCGGTAACATACTCGGAGTCGGTAACTTACCGACTGTCGGTAACATACCGACCGTCGGTAACATACCGACCGTCGGTAACATACCGACCGTCGGTAACATACCGACCGTCGGTAACATACCGACCGTCGGTAACATACCGACCGTCGGTAACATACTCGGAGTCGGTAACTTACCGACCGTCGGTAAATTACCGACCGTCGGTAACATACCGACCGTCGGTAAATTACCGACCGTCGGTAACATACCGACCGTCGGTAACATACCGACCGTCGGTAACTTACCGACCGTCGGTAACATACGGACTGTCGGTAACATACCGACCGTCGGTAACATACCGACCGTCGGTAACATACCGACCGTCGGTAACATACCGACCGTCGGTAACACACCGACCGTCGGTTACATACCGACCGTCGGTAACATACCGACCGTCGGTAACATACCGACCGTCGGTAACATACCGACCGTCGGTAACTTACCGACCGTCGGTAACTTACCGACCGTCGGTAACATACTCGGAGTCGGTAACTTACCGACCGTCGGTAACATACCGACCGTCGGTAACATACCGACCGTCGGTAACATACCGACCGTCGGTAACTTACCGACCGTCGGTAACTTACCGACCGTCGGTAACATACCGACCGTCGGTAACATACCGACTGTCGGTAACTTACCGACCGTCGGTAACATACCGACCGTCGGTAACATACCGACCGTCGGTAACATACCGACCGTCGGTAACACACCGACCGTCGGTTACAAACCGACCGTCGGTAACATACCGACCGTCGGTAACACACCGACCGTCGGTAACATACCGACCGTCGGTAACTTACCGACCGTCGGTAACATACCGACCGTCGGTAACATACCGACCGTCGGTAACATACCGACCGTCGGTAACATACTCACAGTCAGGAACTTACCGGCCGTCGGTAACATACCGACCGTCGGTAACTTACCGACCGTCGGTAACATACCGACCGTCGGTAACATACCGACCGTCGGTAACTTACCGACCGTCGGTAACTTACCGACCGTCGGTAACATACTCGGAGTCGGTAACTTACCGATCGTCGGTAACATACCGACCGTCGGTAACATACCGACCGTCGGTAACTTACCGACCGTCGGTAACATACCGACCGTCGGTAACATACCGACCGTCGGTAACATACCGACCGTCGGTAACATACCGACCGTCGGTAACATACCGACCGTCGGTAACATACCGACCGTCGGTAACATACCGACCGTCGGTAACATACCGACCGACGGTAACATACTCGGAGTCGGTAACTCACCGACCGTCGGTAACATACCGACCGTCGGTAACATACCGACCGTCGGTAACATACCGACCGTCGGTAACTTACCGACCGTCGGTAACATACCGACCGTCGGTAACACACCGACCGTCGGTAACATACCGACCGTCGGTAACACACCGACCGTCGGTAACATACCGACCGTCGGTAACATACCGACCGTCGGTAACATACCGAGCGTCGGTAACCTACCGACCGTCGGTAACATACCGACCGTCGGTAACTTACCGACCGTCGGTAACTTACCGACCGTCGGTAACTTACCGACCTTCGGTAACATACTCGGAGTCGGTAACTTACCGACCGTCGGTAACATACCGACCGTCGGTAACATACCGACCGTCGGTAACATACAGACCGTCGGTAACTTACCGACCGTCGGTAACATACCGACCGTCGGTAACATGCCGACCGTCGGTAACATACTCACAGTCAGGAACTTACCGGCCGTCGGTAACATACCGACCGTCGGTAACATACCGACCGTCGGTAACTTACCGACCGTCGGTAACATACCGACCGTCGGTAACTTACCGACCGTCGGTAACATACCGACCGTCGGTAACATACCGACCGTCGGTAACATACCGACCGTCGGTAACATACCGACCGTCGGTAACATACCGACCGTCGGTAACGTACCGACCGTCGGTAACTTACCGACCGTCGGTAACTTACCGACCGTCGGTAACATACTCGGAGTCGGTAACTTACCGACCGTCGGTAACATACCGACCGTCGGTAACATACCGACCGTCGGTAACATACCGACCGTCGGTAACTTACCGACCGTCGGTAACATACCGACCGTCGGTAACATACCGACCGTCGGTAACTTACCGACCGTCGGTAACATACCGACCGTGGGTAACTTACCGACCGTCGGTAACATACCGACCGTCGGTAATTTACCGACCGTCGGTAACATACCGACCGTCGGTAACATACCGACTGTCGGTAACTTACCGACCGTCGGTAACATACCGACCGTCGGTAACATACCGACCGTCGGTAACATACCGACCGTCGGTAACATACCGACCGTCGGTAACACACCGACCGTCGGTTACATACCGACCGTCGGTAACATACCGACCGTCGGTAACATACCGACCGTCGGTAACATACCGACCGTCGGTAACACACCGACCGTCGGTTACATACCGACCGTCGGTAACATACCGACCGTCGGTAACATACCGACCGTCGGTAACATACCGACCGTCGGTAACATACTCGGAGTCGGTAACTTACCGACCGTCGGTAAATTACCGACCGTCGGTAACATACCGACCGTCGGTAAATTACCGACCGTCGGTAACATACCGACCGTCGGTAACATACCGACCGTCGGTAACATACCGACCGTCGGTAACTTACCGACCGTCGGTAACATACGGACTGTCGGTAACATACCGACCGTCGGTAACATACCGACCGGCGGTAACATACCGACCGTCGGTAACATACTCGGAGTCGGTAACTTACCGACCGTCGGTAAATTACCGACCGTCGGTAACATACCGACCGTCGGTAAATTACTGACCGTCGGTAACATACCGACCGTCGGTAACATACCGATCGTCGGTAACTTACCGACCGTCAGTAACATACGGACTGTCGGTAACATACCGACCGTCGGTAACATACCGACCGTCGGTAACATACCGACCGTCGGTAACACACCGACCGTCGGTTACATACCGACCGTCGGTAACATACCGACCGTCGGTAACATACCGACCGTCGGTAACTTACCGACCGTCGGTAACTTACCGACCGTCGGTAACATACCGACCGTCGGTAACATACTGACTGTCGGTAACTTACCGACCGTCGGTAACATACCGACCGTCGGTAACATACCGACCGTCGGTAACATACCGACCGTCGGTAACACACCGACCGTCGGTTACAAACCGACCGTCGGTAACTTACCGACCGTCGGTAACTTACCGACCGTCGGTAACATACTCGGAGTCGGTAACTTACCGACCGTCGGTAACATACCGACCGTCGGTAACATACCGACCGTCGGTAACTTACCGACCGTCGGTAACATACCGACCGTCGGTATCATACCGACCGTCGGTAACATACCGACCGTCGGTAACATACCGACCGTCGGTAACATACCGACCGACGGTAACATACTCGGAGTCGGTAACTCACCGACCGTCGGTAACATACCGACCGTCGGTAACATACCGACCGTCGGTAACATACCGACCGTCGGTAACATACCGACCGTCGGTAACATACTCGGAGTCGGTAACTTACCGACCGTCGGTAAATTACCGACCGTCGGTAACATACCGACCGTCGGTAAATTACCGACCGTCGGTAACATACCGACCGTCGGTAACATACCGACCGTCGGTAACTTACCGACCGTCGGTAACATACGGACTGTCGGTAACATACCGACCGTCGGTAACATACCGACCGTCGGTAACATACCGACCGGCGGTAACATACCGACCGTCGGTAACATGCCGACCGTCGGTAACTTACCGACCGTCGGTAACATACCGACCGTCGGTAACATACCGACCGTCGGTAACATACCGACCGTCGGTAACATACTCGGAGTCGGTAACTTACCGACCGTCGGTAAATTACCGACCGTCGGTAACATACCGACCGTCGGTAAATTACCGACCGTCGGTAACATACCGACCGTCGGTAACATACCGACCGTCGGTAACATACCGATCGTCGGTAACTTACCGACCGTCGGTAACATACGGACTGTCGGTAACATACCGACCGTCGGTAACATACCGACCGTCGGTAACATACCGACCGTCGGTAACACACCGACCGTCGGTTACATACCGACCGTCGGTAACATACCGACCGTCGGTAACATACCGACCGTCGGTAACTTACCGACCGTCGGTAACTTACCGACCGTCGGTAACATACCGACCGTCGGTAACATACCGACTGTCGGTAACTTACCGACCGTCGTTAACATACCGACCGTCGGTAACATACCGACCGTCGGTAACATACCGACCGTCGGTAACACACCGACCGTCGGTTACAAACCGACCGTCGGTAACTTACCGACCGTCGGTAACTTACCGACCGTCGGTAACATACTCGGAGTCGGTAGCTTACCGACCGTCGGTAACATACCGACCGTCGGTAACATACCGACCGTCGGTAACTTACCGACCGTCGGTAACAAACCGTCCGTCGGTAACATACCGACCGTCGATAACATACCGACCGTCGGTAACATACCGACCGTCGGTAACTTACCGACCGTCGGTATTATACCGACCGTCGGTAACATACCGACCGTCGGTAACATACCGACCGTCGGTAACATACCGACCGTCGGTAACATACCGACCGTCGGTAACACACCGACCGTCGGTAACATACTGACCGTCGGTAACTTACCGACCGTCGGTAACTTACCGACCGTCGGTAACATACTCGGAGTCGGTAACTTACCGACCGTCGGTAACATACCGACCGTCGGTAACATACCGACCGTCGGTAACATACCGACCGTCGGTAACTTACCGACCGTCGGTAACATACCGACCGTCGGTAACATACCGACCGTCGGTAACTTACCGACCGTCGGTAACATACAGACCGTCGGTAACTTACCGACCGTCGGTAACATACCGACCGTCGGTAACATGCCGACCGTCGGTAACATACTCACAGTCAGGAACTTACCGGCCGTCGGTAACATACCGACCGTCGGTAACATACCGACCGTCGGTAACTTACCGACCGTCGGTAACATACCGACCGTCGGTAACTTACCGACCGTCGGTAACATACCGACCGTCGGTAACATACCGACCGTCGGTAACATACCGACCGTCGGTAACATACCGACCGTCGGTAACATACCGACCGTCGGTAACGTACCGACCGTCGGTAACTTACCGACCGTCGGTAACTTACCGACCGTCGGTAACTTACCGACCGTCGGTAACTTACCGACCGTCGGTAACATACTCGGAGTCGGTAACTTACCGACCGTCGGTAACATACCGACCATCGGTAACATACCGACCGTCGGTAACATACCGACCGTCGGTAACATACTCACAGTCAGGAACTTACCGGCCGTCGGTAACATACCGACCGTCGGTAACATACCGACCGTCGGTAACATACCGACCGTCGGTAACTTACCGACCGTCGGTAACATACCGACCGTCGGTAACTTACCGACCGTCGGTAACATACCGACCGTCGGTAACATACCGACCATCGGTAACTTACCGACCGTCGGTAACTTACCGACCGTCGGTAACTTACCGACCGTCGGTAACATACTCGGAGTCGGTAACTTACCGACCGTCGGTAACATACCGACCGTCGGTAACATACCGACCGTCGGTAACATACCGACCGTCGGTAACTTACCGACCGTCGGTAACATACCGACCGTCGGTAACATACCGACCGTCGGTAACATACCGACCGTCGGTAACATACCGACCGTCGGTAACATACCGACCGTCGGTAACATACTCACAGTCAGGAACTTACCGGCCGTCGGTAACATACCGACCGTCGGTAACATACCGACCGTCGGTAACTTACCGACCGTCAGTAACATACCGACCGTCGGTAACATACCGACCGTCGGTAACATACCGACCGTCGGTAACTTACCGACCGTCGGTAACATACCGACCGTCGGTAACATACTGACCGTCGGTAACATACCGACCGTCGGTAACATACTGACCGTCGGTAACATACCGACCGTCGGTAACATACTGACCGTCGGTAACATACCGACCGTCGGTAACATACCGACCGGCGGTAACATACCGACCGTCGGTAACATACTCGGAGTCGGTAACTTACCGACCGTCGGTAAATTACCGACCGTCGGTAACATACCGACCGTCGGTAAATTACTGACCGTCGGTAACATACCGACCGTCGGTAACATACCGATCGTCGGTAACTTACCGACCGTCAGTAACATACGGACTGTCGGTAACATACCGACCGTCGGTAACATACCGACCGTCGGTAACATACCGACCGTCGGTAACACACCGACCGTCGGTTACATACCGACCGTCGGTAACATACCGACCGTCGGTAACATACCGACCGTCGGTAACTTACCGACCGTCGGTAACTTACCGACCGTCGGTAACATACCGACCGTCGGTAACATACTGACTGTCGGTAACTTACCGACCGTCGGTAACATACCGACCGTCGGTAACATACCGACCGTCGGTAACATACCGACCGTCGGTAACACACCGACCGTCGGTTACAAACCGACCGTCGGTAACTTACCGACCGTCGGTAACTTACCGACCGTCGGTAACATACTCGGAGTCGGTAACTTACCGACCGTCGGTAACATACCGACCGTCGGTAACATACCGACCGTCGGTAACTTACCGACCGTCGGTAACATACCGACCGTCGGTAACATACCGACCGTCGGTAACATACCGACCGTCGGTAACATACCGACCGTCGGTAACATACCGACCGACGGTAACATACTCGGAGTCGGTAACTCACCGACCGTCGGTAACATACCGACCGTCGGTAACATACCGACCGTCGGTAACATACCGACCGTCGGTAACATACCGACCGTCGGTAACATACTCGGAGTCGGTAACTTACCGACCGTCGGTAAATTACCGACCGTCGGTAACATACCGACCGTCGGTAAATTACCGACCGTCGGTAACATACCGACCGTCGGTAACATACCGACCGTCGGTAACTTACCGACCGTCGGTAACATACGGACTGTCGGTAACATACCGACCGTCGGTAACATACCGACCGTCGGTAACATACCGACCGGCGGTAACATACCGACCGTCGGTAACATGCCGACCGTCGGTAACTTACCGACCGTCGGTAACATACCGACCGTCGGTAACATACCGACCGTCGGTAACATACCGACCGTCGGTAACATACTCGGAGTCGGTAACTTACCGACCGTCGGTAAATTACCGACCGTCGGTAACATACCGACCGTCGGTAAATTACCGACCGTCGGTAACATACCGACCGTCGGTAACATACCGACCGTCGGTAACATACCGATCGTCGGTAACTTACCGACCGTCGGTAACATACGGACTGTCGGTAACATACCGACCGTCGGTAACATACCGACCGTCGGTAACATACCGACCGTCGGTAACACACCGACCGTCGGTTACATACCGACCGTCGGTAACATACCGACCGTCGGTAACATACCGACCGTCGGTAACTTACCGACCGTCGGTAACTTACCGACCGTCGGTAACATACCGACCGTCGGTAACATACCGACTGTCGGTAACTTACCGACCGTCGTTAACATACCGACCGTCGGTAACATACCGACCGTCGGTAACATACCGACCGTCGGTAACACACCGACCGTCGGTTACAAACCGACCGTCGGTAACTTACCGACCGTCGGTAACTTACCGACCGTCGGTAACATACTCGGAGTCGGTAGCTTACCGACCGTCGGTAACATACCGACCGTCGGTAACATACCGACCGTCGGTAACTTACCGACCGTCGGTAACAAACCGTCCGTCGGTAACATACCGACCGTCGATAACATACCGACCGTCGGTAACATACCGACCGTCGGTAACTTACCGACCGTCGGTATTATACCGACCGTCGGTAACATACCGACCGTCGGTAACATACCGACCGTCGGTAACATACCGACCGTCGGTAACATACCGACCGTCGGTAACACACCGACCGTCGGTAACATACTGACCGTCGGTAACTTACCGACCGTCGGTAACTTACCGACCGTCGGTAACATACTCGGAGTCGGTAACTTACCGACCGTCGGTAACATACCGACCGTCGGTAACATACCGACCGTCGGTAACATACCGACCGTCGGTAACTTACCGACCGTCGGTAACATACCGACCGTCGGTAACATACCGACCGTCGGTAACTTACCGACCGTCGGTAACATACAGACCGTCGGTAACTTACCGACCGTCGGTAACATACCGACCGTCGGTAACATGCCGACCGTCGGTAACATACTCACAGTCAGGAACTTACTGGCCGTCGGTAACATACCGACCGTCGGTAACTTACCGACCGTCGGTAACATACCGACCGTCGGTAACTTACCGACCGTCGGTAACATACCGACCGTCGGTAACATACCGACCGTCGGTAACATACCGACCGTCGGTAACATACCGACCGTCGGTAACATACCGACCGTCGGTAACGTACCGACCGTCGGTAACTTACCGACCGTCGGTAACTTACCGACCGTCGGTAACTTACCGACCGTCGGTAACTTACCGACCGTCGGTAACATACTCGGAGTCGGTAACTTACCGACCGTCGGTAACATACCGACCATCGGTAACATACCGACCGTCGGTAACATACCGACCGTCGGTAACATACTCACAGTCAGGAACTTACCGGCCGTCGGTAACATACCGACCGTCGGTAACATACCGACCGTCGGTAACATACCGACCGTCGGTAACTTACCGACCGTCGGTAACATACCGACCGTCGGTAACTTACCGACCGTCGGTAACATACCGACCGTCGGTAACATACCGACCATCGGTAACTTACCGACCGTCGGTAACTTACCGACCGTCGGTAACTTACCGACCGTCGGTAACATACTCGGAGTCGGTAACTTACCGACCGTCGGTCACATACCGACCGTCGGTAACATACCGACCGTCGGTAACATACCGACCGTCGGTAACTTACCGACCGTCGGTAACATACCGACCGTCGGTAACATACCGACCGTCGGTAACATACCGACCGTCGGTAACATACCGACCGTCGGTAACATACCGACCGTCGGTAACATACTCACAGTCAGGAACTTACCGGCCGTCGGTAACATACCGACCGTCGGTAACATACCGACCGTCGGTAACTTACCGACCGTCAGTAACATACCGACCGTCGGTAACATACCGACCGTCGGTAACATACCGACCGTCGGTAACTTACCGACCGTCGGTAACATACCGACCGTCGGTAACATACTGACCGTCGGTAACATACCGACCGTCGGTAACATACTGACCGTCGGTAACATACCGACCGTCGGTAACATACCGACCGTCGGTAACATACCGACCGTCGGTAACATACCGACCGTCGGTAACATACCGACCGTCGGTAACTTACCGACCGTCGGTAACTTACCGACCGTCGGTAACTTACCGCCCGTCGGTAACATACCGACCGTCGGTAACATACTCACAGTCAGGAACTTACCAGCCGTCGGTAACATACCGACCGTCGGTAACTTACCGACCGTCGGTAACATACTCGGAGTCGGTAACATACTCGGAGTCGGTAACATACCGACCGTCGGTAACATACCGACCGTCGGTAACTTACCGACCGTCGGTAACATACCGACCGTCGGTAACTTACCGACCGTCGGTAACATACCGACCGTCGGTAACTTACCGACCGTCGGTAACATACCGACCTTCGGTAACATACCGACTGTCGGTAACATACTCACAGTCAGGAACTTACCGGCCGTCGGTAACATACCGACCGTCGGTAACATACCGACCGTCGGTAACTCACCGACCGTCGGTAACATACCGACCGTCGGTAACATACCGACCGTCGGTAACATACCGACCGTCGGTAACTTACCGACCGTCAGTAACATACCGACCGTCGGTAACATACCGACCGTCATTAACATATTGACCGTCGGTAACTTACCGACCGTCGGTAACATACCGACCGTCGGTAACATACCGACTGTCGGTAACTTACCGACCGTCGGTAACATACCGACCGTCGGTAACATACCGACCGTCGGTAACTTACCGACCGTCGGTAACTTACCGACCGTCGGTAACATACCGACCGTCGGTAACATACCGACTGTCGGTAACTTACCGACCGTCGGTAACATACCGACCGTCGGTAACATACCGACCGTCGGTAACTTACCGACCGTCGGTAACATACTGACCATCGGTAACATACCGACCGTCGGTAACATACCGACCGTCGGTAACATACCGACCGTCGGTAACATACCGACCGTCGGTAACATACCGACCGTCGGTAACTTACCGACCGTCGGTAACTTACCGACCGTCGGTAACATACCGACCGTCGGTAACATACTCACAGTCAGGAACTTACCGGCCGTCGGTAACATACCGACCGTCGGTAACTTACCGACCGTCGGTAACATACCGACCGTCGGTAACATACCGACCATCGGTAACTTACCGACCGTCGGTAACTTACCGACCGTCGGTAACTTACCGACCGTCGGTAACATACTCGGAGTCGGTAACTTACCGACCGTCGGTAACATACCGACCGTCGGTAACATACCGACCGTCGGTAACATACCGACCGTCGGTAACTTACCGACCGTCGGTAACATACCGACCGTCGGTAACATACGGACCGTCGGTAACATACCGACCGTCGGTAACATACTCACAGTCAGGAACTTACCGGCCGTCGGTAACATACCGACCGTCGGTAACATACCGACCGTCGGTAACTTACCGACCGTCGGTAACATACCGACCGTCGGTAACATACCGACCGTCGGTAACATACCGACCGTCGGTAACATACCGACCGTCGGTAACTTACCGACCGTCGGTAACATACCGACCGTCGGTAACATACTGACCGTCGGTAACATACCGACCGTCGGTAACATACCGACCGTCAGTAACATACCGACCGTCGGTAACATACCGACCGTCGGTAACTTACCGACCGTCGGTAACATACTCGGAGTCGGTAACTTACCGACCGTCGGTAACATACCGACCGTCGGTAACATACCGACCGTCGGTAACATACCGACCGTCGGTAACCTACCGACCGTCGGTAACATACCGACCGTCGGTAACATACCGACCGTCGGTAACTTACCGACCGTCGGTAACATACCAACCGTCGGTAACTTACCGACCGTCGGTAACATACCGACCGTCGGTAACTTACCGACCGTCGGTAACATACCGACCGTCGGTAACATACTCGGAGTCGGTAACATACCGACCGTCGGTAACATACCGACCGTCGGTAACTTAACGACCGTCGGTAACATACCGACCGTCGGTAACATACCGACCGTCGGTAACTTACCGACCGTCGGTAACATACCGACCGTCGGTAACTTACCGACCGTAGGTAACATACCGACCTTCGGTAACATACCGACCGTCGGTAACATACTCACAGTCAGGAACTTACCGGCCGTCGGTAACATACCGACCGTCGGTAACATACCGACCGTCGGTAACTTACCGACCGTCGGTAACATACCGACCGTCGGTAACTTACCGACCGTCGGTAACATACCGACCGTCGGTAACATACCGACCGTCGGTAACATACCGACCGTCGGTAACATACCGACCGTCGGTAACATACCGACCGTCGGTAACATACCGACCGTCGGTAACATACCGACCGTCGGTAACTTACCGACCGTCGGTAACTTACCGACCGTCGGTAACTTACCGACCGTCGGTAACTTACCGACCGTCGGTAACCTACCGACCGTCGGTAACATACTCGGAGTCGGTAACTTACCGACCGTCGGTAACATACCGACCGTCGGTAACATACCGACCGTCGGTAACATACCGACCGTCGGTAACTTACCGACCGTCGGTAACATACCGACCGTCGGTAACATACCGACCGTCGGTAACTTACCGACCGTCGGTAACATACCGACCGTCGGTAACTTACCGACCCTCGGTAACATACCGACCGTCGGTAACATACTCGGAGTCGGTAACTTACCGACCGTCGGTAACATACCGACCGTCGGTAACATACCGACCGTCGGTAACATACCGACCGTCGGTAACTTACCGACCGTCGGTAACTTACCGACCGTCGGTAACATACCGACCGTCGGTAACATACCGACCGTCGGTAACTTACCGACCGTCGGTAACATACCGACCGTCGGTAACATACCGACCGTCGGTAACATACCGACCGTCGGTAACATACCGACCGTCGGTAACATACCGACCGTCGGTAACATACCGACCGTCGGTAACTTACCGACCGTCGGTAACATACCGACCGACGGTAACATACCGACCGTCGGTAACATACCGACCGTCGGTAACATGCCGACCGTCGGTAACTTACCGACCGTCGGTAACATACCGACCGTCGGTAACATACCGACCGTCGGTAACATACTCACAGTCAGGAACTTACCGGCCGACGGTAACATACCGACCGTCGGTAACATACCGACCGTCGGTAACATACCGACCGTCGGTAACTTACCGACCGTCGGTAACATACCGACCGTCGGTAACATACTGACCGTCGGTAACATACCGACCGTCGGTAACATACCGACCGTCAGTAACATACCGACCGTCGGTAACATACCGACCGTCGGTAACTTACCGACCGTCGGTAACATACTCGGAGTCGGTAACTTACCGACCGTCGGTAACATACCGACCGTCGGTAACATACCGACCGTCGGTAACATACCGACCGTCGGTAACCTACCGACCGTCGGTAACATACCGACCGTCGGTAACATACCGACCGTCGGTAACTTACCGACCGTCGGTAACATACCGACCGTCGGTAACTTACCGACCGTCGGTAACATACCGACCGTCGGTAACTTACCGACCGTCGGTAACATACCGACCGTCGGTAACATACTCGGAGTCGGTAACATACCGACCGTCGGTAACATACCGACCGTCGGTAACTTAACGACCGTCGGTAACATACCGACCGTCGGTAACATACCGACCGTCGGTAACTTACCGACCGTCGGTAACATACCGACCGTCGGTAACTTACCGACCGTCGGTAACATACCGACCTTCGGTAACATACCGACCGTCGGTAACATACTCACAGTCAGGAACTTACCGGCCGTCGGTAACATACCGACCGTCGGTAACATACCGACCGTCGGTAACTTACCGACCGTCGGTAACATACCGACCGTCGGTAACTTACCGACCGTCGGTAACATACCGACCGTCGGTAACATACCGACCATCGGTAACTTACCGACCGTCGGTAACTTACCGACCGTCGGTAACATACTCGGAGTCGGTAACTTACCGACCGTCGGTAACATACCGACCGTCGGTAACATACCGACCGTCGGTAACATACCGACCGTCGGTAACTTACCGACCGTCGGTAACATACCGACCGTCGGTAACATACCGACCGTCGGTAACATACCGACCGTCGGTAACATACTCACAGTCAGGAACTTACCGGCCGTCGGTAACATACCGACCGTCGGTAACATACCGACCGTCGGTAACTTACCGACCGTCAGTAACATACCGACCGTCGGTAACATACCGACCGTCGGTAACATACCGACCGTCGGTAACTTACCGACCGTCGGTAACATACCGACCGTCGGTAACATACCGACCGTCGGTAACATACTGACCGTCGGTAACATACCGACCGTCGGTAACATACCGACCGTCGGTAACATACCGACCGTCGGTAACATACCGACCGTCGGTAACTTACCGACCGTCGGTAACTTACCGACCGTCGGTAACTTACCGACCGTCGGTAACTTACCGACCGTCGGTAACCTACCGACCGTCGGTAACATACTCGGAGTCGGTAACTTACCGACCGTCGGTAACATACCGACCGTCGGTAACATACCGACCGTCGGTAACATACCGACCGTCGGTAACTTACCGACCGTCGGTAACATACCGACCGTCGGTAACATACCGACCGTCGGTAACTTACCGACCGTCGGTAACATACCGACCGTCGGTAACTTACCGACCCTCGGTAACATACCGACCGTCGGTAACATACTCGGAGTCGGTAACTTACCGACCGTCGGTAACATACCGACCGTCGGTAACATACCGACCGTCGGTAACATACCGCTCGTCGGTAACTTACCGACCGTCGGTAACATACTCGGAGTCGGTAACTTACCGACCGTTGGTAACATACCGACCGTCGGTAACATACCGACCGTCGGTAACATACCGACCGTCGGTAACTTACCGACCGTCGGTAACTTACCGACCGTCGGTAACATACCGACCGTCGGTAACATACCGACTGTCGGTAACTTACCGACCGTCGGTAACATACCGACCGTCGGTAACATACTCGGAGACGGTAACTTACCGACCGTCGGTAACATACCGACCGTCGGTAACATACTCGGAGACGGTAACTTACCGACCGTCGGTAACATACCGACCGTCGGTAACATACCGACCGTCGGTAACTTACCGACCGTCGGTAACATACCAACCGTCGGTAACATACCGACCGTCGGTAACATACCGACCGTCGGTAACATACCGACCGTCGGTAACATACCGACCGTCGGTAACTTACCGACCGTCGGTAACATACCGACCGTCGGTAACATACCGACCGTCGGTAACTTACCGACCGTCGGTAACATACCGACCGTGGGTAACTTACCGACCGTCGGTAACATACCGACCGTCGGTAATTTACCGACCGTCGGTAACATACCGACCGTCGGTAACATACCGACTGTCGGTAACTTACCGACCGTCGGTAACATACCGACCGTCGGTAACATACCGACCGTCGGTAACATACCGACCGTCGGTAACATACCGACCGTCGGTAACACACCGACCGTCGGTTACATACCGACCGTCGGTAACATACCGACCGTCGGTAACATACCGACCGTCGGTAACATACCGACCGTCGGTAACACACCGACCGTCGGTTACATACCGACCGTCGGTAACATACCGACCGTCGGTAACATACCGACCGTCGGTAACATACCGACCGTCGGTAACATACTCGGAGTCGGTAACTTACCGACCGTCGGTAAATTACCGACCGTCGGTAACATACCGACCGTCGGTAAATTACCGACCGTCGGTAACATACCGACCGTCGGTAACATACCGACCGTCGGTAACATACCGACCGTCGGTAACTTACCGACCGTCGGTAACATACGGACTGTCGGTAACATACCGACCGTCGGTAACATACCGACCGGCGGTAACATACCGACCGTCGGTAACATACTCGGAGTCGGTAACTTACCGACCGTCGGTAAATTACCGACCGTCGGTAACATACCGACCGTCGGTAAATTACTGACCGTCGGTAACATACCGACCGTCGGTAACATACCGATCGTCGGTAACTTACCGACCGTCAGTAACATACGGACTGTCGGTAACATACCGACCGTCGGTAACATACCGACCGTCGGTAACATACCGACCGTCGGTAACACACCGACCGTCGGTTACATACCGACCGTCGGTAACATACCGACCGTCGGTAACATACCGACCGTCGGTAACTTACCGACCGTCGGTAACTTACCGACCGTCGGTAACATACCGACCGTCGGTAACATACTGACTGTCGGTAACTTACCGACCGTCGGTAACATACCGACCGTCGGTAACATACCGACCGTCGGTAACATACCGACCGTCGGTAACACACCGACCGTCGGTTACAAACCGACCGTCGGTAACTTACCGACCGTCGGTAACTTACCGACCGTCGGTAACATACTCGGAGTCGGTAACTTACCGACCGTCGGTAACATACCGACCGTCGGTAACATACCGACCGTCGGTAACTTACCGACCGTCGGTAACATACCGACCGTCGGTATCATACCGACCGTCGGTAACATACCGACCGTCGGTAACATACCGACCGTCGGTAACATACCGACCGACGGTAACATACTCGGAGTCGGTAACTCACCGACCGTCGGTAACATACCGACCGTCGGTAACATACCGACCGTCGGTAACATACCGACCGTCGGTAACATACCGACCGTCGGTAACATACTCGGAGTCGGTAACTTACCGACCGTCGGTAAATTACCGACCGTCGGTAACATACCGACCGTCGGTAAATTACCGACCGTCGGTAACATACCGACCGTCGGTAACATACCGACCGTCGGTAACTTACCGACCGTCGGTAACATACGGACTGTCGGTAACATACCGACCGTCGGTAACATACCGACCGTCGGTAACATACCGACCGGCGGTAACATACCGACCGTCGGTAACATGCCGACCGTCGGTAACTTACCGACCGTCGGTAACATACCGACCGTCGGTAACATACCGACCGTCGGTAACATACCGACCGTCGGTAACATACTCGGAGTCGGTAACTTACCGACCGTCGGTAAATTACCGACCGTCGGTAACATACCGACCGTCGGTAAATTACCGACCGTCGGTAACATACCGACCGTCGGTAACATACCGACCGTCGGTAACATACCGATCGTCGGTAACTTACCGACCGTCGGTAACATACGGACTGTCGGTAACATACCGACCGTCGGTAACATACCGACCGTCGGTAACATACCGACCGTCGGTAACACACCGACCGTCGGTTACATACCGACCGTCGGTAACATACCGACCGTCGGTAACATACCGACCGTCGGTAACTTACCGACCGTCGGTAACTTACCGACCGTCGGTAACATACCGACCGTCGGTAACATACCGACTGTCGGTAACTTACCGACCGTCGTTAACATACCGACCGTCGGTAACATACCGACCGTCGGTAACATACCGACCGTCGGTAACACACCGACCGTCGGTTACAAACCGACCGTCGGTAACTTACCGACCGTCGGTAACTTACCGACCGTCGGTAACATACTCGGAGTCGGTAGCTTACCGACCGTCGGTAACATACCGACCGTCGGTAACATACCGACCGTCGGTAACTTACCGACCGTCGGTAACAAACCGTCCGTCGGTAACATACCGACCGTCGATAACATACCGACCGTCGGTAACATACCGACCGTCGGTAACTTACCGACCGTCGGTATTATACCGACCGTCGGTAACATACCGACCGTCGGTAACATACCGACCGTCGGTAACATACCGACCGTCGGTAACATACCGACCGTCGGTAACACACCGACCGTCGGTAACATACTGACCGTCGGTAACTTACCGACCGTCGGTAACTTACCGACCGTCGGTAACATACTCGGAGTCGGTAACTTACCGACCGTCGGTAACATACCGACCGTCGGTAACATACCGACCGTCGGTAACATACCGACCGTCGGTAACTTACCGACCGTCGGTAACATACCGACCGTCGGTAACATACCGACCGTCGGTAACTTACCGACCGTCGGTAACATACAGACCGTCGGTAACTTACCGACCGTCGGTAACATACCGACCGTCGGTAACATGCCGACCGTCGGTAACATACTCACAGTCAGGAACTTACCGGCCGTCGGTAACATACCGACCGTCGGTAACATACCGACCGTCGGTAACTTACCGACCGTCGGTAACATACCGACCGTCGGTAACTTACCGACCGTCGGTAACATACCGACCGTCGGTAACATACCGACCGTCGGTAACATACCGACCGTCGGTAACATACCGACCGTCGGTAACATACCGACCGTCGGTAACGTACCGACCGTCGGTAACTTACCGACCGTCGGTAACTTACCGACCGTCGGTAACTTACCGACCGTCGGTAACTTACCGACCGTCGGTAACATACTCGGAGTCGGTAACTTACCGACCGTCGGTAACATACCGACCATCGGTAACATACCGACCGTCGGTAACATACCGACCGTCGGTAACATACTCACAGTCAGGAACTTACCGGCCGTCGGTAACATACCGACCGTCGGTAACATACCGACCGTCGGTAACATACCGACCGTCGGTAACTTACCGACCGTCGGTAACATACCGACCGTCGGTAACTTACCGACCGTCGGTAACATACCGACCGTCGGTAACATACCGACCATCGGTAACTTACCGACCGTCGGTAACTTACCGACCGTCGGTAACTTACCGACCGTCGGTAACATACTCGGAGTCGGTAACTTACCGACCGTCGGTAACATACCGACCGTCGGTAACATACCGACCGTCGGTAACATACCGACCGTCGGTAACTTACCGACCGTCGGTAACATACCGACCGTCGGTAACATACCGACCGTCGGTAACATACCGACCGTCGGTAACATACCGACCGTCGGTAACATACCGACCGTCGGTAACATACTCACAGTCAGGAACTTACCGGCCGTCGGTAACATACCGACCGTCGGTAACATACCGACCGTCGGTAACTTACCGACCGTCAGTAACATACCGACCGTCGGTAACATACCGACCGTCGGTAACATACCGACCGTCGGTAACTTACCGACCGTCGGTAACATACCGACCGTCGGTAACATACTGACCGTCGGTAACATACCGACCGTCGGTAACATACTGACCGTCGGTAACATACCGACCGTCGGTAACATACTGACCGTCGGTAACATACCGACCGTCGGTAACATACCGACCGGCGGTAACATACCGACCGTCGGTAACATACTCGGAGTCGGTAACTTACCGACCGTCGGTAAATTACCGACCGTCGGTAACATACCGACCGTCGGTAAATTACTGACCGTCGGTAACATACCGACCGTCGGTAACATACCGATCGTCGGTAACTTACCGACCGTCAGTAACATACGGACTGTCGGTAACATACCGACCGTCGGTAACATACCGACCGTCGGTAACATACCGACCGTCGGTAACACACCGACCGTCGGTTACATACCGACCGTCGGTAACATACCGACCGTCGGTAACATACCGACCGTCGGTAACTTACCGACCGTCGGTAACTTACCGACCGTCGGTAACATACCGACCGTCGGTAACATACTGACTGTCGGTAACTTACCGACCGTCGGTAACATACCGACCGTCGGTAACATACCGACCGTCGGTAACATACCGACCGTCGGTAACACACCGACCGTCGGTTACAAACCGACCGTCGGTAACTTACCGACCGTCGGTAACTTACCGACCGTCGGTAACATACTCGGAGTCGGTAACTTACCGACCGTCGGTAACATACCGACCGTCGGTAACATACCGACCGTCGGTAACTTACCGACCGTCGGTAACATACCGACCGTCGGTAACATACCGACCGTCGGTAACATACCGACCGTCGGTAACATACCGACCGTCGGTAACATACCGACCGACGGTAACATACTCGGAGTCGGTAACTCACCGACCGTCGGTAACATACCGACCGTCGGTAACATACCGACCGTCGGTAACATACCGACCGTCGGTAACATACCGACCGTCGGTAACATACTCGGAGTCGGTAACTTACCGACCGTCGGTAAATTACCGACCGTCGGTAACATACCGACCGTCGGTAAATTACCGACCGTCGGTAACATACCGACCGTCGGTAACATACCGACCGTCGGTAACTTACCGACCGTCGGTAACATACGGACTGTCGGTAACATACCGACCGTCGGTAACATACCGACCGTCGGTAACATACCGACCGGCGGTAACATACCGACCGTCGGTAACATGCCGACCGTCGGTAACTTACCGACCGTCGGTAACATACCGACCGTCGGTAACATACCGACCGTCGGTAACATACCGACCGTCGGTAACATACTCGGAGTCGGTAACTTACCGACCGTCGGTAAATTACCGACCGTCGGTAACATACCGACCGTCGGTAAATTACCGACCGTCGGTAACATACCGACCGTCGGTAACATACCGACCGTCGGTAACATACCGATCGTCGGTAACTTACCGACCGTCGGTAACATACGGACTGTCGGTAACATACCGACCGTCGGTAACATACCGACCGTCGGTAACATACCGACCGTCGGTAACACACCGACCGTCGGTTACATACCGACCGTCGGTAACATACCGACCGTCGGTAACATACCGACCGTCGGTAACTTACCGACCGTCGGTAACTTACCGACCGTCGGTAACATACCGACCGTCGGTAACATACCGACTGTCGGTAACTTACCGACCGTCGTTAACATACCGACCGTCGGTAACATACCGACCGTCGGTAACATACCGACCGTCGGTAACACACCGACCGTCGGTTACAAACCGACCGTCGGTAACTTACCGACCGTCGGTAACTTACCGACCGTCGGTAACATACTCGGAGTCGGTAGCTTACCGACCGTCGGTAACATACCGACCGTCGGTAACATACCGACCGTCGGTAACTTACCGACCGTCGGTAACAAACCGTCCGTCGGTAACATACCGACCGTCGATAACATACCGACCGTCGGTAACATACCGACCGTCGGTAACTTACCGACCGTCGGTATTATACCGACCGTCGGTAACATACCGACCGTCGGTAACATACCGACCGTCGGTAACATACCGACCGTCGGTAACATACCGACCGTCGGTAACACACCGACCGTCGGTAACATACTGACCGTCGGTAACTTACCGACCGTCGGTAACTTACCGACCGTCGGTAACATACTCGGAGTCGGTAACTTACCGACCGTCGGTAACATACCGACCGTCGGTAACATACCGACCGTCGGTAACATACCGACCGTCGGTAACTTACCGACCGTCGGTAACATACCGACCGTCGGTAACATACCGACCGTCGGTAACTTACCGACCGTCGGTAACATACAGACCGTCGGTAACTTACCGACCGTCGGTAACATACCGACCGTCGGTAACATGCCGACCGTCGGTAACATACTCACAGTCAGGAACTTACTGGCCGTCGGTAACATACCGACCGTCGGTAACTTACCGACCGTCGGTAACATACCGACCGTCGGTAACTTACCGACCGTCGGTAACATACCGACCGTCGGTAACATACCGACCGTCGGTAACATACCGACCGTCGGTAACATACCGACCGTCGGTAACATACCGACCGTCGGTAACGTACCGACCGTCGGTAACTTACCGACCGTCGGTAACTTACCGACCGTCGGTAACTTACCGACCGTCGGTAACTTACCGACCGTCGGTAACATACTCGGAGTCGGTAACTTACCGACCGTCGGTAACATACCGACCATCGGTAACATACCGACCGTCGGTAACATACCGACCGTCGGTAACATACTCACAGTCAGGAACTTACCGGCCGTCGGTAACATACCGACCGTCGGTAACATACCGACCGTCGGTAACATACCGACCGTCGGTAACTTACCGACCGTCGGTAACATACCGACCGTCGGTAACTTACCGACCGTCGGTAACATACCGACCGTCGGTAACATACCGACCATCGGTAACTTACCGACCGTCGGTAACTTACCGACCGTCGGTAACTTACCGACCGTCGGTAACATACTCGGAGTCGGTAACTTACCGACCGTCGGTCACATACCGACCGTCGGTAACATACCGACCGTCGGTAACATACCGACCGTCGGTAACTTACCGACCGTCGGTAACATACCGACCGTCGGTAACATACCGACCGTCGGTAACATACCGACCGTCGGTAACATACCGACCGTCGGTAACATACCGACCGTCGGTAACATACTCACAGTCAGGAACTTACCGGCCGTCGGTAACATACCGACCGTCGGTAACATACCGACCGTCGGTAACTTACCGACCGTCAGTAACATACCGACCGTCGGTAACATACCGACCGTCGGTAACATACCGACCGTCGGTAACTTACCGACCGTCGGTAACATACCGACCGTCGGTAACATACTGACCGTCGGTAACATACCGACCGTCGGTAACATACTGACCGTCGGTAACATACCGACCGTCGGTAACATACCGACCGTCGGTAACATACCGACCGTCGGTAACATACCGACCGTCGGTAACATACCGACCGTCGGTAACTTACCGACCGTCGGTAACTTACCGACCGTCGGTAACTTACCGCCCGTCGGTAACATACCGACCGTCGGTAACATACTCACAGTCAGGAACTTACCAGCCGTCGGTAACATACCGACCGTCGGTAACTTACCGACCGTCGGTAACATACTCGGAGTCGGTAACATACTCGGAGTCGGTAACATACCGACCGTCGGTAACATACCGACCGTCGGTAACTTACCGACCGTCGGTAACATACCGACCGTCGGTAACTTACCGACCGTCGGTAACATACCGACCGTCGGTAACTTACCGACCGTCGGTAACATACCGACCTTCGGTAACATACCGACTGTCGGTAACATACTCACAGTCAGGAACTTACCGGCCGTCGGTAACATACCGACCGTCGGTAACATACCGACCGTCGGTAACTCACCGACCGTCGGTAACATACCGACCGTCGGTAACATACCGACCGTCGGTAACATACCGACCGTCGGTAACTTACCGACCGTCAGTAACATACCGACCGTCGGTAACATACCGACCGTCATTAACATATTGACCGTCGGTAACTTACCGACCGTCGGTAACATACCGACCGTCGGTAACATACCGACTGTCGGTAACTTACCGACCGTCGGTAACATACCGACCGTCGGTAACATACCGACCGTCGGTAACTTACCGACCGTCGGTAACTTACCGACCGTCGGTAACATACCGACCGTCGGTAACATACCGACTGTCGGTAACTTACCGACCGTCGGTAACATACCGACCGTCGGTAACATACCGACCGTCGGTAACTTACCGACCGTCGGTAACATACTGACCATCGGTAACATACCGACCGTCGGTAACATACCGACCGTCGGTAACATACCGACCGTCGGTAACATACCGACCGTCGGTAACATACCGACCGTCGGTAACTTACCGACCGTCGGTAACTTACCGACCGTCGGTAACATACCGACCGTCGGTAACATACTCACAGTCAGGAACTTACCGGCCGTCGGTAACATACCGACCGTCGGTAACTTACCGACCGTCGGTAACATACCGACCGTCGGTAACATACCGACCATCGGTAACTTACCGACCGTCGGTAACTTACCGACCGTCGGTAACTTACCGACCGTCGGTAACATACTCGGAGTCGGTAACTTACCGACCGTCGGTAACATACCGACCGTCGGTAACATACCGACCGTCGGTAACATACCGACCGTCGGTAACTTACCGACCGTCGGTAACATACCGACCGTCGGTAACATACGGACCGTCGGTAACATACCGACCGTCGGTAACATACTCACAGTCAGGAACTTACCGGCCGTCGGTAACATACCGACCGTCGGTAACATACCGACCGTCGGTAACTTACCGACCGTCGGTAACATACCGACCGTCGGTAACATACCGACCGTCGGTAACATACCGACCGTCGGTAACATACCGACCGTCGGTAACTTACCGACCGTCGGTAACATACCGACCGTCGGTAACATACTGACCGTCGGTAACATACCGACCGTCGGTAACATACCGACCGTCAGTAACATACCGACCGTCGGTAACATACCGACCGTCGGTAACTTACCGACCGTCGGTAACATACTCGGAGTCGGTAACTTACCGACCGTCGGTAACATACCGACCGTCGGTAACATACCGACCGTCGGTAACATACCGACCGTCGGTAACCTACCGACCGTCGGTAACATACCGACCGTCGGTAACATACCGACCGTCGGTAACTTACCGACCGTCGGTAACATACCAACCGTCGGTAACTTACCGACCGTCGGTAACATACCGACCGTCGGTAACTTACCGACCGTCGGTAACATACCGACCGTCGGTAACATACTCGGAGTCGGTAACATACCGACCGTCGGTAACATACCGACCGTCGGTAACTTAACGACCGTCGGTAACATACCGACCGTCGGTAACATACCGACCGTCGGTAACTTACCGACCGTCGGTAACATACCGACCGTCGGTAACTTACCGACCGTAGGTAACATACCGACCTTCGGTAACATACCGACCGTCGGTAACATACTCACAGTCAGGAACTTACCGGCCGTCGGTAACATACCGACCGTCGGTAACATACCGACCGTCGGTAACTTACCGACCGTCGGTAACATACCGACCGTCGGTAACTTACCGACCGTCGGTAACATACCGACCGTCGGTAACATACCGACCGTCGGTAACATACCGACCGTCGGTAACATACCGACCGTCGGTAACATACCGACCGTCGGTAACATACCGACCGTCGGTAACATACCGACCGTCGGTAACTTACCGACCGTCGGTAACTTACCGACCGTCGGTAACTTACCGACCGTCGGTAACTTACCGACCGTCGGTAACCTACCGACCGTCGGTAACATACTCGGAGTCGGTAACTTACCGACCGTCGGTAACATACCGACCGTCGGTAACATACCGACCGTCGGTAACATACCGACCGTCGGTAACTTACCGACCGTCGGTAACATACCGACCGTCGGTAACATACCGACCGTCGGTAACTTACCGACCGTCGGTAACATACCGACCGTCGGTAACTTACCGACCCTCGGTAACATACCGACCGTCGGTAACATACTCGGAGTCGGTAACTTACCGACCGTCGGTAACATACCGACCGTCGGTAACATACCGACCGTCGGTAACATACCGACCGTCGGTAACTTACCGACCGTCGGTAACTTACCGACCGTCGGTAACATACCGACCGTCGGTAACATACCGACCGTCGGTAACTTACCGACCGTCGGTAACATACCGACCGTCGGTAACATACCGACCGTCGGTAACATACCGACCGTCGGTAACATACCGACCGTCGGTAACATACCGACCGTCGGTAACATACCGACCGTCGGTAACTTACCGACCGTCGGTAACATACCGACCGACGGTAACATACCGACCGTCGGTAACATACCGACCGTCGGTAACATGCCGACCGTCGGTAACTTACCGACCGTCGGTAACATACCGACCGTCGGTAACATACCGACCGTCGGTAACATACTCACAGTCAGGAACTTACCGGCCGACGGTAACATACCGACCGTCGGTAACATACCGACCGTCGGTAACATACCGACCGTCGGTAACTTACCGACCGTCGGTAACATACCGACCGTCGGTAACATACTGACCGTCGGTAACATACCGACCGTCGGTAACATACCGACCGTCAGTAACATACCGACCGTCGGTAACATACCGACCGTCGGTAACTTACCGACCGTCGGTAACATACTCGGAGTCGGTAACTTACCGACCGTCGGTAACATACCGACCGTCGGTAACATACCGACCGTCGGTAACATACCGACCGTCGGTAACCTACCGACCGTCGGTAACATACCGACCGTCGGTAACATACCGACCGTCGGTAACTTACCGACCGTCGGTAACATACCGACCGTCGGTAACTTACCGACCGTCGGTAACATACCGACCGTCGGTAACTTACCGACCGTCGGTAACATACCGACCGTCGGTAACATACTCGGAGTCGGTAACATACCGACCGTCGGTAACATACCGACCGTCGGTAACTTAACGACCGTCGGTAACATACCGACCGTCGGTAACATACCGACCGTCGGTAACTTACCGACCGTCGGTAACATACCGACCGTCGGTAACTTACCGACCGTCGGTAACATACCGACCTTCGGTAACATACCGACCGTCGGTAACATACTCACAGTCAGGAACTTACCGGCCGTCGGTAACATACCGACCGTCGGTAACATACCGACCGTCGGTAACTTACCGACCGTCGGTAACATACCGACCGTCGGTAACTTACCGACCGTCGGTAACATACCGACCGTCGGTAACATACCGACCATCGGTAACTTACCGACCGTCGGTAACTTACCGACCGTCGGTAACATACTCGGAGTCGGTAACTTACCGACCGTCGGTAACATACCGACCGTCGGTAACATACCGACCGTCGGTAACATACCGACCGTCGGTAACTTACCGACCGTCGGTAACATACCGACCGTCGGTAACATACCGACCGTCGGTAACATACCGACCGTCGGTAACATACTCACAGTCAGGAACTTACCGGCCGTCGGTAACATACCGACCGTCGGTAACATACCGACCGTCGGTAACTTACCGACCGTCAGTAACATACCGACCGTCGGTAACATACCGACCGTCGGTAACATACCGACCGTCGGTAACTTACCGACCGTCGGTAACATACCGACCGTCGGTAACATACCGACCGTCGGTAACATACTGACCGTCGGTAACATACCGACCGTCGGTAACATACCGACCGTCGGTAACATACCGACCGTCGGTAACATACCGACCGTCGGTAACTTACCGACCGTCGGTAACTTACCGACCGTCGGTAACTTACCGACCGTCGGTAACTTACCGACCGTCGGTAACCTACCGACCGTCGGTAACATACTCGGAGTCGGTAACTTACCGACCGTCGGTAACATACCGACCGTCGGTAACATACCGACCGTCGGTAACATACCGACCGTCGGTAACTTACCGACCGTCGGTAACATACCGACCGTCGGTAACATACCGACCGTCGGTAACTTACCGACCGTCGGTAACATACCGACCGTCGGTAACTTACCGACCCTCGGTAACATACCGACCGTCGGTAACATACTCGGAGTCGGTAACTTACCGACCGTCGGTAACATACCGACCGTCGGTAACATACCGACCGTCGGTAACATACCGCTCGTCGGTAACTTACCGACCGTCGGTAACATACTCGGAGTCGGTAACTTACCGACCGTTGGTAACATACCGACCGTCGGTAACATACCGACCGTCGGTAACATACCGACCGTCGGTAACTTACCGACCGTCGGTAACTTACCGACCGTCGGTAACATACCGACCGTCGGTAACATACCGACTGTCGGTAACTTACCGACCGTCGGTAACATACCGACCGTCGGTAACATACTCGGAGACGGTAACTTACCGACCGTCGGTAACATACCGACCGTCGGTAACATACTCGGAGACGGTAACTTACCGACCGTCGGTAACATACCGACCGTCGGTAACATACCGACCGTCGGTAACTTACCGACCGTCGGTAACATACCAACCGTCGGTAACATACCGACCGTCGGTAACATACCGACCGTCGGTAACATACCGACCGTCGGTAACATACCGACCGTCGGTAACATACCGACCGTCGGTAACATACCGACCGTCGGTAACATACCGACCGTCGGTAACATACCGACCGTCGGTAACATACCGACCGTCGGTAACATACCGACCGACGGTAACATACTCGGAGTCGGTAACTCACCGACCGTCGGTAACATACCGACCGTCGGTAACATACCGACCGTCGGTAACATACCGACCGTCGGTAACTTACCGACCGTCGGTAACATACCGACCGTCGGTAACATACCGACCGTCGGTAACATACCGACCGTCGGTAACACACCGACTGTCGGTAACATACCGACGGTCGGTAACATACCGACCGTCGGTAACATACCGACCGTCGGTAACTTACCGACCGTCGGTAACATACCGACCGTCGGTAACTTACCGACCGTCGGTAACATACCGACCGTCGATAACATACTCGGAGTCGGTAACTTACCGACCGTCGGTAACATACCGACCGTCGGTAATATACCGACCGTCAGTAACTTACCGACCGTCGGTAACATACCGACCGTCGGTAACATACCGACCGTCGGTAACTTACCGACCGTCGGTAACTTACCGACCGTCGGTAACATACTCGGAGTCGGTAACTTACCGACCGTCGGTAACATACCGACCGTCGGTAACATACCGACCGTCGGTAACATACCGACCGTCGGTCACATACTGACCGTCGGTAACATACCGACCGTCGGTAACTTACCGATCGTCGGTAACATACTCGGAGTCGGTAACTTACCGACCGTCGGTAACATACCGACCGTCGGTAACATACCGACCGTCGGTAACATACCGACCGTCGGTAACATACTGACCGTCGGTAACATACCGACCGTCGGTAACATACCGACCGTCGGTAACTTACCGACCGTCGGTAACATACCGACCGACGGTAACATACCGACCGTCGGTAACATACCGACCGTCGGTAACATGCCGACCGTCGGTAACTTACCGACCGTCGGTAACATACCGACCGTCGGTAACATACCGACCGTCGGTAACATACTCACAGTCAGGAACTTACCGGCCGACGGTAACATACCGACCGTCGGTAACATACCGACCGTCGGTAACATACCGACCGTCGGTAACTTACCGACCGTCGGTAACATACCGACCGTCGGTAACATACCGACCGTCGGTAACATACCGACCGTCGGTAACATACTCACAGTCAGGAACTTACCGGCCGACGGTAACATACCGACCGTCGGTAACATACCGACCGTCGGTAACATACCGACCGTCGGTAACTTACCGACCGTCGGTAACATACCGACCGTCGGTAACATACCGACCGTCGGTAACATACCGACCGTCGGTTACATACCGACCGTCGGTAACATACCGACCGTCGGTAACACACCGACCGTCGGTAACATACCGACCGTCGGTAACTTACCGACCGTCGGTAACATACCGACCGTCGGTAACATACCGACCGTCGGTAACATACCGACCGTCGGTAACATACCGACCGTCGGTAACATACCGACCGTCGGTAACATACCGACCGACGGTATCATACCGACCGTCGGTAACATACCGACCGTCGGTAACATACCGACCGTCGGTAACATACCGACCGTCGGTAACATGCCGACCGTCGGTAACTTACCGACCGTCGGTAACATACCGACCGTCGGTAACATACTCGGAGTCGGTAACTTACAGACCGTCGGTAACATACCGACCGTCGGTAACATACTCACAGTCGGTAACTTACCGACGTTGGTAACATACCGACCGTCGGTAACATACCAACAGTCGGTAACTTACCGACCGTCGGTAACATACTGACCGTCGGTAACATACCGACCGTCGGTAACATACCGACCGTCGGTAACATACCGACCGTCGGTAACATACCGACCGTCGGTAACTTACCGACCGTCGGTAACTTACCGACCGTCGGTAACTTACCGACCGTCAGTAACATACTCGGAGTCGGTAACTTACCGACCGTCGGTAACTTACCGACCGTCGGTAACATACCGACCGTCGGTAACATACCGACCGTCGGTAACATACCGACCGTCGGTAACTTACCGACCGTCGGTAACATACCGACCGTCGGTAACATACCGACCGTCGGTAACTTACCGACCGTCGGTAACATACCGACCGTCGGTAACATACCGACCGTCGGTAACATACCGACCGTCGGTAACTTACCGACCGTCAGTAACATACCAACCGTCGGTAACATACCGACCGTCGATAACATACCGACCGTCGGTAACATACCGACCGTCGGTAACTTACCGACCGTCGGTAAGATACCGACCGTCGGTAACATACCGACCGTCGGTAACATACCGACCGTCGGTAACTTACCGACCGTCGGTAACATACCGACCGTCGGTAACATACCGACCGTCGGTAACTTACCGACCGTCGGTAACTTACCGACCGTCGGTAACATACTCGGAGTCGGTAACTTACCGACCGTCGGTAACATACCGACCGTCGGTAACATACCGACCGTCGGTAACTTACCGACCGTCGGTAACATACCGACCGTCGGTAACATACCGACCGTCGGTAACATACCGACCGTCGGTAACATACCGACCGTCGGTAACATACCGACCGTCGGTAACACACCGACCGTCGGTTACATACCGACCGTCGGTAACATACCGACCGTCGGTAACATACCGACCGTCGGTAACATACCGACCGTCGGTAACTTACCGACCGTCGGTAACTTACCGACCGTCGGTAACATACTCGGAGTCGGTAACTTACCGACCGTCGGTAACATACCGACCGTCGGTAACATACCGACCGTCGGTAACATACCGACCGTCGGTAACATACGACTGTCAGTAACATACCGACCGTCGGTAACATACCGACCGTCGGTAACATACCGACCGTCGGTAACATACCGACCGTCGGTAACATACCGACCGTCGGTAACATACCGACCGTCGGGAACATACCGATCGCCGGTAACATACCTACCGTCGGTAACGTACCGACCGTCGGTAACATACCCACCGTCGGTAACATACCCACCGTCGGTAACATACCGACCGTCGGTAACATACCGAACGTCGGCAACATACCGACCGTCGGTAACATACCGACCGTCGGTAACATACCGACCGTCGGTAACATACCGACCGTCGGTAACATACCGACCGTCGGTAACATACCGACCGTCGGTAACGTACCGACCGTCGGTAACATACCGACCGTCGGTAACATACCGACCGTCGGTAACATACCGACCGTCGGTAACATACCGACCGTCGGTAACATACTTACCATCGGTAACATACGGACTGTCAGTAACATACCGACCGTCGGTAATATACCGATTGTCGGTAACTTACCGACCGTCGGTAACATACCGACCGTCGGTAACATACCGACCGTCGGTAACATACCAACCGTCGGTAACATACGGACCGTCGTTAATATACCGACCGTCGGTAACATACGGACTGTCAGCAACATACCGACCGTCGGTAATATACCGATTGTCGGTAACTTACCGACCGTCGGTAACATACCGACCGTCGGTAACATACCGACCGTCGGTAACATACCGACCGTCGATAACATACCGACCGTCGGTAAGATAACGACCGTCGGTAACATACCGACCGTCGGTAACATACGCACCGTCGGTAACATACTGACCGTCGGTAACATACCGACCGTCGATAACTTACCGACCGTCGGTAACATACGGACCGTCGGTAACATACCGACCGTCGGTAAGATACCGAAAGTCGGTAACATACCGACCGTTGATAACATACCGACCGTCGGTAACATACCGACCGTCGGTAACATACCGACCGTCGGTAACATACCGACCGTCGGTAACATACGGACTGTCAGTAACATACCGACCGTCGGTAATATACCGATTGTCGGTAACTTACCGACCGTCGGTAACATACCGACCGTCGGTAACATACCGACCGTCGGTAACATACCAACCGTCGGTAACATACGGACCGTCGTTAACATACCGACCGTCGGTAACATACGGACTGTCAGCAACATACCGACCGTCGGTAATATACCGATTGTCGGTAACTTACCGACCGTCGGTAACATACCGACCGTCGGTAACTTACCGACCGTCGGTAACATACCGACCGTCGGTAACTTACCGACCGTCGGTAACATACCGACCCTCGGTAACATACCGACCGTCGGTAACATACTCACAGTCAGGAACTTACCGGCCGTCGGTAACATACCGACCGTCGGTAACATACCGAGCGTCTGTAACCTACCGACCGTCGGTAACATACCGACCGTCGGTAACTTACCGACCGTCGGTAACATACCGACCGTCGGTAACATACTCGGAGTCGGTAACTTACCGACCGTCGGTAACATACCGACGGTCGGTAATATACCGACCGTCGGTAACTTACCGACCGTCGGTAACAAACCGTCCGTCGGTAACATACCGACCGTCGATAACATACCGACCGTCGGTAACATACCGACCGTCGGTAACTTACCGACCGTCGGTATTATACCGACCGTCGGTAACATACCGACCGTCGGTAACATACCGACCGTCGGTAACATACCGACCGTCGGTAACATACCGACCGTCGGTAACATACCGACCGACGGTAACATACTCGGAGTCGGTAACTCACCGACCGTCGGTAACATACCGACCGTCGGTAACATACCGACCGTCGGTAACATACCGACCGTCGGTAACTTACCGACCGTCGGTAACATACCGACCGTCGGTAACATACCGACCGTCGGTAACATACCGACCGTCGGTAACACACCGACTGTCGGTAACATACCGACCGTCGGTAACATACCGACCGTCGGTAACATACCGACCGTCGGTAACTTACCGACCGTCGGTAACATACCGACCGTCGGTAACTTACCGACCGTCGGTAACATACCGACCGTCGATAACATACTCGGAGTCGGTAACTTACCGACCGTCGGTAACATACCGACCGTCGGTAATATACCGACCGTCAGTAACTTACCGACCGTCGGTAACATACCGACCGTCGGTAACATACCGACCGTCGGTAACTTACCGACCGTCGGTAACTTACCGACCGTCGGTAACATACTCGGAGTCGGTAACTTACCGACCGTCGGTAACATACCGACCGTCGGTAACATACCGACCGTCGGTAACATACCGACCGTCGGTCACATACTGACCGTCGGTAACATACCGACCGTCGGTAACTTACCGATCGTCGGTAACATACTCGGAGTCGGTAACTTACCGACCGTCGGTAACATACCGACCGTCGGTAACATACCGACCGTCGGTAACATACCGACCGTCGGTAACATACTGACCGTCGGTAACATACCGACCGTCGGTAACATACCGACCGTCGGTAACTTACCGACCGTCGGTAACATACCGACCGACGGTAACATACCGACCGTCGGTAACATACCGACCGTCGGTAACATGCCGACCGTCGGTAACTTACCGACCGTCGGTAACATACCGACCGTCGGTAACATACCGACCGTCGGTAACATACTCACAGTCAGGAACTTACCGGCCGACGGTAACATACCGACCGTCGGTAACATACCGACCGTCGGTAACATACCGACCGTCGGTAACTTACCGACCGTCGGTAACATACCGACCGTCGGTAACATACCGACCGTCGGTAACATACCGACCGTCGGTAACATACTCACAGTCAGGAACTTACCGGCCGACGGTAACATACCGACCGTCGGTAACATACCGACCGTCGGTAACATACCGACCGTCGGTAACTTACCGACCGTCGGTAACATACCGACCGTCGGTAACATACCGACCGTCGGTAACATACCGACCGTCGGTTACATACCGACCGTCGGTAACATACCGACCGTCGGTAACACACCGACCGTCGGTAACATACCGACCGTCGGTAACTTACCGACCGTCGGTAACATACCGACCGTCGGTAACATACCGACCGTCGGTAACATACCGACCGTCGGTAACATACCGACCGTCGGTAACATACCGACCGTCGGTAACATACCGACCGACGGTATCATACCGACCGTCGGTAACATACCGACCGTCGGTAACATACCGACCGTCGGTAACATACCGACCGTCGGTAACATGCCGACCGTCGGTAACTTACCGACCGTCGGTAACATACCGACCGTCGGTAACATACTCGGAGTCGGTAACTTACAGACCGTCGGTAACATACCGACCGTCGGTAACATACTCACAGTCGGTAACTTACCGACGTTGGTAACATACCGACCGTCGGTAACATACCAACAGTCGGTAACTTACCGACCGTCGGTAACATACTGACCGTCGGTAACATACCGACCGTCGGTAACATACCGACCGTCGGTAACATACCGACCGTCGGTAACATACCGACCGTCGGTAACTTACCGACCGTCGGTAACTTACCGACCGTCGGTAACTTACCGACCGTCAGTAACATACTCGGAGTCGGTAACTTACCGACCGTCGGTAACTTACCGACCGTCGGTAACATACCGACCGTCGGTAACATACCGACCGTCGGTAACATACCGACCGTCGGTAACTTACCGACCGTCGGTAACATACCGACCGTCGGTAACATACCGACCGTCGGTAACTTACCGACCGTCGGTAACATACCGACCGTCGGTAACATACCGACCGTCGGTAACATACCGACCGTCGGTAACTTACCGACCGTCAGTAACATACCAACCGTCGGTAACATACCGACCGTCGATAACATACCGACCGTCGGTAACATACCGACCGTCGGTAACTTACCGACCGTCGGTAAGATACCGACCGTCGGTAACATACCGACCGTCGGTAACATACCGACCGTCGGTAACTTACCGACCGTCGGTAACATACCGACCGTCGGTAACATACCGACCGTCGGTAACTTACCGACCGTCGGTAACTTACCGACCGTCGGTAACATACTCGGAGTCGGTAACTTACCGACCGTCGGTAACATACCGACCGTCGGTAACATACCGACCGTCGGTAACTTACCGACCGTCGGTAACATACCGACCGTCGGTAACATACCGACCGTCGGTAACATACCGACCGTCGGTAACATACCGACCGTCGGTAACATACCGACCGTCGGTAACACACCGACCGTCGGTTACATACCGACCGTCGGTAACATACCGACCGTCGGTAACATACCGACCGTCGGTAACATACCGACCGTCGGTAACTTACCGACCGTCGGTAACTTACCGACCGTCGGTAACATACTCGGAGTCGGTAACTTACCGACCGTCGGTAACATACCGACCGTCGGTAACATACCGACCGTCGGTAACATACCGACCGTCGGTAACATACGACTGTCAGTAACATACCGACCGTCGGTAACATACCGACCGTCGGTAACATACCGACCGTCGGTAACATACCGACCGTCGGTAACATACCGACCGTCGGTAACATACCGACCGTCGGGAACATACCGATCGCCGGTAACATACCTACCGTCGGTAACGTACCGACCGTCGGTAACATACCCACCGTCGGTAACATACCCACCGTCGGTAACATACCGACCGTCGGTAACATACCGAACGTCGGCAACATACCGACCGTCGGTAACATACCGACCGTCGGTAACATACCGACCGTCGGTAACATACCGACCGTCGGTAACATACCGACCGTCGGTAACATACCGACCGTCGGTAACGTACCGACCGTCGGTAACATACCGACCGTCGGTAACATACCGACCGTCGGTAACATACCGACCGTCGGTAACATACCGACCGTCGGTAACATACTTACCATCGGTAACATACGGACTGTCAGTAACATACCGACCGTCGGTAATATACCGATTGTCGGTAACTTACCGACCGTCGGTAACATACCGACCGTCGGTAACATACCGACCGTCGGTAACATACCAACCGTCGGTAACATACGGACCGTCGTTAATATACCGACCGTCGGTAACATACGGACTGTCAGCAACATACCGACCGTCGGTAATATACCGATTGTCGGTAACTTACCGACCGTCGGTAACATACCGACCGTCGGTAACATACCGACCGTCGGTAACATACCGACCGTCGATAACATACCGACCGTCGGTAAGATAACGACCGTCGGTAACATACCGACCGTCGGTAACATACGCACCGTCGGTAACATACTGACCGTCGGTAACATACCGACCGTCGATAACTTACCGACCGTCGGTAACATACGGACCGTCGGTAACATACCGACCGTCGGTAAGATACCGAAAGTCGGTAACATACCGACCGTTGATAACATACCGACCGTCGGTAACATACCGACCGTCGGTAACATACCGACCGTCGGTAACATACCGACCGTCGGTAACATACGGACTGTCAGTAACATACCGACCGTCGGTAATATACCGATTGTCGGTAACTTACCGACCGTCGGTAACATACCGACCGTCGGTAACATACCGACCGTCGGTAACATACCAACCGTCGGTAACATACGGACCGTCGTTAACATACCGACCGTCGGTAACATACGGACTGTCAGCAACATACCGACCGTCGGTAATATACCGATTGTCGGTAACTTACCGACCGTCGGTAACATACCGACCGTCGGTAACTTACCGACCGTCGGTAACATACCGACCGTCGGTAACTTACCGACCGTCGGTAACATACCGACCCTCGGTAACATACCGACCGTCGGTAACATACTCACAGTCAGGAACTTACCGGCCGTCGGTAACATACCGACCGTCGGTAACATACCGAGCGTCTGTAACCTACCGACCGTCGGTAACATACC
This sequence comes from Macrophya alboannulata, assembly GCA_949628255.1. Classification (NCBI taxonomy): domain Eukaryota; kingdom Metazoa; phylum Arthropoda; class Insecta; order Hymenoptera; family Tenthredinidae; genus Macrophya; species Macrophya alboannulata. The sequence continues at coordinate 31,562,646 of OX451206.1, read as the reverse complement.
GACCGTCGGTAACTTACCGACCGTCGGTAACATACCGACCGTCGGTAACATACTCGGAGTCGGTAACTTACCGACCGTCGGTAACATACCGACGGTCGGTAATATACCGACCGTCGGTAACTTACCGACCGTCGGTAACAAACCGTCCGTCGGTAACATACCGACCGTCGATAACATACCGACCGTCGGTAACATACCGACCGTCGGTAACTTACCGACCGTCGGTATTATACCGACCGTCGGTAACATACCGACCGTCGGTAACATACCGACCGTCGGTAACATACCGACCGTCGGTAACATACCGACCGTCGGTAACACACCGACCGTCGGTAACATACCGACCGTCGGTAACTTACCGACCGTCGGTAACTTACCGACCGTCGGTAACATACTCACAGTCAGGAACTTACCGGCCGTCGGTAACATACCGACCGTCGGTAACATACCGACCGTCGGTAACTTACCGACCGTCGGTAACATACCGACCGTCGGTAACTTACCGACCGTCGGTAACATACCGACCGTCGGTAACATACCGACCATCGGTAACTTACCGACCGTCGGTAACTTACCGACCGTCGGTAACTTACCGACCGTCGGTAACATACTCGGAGTCGGTAACTTACCGACCGTCGGTAACATACCGACCGTCGGTAACATACCGACCGTCGGTAACATACCGACCGTCGGTAACTTACCGACCGTCGGTAACATACCGACCGTCGGTAACATACCGACCGTCGGTAACATACCGACCGTCGGTAACATACTCACAGTCAGGAACTTACCGGCCGTCGGTAACATACCGACCGTCGGTAACATACCGACCGTCGGTAACTTACCGACCGTCAGTAACATACCGACCGTCGGTAACATACCGACCGTCGGTAACATACCGACCGTCGGTAACTTACCGACCGTCGGTAACATACCGACCGTCGGTAACATACCGACCGTCGGTAACATACTGACCGTCGGTAACATACCGACCGTCGGTAACATACCGACCGTCGGTAACATACCGACCGTCGGTAACATACCGACCGTCGGTAACTTACCGACCGTCGGTAACTTACCGACCGTCGGTAACTTACCGACCGTCGGTAACTTACCGACCGTCGGTAACTTACCGACCGTCGGTAACCTACCGACCGTCGGTAACATACTCGGAGTCGGTAACTTACCGACCGTCGGTAACATACCGACCGTCGGTAACATACCGACCGTCGGTAACATACCGACCGTCGGTAACTTACCGACCGTCGGTAACATACCGACCGTCGGTAACATACCGACCGTCGGTAACTTACCGACCGTCGGTAACATACCGACCGTCGGTAACTTACCGACCCTCGGTAACATACCGACCGTCGGTAACATACTCGGAGTCGGTAACTTACCGACCGTCGGTAACATACCGACCGTCGGTAACATACCGACCGTCGGTAACATACCGCTCGTCGGTAACTTACCGACCGTCGGTAACATACTCGGAGTCGGTAACTTACCGACCGTCGGTAACATACCGACCGTCGGTAACATACCGACCGTCGGTAACATACCGACCGTCGGTAACTTACCGACCGTCGGTAACTTACCGACCGTCGGTAACATACCGACCGTCGGTAACATACCGACTGTCGGTAACTTACCGACCGTCGGTAACATACCGACCGTCGGTAACATACTCGGAGACGGTAACTTACCGACCGTCGGTAACATACCGACCGTCGGTAACATACTCGGAGACGGTAACTTACCGACCGTCGGTAACATACCGACCGTCGGTAACATACCGACCGTCGGTAACTTACCGACCGTCGGTAACATACCAACCGTCGGTAACATACCGACCGTCGGTAACATACCGACCGTCGGTAACATACCGACCGTCGGTAACATACCGACCGTCGGTAACATACCGACCGTCGGTAACATACCGACCGTCGGTAACATACCGACCGTCGGTAACATACCGACCGTCGGTAACATACCGACCGTCGGTAACATACCGACCGACGGTAACATACTCGGAGTCGGTAACTCACCGACCGTCGGTAACATACCGACCGTCGGTAACATACCGACCGTCGGTAACATACCGACCGTCGGTAACTTACCGACCGTCGGTAACATACCGACCGTCGGTAACATACCGACCGTCGGTAACATACCGACCGTCGGTAACACACCGACTGTCGGTAACATACCGACCGTCGGTAACATACCGACCGTCGGTAACATACCGACCGTCGGTAACTTACCGACCGTCGGTAACATACCGACCGTCGGTAACTTACCGACCGTCGGTAACATACCGACCGTCGATAACATACTCGGAGTCGGTAACTTACCGACCGTCGGTAACATACCGACCGTCGGTAATATACCGACCGTCAGTAACTTACCGACCGTCGGTAACATACCGACCGTCGGTAACATACCGACCGTCGGTAACTTACCGACCGTCGGTAACTTACCGACCGTCGGTAACATACTCGGAGTCGGTAACTTACCGACCGTCGGTAACATACCGACCGTCGGTAACATACCGACCGTCGGTAACATACCGACCGTCGGTCACATACTGACCGTCGGTAACATACCGACCGTCGGTAACTTACCGATCGTCGGTAACATACTCGGATTCGGTAACTTACCGACCGTCGGTAACATACCGACCGTCGGTAACATACCGACCGTCGGTAACATACCGACCGTCGGTAACATACTGACCGTCGGTAACATACCGACCGTCGGTAACATACCGACCGTCGGTAACTTACCGACCGTCGGTAACATACCGACCGACGGTAACATACCGACCGTCGGTAACATACCGACCGTCGGTAACATGCCGACCGTCGGTAACTTACCGACCGTCGGTAACATACCGACCGTCGGTAACATACCGACCGTCGGTAACATACTCACAGTCAGGAACTTACCGGCCGACGGTAACATACCGACCGTCGGTAACATACCGACCGTCGGTAACATACCGACCGTCGGTAACTTACCGACCGTCGGTAACATACCGACCGTCGGTAACATACTCACAGTCAGGAACTTACCGGCCGACGGTAACATACCGACCGTCGGTAACATACCGACCGTCGGTAACATACCGACCGTCGGTAACTTACCGACCGTCGGTAACATACCGACCGTCGGTAACATACCGACCGTCGGTAACATACCGACCGTCGGTTACATACCGACCGTCGGTAACATACCGACCGTCGGTAACACACCGACCGTCGGTAACATACCGACCGTCGGTAACTTACCGACCGTCGGTAACATACCGACCGTCGGTAACATACCGACCGTCGGTAACATACCGACCGTCGGTAACATACCGACCGTCGGTAACATACCGACCGACGGTATCATACCGACCGTCGGTAACATACCGACCGTCGGTAACATACCGACCGTCGGTAACATACCGACCGTCGGTAACATGCCGACCGTCGGTAACTTACCGACCGTCGGTAACATACCGACCGTCGGTAACATACTCGGAGTCGGTAACTTACAGACCGTCGGTAACATACCGACCGTCGGTAACATACTCACAGTCGGTAACTTACCGACGTTGGTAACATACCGACCGTCGGTAACATACCAACAGTCGGTAACTTACCGACCGTCGGTAACATACTGACCGTCGGTAACATACCGACCGTCGGTAACATACCGACCGTCGGTAACATACCGACCGTCGGTAACATACCGACCGTCGGTAACTTACCGACCGTCGGTAACTTACCGACCGTCGGTAACTTACCGACCGTCAGTAACATACTCGGAGTCGGTAACTTACCGACCGTCGGTAACTTACCGACCGTCGGTAACATACCGACCGTCGGTAACATACCGACCGTCGGTAACATACCGACCGTCGGTAACTTACCGACCGTCGGTAACATACCGACCGTCGGTAACATACCGACCGTCGGTAACTTACCGACCGTCGGTAACATACCGACCGTCGGTAACATACCGACCGTCGGTAACATACCGACCGTCGGTAACTTACCGACCGTCAGTAACATACCAACCGTCGGTAACATACCGACCGTCGATAACATACCGACCGTCGGTAACATACCGACCGTCGGTAACTTACCGACCGTCGGTAAGATACCGACCGTCGGTAACATACCGACCGTCGGTAACATACCGACCGTCGGTAACTTACCGACCGTCGGTAACATACCGACCGTCGGTAACATACCGACCGTCGGTAACTTACCGACCGTCGGTAACTTACCGACCGTCGGTAACATACTCGGAGTCGGTAACTTACCGACCGTCGGTAACATACCGACCGTCGGTAACATACCGACCGTCGGTAACTTACCGACCGTCGGTAACATACCGACCGTCGGTAACATACCGACCGTCGGTAACATACCGACCGTCGGTAACATACCGACCGTCGGTAACATACCGACCGTCGGTAACACACCGACCGTCGGTTACATACCGACCGTCGGTAACATACCGACCGTCGGTAACATACCGACCGTCGGTAACATACCGACCGTCGGTAACTTACCGACCGTCGGTAACTTACCGACCGTCGGTAACATACTCGGAGTCGGTAACTTACCGACCGTCGGTAACATACCGACCGTCGGTAACATACCGACCGTCGGTAACATACCGACCGTCGGTAACATACGACTGTCAGTAACATACCGACCGTCGGTAACATACCGACCGTCGGTAACATACCGACCGTCGGTAACATACCGACCGTCGGGAACATACCGATCGCCGGTAACATACCTACCGTCGGTAACGTACCGACCGTCGGTAACATACCCACCGTCGGTAACATACCCACCGTCGGTAACATACCGACCGTCGGTAACATACCGAACGTCGGCAACATACCGACCGTCGGTAACATACCGACCGTCGGTAACATACCGACCGTCGGTAACATACCGACCGTCGGTAACATACCGACCGTCGGTAACATACCGACCGTCGGTAACGTACCGACCGTCGGTAACATACCGACCGTCGGTAACATACCGACCGTCGGTAACATACCGACCGTCGGTAACATACTTACCATCGGTAACATACGGACTGTCAGTAACATACCGACCGTCGGTAATATACCGATTGTCGGTAACTTACCGACCGTCGGTAACATACCGACCGTCGGTAACATACCGACCGTCGGTAACATACCAACCGTCGGTAACATACGGACCGTCGTTAATATACCGACCGTCGGTAACATACGGACTGTCAGCAACATACCGACCGTCGGTAATATACCGATTGTCGGTAACTTACCGACCGTCGGTAACATACCGACCGTCGGTAACATACCGACCGTCGGTAACATACCGACCGTCGATAACATACCGACCGTCGGTAAGATAACGACCGTCGGTAACATACCGACCGTCGGTAACATACGCACCGTCGGTAACATACTGACCGTCGGTAACATACCGACCGTCGATAACTTACCGACCGTCGGTAACATACGGACCGTCGGTAACATACCGACCGTCGGTAAGATACCGAAAGTCGGTAACATACCGACCGTTGATAACATACCGACCGTCGGTAACATACCGACCGTCGGTAACATACCGACCGTCGGTAACATACCGACCGTCGGTAACATACGGACTGTCAGTAACATACCGACCGTCGGTAATATACCGATTGTCGGTAACTTACCGACCGTCGGTAACATACCGACCGTCGGTAACATACCGACCGTCGGTAACATACCAACCGTCGGTAACATACGGACCGTCGTTAACATACCGACCGTCGGTAACATACGGACTGTCAGCAACATACCGACCGTCGGTAATATACCGATTGTCGGTAACTTACCGACCGTCGGTAACATACCGACCGTCGGTAACTTACCGACCGTCGGTAACATACCGACCGTCGGTAACTTACCGACCGTCGGTAACATACCGACCCTCGGTAACATACCGACCGTCGGTAACATACTCACAGTCAGGAACTTACCGGCCGTCGGTAACATACCGACCGTCGGTAACATACCGAGCGTCTGTAACCTACCGACCGTCGGTAACATACCGACCGTCGGTAACTTACCGACCGTCGGTAACATACCGACCGTCGGTAACATACTCGGAGTCGGTAACTTACCGACCGTCGGTAACATACCGACCGTCGGTAATATACCGACCGTCGGTAACTTACCGACCGTCGGTAACAAACCGTCCGTCGGTAACATACCGACCGTCGATAACATACCGACCGTCGGTAACATACCGACCGTCGGTAACTTACCGACCGTCGGTAACATACTTACCATCGGTAACATACGGACTGTCAGTAACATACCGACCGTCGGTAATATACCGATTGTCGGTAACTTACCGACCGTCGGTAACATACCGACCGTCGGTAACATACCGACCGTCGGTAACATACCAACCGTCGGTAACATACGGACCGTCGTTAATATACCGACCGTCGGTAACATACGGACTGTCAGCAACATACCGACCGTCGGTAATATACCGATTGTCGGTAACTTACCGACCGTCGGTAACATACCGACCGTCGGTAACATACCGACCGTCGGTAACATACCGACCGTCGATAACATACCGACCGTCGGTAAGATAACGACCGTCGGTAACATACCGACCGTCGGTAACATACGCACCGTCGGTAACATACTGACCGTCGGTAACATACCGACCGTCGATAACTTACCGACCGTCGGTAACATACGGACCGTCGGTAACATACCGACCGTCGGTAAGATACCGAAAGTCGGTAACATACCGACCGTTGATAACATACCGACCGTCGGTAACATACCGACCGTCGGTAACATACCGACCGTCGGTAACATACCGACCGTCGGTAACTTACCGACCGTCGGTAACATACCGACCGTCGGTAACATACCGACCGTCGGTAACATACCGACCGTCGGTAACTTACCGACCGTCAGTAACATACCAACCGTCGGTAACATACCGACCGTCGATAACATACCGACCGTCGGTAACATACCGACCGTCGGTAACTTACCGACCGTCGGTAAGATACCGACCGTCGGTAACATACCGACCGTCGGTAACATACCGACCGTCGGTAACTTACCGACCGTCGGTAACATACCGACCGTCGGTAACATACCGACCGTCGGTAACTTACCGACCGTCGGTAACTTACCGACCGTCGGTAACATACTCGGAGTCGGTAACTTACCGACCGTCGGTAACATACCGACCGTCGGTAACATACCGACCGTCGGTAACTTACCGACCGTCGGTAACATACCGACCGTCGGTAACATACCGACCGTCGGTAACATACCGACCGTCGGTAACATACCGACCGTCGGTAACATACCGACCGTCGGTAACACACCGACCGTCGGTTACATACCGACCGTCGGTAACATACCGACCGTCGGTAACATACCGACCGTCGGTAACATACCGACCGTCGGTAACTTACCGACCGTCGGTAACTTACCGACCGTCGGTAACATACTCGGAGTCGGTAACTTACCGACCGTCGGTAACATACCGACCGTCGGTAACATACCGACCGTCGGTAACATACCGACCGTCGGTAACATACGACTGTCAGTAACATACCGACCGTCGGTAACATACCGACCGTCGGTAACATACCGACCGTCGGTAACATACCGACCGTCGGTAACATACCGACCGTCGGTAACATACCGACCGTCGGGAACATACCGATCGCCGGTAACATACCTACCGTCGGTAACGTACCGACCGTCGGTAACATACCCACCGTCGGTAACATACCCACCGTCGGTAACATACCGACCGTCGGTAACATACCGAACGTCGGCAACATACCGACCGTCGGTAACATACCGACCGTCGGTAACATACCGACCGTCGGTAACATACCGACCGTCGGTAACATACCGACCGTCGGTAACATACCGACCGTCGGTAACGTACCGACCGTCGGTAACATACCGACCGTCGGTAACATACCGACCGTCGGTAACATACCGACCGTCGGTAACATACCGACCGTCGGTAACATACTTACCATCGGTAACATACGGACTGTCAGTAACATACCGACCGTCGGTAATATACCGATTGTCGGTAACTTACCGACCGTCGGTAACATACCGACCGTCGGTAACATACCGACCGTCGGTAACATACCAACCGTCGGTAACATACGGACCGTCGTTAATATACCGACCGTCGGTAACATACGGACTGTCAGCAACATACCGACCGTCGGTAATATACCGATTGTCGGTAACTTACCGACCGTCGGTAACATACCGACCGTCGGTAACATACCGACCGTCGGTAACATACCGACCGTCGATAACATACCGACCGTCGGTAAGATAACGACCGTCGGTAACATACCGACCGTCGGTAACATACGCACCGTCGGTAACATACTGACCGTCGGTAACATACCGACCGTCGATAACTTACCGACCGTCGGTAACATACGGACCGTCGGTAACATACCGACCGTCGGTAAGATACCGAAAGTCGGTAACATACCGACCGTTGATAACATACCGACCGTCGGTAACATACCGACCGTCGGTAACATACCGACCGTCGGTAACATACCGACCGTCGGTAACATACGGACTGTCAGTAACATACCGACCGTCGGTAATATACCGATTGTCGGTAACTTACCGACCGTCGGTAACATACCGACCGTCGGTAACATACCGACCGTCGGTAACATACCAACCGTCGGTAACATACGGACCGTCGTTAACATACCGACCGTCGGTAACATACGGACTGTCAGCAACATACCGACCGTCGGTAATATACCGATTGTCGGTAACTTACCGACCGTCGGTAACATACCGACCGTCGGTAACTTACCGACCGTCGGTAACATACCGACCGTCGGTAACTTACCGACCGTCGGTAACATACCGACCCTCGGTAACATACCGACCGTCGGTAACATACTCACAGTCAGGAACTTACCGGCCGTCGGTAACATACCGACCGTCGGTAACATACCGAGCGTCTGTAACCTACCGACCGTCGGTAACATACCGACCGTCGGTAACTTACCGACCGTCGGTAACATACCGACCGTCGGTAACATACTCGGAGTCGGTAACTTACCGACCGTCGGTAACATACCGACGGTCGGTAATATACCGACCGTCGGTAACTTACCGACCGTCGGTAACAAACCGTCCGTCGGTAACATACCGACCGTCGATAACATACCGACCGTCGGTAACATACCGACCGTCGGTAACTTACCGACCGTCGGTATTATACCGACCGTCGGTAACATACCGACCGTCGGTAACATACCGACCGTCGGTAACATACCGACCGTCGGTAACATACCGACCGTCGGTAACATACCGACCGACGGTAACATACTCGGAGTCGGTAACTCACCGACCGTCGGTAACATACCGACCGTCGGTAACATACCGACCGTCGGTAACATACCGACCGTCGGTAACTTACCGACCGTCGGTAACATACCGACCGTCGGTAACATACCGACCGTCGGTAACATACCGACCGTCGGTAACACACCGACTGTCGGTAACATACCGACCGTCGGTAACATACCGACCGTCGGTAACATACCGACCGTCGGTAACTTACCGACCGTCGGTAACATACCGACCGTCGGTAACTTACCGACCGTCGGTAACATACCGACCGTCGATAACATACTCGGAGTCGGTAACTTACCGACCGTCGGTAACATACCGACCGTCGGTAATATACCGACCGTCAGTAACTTACCGACCGTCGGTAACATACCGACCGTCGGTAACATACCGACCGTCGGTAACTTACCGACCGTCGGTAACTTACCGACCGTCGGTAACATACTCGGAGTCGGTAACTTACCGACCGTCGGTAACATACCGACCGTCGGTAACATACCGACCGTCGGTAACATACCGACCGTCGGTCACATACTGACCGTCGGTAACATACCGACCGTCGGTAACTTACCGATCGTCGGTAACATACTCGGAGTCGGTAACTTACCGACCGTCGGTAACATACCGACCGTCGGTAACATACCGACCGTCGGTAACATACCGACCGTCGGTAACATACTGACCGTCGGTAACATACCGACCGTCGGTAACATACCGACCGTCGGTAACTTACCGACCGTCGGTAACATACCGACCGACGGTAACATACCGACCGTCGGTAACATACCGACCGTCGGTAACATGCCGACCGTCGGTAACTTACCGACCGTCGGTAACATACCGACCGTCGGTAACATACCGACCGTCGGTAACATACTCACAGTCAGGAACTTACCGGCCGACGGTAACATACCGACCGTCGGTAACATACCGACCGTCGGTAACATACCGACCGTCGGTAACTTACCGACCGTCGGTAACATACCGACCGTCGGTAACATACCGACCGTCGGTAACATACCGACCGTCGGTAACATACTCACAGTCAGGAACTTACCGGCCGACGGTAACATACCGACCGTCGGTAACATACCGACCGTCGGTAACATACCGACCGTCGGTAACTTACCGACCGTCGGTAACATACCGACCGTCGGTAACATACCGACCGTCGGTAACATACCGACCGTCGGTTACATACCGACCGTCGGTAACATACCGACCGTCGGTAACACACCGACCGTCGGTAACATACCGACCGTCGGTAACTTACCGACCGTCGGTAACATACCGACCGTCGGTAACATACCGACCGTCGGTAACATACCGACCGTCGGTAACATACCGACCGTCGGTAACATACCGACCGTCGGTAACATACCGACCGACGGTATCATACCGACCGTCGGTAACATACCGACCGTCGGTAACATACCGACCGTCGGTAACATACCGACCGTCGGTAACATGCCGACCGTCGGTAACTTACCGACCGTCGGTAACATACCGACCGTCGGTAACATACTCGGAGTCGGTAACTTACAGACCGTCGGTAACATACCGACCGTCGGTAACATACTCACAGTCGGTAACTTACCGACGTTGGTAACATACCGACCGTCGGTAACATACCAACAGTCGGTAACTTACCGACCGTCGGTAACATACTGACCGTCGGTAACATACCGACCGTCGGTAACATACCGACCGTCGGTAACATACCGACCGTCGGTAACATACCGACCGTCGGTAACTTACCGACCGTCGGTAACTTACCGACCGTCGGTAACTTACCGACCGTCAGTAACATACTCGGAGTCGGTAACTTACCGACCGTCGGTAACTTACCGACCGTCGGTAACATACCGACCGTCGGTAACATACCGACCGTCGGTAACATACCGACCGTCGGTAACTTACCGACCGTCGGTAACATACCGACCGTCGGTAACATACCGACCGTCGGTAACTTACCGACCGTCGGTAACATACCGACCGTCGGTAACATACCGACCGTCGGTAACATACCGACCGTCGGTAACTTACCGACCGTCAGTAACATACCAACCGTCGGTAACATACCGACCGTCGATAACATACCGACCGTCGGTAACATACCGACCGTCGGTAACTTACCGACCGTCGGTAAGATACCGACCGTCGGTAACATACCGACCGTCGGTAACATACCGACCGTCGGTAACTTACCGACCGTCGGTAACATACCGACCGTCGGTAACATACCGACCGTCGGTAACTTACCGACCGTCGGTAACTTACCGACCGTCGGTAACATACTCGGAGTCGGTAACTTACCGACCGTCGGTAACATACCGACCGTCGGTAACATACCGACCGTCGGTAACTTACCGACCGTCGGTAACATACCGACCGTCGGTAACATACCGACCGTCGGTAACATACCGACCGTCGGTAACATACCGACCGTCGGTAACATACCGACCGTCGGTAACACACCGACCGTCGGTTACATACCGACCGTCGGTAACATACCGACCGTCGGTAACATACCGACCGTCGGTAACATACCGACCGTCGGTAACTTACCGACCGTCGGTAACTTACCGACCGTCGGTAACATACTCGGAGTCGGTAACTTACCGACCGTCGGTAACATACCGACCGTCGGTAACATACCGACCGTCGGTAACATACCGACCGTCGGTAACATACGACTGTCAGTAACATACCGACCGTCGGTAACATACCGACCGTCGGTAACATACCGACCGTCGGTAACATACCGACCGTCGGTAACATACCGACCGTCGGTAACATACCGACCGTCGGGAACATACCGATCGCCGGTAACATACCTACCGTCGGTAACGTACCGACCGTCGGTAACATACCCACCGTCGGTAACATACCCACCGTCGGTAACATACCGACCGTCGGTAACATACCGAACGTCGGCAACATACCGACCGTCGGTAACATACCGACCGTCGGTAACATACCGACCGTCGGTAACATACCGACCGTCGGTAACATACCGACCGTCGGTAACATACCGACCGTCGGTAACGTACCGACCGTCGGTAACATACCGACCGTCGGTAACATACCGACCGTCGGTAACATACCGACCGTCGGTAACATACCGACCGTCGGTAACATACTTACCATCGGTAACATACGGACTGTCAGTAACATACCGACCGTCGGTAATATACCGATTGTCGGTAACTTACCGACCGTCGGTAACATACCGACCGTCGGTAACATACCGACCGTCGGTAACATACCAACCGTCGGTAACATACGGACCGTCGTTAATATACCGACCGTCGGTAACATACGGACTGTCAGCAACATACCGACCGTCGGTAATATACCGATTGTCGGTAACTTACCGACCGTCGGTAACATACCGACCGTCGGTAACATACCGACCGTCGGTAACATACCGACCGTCGATAACATACCGACCGTCGGTAAGATAACGACCGTCGGTAACATACCGACCGTCGGTAACATACGCACCGTCGGTAACATACTGACCGTCGGTAACATACCGACCGTCGATAACTTACCGACCGTCGGTAACATACGGACCGTCGGTAACATACCGACCGTCGGTAAGATACCGAAAGTCGGTAACATACCGACCGTTGATAACATACCGACCGTCGGTAACATACCGACCGTCGGTAACATACCGACCGTCGGTAACATACCGACCGTCGGTAACATACGGACTGTCAGTAACATACCGACCGTCGGTAATATACCGATTGTCGGTAACTTACCGACCGTCGGTAACATACCGACCGTCGGTAACATACCGACCGTCGGTAACATACCAACCGTCGGTAACATACGGACCGTCGTTAACATACCGACCGTCGGTAACATACGGACTGTCAGCAACATACCGACCGTCGGTAATATACCGATTGTCGGTAACTTACCGACCGTCGGTAACATACCGACCGTCGGTAACTTACCGACCGTCGGTAACATACCGACCGTCGGTAACTTACCGACCGTCGGTAACATACCGACCCTCGGTAACATACCGACCGTCGGTAACATACTCACAGTCAGGAACTTACCGGCCGTCGGTAACATACCGACCGTCGGTAACATACCGAGCGTCTGTAACCTACCGACCGTCGGTAACATACCGACCGTCGGTAACTTACCGACCGTCGGTAACATACCGACCGTCGGTAACATACTCGGAGTCGGTAACTTACCGACCGTCGGTAACATACCGACGGTCGGTAATATACCGACCGTCGGTAACTTACCGACCGTCGGTAACAAACCGTCCGTCGGTAACATACCGACCGTCGATAACATACCGACCGTCGGTAACATACCGACCGTCGGTAACTTACCGACCGTCGGTATTATACCGACCGTCGGTAACATACCGACCGTCGGTAACATACCGACCGTCGGTAACATACCGACCGTCGGTAACATACCGACCGTCGGTAACACACCGACCGTCGGTAACATACCGACCGTCGGTAACTTACCGACCGTCGGTAACTTACCGACCGTCGGTAACATACTCACAGTCAGGAACTTACCGGCCGTCGGTAACATACCGACCGTCGGTAACATACCGACCGTCGGTAACTTACCGACCGTCGGTAACATACCGACCGTCGGTAACTTACCGACCGTCGGTAACATACCGACCGTCGGTAACATACCGACCATCGGTAACTTACCGACCGTCGGTAACTTACCGACCGTCGGTAACTTACCGACCGTCGGTAACATACTCGGAGTCGGTAACTTACCGACCGTCGGTAACATACCGACCGTCGGTAACATACCGACCGTCGGTAACATACCGACCGTCGGTAACTTACCGACCGTCGGTAACATACCGACCGTCGGTAACATACCGACCGTCGGTAACATACCGACCGTCGGTAACATACTCACAGTCAGGAACTTACCGGCCGTCGGTAACATACCGACCGTCGGTAACATACCGACCGTCGGTAACTTACCGACCGTCAGTAACATACCGACCGTCGGTAACATACCGACCGTCGGTAACATACCGACCGTCGGTAACTTACCGACCGTCGGTAACATACCGACCGTCGGTAACATACCGACCGTCGGTAACATACTGACCGTCGGTAACATACCGACCGTCGGTAACATACCGACCGTCGGTAACATACCGACCGTCGGTAACATACCGACCGTCGGTAACTTACCGACCGTCGGTAACTTACCGACCGTCGGTAACTTACCGACCGTCGGTAACTTACCGACCGTCGGTAACTTACCGACCGTCGGTAACCTACCGACCGTCGGTAACATACTCGGAGTCGGTAACTTACCGACCGTCGGTAACATACCGACCGTCGGTAACATACCGACCGTCGGTAACATACCGACCGTCGGTAACTTACCGACCGTCGGTAACATACCGACCGTCGGTAACATACCGACCGTCGGTAACTTACCGACCGTCGGTAACATACCGACCGTCGGTAACTTACCGACCCTCGGTAACATACCGACCGTCGGTAACATACTCGGAGTCGGTAACTTACCGACCGTCGGTAACATACCGACCGTCGGTAACATACCGACCGTCGGTAACATACCGCTCGTCGGTAACTTACCGACCGTCGGTAACATACTCGGAGTCGGTAACTTACCGACCGTCGGTAACATACCGACCGTCGGTAACATACCGACCGTCGGTAACATACCGACCGTCGGTAACTTACCGACCGTCGGTAACTTACCGACCGTCGGTAACATACCGACCGTCGGTAACATACCGACTGTCGGTAACTTACCGACCGTCGGTAACATACCGACCGTCGGTAACATACTCGGAGACGGTAACTTACCGACCGTCGGTAACATACCGACCGTCGGTAACATACTCGGAGACGGTAACTTACCGACCGTCGGTAACATACCGACCGTCGGTAACATACCGACCGTCGGTAACTTACCGACCGTCGGTAACATACCAACCGTCGGTAACATACCGACCGTCGGTAACATACCGACCGTCGGTAACATACCGACCGTCGGTAACATACCGACCGTCGGTAACATACCGACCGTCGGTAACATACCGACCGTCGGTAACATACCGACCGTCGGTAACATACCGACCGTCGGTAACATACCGACCGTCGGTAACATACCGACCGACGGTAACATACTCGGAGTCGGTAACTCACCGACCGTCGGTAACATACCGACCGTCGGTAACATACCGACCGTCGGTAACATACCGACCGTCGGTAACTTACCGACCGTCGGTAACATACCGACCGTCGGTAACATACCGACCGTCGGTAACATACCGACCGTCGGTAACACACCGACTGTCGGTAACATACCGACCGTCGGTAACATACCGACCGTCGGTAACATACCGACCGTCGGTAACTTACCGACCGTCGGTAACATACCGACCGTCGGTAACTTACCGACCGTCGGTAACATACCGACCGTCGATAACATACTCGGAGTCGGTAACTTACCGACCGTCGGTAACATACCGACCGTCGGTAATATACCGACCGTCAGTAACTTACCGACCGTCGGTAACATACCGACCGTCGGTAACATACCGACCGTCGGTAACTTACCGACCGTCGGTAACTTACCGACCGTCGGTAACATACTCGGAGTCGGTAACTTACCGACCGTCGGTAACATACCGACCGTCGGTAACATACCGACCGTCGGTAACATACCGACCGTCGGTCACATACTGACCGTCGGTAACATACCGACCGTCGGTAACTTACCGATCGTCGGTAACATACTCGGATTCGGTAACTTACCGACCGTCGGTAACATACCGACCGTCGGTAACATACCGACCGTCGGTAACATACCGACCGTCGGTAACATACTGACCGTCGGTAACATACCGACCGTCGGTAACATACCGACCGTCGGTAACTTACCGACCGTCGGTAACATACCGACCGACGGTAACATACCGACCGTCGGTAACATACCGACCGTCGGTAACATGCCGACCGTCGGTAACTTACCGACCGTCGGTAACATACCGACCGTCGGTAACATACCGACCGTCGGTAACATACTCACAGTCAGGAACTTACCGGCCGACGGTAACATACCGACCGTCGGTAACATACCGACCGTCGGTAACATACCGACCGTCGGTAACTTACCGACCGTCGGTAACATACCGACCGTCGGTAACATACTCACAGTCAGGAACTTACCGGCCGACGGTAACATACCGACCGTCGGTAACATACCGACCGTCGGTAACATACCGACCGTCGGTAACTTACCGACCGTCGGTAACATACCGACCGTCGGTAACATACCGACCGTCGGTAACATACCGACCGTCGGTTACATACCGACCGTCGGTAACATACCGACCGTCGGTAACACACCGACCGTCGGTAACATACCGACCGTCGGTAACTTACCGACCGTCGGTAACATACCGACCGTCGGTAACATACCGACCGTCGGTAACATACCGACCGTCGGTAACATACCGACCGTCGGTAACATACCGACCGACGGTATCATACCGACCGTCG
The DNA here is from genome assembly GCA_949628255.1 of Macrophya alboannulata. Classification (NCBI taxonomy): domain Eukaryota; kingdom Metazoa; phylum Arthropoda; class Insecta; order Hymenoptera; family Tenthredinidae; genus Macrophya; species Macrophya alboannulata. Next base: position 31,545,633 of record OX451206.1, on the reverse strand, counting down.
GTAACATACCGACCGTCGGTAACATACCGACCGTCGGTAACATACCGACCGTCGGTAACATGCCGACCGTCGGTAACTTACCGACCGTCGGTAACATACCGACCGTCGGTAACATACTCGGAGTCGGTAACTTACAGACCGTCGGTAACATACCGACCGTCGGTAACATACTCACAGTCGGTAACTTACCGACGTTGGTAACATACCGACCGTCGGTAACATACCAACAGTCGGTAACTTACCGACCGTCGGTAACATACTGACCGTCGGTAACATACCGACCGTCGGTAACATACCGACCGTCGGTAACATACCGACCGTCGGTAACATACCGACCGTCGGTAACTTACCGACCGTCGGTAACTTACCGACCGTCGGTAACTTACCGACCGTCAGTAACATACTCGGAGTCGGTAACTTACCGACCGTCGGTAACTTACCGACCGTCGGTAACATACCGACCGTCGGTAACATACCGACCGTCGGTAACATACCGACCGTCGGTAACTTACCGACCGTCGGTAACATACCGACCGTCGGTAACATACCGACCGTCGGTAACTTACCGACCGTCGGTAACATACCGACCGTCGGTAACATACCGACCGTCGGTAACATACCGACCGTCGGTAACTTACCGACCGTCAGTAACATACCAACCGTCGGTAACATACCGACCGTCGATAACATACCGACCGTCGGTAACATACCGACCGTCGGTAACTTACCGACCGTCGGTAAGATACCGACCGTCGGTAACATACCGACCGTCGGTAACATACCGACCGTCGGTAACTTACCGACCGTCGGTAACATACCGACCGTCGGTAACATACCGACCGTCGGTAACTTACCGACCGTCGGTAACTTACCGACCGTCGGTAACATACTCGGAGTCGGTAACTTACCGACCGTCGGTAACATACCGACCGTCGGTAACATACCGACCGTCGGTAACTTACCGACCGTCGGTAACATACCGACCGTCGGTAACATACCGACCGTCGGTAACATACCGACCGTCGGTAACATACCGACCGTCGGTAACATACCGACCGTCGGTAACACACCGACCGTCGGTTACATACCGACCGTCGGTAACATACCGACCGTCGGTAACATACCGACCGTCGGTAACATACCGACCGTCGGTAACTTACCGACCGTCGGTAACTTACCGACCGTCGGTAACATACTCGGAGTCGGTAACTTACCGACCGTCGGTAACATACCGACCGTCGGTAACATACCGACCGTCGGTAACATACCGACCGTCGGTAACATACGACTGTCAGTAACATACCGACCGTCGGTAACATACCGACCGTCGGTAACATACCGACCGTCGGTAACATACCGACCGTCGGGAACATACCGATCGCCGGTAACATACCTACCGTCGGTAACGTACCGACCGTCGGTAACATACCCACCGTCGGTAACATACCCACCGTCGGTAACATACCGACCGTCGGTAACATACCGAACGTCGGCAACATACCGACCGTCGGTAACATACCGACCGTCGGTAACATACCGACCGTCGGTAACATACCGACCGTCGGTAACATACCGACCGTCGGTAACATACCGACCGTCGGTAACGTACCGACCGTCGGTAACATACCGACCGTCGGTAACATACCGACCGTCGGTAACATACCGACCGTCGGTAACATACTTACCATCGGTAACATACGGACTGTCAGTAACATACCGACCGTCGGTAATATACCGATTGTCGGTAACTTACCGACCGTCGGTAACATACCGACCGTCGGTAACATACCGACCGTCGGTAACATACCAACCGTCGGTAACATACGGACCGTCGTTAATATACCGACCGTCGGTAACATACGGACTGTCAGCAACATACCGACCGTCGGTAATATACCGATTGTCGGTAACTTACCGACCGTCGGTAACATACCGACCGTCGGTAACATACCGACCGTCGGTAACATACCGACCGTCGATAACATACCGACCGTCGGTAAGATAACGACCGTCGGTAACATACCGACCGTCGGTAACATACGCACCGTCGGTAACATACTGACCGTCGGTAACATACCGACCGTCGATAACTTACCGACCGTCGGTAACATACGGACCGTCGGTAACATACCGACCGTCGGTAAGATACCGAAAGTCGGTAACATACCGACCGTTGATAACATACCGACCGTCGGTAACATACCGACCGTCGGTAACATACCGACCGTCGGTAACATACCGACCGTCGGTAACATACGGACTGTCAGTAACATACCGACCGTCGGTAATATACCGATTGTCGGTAACTTACCGACCGTCGGTAACATACCGACCGTCGGTAACATACCGACCGTCGGTAACATACCAACCGTCGGTAACATACGGACCGTCGTTAACATACCGACCGTCGGTAACATACGGACTGTCAGCAACATACCGACCGTCGGTAATATACCGATTGTCGGTAACTTACCGACCGTCGGTAACATACCGACCGTCGGTAACTTACCGACCGTCGGTAACATACCGACCGTCGGTAACTTACCGACCGTCGGTAACATACCGACCCTCGGTAACATACCGACCGTCGGTAACATACTCACAGTCAGGAACTTACCGGCCGTCGGTAACATACCGACCGTCGGTAACATACCGAGCGTCTGTAACCTACCGACCGTCGGTAACATACCGACCGTCGGTAACTTACCGACCGTCGGTAACATACCGACCGTCGGTAACATACTCGGAGTCGGTAACTTACCGACCGTCGGTAACATACCGACCGTCGGTAATATACCGACCGTCGGTAACTTACCGACCGTCGGTAACAAACCGTCCGTCGGTAACATACCGACCGTCGATAACATACCGACCGTCGGTAACATACCGACCGTCGGTAACTTACCGACCGTCGGTAACATACTTACCATCGGTAACATACGGACTGTCAGTAACATACCGACCGTCGGTAATATACCGATTGTCGGTAACTTACCGACCGTCGGTAACATACCGACCGTCGGTAACATACCGACCGTCGGTAACATACCAACCGTCGGTAACATACGGACCGTCGTTAATATACCGACCGTCGGTAACATACGGACTGTCAGCAACATACCGACCGTCGGTAATATACCGATTGTCGGTAACTTACCGACCGTCGGTAACATACCGACCGTCGGTAACATACCGACCGTCGGTAACATACCGACCGTCGATAACATACCGACCGTCGGTAAGATAACGACCGTCGGTAACATACCGACCGTCGGTAACATACGCACCGTCGGTAACATACTGACCGTCGGTAACATACCGACCGTCGATAACTTACCGACCGTCGGTAACATACGGACCGTCGGTAACATACCGACCGTCGGTAAGATACCGAAAGTCGGTAACATACCGACCGTTGATAACATACCGACCGTCGGTAACATACCGACCGTCGGTAACATACCGACCGTCGGTAACATACCGACCGTCGGTAACATACGGACTGTCAGTAACATACCGACCGTCGGTAATATACCGATTGTCGGTAACTTACCGACCGTCGGTAACATACCGACCGTCGGTAACATACCGACCGTCGGTAACATACCAACCGTCGGTAACATACGGACCGTCGTTAACATACCGACCGTCGGTAACATACGGACTGTCAGCAACATACCGACCGTCGGTAATATACCGATTGTCGGTAACTTACCGACCGTCGGTAACATACCGACCGTCGGTAACTTACCGACCGTCGGTAACATACCGACCGTCGGTAACTTACCGACCGTCGGTAACATACCGACCCTCGGTAACATACCGACCGTCGGTAACATACTCACAGTCAGGAACTTACCGGCCGTCGGTAACATACCGACCGTCGGTAACATACCGAGCGTCTGTAACCTACCGACCGTCGGTAACATACCGACCGTCGGTAACTTACCGACCGTCGGTAACATACCGACCGTCGGTAACATACTCGGAGTCGGTAACTTACCGACCGTCGGTAACATACCGACCGTCGGTAATATACCGACCGTCGGTAACTTACCGACCGTCGGTAACAAACCGTCCGTCGGTAACATACCGACCGTCGATAACATACCGACCGTCGGTAACATACCGACCGTCGGTAACTTACCGACCGTCGGTATTATACCGACCGTCGGTAACATACCGACCGTCGGTAACAAACCGACCGTCGGTAACATACCGACCGTCGGTAACATACCGACCGTCGGTAACACACCGACCGTCGGTAACATACCGACCGTCGGTAACTTACCGACCGTCGGTAACTTACCGACCGTCGGTAACTTACCGACCGTCGGTAACTTACCGACCGTCGGTAACATACTCGGAGTCGGTAACTTACCGACCGTCGGTAACATACCGACCGTCGGTAACATACCGACCTTCGGTAACATACAGACCGTCGGTAACTTACCGACCGTCGGTAACATACCGACCGTCGGTAACATACCGACCGTCGGTAACTTACCGACCGTCGGTAACATACAGACCGTCGGTAACTTACCGACCGTCGGTAACATACCGACCGTCGGTAACATGCCGACCGTCGGTAACATACTCACAGTCAGGAACTTACCGGCCGTCGGTAACATACCGACCGTCGGTAACTTACCGACCGTCGGTAACATACCGACCGTCGGTAACTTACCGACCGTCGGTAACATACCGACCGTCGGTAACATACCGACCGTCGGTAACATACCGACCGTCGGTAACATACCGACCGTCGGTTACATACCGACCGTCGGTAACATACCGACCGTCGGTAACATACCGACCGTCGGTAACATACTCGGAGTCGGTAACTCACCGACCGTCGGTAAATTACCGACCGTCGGTAACATACCGACCGTCGGTAAATTACCGACCGTCGGTAACATACCGACCGTCGGTAACATACCGACCGTCGGTAACTTACCGACCGTCGGTAACATACGGACTGTCGGTAACATACCGACCGTCGGTAACATACCGACCGGCGGTAACATACCGACCGTCGGTAACATGCCGACCGTCGGTAACTTACCGACCGTCGGTAACATACCGACCGTCGGTAACATACCGACCGTCGGTAACATACCGACCGTCGGTAACATACCGACCGTCGGTAACATACCGACCGTCGGTAACATACCGACCGTCGGTAACATACCGACCGTCGATAACATACTCGGAGTCGGTAACTTACCGACCGTCGATAACATACTCGGAGTCGGTAACTTACCGACCGTCGGTAAATTACCGACCGTCGGTAACATACCGACCGTCGGTAACACACCGACCGTCGGTTACATACCGACCGTCGGTAACATACCGACCGTCGGTAACATACCGACCGTCGGTAACATACCGACCGTCAGTAACATACCGACCGTCGGTAACATACCGACCGTCGGTAACTTACCGACCGTCGGTAACTTACCGACCGTCGGTAACATACCGACCGTCGGTAACATACCGACTGTCGGTAACTTACCGACCGTCGGTAACATACCGACCGTCGGTAACATACCGACCGTCGGTAACATACCGACCGTCGGTAACACACCGACCGTCGGTTACAAACCGACCGTCGGTAACATACCGACCGTCGGTAACACACCGACCGTCGGTAACATACCGACCGTCGGTATTTTACCGACCGTCGGTAACATACCGACCGTCGGTAACATACCGACCGTCGGTAACATACTCACAGTCAGGAACTTACCGGCCGTCGGTAACATACCGACCGTCGGTAACTTACCGACCGTCGGTAACATACCGACCGTCGGTAACATACCGACCGTCGGTAACTTACCGACCGTCGGTAACTTACCGACCGTCGGTAACATACTCGGAGTCGGTAACTTACCGACCGTCGGTAACACACCGACCGTCGGTAACATACCGACCGTCGGTAACTTACCGACCGTCGGTAACATACCGACCGTCGGTAACATACCGACCGTCGGTAACATACCGACCGTCGGTAACATACCGACCGTCGGTAACACACCGACCGTCGGTTACATACCGACCGTCGGTAACATACCGACCGTCGGTAACATACCGACCGTCGGTAACATACCGACCGTCGGTAACATACCGACCGTCGGTAACTTACCGACCGTCGGTAACTTACCGACCGTCGGTAACATACTCGGAGTCGGTAACTTACCGACCGTCGGTAACATACCGACCGTCGGTAACATACCGACCGTCGGTAATATACCGACCGTCGGTAACTTACCGACCGTCGGTAACATACCGACCGTCGGTAACATACTCGGAGTCGGTAACTTACCGACTGTCGGTAACATACCGACCGTCGGTAACATACCGACCGTCGGTAACATACCGACCGTCGGTAACATACCGACCGTCGGTAACATACCGACCGTCGGTAACATACCGACCGTCGGTAACATACTCGGAGTCGGTAACTTACCGACCGTCGGTAAATTACCGACCGTCGGTAACATACCGACCGTCGGTAAATTACCGACCGTCGGTAACATACCGACCGTCGGTAACATACCGACCGTCGGTAACTTACCGACCGTCGGTAACATACGGACTGTCGGTAACATACCGACCGTCGGTAACATACCGACCGTCGGTAACATACCGACCGTCGGTAACATACCGACCGTCGGTAACACACCGACCGTCGGTTACATACCGACCGTCGGTAACATACCGACCGTCGGTAACATACCGACCGTCGGTAACATACCGACCGTCGGTAACTTACCGACCGTCGGTAACTTACCGACCGTCGGTAACATACTCGGAGTCGGTAACTTACCGACCGTCGGTAACATACCGACCGTCGGTAACATACCGACCGTCGGTAACATACCGACCGTCGGTAACTTACCGACCGTCGGTAACTTACCGACCGTCGGTAACATACCGACCGTCGGTAACATACCGACTGTCGGTAACTTACCGACCGTCGGTAACATACCGACCGTCGGTAACATACCGACCGTCGGTAACATACCGACCGTCGGTAACATACCGACCGTCGGTAACACACCGACCGTCGGTTACAAACCGACCGTCGGTAACATACCGACCGTCGGTAACACACCGACCGTCGGTAACATACCGACCGTCGGTAACTTACCGACCGTCGGTAACATACCGACCGTCGGTAACATACCGACCGTCGGTAACATACCGACCGTCGGTAACATACTCACAGTCAGGAACTTACCGGCCGTCGGTAACATACCGACCGTCGGTAACTTACCGACCGTCGGTAACATACCGACCGTCGGTAACATACCGACCGTCGGTAACTTACCGACCGTCGGTAACTTACCGACCGTCGGTAACATACTCGGAGTCGGTAACTTACCGATCGTCGGTAACATACCGACCGTCGGTAACATACCGACCGTCGGTAACTTACCGACCGTCGGTAACATACCGACCGTCGGTAACATACCGACCGTCGGTAACATACCGACCGTCGGTAACATACCGACCGTCGGTAACATACCGACCGTCGGTAACATACCGACCGTCGGTAACATACCGACCGTCGGTAACATACCGACCGACGGTAACATACTCGGAGTCGGTAACTCACCGACCGTCGGTAACATACCGACCGTCGGTAACATACCGACCGTCGGTAACATACCGACCGTCGGTAACTTACCGACCGTCGGTAACATACCGACCGTCGGTAACACACCGACCGTCGGTAACATACCGACCGTCGGTAACACACCGACCGTCGGTAACATACCGACCGTCGGTAACATACCGACCGTCGGTAACATACCGAGCGTCGGTAACCTACCGACCGTCGGTAACATACCGACCGTCGGTAACTTACCGACCGTCGGTAACTTACCGACCGTCGGTAACTTACCGACCTTCGGTAACATACTCGGAGTCGGTAACTTACCGACCGTCGGTAACATACCGACCGTCGGTAACATACCGACCGTCGGTAACATACAGACCGTCGGTAACTTACCGACCGTCGGTAACATACCGACCGTCGGTAACATGCCGACCGTCGGTAACATACTCACAGTCAGGAACTTACCGGCCGTCGGTAACATACCGACCGTCGGTAACATACCGACCGTCGGTAACTTACCGACCGTCGGTAACATACCGACCGTCGGTAACTTACCGACCGTCGGTAACATACCGACCGTCGGTAACATACCGACCGTCGGTAACATACCGACCGTCGGTAACATACCGACCGTCGGTAACATACCGACCGTCGGTAACGTACCGACCGTCGGTAACTTACCGACCGTCGGTAACTTACCGACCGTCGGTAACATACTCGGAGTCGGTAACTTACCGACCGTCGGTAACATACCGACCGTCGGTAACATACCGACCGTCGGTAACATACCGACCGTCGGTAACTTACCGACCGTCGGTAACATACCGACCGTCGGTAACATACCGACCGTCGGTAACTTACCGACCGTCGGTAACATACCGACCGTGGGTAACTTACCGACCGTCGGTAACATACCGACCGTCGGTAATTTACCGACCGTCGGTAACATACCGACCGTCGGTAACATACCGACTGTCGGTAACTTACCGACCGTCGGTAACATACCGACCGTCGGTAACATACCGACCGTCGGTAACATACCGACCGTCGGTAACATACCAACCGTCGGTAACACACCGACCGTCGGTTACATACCGACCGTCGGTAACATACCGACCGTCGGTAACATACCGACCGTCGGTAACATACCGACCGTCGGTAACACACCGACCGTCGGTTACATACCGACCGTCGGTAACATACCGACCGTCGGTAACATACCGACCGTCGGTAACATACCGACCGTCGGTAACATACCGACCGTCGGTAACATACCGACCGTCGGTAACATACCGACCGTCGGTAACTTACCGACCGTCGGTAACATACGGACTGTCGGTAACATACCGACCGTCGGTAACATACCGACCGGCGGTAACATACCGACCGTCGGTAACATACTCGGAGTCGGTAACTTACCGACCGTCGGTAAATTACCGACCGTCGGTAACATACCGACCGTCGGTAAATTACTGACCGTCGGTAACATACCGACCGTCGGTAACATACCGATCGTCGGTAACTTACCGACCGTCAGTAACATACGGACTGTCGGTAACATACCGACCGTCGGTAACATACCGACCGTCGGTAACATACCGACCGTCGGTAACACACCGACCGTCGGTTACATACCGACCGTCGGTAACATACCGACCGTCGGTAACATACCGACCGTCGGTAACTTACCGACCGTCGGTAACTTACCGACCGTCGGTAACATACCGACCGTCGGTAACATACTGACTGTCGGTAACTTACCGACCGTCGGTAACATACCGACCGTCGGTAACATACCGACCGTCGGTAACATACCGACCGTCGGTAACATACCGACCGTCGGTAACATACCGACCGTCGGTAAATTACCGACCGTCGGTAACATACCGACCGTCGGTAACATACCGACCGTCGGTAACATACCGACCGTCGGTAACTTACCGACCGTCGGTAACATACGGACTGTCGGTAACATACCGACCGTCGGTAACATACCGACCGGCGGTAACATACCGACCGTCGGTAACATACTCGGAGTCGGTAACTTACCGACCGTCGGTAAATTACCGACCGTCGGTAACATACCGACCGTCGGTAAATTACTGACCGTCGGTAACATACCGACCGTCGGTAACATACCGATCGTCGGTAACTTACCGACCGTCAGTAACATACGGACTGTCGGTAACATACCGACCGTCGGTAACATACCGACCGTCGGTAACATACCGACCGTCGGTAACACACCGACCGTCGGTTACATACCGACCGTCGGTAACATACCGACCGTCGGTAACATACCGACCGTCGGTAACTTACCGACCGTCGGTAACTTACCGACCGTCGGTAACATACCGACCGTCGGTAACATACTGACTGTCGGTAACTTACCGACCGTCGGTAACATACCGACCGTCGGTAACATACCGACCGTCGGTAACATACCGACCGTCGGTAACATACCGACCGTCGGTAACACACCGACCGTCGGTTACAAACCGACCGTCGGTAACTTACCGACCGTCGGTAACTTACCGACCGTCGGTAACATACTCGGAGTCGGTAACTTACCGACCGTCGGTAACATACCGACCGTCGGTAACATACCGACCGTCGGTAACTTACCGACCGTCGGTAACATACCGACCGTCGGTAACATACCGACCGTCGGTAACATACCGACCGTCGGTAACATACCGACCGTCGGTAACATACCGACCGACGGTAACATACTCGGAGTCGGTAACTCACCGACCGTCGGTAACATACCGACCGTCGGTAACATACCGACCGTCGGTAACATACCGACCGTCGGTAACATACCGACCGTCGGTAACATACTCGGAGTCGGTAACTTACCGACCGTCGGTAAATTACCGACCGTCGGTAACATACCGACCGTCGGTAAATTACCGACCGTCGGTAACATACCGACCGTCGGTAACATACCGACCGTCGGTAACTTACCGACCGTCGGTAACATACGGACTGTCGGTAACATACCGACCGTCGGTAACATACCGACCGTCGGTAACATACCGACCGGCGGTAACATACCGACCGTCGGTAACATGCCGACCGTCGGTAACTTACCGACCGTCGGTAACATACCGACCGTCGGTAACATACCGACCGTCGGTAACATACCGACCGTCGGTAACATACTCGGAGTCGGTAACTTACCGACCGTCGGTAAATTACCGACCGTCGGTAACATACCGACCGTCGGTAAATTACCGACCGTCGGTAACATACCGACCGTCGGTAACATACCGACCGTCGGTAACATACCGATCGTCGGTAACTTACCGACCGTCGGTAACATACGGACTGTCGGTAACATACCGACCGTCGGTAACATACCGACCGTCGGTAACATACCGACCGTCGGTAACACACCGACCGTCGGTTACATACCGACCGTCGGTAACATACCGACCGTCGGTAACATACCGACCGTCGGTAACTTACCGACCGTCGGTAACTTACCGACCGTCGGTAACATACCGACCGTCGGTAACATACCGACTGTCGGTAACTTACCGACCGTCGTTAACATACCGACCGTCGGTAACATACCGACCGTCGGTAACATACCGACCGTCGGTAACACACCGACCGTCGGTTACAAACCGACCGTCGGTAACTTACCGACCGTCGGTAACTTACCGACCGTCGGTAACATACTCGGAGTCGGTAGCTTACCGACCGTCGGTAACATACCGACCGTCGGTAACATACCGACCGTCGGTAACTTACCGACCGTCGGTAACAAACCGTCCGTCGGTAACATACCGACCGTCGATAACATACCGACCGTCGGTAACATACCGACCGTCGGTAACTTACCGACCGTCGGTATTATACCGACCGTCGGTAACATACCGACCGTCGGTAACATACCGACCGTCGGTAACATACCGACCGTCGGTAACATACCGACCGTCGGTAACACACCGACCGTCGGTAACATACTGACCGTCGGTAACTTACCGACCGTCGGTAACTTACCGACCGTCGGTAACATACTCGGAGTCGGTAACTTACCGACCGTCGGTAACATACCGACCGTCGGTAACATACCGACCGTCGGTAACATACCGACCGTCGGTAACTTACCGACCGTCGGTAACATACCGACCGTCGGTAACATACCGACCGTCGGTAACTTACCGACCGTCGGTAACATACAGACCGTCGGTAACTTACCGACCGTCGGTAACATACCGACCGTCGGTAACATGCCGACCGTCGGTAACATACTCACAGTCAGGAACTTACCGGCCGTCGGTAACATACCGACCGTCGGTAACATACCGACCGTCGGTAACTTACCGACCGTCGGTAACATACCGACCGTCGGTAACTTACCGACCGTCGGTAACATACCGACCGTCGGTAACATACCGACCGTCGGTAACATACCGACCGTCGGTAACATACCGACCGTCGGTAACATACCGACCGTCGGTAACGTACCGACCGTCGGTAACTTACCGACCGTCGGTAACTTACCGACCGTCGGTAACTTACCGACCGTCGGTAACTTACCGACCGTCGGTAACATACTCGGAGTCGGTAACTTACCGACCGTCGGTAACATACCGACCATCGGTAACATACCGACCGTCGGTAACATAACGACCGTCGGTAACATACTCACAGTCAGGAACTTACCGGCCGTCGGTAACATACCGACCGTCGGTAACATACCGACCGTCGGTAACATACCGACCGTCGGTAACTTACCGACCGTCGGTAACATACCGACCGTCGGTAACTTACCGACCGTCGGTAACATACCGACCGTCGGTAACATACCGACCATCGGTAACTTACCGACCGTCGGTAACTTACCGACCGTCGGTAACTTACCGACCGTCGGTAACATACTCGGAGTCGGTAACTTACCGACCGTCGGTAACATACCGACCGTCGGTAACATACCGACCGTCGGTAACATACCGACCGTCGGTAACTTACCGACCGTCGGTAACATACCGACCGTCGGTAACATACCGACCGTCGGTAACATACCGACCGTCGGTAACATACCGACCGTCGGTAACATACCGACCGTCGGTAACATACTCACAGTCAGGAACTTACCGGCCGTCGGTAACATACCGACCGTCGGTAACATACCGACCGTCGGTAACTTACCGACCGTCAGTAACATACCGACCGTCGGTAACATACCGACCGTCGGTAACATACCGACCGTCGGTAACTTACCGACCGTCGGTAACATACCGACCGTCGGTAACATACTGACCGTCGGTAACATACCGACCGTCGGTAACATACTGACCGTCGGTAACATACCGACCGTCGGTAACATACCGACCGTCGGTAACATACCGACCGTCGGTAACATACCGACCGTCGGTAACATACCGACCGTCGGTAACTTACCGACCGTCGGTAACTTACCGACCGTCGGTAACTTACCGCCCGTCGGTAACATACCGACCGTCGGTAACATACTCACAGTCAGGAACTTACCAGCCGTCGGTAACATACCGACCGTCGGTAACTTACCGACCGTCGGTAACATACTCGGAGTCGGTAACATACTCGGAGTCGGTAACATACCGACCGTCGGTAACATACCGACCGTCGGTAACTTACCGACCGTCGGTAACATACCGACCGTCGGTAACTTACCGACCGTCGGTAACATACCGACCGTCGGTAACTTACCGACCGTCGGTAACATACCGACCTTCGGTAACATACCGACTGTCGGTAACATACTCACAGTCAGGAACTTACCGGCCGTCGGTAACATACCGACCGTCGGTAACATACCGACCGTCGGTAACTCACCGACCGTCGGTAACATACCGACCGTCGGTAACATACCGACCGTCGGTAACATACCGACCGTCGGTAACTTACCGACCGTCAGTAACATACCGACCGTCGGTAACATACCGACCGTCATTAACATATTGACCGTCGGTAACTTACCGACCGTCGGTAACATACCGACCGTCGGTAACATACCGACTGTCGGTAACTTACCGACCGTCGGTAACATACCGACCGTCGGTAACATACCGACCGTCGGTAACTTACCGACCGTCGGTAACTTACCGACCGTCGGTAACATACCGACCGTCGGTAACATACCGACTGTCGGTAACTTACCGACCGTCGGTAACATACCGACCGTCGGTAACATACCGACCGTCGGTAACTTACCGACCGTCGGTAACATACTGACCATCGGTAACATACCGACCGTCGGTAACATACCGACCGTCGGTAACATACCGACCGTCGGTAACATACCGACCGTCGGTAACATACCGACCGTCGGTAACTTACCGACCGTCGGTAACTTACCGACCGTCGGTAACATACCGACCGTCGGTAACATACTCACAGTCAGGAACTTACCGGCCGTCGGTAACATACCGACCGTCGGTAACTTACCGACCGTCGGTAACATACCGACCGTCGGTAACATACCGACCATCGGTAACTTACCGACCGTCGGTAACTTACCGACCGTCGGTAACTTACCGACCGTCGGTAACATACTCGGAGTCGGTAACTTACCGACCGTCGGTAACATACCGACCGTCGGTAACATACCGACCGTCGGTAACATACCGACCGTCGGTAACTTACCGACCGTCGGTAACATACCGACCGTCGGTAACATACGGACCGTCGGTAACATACCGACCGTCGGTAACATACTCACAGTCAGGAACTTACCGGCCGTCGGTAACATACCGACCGTCGGTAACATACCGACCGTCGGTAACTTACCGACCGTCGGTAACATACCGACCGTCGGTAACATACCGACCGTCGGTAACATACCGACCGTCGGTAACATACCGACCGTCGGTAACTTACCGACCGTCGGTAACATACCGACCGTCGGTAACATACTGACCGTCGGTAACATACCGACCGTCGGTAACATACCGACCGTCAGTAACATACCGACCGTCGGTAACATACCGACCGTCGGTAACTTACCGACCGTCGGTAACATACTCGGAGTCGGTAACTTACCGACCGTCGGTAACATACCGACCGTCGGTAACATACCGACCGTCGGTAACATACCGACCGTCGGTAACCTACCGACCGTCGGTAACATACCGACCGTCGGTAACATACCGACCGTCGGTAACTTACCGACCGTCGGTAACATACCAACCGTCGGTAACTTACCGACCGTCGGTAACATACCGACCGTCGGTAACTTACCGACCGTCGGTAACATACCGACCGTCGGTAACATACTCGGAGTCGGTAACATACCGACCGTCGGTAACATACCGACCGTCGGTAACTTAACGACCGTCGGTAACATACCGACCGTCGGTAACATACCGACCGTCGGTAACTTACCGACCGTC
This sequence comes from Macrophya alboannulata, assembly GCA_949628255.1. Lineage (NCBI taxonomy): Eukaryota > Metazoa > Arthropoda > Insecta > Hymenoptera > Tenthredinidae > Macrophya > Macrophya alboannulata. Next base: position 31,530,624 of record OX451206.1, on the reverse strand, counting down.
GGTAACATACCGACCGTCGGTAACTTACCGACCGTAGGTAACATACCGACCTTCGGTAACATACCGACCGTCGGTAACATACTCACAGTCAGGAACTTACCGGCCGTCGGTAACATACCGACCGTCGGTAACATACCGACCGTCGGTAACTTACCGACCGTCGGTAACATACCGACCGTCGGTAACTTACCGACCGTCGGTAACATACCGACCGTCGGTAACATACCGACCGTCGGTAACATACCGACCGTCGGTAACATACCGACCGTCGGTAACATACCGACCGTCGGTAACATACCGACCGTCGGTAACATACCGACCGTCGGTAACTTACCGACCGTCGGTAACTTACCGACCGTCGGTAACTTACCGACCGTCGGTAACTTACCGACCGTCGGTAACCTACCGACCGTCGGTAACATACTCGGAGTCGGTAACTTACCGACCGTCGGTAACATACCGACCGTCGGTAACATACCGACCGTCGGTAACATACCGACCGTCGGTAACTTACCGACCGTCGGTAACATACCGACCGTCGGTAACATACCGACCGTCGGTAACTTACCGACCGTCGGTAACATACCGACCGTCGGTAACTTACCGACCCTCGGTAACATACCGACCGTCGGTAACATACTCGGAGTCGGTAACTTACCGACCGTCGGTAACATACCGACCGTCGGTAACATACCGACCGTCGGTAACATACCGACCGTCGGTAACTTACCGACCGTCGGTAACTTACCGACCGTCGGTAACATACCGACCGTCGGTAACATACCGACTGTCGGTAACTTACCGACCGTCGGTAACATACCGACCGTCGGTAACATACTCGGAGACGGTAACTTACCGACCGTCGGTAACATACCGACCGTCGGTAACATACTCGGAGACGGTAACTTACCGACCGTCGGTAACATACCGACCGTCGGTAACATACCGACCGTCGGTAACTTACCGACCGTCGGTAACATACCGACCGTCGGTAACATACCGACCGTCGGTAACATACCGACCGTCGGTAACATACCGACCGTCGGTAACATACCGACCGTCGGTAACATACCGACCGTCGGTAACATACCGACCGTCGGTAACATACCGACCGTCGGTAACATACCGACCGACGGTAACATACTCGGAGTCGGTAACTCACCGACCGTCGGTAACATACCGACCGTCGGTAACATACCGACCGTCGGTAACATACCGACCGTCGGTAACTTACCGACCGTCGGTAACATACCGACCGTCGGTAACATACCGACCGTCGGTAACATACCGACCGTCGGTAACACACCGACTGTCGGTAACATACCGACCGTCGGTAACATACCGACCGTCGGTAACATACCGACCGTCGGTAACTTACCGACCGTCGGTAACATACCGACCGTCGGTAACTTACCGACCGTCGGTAACATACCGACCGTCGGTAACATACCGACCGTCGGTAACTTACCGACCGTCGGTAACATACCGACCGTCGGTAACTTACCGACCCTCGGTAACATACCGACCGTCGGTAACATACTCGGAGTCGGTAACTTACCGACCGTCGGTAACATACCGACCGTCGGTAACATACCGACCGTCGGTAACATACCGCTCGTCGGTAACTTACCGACCGTCGGTAACATACTCGGAGTCGGTAACTTACCGACCGTCGGTAACATACCGACCGTCGGTAACATACCGACCGTCGGTAACATACCGACCGTCGGTAACTTACCGACCGTCGGTAACTTACCGACCGTCGGTAACATACCGACCGTCGGTAACATACCGACTGTCGGTAACTTACCGACCGTCGGTAACATACCGACCGTCGGTAACATACTCGGAGACGGTAACTTACCGACCGTCGGTAACATACCGACCGTCGGTAACATACTCGGAGACGGTAACTTACCGACCGTCGGTAACATACCGACCGTCGGTAACATACCGACCGTCGGTAACTTACCGACCGTCGGTAACATACCAACCGTCGGTAACATACCGACCGTCGGTAACATACCGACCGTCGGTAACATACCGACCGTCGGTAACATACCGACCGTCGGTAACATACCGACCGTCGGTAACATACCGACCGTCGGTAACATACCGACCGTCGGTAACATACCGACCGTCGGTAACATACCGACCGTCGGTAACATACCGACCGACGGTAACATACTCGGAGTCGGTAACTCACCGACCGTCGGTAACATACCGACCGTCGGTAACATACCGACCGTCGGTAACATACCGACCGTCGGTAACTTACCGACCGTCGGTAACATACCGACCGTCGGTAACATACCGACCGTCGGTAACATACCGACCGTCGGTAACACACCGACTGTCGGTAACATACCGACCGTCGGTAACATACCGACCGTCGGTAACATACCGACCGTCGGTAACTTACCGACCGTCGGTAACATACCGACCGTCGGTAACTTACCGACCGTCGGTAACATACCGACCGTCGATAACATACTCGGAGTCGGTAACTTACCGACCGTCGGTAACATACCGACCGTCGGTAATATACCGACCGTCAGTAACTTACCGACCGTCGGTAACATACCGACCGTCGGTAACATACCGACCGTCGGTAACTTACCGACCGTCGGTAACTTACCGACCGTCGGTAACATACTCGGAGTCGGTAACTTACCGACCGTCGGTAACATACCGACCGTCGGTAACATACCGACCGTCGGTAACATACCGACCGTCGGTCACATACTGACCGTCGGTAACATACCGACCGTCGGTAACTTACCGATCGTCGGTAACATACTCGGATTCGGTAACTTACCGACCGTCGGTAACATACCGACCGTCGGTAACATACCGACCGTCGGTAACATACCGACCGTCGGTAACATACTGACCGTCGGTAACATACCGACCGTCGGTAACATACCGACCGTCGGTAACTTACCGACCGTCGGTAACATACCGACCGACGGTAACATACCGACCGTCGGTAACATACCGACCGTCGGTAACATGCCGACCGTCGGTAACTTACCGACCGTCGGTAACATACCGACCGTCGGTAACATACCGACCGTCGGTAACATACTCACAGTCAGGAACTTACCGGCCGACGGTAACATACCGACCGTCGGTAACATACCGACCGTCGGTAACATACCGACCGTCGGTAACTTACCGACCGTCGGTAACATACCGACCGTCGGTAACATACCGACCGTCGGTAACATACCGACCGTCGGTAACATACCGACCGTCGGTAACATACTCACAGTCAGGAACTTACCGGCCGACGGTAACATACCGACCGTCGGTAACATACCGACCGTCGGTAACATACCGACCGTCGGTAACTTACCGACCGTCGGTAACATACCGACCGTCGGTAACATACCGACCGTCGGTAACATACCGACCGTCGGTTACATACCGACCGTCGGTAACATACCGACCGTCGGTAACACACCGACCGTCGGTAACATACCGACCGTCGGTAACTTACCGACCGTCGGTAACATACCGACCGTCGGTAACATACCGACCGTCGGTAACATACCGACCGTCGGTAACATACCGACCGTCGGTAACATACCGACCGTCGGTAACATACCGACCGTCGGTAACATACCGACCGACGGTATCATACCGACCGTCGGTAACATACCGACCGTCGGTAACATACCGACCGTCGGTAACATACCGACCGTCGGTAACATGCCGACCGTCGGTAACTTACCGACCGTCGGTAACATACCGACCGTCGGTAACATACTCGGAGTCGGTAACTTACAGACCGTCGGTAACATACCGACCGTCGGTAACATACTCACAGTCGGTAACTTACCGACGTTGGTAACATACCGACCGTCGGTAACATACCAACAGTCGGTAACTTACCGACCGTCGGTAACATACTGACCGTCGGTAACATACCGACCGTCGGTAACATACCGACCGTCGGTAACATACCGACCGTCGGTAACATACCGACCGTCGGTAACTTACCGACCGTCGGTAACTTACCGACCGTCGGTAACTTACCGACCGTCAGTAACATACTCGGAGTCGGTAACTTACCGACCGTCGGTAACTTACCGACCGTCGGTAACATACCGACCGTCGGTAACATACCGACCGTCGGTAACATACCGACCGTCGGTAACTTACCGACCGTCGGTAACATACCGACCGTCGGTAACATACCGACCGTCGGTAACTTACCGACCGTCGGTAACATACCGACCGTCGGTAACATACCGACCGTCGGTAACATACCGACCGTCGGTAACTTACCGACCGTCAGTAACATACCAACCGTCGGTAACATACCGACCGTCGATAACATACCGACCGTCGGTAACATACCGACCGTCGGTAACTTACCGACCGTCGGTAAAATACCGACCGTCGGTAACATACCGACCGTCGGTAACATACCGACCGTCGGTAACTTACCGACCGTCGGTAACATACCGACCGTCGGTAACATACCGACCGTCGGTAACTTACCGACCGTCGGTAACTTACCGACCGTCGGTAACATACTCGGAGTCGGTAACTTACCGACCGTCGGTAACATACCGACCGTCGGTAACATACCGACCGTCGGTAACTTACCGACCGTCGGTAACATACCGACCGTCGGTAACATACCGACCGTCGGTAACATACCGACCGTCGGTAACATACCGACCGTCGGTAACATACCGACCGTCGGTAACACACCGACCGTCGGTTACATACCGACCGTCGGTAACATACCGACCGTCGGTAACATACCGACCGTCGGTAACATACCGACCGTCGGTAACTTACCGACCGTCGGTAACTTACCGACCGTCGGTAACATACTCGGAGTCGGTAACTTACCGACCGTCGGTAACATACCGACCGTCGGTAACATACCGACCGTCGGTAACATACCGACCGTCGGTAACATACGACTGTCAGTAACATACCGACCGTCGGTAACATACCGACCGTCGGTAACATACCGACCGTCGGTAACATACCGACCGTCGGGAACATACCGATCGCCGGTAACATACCTACCGTCGGTAACGTACCGACCGTCGGTAACATACCCACCGTCGGTAACATACCCACCGTCGGTAACATACCGACCGTCGGTAACATACCGAACGTCGGCAACATACCGACCGTCGGTAACATACCGACCGTCGGTAACATACCGACCGTCGGTAACATACCGACCGTCGGTAACATACCGACCGTCGGTAACATACCGACCGTCGGTAACGTACCGACCGTCGGTAACATACCGACCGTCGGTAACATACCGACCGTCGGTAACATACCGACCGTCGGTAACATACTTACCATCGGTAACATACGGACTGTCAGTAACATACCGACCGTCGGTAATATACCGATTGTCGGTAACTTACCGACCGTCGGTAACATACCGACCGTCGGTAACATACCGACCGTCGGTAACATACCAACCGTCGGTAACATACGGACCGTCGTTAATATACCGACCGTCGGTAACATACGGACTGTCAGCAACATACCGACCGTCGGTAATATACCGATTGTCGGTAACTTACCGACCGTCGGTAACATACCGACCGTCGGTAACATACCGACCGTCGGTCACATACCGACCGTCGATAACATACCGACCGTCGGTAAGATAACGACCGTCGGTAACATACCGACCGTCGGTAACATACGCACCGTCGGTAACATACTGACCGTCGGTAACATACCGACCGTCGATAACTTACCGACCGTCGGTAACATACGGACCGTCGGTAACATACCGACCGTCGGTAAGATACCGAAAGTCGGTAACATACCGACCGTTGATAACATACCGACCGTCGGTAACATACCGACCGTCGGTAACATACCGACCGTCGGTAACATACCGACCGTCGGTAACATACGGACTGTCAGTAACATACCGACCGTCGGTAATATACCGATTGTCGGTAACTCACCGACCGTCGGTAACATACCGACCGTCGGTAACATACCGACCGTCGGTAACATACCAACCGTCGGTAACATACGGACCGTCGTTAACATACCGACCGTCGGTAACATACGGACTGTCAGCAACATACCGACCGTCGGTAATATACCGATTGTCGGTAACTTACCGACCGTCGGTAACATACCGACCGTCGGTAACTTACCGACCGTCGGTAACATACCGACCGTCGGTAACTTACCGACCGTCGGTAACATACCGACCCTCGGTAACATACCGACCGTCGGTAACATACTCACAGTCAGGAACTTACCGGCCGTCGGTAACATACCGACCGTCGATAACATACCGACCGTCGGTAACATACCGACCGTCGGTAACTTACCGACCGTCGGTATTATACCGACCGTCGGTAACATACCGACCGTCGGTAACATACCGACCGTCGGTAACATACCGACCGTCGGTAACATACCGACCGTCGGTAACACACCGACCGTCGGTAACATACCGACCGTCGGTAACTTACCGACCGTCGGTAACTTACCGACCGTCGGTAACTTACCGACCGTCGGTAACATACTCGGAGTCGGTAACTTACCGACCGTCGGTAACATACCGACCGTCGGTAACATACCGACCTTCGGTAACATACAGACCGTCGGTAACTTACCGACCGTCGGTAACATACCGACCGTCGGTAACATACCGACCGTCGGTAACTTACCGACCGTCGGTAACATACAGACCGTCGGTAACTTACCGACCGTCGGTAACATACCGACCGTCGGTAACATGCCGACCGTCGGTAACATACTCACAGTCAGGAACTTACCGGCCGTCGGTAACATACCGACCGTCGGTAACTTACCGACCGTCGGTAACATACCGACCGTCGGTAACTTACCGACCGTCGGTAACATACCGACCGTCGGTAACATACCGACCGTCGGTAACATACCGACCGTCGGTAACATACCGACCGTCGGTTACATACCGACCGTCGGTAACATACCGACCGTCGGTAACATACCGACCGTCGGTAACATACCGACCGTCGGTAACATACTCGGAGTCGGTAACTCACCGACCGTCGGTAAATTACCGACCGTCGGTAACATACCGACCGTCGGTAAATTACCGACCGTCGGTAACATACCGACCGTCGGTAACATACCGACCGTCGGTAACTTACCGACCGTCGGTAACATACGGACTGTCGGTAACATACCGACCGTCGGTAACATACCGACCGGCGGTAACATACCGACCGTCGGTAACATGCCGACCGTCGGTAACTTACCGACCGTCGGTAACATACCGACCGTCGGTAACATACCGACCGTCGGTAACATACCGACCGTCGGTAACATACCGACCGTCGGTAACATACCGACCGTCGGTAACATACCGACCGTCGGTAACATACCGACCGTCGATAACATACTCGGAGTCGGTAACTTACCGACCGTCGATAACATACTCGGAGTCGGTAACTTACCGACCGTCGGTAAATTACCGACCGTCGGTAACATACCGACCGTCGGTAACATACCGACCGTCGGTAACATACCGACCGTCGGTAACATACCGACCGTCAGTAACATACCGACCGTCGGTAACATACCGACCGGCGGTAACATACCGACCGTCGGTAACATGCCGACCGTCGGTAACTTACCGACCGTCGGTAACATACCGACCGTCGGTAACATACCGACCGTCGGTAACATACCGACCGTCGGTAACATACCGACCGTCGGTAACATACCGACCGTCGGTAACATACCGACCGTCGGTAACATACCGACCGTCGATAACATACTCGGAGTCGGTAACTTACCGACCGTCGATAACATACTCGGAGTCGGTAACTTACCGACCGTCGGTAAATTACCGACCGTCGGTAACATACCGACCGTCGGTAACATACCGACCGTCGGTAACATACCGACCGTCGGTAACATACCGACCGTCAGTAACATACCGACCGTCGGTAACATACCGACCGTCGGTAACTTACCGACCGTCGGTAACTTACCGACCGTCGGTAACATACCGACCGTCGGTAACATACCGACTGTCGGTAACTTACCGACCGTCGGTAACATACCGACCGTCGGTAACATACCGACCGTCGGTAACATACCGACCGTCGGTAACACACCGACCGTCGGTTACAAACCGACCGTCGGTAACATACCGACCGTCGGTAACACACCGACCGTCGGTAACATACCGACCGTCGGTATTTTACCGACCGTCGGTAACATACCGACCGTCGGTAACATACCGACCGTCGGTAACATACTCACAGTCAGGAACTTACCGGCCGTCGGTAACATACCGACCGTCGGTAACTTACCGACCGTCGGTAACATACCGACCGTCGGTAACATACCGACCGTCGGTAACTTACCGACCGTCGGTAACTTACCGACCGTCGGTAACATACTCGGAGTCGGTAACTTACCGACCGTCGGTAACACACCGACCGTCGGTAACATACCGACCGTCGGTAACTTACCGACCGTCGGTAACATACCGACCGTCGGTAACATACCGACCGTCGGTAACACACCGACCGTCGGTTACATACCGACCGTCGGTAACATACCGACCGTCGGTAACATACCGACCGTCGGTAACATACCGACCGTCGGTAACATACCGACCGTCGGTAACTTACCGACCGTCGGTAACTTACCGACCGTCGGTAACATACTCGGAGTCGGTAACTTACCGACCGTCGGTAACATACCGACCGTCGGTAACATACCGACCGTCGGTAATATACCGACCGTCGGTAACTTACCGACCGTCGGTAACATACCGACCGTCGGTAACATACTCGGAGTCGGTAACTTACTGACTGTCGGTAACATACCGACCGTCGGTAACATACCGACCGTCGGTAACATACCGACCGTCGGTACCATACCGACCGTCGGTAACATACCGACCGTCGGTAACATACCGACCGTCGGTAACATACTCGGAGTCGGTAACTTACCGACCGTCGGTAAATTACCGACCGTCGGTAACATACCGACCGTCGGTAAATTACCGACCGTCGGTAACATACCGACCGTCGGTAACATACCGACCGTCGGTAACTTACCGACCGTCGGTAACATACGGACTGTCGGTAACATACCGACCGTCGGTAACATACCGACCGTCGGTAACATACCGACCGTCGGTAACATACCGACCGTCGGTAACATACCGACCGTCGGTAACACACCGACCGTCGGTTACATACCGACCGTCGGTAACATACCGACCGTCGGTAACATACCGACCGTCGGTAACATACCGACCGTCGGTAACTTACCGACCGTCGGTAACTTACCGACCGTCGGTAACATACTCGGAGTCGGTAACTTACCGACCGTCGGTAACATACCGACCGTCGGTAACATACCGACCGTCGGTAACATACCGACCGTCGGTAACTTACCGACCGTCGGTAACTTACCGACCGTCGGTAACATACCGACCGTCGGTAACATACCGACTGTCGGTAACTTACCGACCGTCGGTAACATACCGACCGTCGGTAACATACCGACCGTCGGTAACTTACCGACCGTCGGTAACTTACCGACCGTCGGTAACATACTCGGAGTCGGTAACTTACCGATCGTCGGTAACATACCGACCGTCGGTAACATACCGACCGTCGGTAACTTACCGACCGTCGGTAACATACCGACCGTCAGTAACATACCGACCGTCGGTAACATACCGACCGTCGGTAACTTACCGACCGTCGGTAACTTACCGACCGTCGGTAACATACCGACCGTCGGTAACATACCGACTGTCGGTAACTTACCGACCGTCGGTAACATACCGACCGTCGGTAACATACCGACCGTCGGTAACATACCGACCGTCGGTAACACACCGACCGTCGGTTACAAACCGACCGTCGGTAACATACCGACCGTCGGTAACACACCGACCGTCGGTAACATACCGACCGTCGGTATTTTACCGACCGTCGGTAACATACCGACCGTCGGTAACATACCGACCGTCGGTAACATACTCACAGTCAGGAACTTACCGGCCGTCGGTAACATACCGACCGTCGGTAACTTACCGACCGTCGGTAACATACCGACCGTCGGTAACATACCGACCGTCGGTAACTTACCGACCGTCGGTAACTTACCGACCGTCGGTAACTTACCGACCGTCGGTAACATACTCGGAGTCGGTAACTTACCGACCGTCGGTAACACACCGACCGTCGGTAACATACCGACCGTCGGTAACTTACCGACCGTCGGTAACATACCGACCGTCGGTAACATACCGACCGTCGGTAACACACCGACCGTCGGTTACATACCGACCGTCGGTAACATACCGACCGTCGGTAACATACCGACCGTCGGTAACATACCGACCGTCGGTAACATACCGACCGTCGGTAACTTACCGACCGTCGGTAACTTACCGACCGTCGGTAACATACTCGGAGTCGGTAACTTACCGACCGTCGGTAACATACCGACCGTCGGTAACATACCGACCGTCGGTAATATACCGACCGTCGGTAACTTACCGACCGTCGGTAACATACCGACCGTCGGTAACATACTCGGAGTCGGTAACTTACCGACTGTCGGTAACATACCGACCGTCGGTAACATACCGACCGTCGGTAACATACCGACCGTCGGTACCATACCGACCGTCGGTAACATACCGACCGTCGGTAACATACCGACCGTCGGTAACATACTCGGAGTCGGTAACTTACCGACCGTCGGTAAATTACCGACCGTCGGTAACATACCGACCGTCGGTAAATTACCGACCGTCGGTAACATACCGACCGTCGGTAACATACCGACCGTCGGTAACTTACCGACCGTCGGTAACATACGGACTGTCGGTAACATACCGACCGTCGGTAACATACCGACCGTCGGTAACATACCGACCGTCGGTAACATACCGACCGTCGGTAACATACCGACCGTCGGTAACACACCGACCGTCGGTTACATACCGACCGTCGGTAACATACCGACCGTCGGTAACATACCGACCGTCGGTAACATACCGACCGTCGGTAACTTACCGACCGTCGGTAACTTACCGACCGTCGGTAACATACTCGGAGTCGGTAACTTACCGACCGTCGGTAACATACCGACCGTCGGTAACATACCGACCGTGGGTAACTTACCGACCGTCGGTAACATACCGACCGTCGGTAATTTACCGACCGTCGGTAACATACCGACCGTCGGTAACATACCGACTGTCGGTAACTTACCGACCGTCGGTAACATACCGACCGTCGGTAACATACCGACCGTCGGTAACATACCGACCGTCGGTAACATACCGACCGTCGGTAACACACCGACCGTCGGTTACATACCGACCGTCGGTAACATACCGACCGTCGGTAACATACCGACCGTCGGTAACATACCGACCGTCGGTAACACACCGACCGTCGGTTACATACCGACCGTCGGTAACATACCGACCGTCGGTAACATACCGACCGTCGGTAACATACTCGGAGTCGGTAACTTACCGACCGTCGGTAAATTACCGACCGTCGGTAACATACCGACCGTCGGTAAATTACCGACCGTCGGTAACATACCGACCGTCGGTAACATACCGACCGTCGGTAACATACCGACCGTCGGTAACTTACCGACCGTCGGTAACATACGGACTGTCGGTAACATACCGACCGTCGGTAACATACCGACCGGCGGTAACATACCGACCGTCGGTAACATACTCGGAGTCGGTAACTTACCGACCGTCGGTAAATTACCGACCGTCGGTAACATACCGACCGTCGGTAAATTACTGACCGTCGGTAACATACCGACCGTCGGTAACATACCGATCGTCGGTAACTTACCGACCGTCAGTAACATACGGACTGTCGGTAACATACCGACCGTCGGTAACATACCGACCGTCGGTAACATACCGACCGTCGGTAACACACCGACCGTCGGTTACATACCGACCGTCGGTAACATACCGACCGTCGGTAACATACCGACCGTCGGTAACTTACCGACCGTCGGTAACTTACCGACCGTCGGTAACATACCGACCGTCGGTAACATACTGACTGTCGGTAACTTACCGACCGTCGGTAACATACCGACCGTCGGTAACATACCGACCGTCGGTAACATACCGACCGTCGGTAACACACCGACCGTCGGTTACAAACCGACCGTCGGTAACTTACCGACCGTCGGTAACTTACCGACCGTCGGTAACATACTCGGAGTCGGTAACTTACCGACCGTCGGTAACATACCGACCGTCGGTAACATACCGACCGTCGGTAACTTACCGACCGTCGGTAACATACCGACCGTCGGTAACATACCGACCGTCGGTAACATACCGACCGTCGGTAACATACCGACCGTCGGTAACATACCGACCGACGGTAACATACTCGGAGTCGGTAACTCACCGACCGTCGGTAACATACCGACCGTCGGTAACATACCGACCGTCGGTAACATACCGACCGTCGGTAACATACTCGGAGTCGGTAACTTACCGACCGTCGGTAAATTACCGACCGTCGGTAACATACCGACCGTCGGTAAATTACCGACCGTCGGTAACATACCGACCGTCGGTAACATACCGACCGTCGGTAACTTACCGACCGTCGGTAACATACGGACTGTCGGTAACATACCGACCGTCGGTAACATACCGACCGTCGGTAACATACCGACCGGCGGTAACATACCGACCGTCGGTAACATGCCGACCGTCGGTAACTTACCGACCGTCGGTAACATACCGACCGTCGGTAACATACCGACCGTCGGTAACATACCGACCGTCGGTAACATACTCGGAGTCGGTAACTTACCGACCGTCGGTAAATTACCGACCGTCGGTAACATACCGACCGTCGGTAAATTACCGACCGTCGGTAACATACCGACCGTCGGTAACATACCGACCGTCGGTAACATACCGATCGTCGGTAACTTACCGACCGTCGGTAACATACGGACTGTCGGTAACATACCGACCGTCGGTAACATACCGACCGTCGGTAACATACCGACCGTCGGTAACACACCGACCGTCGGTTACATACCGACCGTCGGTAACATACCGACCGTCGGTAACATACCGACCGTCGGTAACTTACCGACCGTCGGTAACTTACCGACCGTCGGTAACATACCGACCGTCGGTAACATACCGACTGTCGGTAACTTACCGACCGTCGTTAACATACCGACCGTCGGTAACATACCGACCGTCGGTAACATACCGACCGTCGGTAACACACCGACCGTCGGTTACAAACCGACCGTCGGTAACTTACCGACCGTCGGTAACTTACCGACCGTCGGTAACATACTCGGAGTCGGTAGCTTACCGACCGTCGGTAACATACCGACCGTCGGTAACATACCGACCGTCGGTAACTTACCGACCGTCGGTAACAAACCGTCCGTCGGTAACATACCGACCGTCGATAACATACCGACCGTCGGTAACATACCGACCGTCGGTAACTTACCGACCGTCGGTATTATACCGACCGTCGGTAACATACCGACCGTCGGTAACATACCGACCGTCGGTAACATACCGACCGTCGGTAACACACCGACCGTCGGTAACATACTGACCGTCGGTAACTTACCGACCGTCGGTAACTTACCGACCGTCGGTAACATACTCGGAGTCGGTAACTTACCGACCGTCGGTAACATACCGACCGTCGGTAACATACCGACCGTCGGTAACATACCGACCGTCGGTAACTTACCGACCGTCGGTAACATACCGACCGTCGGTAACATACCGACCGTCGGTAACTTACCGACCGTCGGTAACATACAGACCGTCGGTAACTTACCGACCGTCGGTAACATACCGACCGTCGGTAACATGCCGACCGTCGGTAACATACTCACAGTCAGGAACTTACCGGCCGTCGGTAACATACCGACCGTCGGTAACATACCGACCGTCGGTAACTTACCGACCGTCGGTAACATACCGACCGTCGGTAACTTACCGACCGTCGGTAACATACCGACCGTCGGTAACATACCGACCGTCGGTAACATACCGACCGTCGGTAACATACCGACCGTCGGTAACATACCGACCGTCGGTAACGTACCGACCGTCGGTAACTTACCGACCGTCGGTAACTTACCGACCGTCGGTAACTTACCGACCGTCGGTAACTTACCGACCGTCGGTAACATACTCGGAGTCGGTAACTTACCGACCGTCGGTAACATACCGACCATCGGTAACATACCGACCGTCGGTAACATACCGACCGTCGGTAACTTACCGACCGTCGGTAACATACCGACCGTCGGTAACATACCGACCGTCGGTAACTTACCGACCGTCGGTAACATACCGACCGTCGGTAACTTACCGACCGTCAGTAACATACCGACCGTCGGTAATTTACCGACCGTCGGTAACATACCAACCGTCGGTAACATACCGACTGTCGGTAACTTACCGACCGTCGGTAACATACCGACCGTCAGTAACATACCGACCGTCGGTAACATACCGACCGTCGGTAACACACCGACCGTCGGTTACATACCGACCGTCGGTAACATACCGACCGTCGGTAACATACCGACCGTCGGTAACATACCGACCGTCGGTAACATACCGACCGTCGGTAACATACCGACCGTCGGTAACATACTCGGAGTCGGTAACTTACCGACCGTCGGTAAATTACCGACCGTCGGTAACATACCGACCGTCGGTAACATACCGACCGTCGGTAACATACCGACCGTCGGTAACTTACCGACCGTCGGTAACATACGGACTGTCGGTAACATACCGACCGTCGGTAACATACCGACCGACGGTAACATACCGACCGTCGGTAACATGCCGACCGTCGGTAACTTACCGACCGTCGGTAACATACCGACCGTCGGTAACATACCGACCGTCGGTAACATACCGACCGTCGGTAACATACCGACCGTCGGTAACATACCGACCGTCGGTAACATACTCGGAGTCGGTAACTTACCGACCGTCGGTAAATTACCGACCGTCGGTAACATACCGACCGTCGGTAAATTACCGACCGTCGGTAACATACCGACCGTCGGTAACATACCGATCGTCGGTAACTTACCGACCGTCGGTAACATACGGACTGTCGGTAACATACCGACCGTCGGTAACATACCGACCGTCGGTAACATACCGACCGTCGGTAACACACCGACCGTCGGTTACATACCGACCGTCGGTAACATACCGACCGTCGGTAACATACCGACCGTCGGTAACTTACCGACCGTCGGTAACTTACCGACCGTCGGTAACTCACCGACCGTCGGTAACATACTCGGAGTCGGTAACTTACCGACCGTCGGTAACATACCGACCGTCGGTAACATACCGACCGTCGGTAACATACCGACCGTCGGTAACTTACCGACCGTCGGTAACTTACCGACCGTCGGTAACTTACCGACCGTCGGTAACATACTCGGAGTCGGTAACTTACCGACCGTCGGTAACATACCGACCGTCGGTAACATACTGACCGTCGGTAACTTACCGACCGTCGGTAACATACCGACCGTCGGTAACAGACCGACCGTCGGTAACATACCGACCGTCGGTAACATACCGACCGTCGGTAACATACCGACCGTCGGTAACATACCGACCGACGGTAACATACTCGGAGTCGGTAACTCACCGACCGTCGGTAACATACCGACCGTCGGTAACATACCGACCGTCGGTAACATACCGACCGTCGGTAACATACCGACCGTCGGTAACATACCGACCGTCGGTAACATACCGACCGTCGGTAACATACCGACCGTCGGTAACATACCGACCGTCGGTAACTTACCGACCGTCGGTAACTTACCGACCGTCGGTAACATACTCGGAGTCGGTAACTTACCGACCGTCGGTAACATACCGACCGTCGGTAACATACCGACCGTCGGTAACTTACCGACCGTCGGTAACATACCGACCGTCGGTAACATACCGACCGTCGGTAACATACCGACCGTCGGTAACATACCGACCGTCGGTAACATACCGACCGTCGGTAACATACCGACCGTCGGTAACATACCGACCGTCGGTAACTTACCGACCGTCGGTAACATACCGACCGTCGGTAACACACCGACCGTCGGTAACACACCGACCGTCGGTAACATACCGACCGTCGGTAACATACCGACCGTCGGTAACATACCGAGCGTCGGTAACCTACCGACCGTCGGTAACATACCGACCGTCGGTAACTTACCGACCGTCGGTAACATACCGACCGTCGGTAACATACTCGGAGTCGGTAACTTACCGACCGTCGGTAACATACCGACCGTCGGTAATATACCGACCGTCGGTAATATACCGACCGTCGGTAACTTACCGACCGTCGGTAACAAACCGTCCGTCGGTAACATACCGACCGTCGATAACATACCGACCGTCGGTAACATACCGACCGTCGGTAACTTACCGACCGTCGGTATTATACCGACCGTCGGTAACATACCGACCGTCGGTAACATACCGACCGTCGGTAACATACCGACCGTCGGTAACATACCGACCGTCGGTAACACACCGACCGTCGGTAACATACCGACCGTCGGTAACTTACCGACCGTCGGTAACTTACCGACCGTCGGTAACTTACCGACCGTCGGTAACATACTCGGAGTCGGTAACTTACCGACCGTCGGTAACATACCGACCGTCGGTAACATACCGACCGTCGGTAACATACCGACCGTCGGTAACTTACCGACCGTCGGTAACATACCGACCGTCGGTAACATACCGACCGTCGGTAACTTACCGACCGTCGGTAACATACAGACCGTCGGTAACTTACCGACCGTCGGTAACATACCGACCGTCGGTAACATGCCGACCGTCGGTAACATACTCACAGTCAGGAACTTACCGGCCGTCGGTAACATACCGACCGTCGGTAACATACCGACCGTCGGTAACTTACCGACCGTCGGTAACATACCGACCGTCGGTAACTTACCGACCGTCGGTAACATACCGACCGTCGGTAACATACCGACCGTCGGTAACATACCGACCGTCGGTAACATACCGACCGTCGGTAACATACCGACCGTCGGTAACGTACCGACCGTCGGTAACGTACCGACCGTCGGTAACGTACCGACCGTCGGTAACGTACCGACCGTCGGTAACTTACCGACCGTCGGTAACTTACCGACCGTCGGTAACTTACCGACCGTCGGTAACATACTCGGAGTCGGTAACTTACCGACCGTCGGTAACATACCGACCGTCGGTAACATACCGACCGTCGGTAACATACCGACCGTCGGTAACACACCGACCGTCGGTTACATACCGACCGTCGGTAACATACCGACCGTCGGTAACATACCGACCAACGGTAACATACTCGGAGTCGGTAACTTACCGACCGTCGGTAAATTACCGACCGTCGGTAACATACCGACCGTCGGTAAATTACCGACCGTCGGTAACATACCGACCGTCGGTAACATACCGACCGTCGGTAACTTACCGACCGTCGGTAACATACGGACTGTCGGTAACATACCGACCGTCGGTAACTTACCGACCGTCGGTAACATACGGACTGTCGGTAACATACCGACCGTCGGTAACATACCGACCGGCGGTAACATACCGACCGTCGGTAACATGCCGACCGTCGGTAACTTACCGACCGTCGGTAACATACCGACCGTCGGTAACATACCGACCGTCGGTAACATACCGACCGTCGGTAACATACTCGGAGTCGGTAACTTACCGACCGTCGGTAAATTACCGACCGTCGGTAACATACCGACCGTCGGTAAATTACCGACCGTCGGTAACATACCGACCGTCGGTAACATACCGATCGTCGGTAACTTACCGACCGTCGGTAACATACGGACTGTCGGTAACATACCGACCGTCGGTAACATACCGACCGTCGGTAACATACCGACCGTCAGTAACACACCGACCGTCGGTTACATACCGACCGTCGGTAACATACAGACCGTCGGTAACTTACCGACCGTCGGTAACATACCGACCGTCGGTAACATGCCGACCGTCGGTAACATACTCACAGTCAGGAACTTACCGGCCGTCGGTAACATACCGACCGTCGGTAACATACCGACCGTCGGTAACTTACCGACCGTCGGTAACATACCGACCGTCGGTAACTTACCGACCGTCGGTAACATACCGACCGTCGGTAACATACCGACCGTCGGTAACATACCGACCGTCGGTAACATACCGACCGTCGGTAACATACCGACCGTCGGTAACGTACCGACCGTCGGTAACTTACCGACCGTCGGTAACTTACCGACCGTCGGTAACATACTCGGAGTCGGTAACTTACCGACCGTCGGTAACATACCGACCGTCGGTAACATACCGACCGTCGGTAACATACCGACCGTCGGTAACTTACCGACCGTCGGTAACATACCGACCGTCGGTAACATACCGACCGTCGGTAACTTACCGACCGTCGGTAACATACCGACCGTCGGTAACTTACCGACCGTCGGTAACATACCGACCGTCGGTAATTTACCGACCGTCGGTAACATACCGACCGTCGGTAACATACCGACCGTCGGTAACATACCGACTGTCGGTAACTTACCGACCGTCGGTAACATACCGACCGTCGGTAACATACCGACCGTCGGTAACATACCGACCGTCGGTAACACACCGACCGTCGGTTACATACCGACCGTCGGTAACATACCGACCGTCGGTAACATACCGACCGTCGGTAACATACTCGGAGTCGGTAACTTACCGACCGTCGGTAAATTACCGACCGTCGGTAACATACCGACCGTCGGTAAATTACCGACCGTCGGTAACATACCGACCGTCGGTAACATACCGACCGTCGGTAACATACCGACCGTCGGTAACTTACGACCGTCGGTAACATACCGACCGTCGGTAACATACCGACCGTCGGTAACGTACCGACCGTCGGTAACGTACCGACCGTCGGTAACGTACCGACCGTCGGTAACTTACCGACCGTCGGTAACTTACCGACCGTCGGTAACTTACCGACCGTCGGTAACATACTCGGAGTCGGTAACTTACCGACCGTCGGTAACATACCGACCGTCGGTAACATACCGACCGTCGGTAACATACCGACCGTCGGTAACACACCGACCGTCGGTTACATACCGACCGTCGGTAACATACCGACCGTCGGTAACATACCGACCAACGGTAACATACTCGGAGTCGGTAACTTACCGACCGTCGGTAAATTACCGACCGTCGGTAACATACCGACCGTCGGTAAATTACCGACCGTCGGTAACATACCGACCGTCGGTAACATACCGACCGTCGGTAACTTACCGACCGTCGGTAACATACGGACTGTCGGTAACATACCGACCGTCGGTAACATACCGACCGGCGGTAACATACCGACCGTCGGTAACATGCCGACCGTCGGTAACTTACCGACCGTCGGTAACATACCGACCGTCGGTAACATACCGACCGTCGGTAACATACCGACCGTCGGTAACATACTCGGAGTCGGTAACTTACCGACCGTCGGTAAATTACCGACCGTCGGTAACATACCGACCGTCGGTAAATTACCGACCGTCGGTAACATACCGACCGTCGGTAACATACCGATCGTCGGTAACTTACCGACCGTCGGTAACATACGGACTGTCGGTAACATACCGACCGTCGGTAACATACCGACCGTCGGTAACACACCGACCGTCGGTTACATACCGACCGTCGGTAACATACAGACCGTCGGTAACTTACCGACCGTCGGTAACATACCGACCGTCGGTAACATGCCGACCGTCGGTAACATACTCACAGTCAGGAACTTACCGGCCGTCGGTAACATACCGACCGTCGGTAACATACCGACCGTCGGTAACTTACCGACCGTCGGTAACATACCGACCGTCGGTAACTTACCGACCGTCGGTAACATACCGACCGTCGGTAACATACCGACCGTCGGTAACATACCGACCGTCGGTAACATACCGACCGTCGGTAACATACCGACCGTCGGTAACGTACCGACCGTCGGTAACTTACCGACCGTCGGTAACTTACCGACCGTCGGTAACATACTCGGAGTCGGTAACTTACCGACCGTCGGTAACATACCGACCGTCGGTAACATACCGACCGTCGGTAACATACCGACCGTCGGTAACTTACCGACCGTCGGTAACATACCGACCGTCGGTAACATACCGACCGTCGGTAACTTACCGACCGTCGGTAACATACCGACCGTCGGTAACTTACCGACCGTCGGTAACATACCGACCGTCGGTAATTTACCGACCGTCGGTAACATACCGACCGTCGGTAACATACCGACTGTCGGTAACTTACCGACCGTCGGTAACATACCGACCGTCGGTAACATACCGACCGTCGGTAACATACCGACCGTCGGTAACACACCGACCGTCGGTTACATACCGACCGTCGGTAACATACCGACCGTCGGTAACATACCGACCGTCGGTAACATACTCGGAGTCGGTAACTTACCGACCGTCGGTAAATTACCGACCGTCGGTAACATACCGACCGTCGGTAAATTACCGACCGTCGGTAACATACCGACCGTCGGTAACATACCGACCGTCGGTAACATACCGACCGTCGGTAACTTACCGACCGTCGGTAACATACGGACTGTCGGTAACATACCGACCGTCGGTAACATACCGACCGGCGGTAACATACCGACCGTCGGTAACATACTCGGAGTCGGTAACTTACCGACCGTCGGTAAATTACCGACCGTCGGTAACATACCGACCGTCGGTAAATTACTGACCGTCGGTAACATACCGACCGTCGGTAACATACCGATCGTCGGTAACTTACCGACCGTCAGTAACATACGGACTGTCGGTAACATACCGACCGTCGGTAACATACCGACCGTCGGTAACATACCGACCGTCGGTAACACACCGACCGTCGGTTACATACCGACCTTCGGTAACATACCGACCGTCGGTAACATACCGACCGTCGGTAACTTACCGACCGTCGGTAACTTACCGACCGTCGGTAACATACCGACCGTCGGTAACATACCGACTGTCGGTAACTTACCGACCGTCGGTAACATACCGACCGTCGGTAACATACCGACCGTCGGTAACATACCGACCGTCGGTAACACACCGACCGTCGGTTACAAACCGACCGTCGGTAACTTACCGACCGTCGGTAACTTACCGACCGTCGGTAACATACTCGGAGTCGGTAACTTACTGACCGTCGGTAACATACCGACCGTCGGTAACATACCGACCGTCGGTAACTTACCGACCGTCGGTCACATACCGACCGTCGGTAACATACCGACCGTCGGTAACATACCGACCGTCGGTAACATACCGACCGTCGGTAACATACCGACCGTCGGTAACATACCGACCGTCGGTAACATACCGACCGACGGTAACATACTCGGAGTCGGTAACTCACCGACCGTCGGTAACATACCGACCGTCGGTAACATACCGACCGTCGGTAACATACCGACCGTCGGTAACATACCGACCGTCGGTAACATACTCGGAGTCGGTAACTTACCGACCGTCGGTAAATTACCGACCGTCGGTAACATACCGACCGTCGGTAAATTACCGACCGTCGGTAACATACCGACCGTCGGTAACATACCGACCGTCGGTAACTTACCGACCGTCGGTAACATACGGACTGTCGGTAACATACCGACCGTCGGTAACATACCGACCGGCGGTAACATACCGACCGTCGGTAACATGCCGAATGTCGGTAACTTACCGACCGTCGGTAACATACCGACCGTCGGTAACATACCGACCGTCGGTAACATACCGACCGTCGGTAACATACTCGGAGTCGGTAACTTACCGACCGTCGGTAAATTACCGACCGTCGGTAACATACCGACCGTCGGTAAATTACCGACCGTCGGTAACATACCGATCGTCGGTAACTTACCGACCGTCGGTAACATACGGACTGTCGGTAACATACCGACCGTCGGTAACATACCGACCGTCGGTAACATACCGACCGTCGGTAACACACCGACCGTCGGTTACATACCGACCGTCGGTAACATACCGACCGTCGGTAACATACCGACCGTCGGTAACTTACCGACCGTCGGTAACTTACCGACCGTCGGTAACATACCGACCGTCGGTAACATACCGACTGTCGGTAACTTACCGACCGTCGGTAACATACCGACCGTCGGTAACATACCGACCGTCGGTAACATACCGACCGTCGGTAACACACCGACCGTCGGTTACAAACCGACCGTCGGTAACTTACCGACCGTCGGTAACATACTCGGAGTCGGTAGCTTACCGACCGTCGGTAACATACCGACCGTCGGTAACATACCGACCGTCGGTAACTTACCGACCGTCGGTAACAAACCGTCCGTCGGTAACATACCGACCGTCGATAACATACCGACCGTCGGTAACATACCGACCGTCGGTAACTTACCGACCGTCGGTATTATACCGACCGTCGGTAACATACCGACCGTCGGTAACATACCGACCGTCGGTAACATACCGACCGTCGGTAACATACCGACCGTCGGTAACACACCGACCGTCGGTAACATACTGACCGTCGGTAACTTACCGACCGTCGGTAACTTACCGACCGTCGGTAACATACTCGGAGTCGGTAACTTACCGACCGTCGGTAACATACCGACCGTCGGTAACATACCGACCGTCGGTAACATACCGACCGTCGGTAACTTACCGACCGTCGGTAACATACCGACCGTCGGTAACATACCGACCGTCGGTAACTTACCGACCGTCGGTAACATACAGACCGTCGGTAACTTACCGACCGTCGGTAACATACCGACCGTCGGTAACATGCCGACCGTCGGTAACATACTCACAGTCAGGAACTTACCGGCCGTCGGTAACATACCGACCGTCGGTAACATACCGACCGTCGGTAACTTACCGACCGTCGGTAACATACCGACCGTCGGTAACTTACCGACCGTCGGTAACATACCGACCGTCGGTAACATACCGACCGTCGGTAACATACCGACCGTCGGTAACATACCGACCGTCGGTAACATACCGACCGTCGGTAACGTACCGACCGTCGGTAACTTACCGACCGTCGGTAACTTACCGACCGTCGGTAACTTACCGACCGTCGGTAACATACTCGGAGTCGGTAACTTACCGACCGTCGGTAACATACCGACCGTCGGTAACATACCGACCGTCGGTAACATACCGACCGTCGGTAACTTACCGACCGTCGGTAACATACCGACCGTCGGTAACATACCGACCGTCGGTAACATACCGACCGTCGGTAACTTACCGACCGTCGGTAACATACCGACCGTCGGTAACTTACCGACCGTCGGTAACATACCGACCGTCGGTAATTTACCGACCGTCGGTAACATACCAACCGTCGGTAACATACCGACTGTCGGTAACTTACCGACCGTCGGTAACATACCGACCGTCAGTAACATACCGACCGTCGGTAACATACCGACCGTCGGTAACACACCGACCGTCGGTTACATACCGACCGTCGGTAACATACCGACCGTCGGTAACATACCGACCGTCGGTAACATACCGACCGTCGGTAACATACCGACCGTCGGTAACATACCGACCGTCGGTAACATACTCGGAGTCGGTAACTTACCGACCGTCGGTAAATTACCGACCGTCGGTAACATACCGACCGTCGGTAAATTACCGACCGTCGGTAACATACCGACCGTCGGTAACATACCGACCGTCGGTAACTTACCGACCGTCGGTAACATACGGACTGTCGGTAACATACCGACCGTCGGTAACATACCGACCGGCGGTAACATACCGACCGTCGGTAACATACCGACCGTCGGTAACATACCGACCGTCGGTAACATACTCGGAGTCGGTAACTTACCAACCGTCGGTAAATTACCGACCGTCGGTAACATACCGACCGTCGGTAAATTACCGACCGTCGGTAACATACCGACCGTCGGTAACATACCGACCGTCGGTAACTTACCGACCGTCGGTAACATACGGACTGTCGGTAACATACCGACCGTCGGTAACATACCGACCGGCGGTAACATACCGACCGTCGGTAACATGCCGACCGTCGGTAACTTACCGACCGTCGGTAACATACCGACCGTCGGTAACATACCGACCGTCGGTAACATACCGACCGTCGGTAACATACTCGGAGTCGGTAACTTACCGACCGTCGGTAAATTACCGACCGTCGGTAACATACCGACCGTCGGTAACATACCGACTGTCGGTAACTTACCGACCGTCGGTAACATACCGACCGTCGGTAACATACCGACCGTCGGTAACATACCGACCGTCGGTAACACACCGACCGTCGGTTACAAACCGACCGTCGGTAACTTACCGACCGTCGGTAACTTACCGACCGTCGGTAACATACTCGGAGTCGGTAGCTTACCGACCGTCGGTAACATACCGACCGTCGGTAACATACCGACCGTCGGTAACTTACCGACCGTCGGTAACAAACCGTCCGTCGGTAACATACCGACCGTCGATAACATACCGACCGTCGGTAACATACCGACCGTCGGTAACTTACCGACCGTCGGTATTATACCGACCGTCGGTAACATACCGACCGTCGGTAACATACCGACCGTCGGTAACATACCGACCGTCGGTAACATACCGACCGTCGGTAACACACCGACCGTCGGTAACATACTGACCGTCGGTAACTTACCGACCGTCGGTAACTTACCGACCGTCGGTAACATACTCGGAGTCGGTAACTTACCGACCGTCGGTAACATACCGACCGTCGGTAACATACCGACCGTCGGTAACATACCGACCGTCGGTAACTTACCGACCGTCGGTAACATACCGACCGTCGGTAACATACCGACCGTCGGTAACTTACCGACCGTCGGTAACATACAGACCGTCGGTAACTTACCGACCGTCGGTAACATACCGACCGTCGGTAACATGCCGACCGTCGGTAACATACTCACAGTCAGGAACTTACCGGCCGTCGGTAACATACCGACCGTCGGTAACATACCGACCGTCGGTAACTTACCGACCGTCGGTAACATACCGACCGTCGGTAACTTACCGACCGTCGGTAACATACCGACCGTCGGTAACATACCGACCGTCGGTAACATACCGACCGTCGGTAACATACCGACCGTCGGTAACATACCGACCGTCGGTAACGTACCGACCGTCGGTAACTTACCGACCGTCGGTAACTTACCGACCGTCGGTAACTTACCGACCGTCGGTAACATACTCGGAGTCGGTAACTTACCGACCGTCGGTAACATACCGACCGTCGGTAACATACCGACCGTCGGTAACATACCGACCGTCGGTAACTTACCGACCGTCGGTAACATACCGACCGTCGGTAACATACCGACCGTCGGTAACATACCGACCGTCGGTAACTTACCGACCGTCGGTAACATACCGACCGTCGGTAACTTACCGACCGTCGGTAACATACCGACCGTCGGTAATTTACCGACCGTCGGTAACATACCAACCGTCGGTAACATACCGACTGTCGGTAACTTACCGACCGTCGGTAACATACCGACCGTCAGTAACATACCGACCGTCGGTAACATACCGACCGTCGGTAACACACCGACCGTCGGTTACATACCGACCGTCGGTAACATACCGACCGTCGGTAACATACCGACCGTCGGTAACATACCGACCGTCGGTAACATACCGACCGTCGGTAACATACCGACCGTCGGTAACATACCGACCGTCGGTAACATACTCGGAGTCGGTAACTTACCGACCGTCGGTAAATTACCGACCGTCGGTAACATACCGACCGTCGGTAAATTACCGACCGTCGGTAACATACCGACCGTCGGTAACATACCGACCGTCGGTAACTTACCGACCGTCGGTAACATACGGACTGTCGGTAACATACCGACCGTCGGTAACATACCGACCGTCGGTAACATGCCGACCGTCGGTAACTTACCGACCGTCGGTAACATACCGACCGTCGGTAACATACCGACCGTCGGTAACATACCGACCGTCGGTAACATACCGACCGTCGGTAACATACCGACCGTCGGTAACATACTCGGAGTCGGTAACTTACCGACCGTCGGTAAATTACCGACCGTCGGTAACATACCGACCGTCGGTAAATTACCGACCGTCGGTAACATACCGACCGTCGGTAACATACCGATCGTCGGTAACTTACCGACCGTCGGTAACATACGGACTGTCGGTAACATACCGACCGTCGGTAACATACCGACCGTCGGTAACATACCGACCGTCGGTAACACACCGACCGTCGGTTACATACCGACCGTCGGTAACATACCGACCGTCGGTAACATACCGACCGTCGGTAACTTACCGACCGTCGGTAACTTACCGACCGTCGGTAACTCACCGACCGTCGGTAACATACTCGGAGTCGGTAACTTACCGACCGTCAGTAACATACCGACCGTCGGTAACATACCGACCGTCGGTAACATACCGACCGTCGGTAACTTACCGACCGTCGGTAACTTACCGACCGTCGGTAACTTACCGACCGTCGGTAACATACTCGGAGTCGGTAACTTACCGACCGTCGGTAACATACCGACCGTCGGTAACATACCGACCGTCGGTAACATACCGACCGTCGGTAACTTACCGACCGTCGGTAACATACCGACCGTCGGTAACATACCGACCGTCGGTAACTTACCGACCGTCGGTAACATACAGACCGTCGGTAACTTACCGACCGTCGGTAACATACCGACCGTCGGTAACATGCCGACCGTCGGTAACATACTCACAGTCAGGAACTTACCGGCCGTCGGTAACATACCGACCGTCGGTAACATACCGACCGTCGGTAACTTACCGACCGTCGGTAACATACCGACCGTCGGTAACTTACCGACCGTCGGTAACATACCGACCGTCGGTAACATACCGACCGTCGGTAACATACCGACCGTCGGTAACATACCGACCGTCGGTAACATACCGACCGTCGGTAACGTACCGACCGTCGGTAACTTACCGACCGTCGGTAACTTACCGACCGTCGGTAACTTACCGACCGTCGGTAACATACTCGGAGTCGGTAACTTACCGACCGTCGGTAACATACCGACCGTCGGTAACATACCGACCGTCGGTAACATACCGACCGTCGGTAACATACCGACCGTCGGTAACTTACCGACCGTCGGTAACATACCGACCGTCGGTAACATACCGACCGTCGGTAACATACCGACCGTCGGTAACATACCGACCGTCGGTAACATACCGACCGTCGGTAACATACCGACCGACGGTAACATACTCGGAGTCGGTAACTCACCGACCGTCGGTAACATACCGACCGTCGGTAACATACCGACCGTCGGTAACATACCGACCGTCGGTAACATACCGACCGTCGGTAACATACCGACCGTCGGTAACTTACCGACCGTCGGTAACATACTCGGAGTCGGTAACTTACCGACCGTCGGTAACATACCGACCGTCGGTAACATACCGACCGTCGGTAACTTACCGACCGTCGGTAACATACCGACCGTCGGTAACATACCGACCGTCGGTAACATACCGACCGTCGGTAACATACCGACCGTCGGTAACATACCGACCGACGGTAACATACTCGGAGTCGGTAACTCACCGACCGTCGGTAACATACCGACCGTCGGTAACATACCGACCGTCGGTAACATACCGACCGTCGGTAACATACCGACCGTCGGTAACATACCGACCGTCGGTAACATACCGACCGACGGTAACATACTCGGAGTCGGTAACTCACCGACCGTCGGTAACATACCGACCGTCGGTAACATACCGACCGTCGGTAACATACCGACCGTCGGTAACTTACCGACCGTCGGTAACATACCGACCGTCGGTAACACACCGACCGTCGGTAACATACCGACCGTCGGTAACACACCGACCGTCGGTAACATACCGACCGTCGGTAACATACCGACCGTCGGTAACATACCGAGCGTCGGTAACCTACCGACCGTCGGTAACATACCGACCGTCGGTAACTTACCGACCGTCGGTAACATACCGACCGTCGGTAACATACTCGGAGTCGGTAACTTACCGACCGTCGGTAACATACCGACCGTCGGTAATATACCGACCGTCGGTAACTTACCGACCGTCGGTAACAAACCGTCCGTCGGTAACATACCGACCGTCGATAACATACCGACCGTCGGTAACATACCGACCGTCGGTAACTTACCGACCGTCGGTATTATACCGACCGTCGGTAACATACCGACCGTCGGTAACATACCGACCGTCGGTAACATACCGACCGTCGGTAACATACCGACCGTCGGTAACACACCGACCGTCGGTAACATACCGACCGTCGGTAACTTACCGACCGTCGGTAACTTACCGACCGTCGGTAACTTACCGACCGTCGGTAACATACTCGGAGTCGGTAACTTACCGACCGTCGGTAACATACCGACCGTCGGTAACATACCGACCGTCGGTAACATACCGACCGTCGGTAACTTACCGACCGTCGGTAACATACCGACCGTCGGTAACATACCGACCGTCGGTAACTTACCGACCGTCGGTAACATACCGACCGTCGGTAACTTACCGACCGTCGGTAACATACCGACCGTCGGTAACATGCCGACCGTCGGTAACATACTCACAGTCAGGAACTTACCGGCCGTCGGTAACATACCGACCGTCGGTAACATACCGACCGTCGGTAACTTACCGACCGTCGGTAACATACCGACCGTCGGTAACTTACCGACCGTCGGTAACATACCGACCGTCGGTAACATACCGACCGTCGGTAACATACCGACCGTCGGTAACATACCGACCGTCGGTAACATACCGACCGTCGGTAACGTACCGACCGTCGGTAACGTACCGACCGTCGGTAACGTACCGACCGTCGGTAACTTACCGACCGTCGGTAACTTACCGACCGTCGGTAACATACTCGGAGTCGGTAACTTACCGACCGTCGGTAACATACCGACCGTCGGTAACATACCGACCGTCGGTAACATACCGACCGTCGGTAACACACCGACCGTCGGTTACATACCGACCGTCGGTAACATACCGACCGTCGGTAACATACCGACCAACGGTAACATACTCGGAGTCGGTAACTTACCGACCGTCGGTAAATTACCGACCGTCGGTAACATACCGACCGTCGGTAAATTACCGACCGTCGGTAACATACCGACCGTCGGTAACATACCGACCGTCGGTAACATACCGACCGTCGGTAACTTACCGACCGTCGGTAACTTACCGAACGTCGGTAACTTACCGACCGTCGGTAACATACTCGGAGTCGGTAACTTACCGACCGTCGGTAACATACCGACCGTCGGTAACATACCGACCGTCGGTAACTTACCGACCGTCGGTAACATACCGACCGTCGGTAACATACCGACCGTCGGTAACATACCGACCGTCGGTAACATACCGACCGTCGGTAACATACCGACCGTCGGTAACATACCGACCGTCGGTAACATACCGACCGTCGGTAACTTACCGACCGTCGGTAACATACCGACCGTCGGTAACACACCGACCGTCGGTAACATACCGACCGTCGGTAACACACCGACCGTCGGTAACATACCGACCGTCGGTAACATACCGACCGTCGGTAACATACCGAGCGTCGGTAACCTACCGACCGTCGGTAACATACCGACCGTCGGTAACTTACCGACCGTCGGTAACATACCGACCGTCGGTAACATACTCGGAGTCGGTAACTTACCGACCGTCGGTAACATACCGACCGTCGGTAATATACCGACCGTCGGTAATATACCGACCGTCGGTAACTTACCGACCGTCGGTAACAAACCGTCCGTCGGTAACATACCGACCGTCGATAACATACCGACCGTCGGTAACATACCGACCGTCGGTAACTTACCGACCGTCGGTATTATACCGACCGTCGGTAACATACCGACCGTCGGTAACATACCGACCGTCGGTAACATACCGACCGTCGGTAACATACCGACCGTCGGTAACACACCGACCGTCGGTAACATACCGACCGTCGGTAACTTACCGACCGTCGGTAACTTACCGACCGTCGGTAACTTACCGACCGTCGGTAACATACTCGGAGTCGGTAACTTACCGACCGTCGGTAACATACCGACCGTCGGTAACATACCGACCGTCGGTAACATACCGACCGTCGGTAACTTACCGACCGTCGGTAACATACCGACCGTCGGTAACATACCGACCGTCGGTAACTTACCGACCGTCGGTAACATACAGACCGTCGGTAACTTACCGACCGTCGGTAACATACCGACCGTCGGTAACATGCCGACCGTCGGTAACATACTCACAGTCAGGAACTCACCGGCCGTCGGTAACATACCGACCGTCGGTAACATACTGACCGTCGGTAACTTACCGACCGTCGGTAACATACCGACCGTCGGTAACTTACCGACCGTCGGTAACATACCGACCGTCGGTAACATACCGACCGTCGGTAACATACCGACCGTCGGTAACATACCGACCGTCGGTAACATACCGACCGTCGGTAACGTACCGACCGTCGGTAACGTACCGACCGTCGGTAACGTACCGACCGTCGGTAACTTACCGACCGTCGGTAACTTACCGACCGTCGGTAACTTACCGACCGTCGGTAACATACTCGGAGTCGGTAACTTACCGACCGTCGGTAACATACCGACCGTCGGTAACATACCGACCGTCGGTAACATACCGACCGTCGGTAACACACCGACCGTCGGTTACATACCGACCGTCGGTAACATACCGACCGTCGGTAACATACCGACCAACGGTAACATACTCGGAGTCGGTAACTTACCGACCGTCGGTAAATTACCGACCGTCGGTAACATACCGACCGTCGGTAAATTACCGACCGTCGGTAACATACCGACCGTCGGTAACATACCGACCGTCGGTAACTTACCGACCGTCGGTAACATACGGACTGTCGGTAACATACCGACCGTCGGTAACATACCGACCGGCGGTAACATACCGACCGTCGGTAACATGCCGACCGTCGGTAACTTACCGACCGTCGGTAACATACCGACCGTCGGTAACATACCGACCGTCGGTAACATACCGACCGTCGGTAACATACTCGGAGTCGGTAACTTACCGACCGTCGGTAAATTACCGACCGTCGGTAACATACCGACCGTCGGTAAATTACCGACCGTCGGTAACATACCGACCGTCGGTAACATACCGATCGTCGGTAACTTACCGACCGTCGGTAACATACGGACTGTCGGTAACATACCGACCGTCGGTAACATACCGACCGTCGGTAACATACCGACCGTCGGTAACACACCGACCGTCGGTTACATACCGACCGTCGGTAACATACAGACCGTCGGTAACTTACCGACCGTCGGTAACATACCGACCGTCGGTAACATGCCGACCGTCGGTAACATACTCACAGTCAGGAACTTACCGGCCGTCGGTAACATACCGACCGTCGGTAACATACCGACCGTCGGTAACTTACCGACCGTCGGTAACATACCGACCGTCATTAACTTACCGACCGTCGGTAACATACCGACCGTCGGTAACATACCGACCGTCGGTAACATACCGACCGTCGGTAACATACCGACCGTCGGTAACATACCGACCGTCGGTAACGTACCGACCGTCGGTAACTTACCGACCGTCGGTAACTTACCGACCGTCGGTAACATACTCGGAGTCGGTAACTTACCGACCGTCGGTAACATACCGACCGTCGGTAACATACCGACCGTCGGTAACATACCGACCGTCGGTAACTTACCGACCGTCGGTAACATACCGACCGTCGGTAACATACCGACCGTCGGTAACTTACCGACCGTCGGTAACATACCGACCGTCGGTAACT
The DNA here is from genome assembly GCA_949628255.1 of Macrophya alboannulata. Lineage (NCBI taxonomy): Eukaryota > Metazoa > Arthropoda > Insecta > Hymenoptera > Tenthredinidae > Macrophya > Macrophya alboannulata. Next base: position 31,498,472 of record OX451206.1, on the reverse strand, counting down.
TACCGACCGTCGGTAACATACCGACCGTCGGTAATTTACCGACCGTCGGTAACATACCGACCGTCGGTAACATACCGACTGTCGGTAACTTACCGACCGTCGGTAACATACCGACCGTCGGTAACATACCGACCGTCGGTAACATACCGACCGTCGGTAACACACCGACCGTCGGTTACATACCGACCGTCGGTAACATACCGACCGTCGGTAACATACCGACCGTCGGTAACATACTCGGAGTCGGTAACTTACCGACCGTCGGTAAATTACCGACCGTCGGTAACATACCGACCGTCGGTAAATTACCGACCGTCGGTAACATACCGACCGTCGGTAACATACCGACCGTCGGTAACATACCGACCGTCGGTAACTTACCGACCGTCGGTAACATACCGACCGTCGGTAACATACCGACCGTCGGTAACGTACCGACCGTCGGTAACGTACCGACCGTCGGTAACGTACCGACCGTCGGTAACTTACCGACCGTCGGTAACTTACCGACCGTCGGTAACTTACCGACTGTCGGTAACATACCGACCGTCGGTAACACACCGACCGTCGGTTACATACCGACCGTCGGTAACATACCGACCGTCGGTAACATACCGACCAACGGTAACATACTCGGAGTCGGTAACTTACCGACCGTCGGTAAATTACCGACCGTCGGTAACATACCGACCGTCGGTAAATTACCGACCGTCGGTAACATACCGACCGTCGGTAACATACCGACCGTCGGTAACTTACCGACCGTCGGTAACATACGGACTGTCGGTAACATACCGACCGTCGGTAACATACCGACCGGCGGTAACATACCGACCGTCGGTAACATGCCGACCGTCGGTAACTTACCGACCGTCGGTAACATACCGACCGTCGGTAACATACCGACCGTCGGTAACATACCGACCGTCGGTAACATACTCGGAGTCGGTAACTTACCGACCGTCGGTAAATTACCGACCGTCGGTAACATACCGACCGGCGGTAACATACCGACCGTCGGTAACATGCCGACCGTCGGTAACTTACCGACCGTCGGTAACATACCGACCGTCGGTAACATACCGACCGTCGGTAACATACCGACCGTCGGTAACATACTCGGAGTCGGTAACTTACCGACCGTCGGTAAATTACCGACCGTCGGTAACATACCGACCGTCGGTAAATTACCGACCGTCGGTAACATACCGACCGTCGGTAACATACCGATCGTCGGTAACTTACCGACCGTCGGTAACATACGGACTGTCGGTAACATACCGACCGTCGGTAACATACCGACCGTCGGTAACACACCGACCGTCGGTTACATACCGACCGTCGGTAACATACAGACCGTCGGTAACTTACCGACCGTCGGTAACATACCGACCGTCGGTAACATGCCGACCGTCGGTAACATACTCACAGTCAGGAACTTACCGGCCGTCGGTAACATACCGACCGTCGGTAACATACCGACCGTCGGTAACTTACCGACCGTCGGTAACATACCGACCGTCGGTAACTTACCGACCGTCGGTAACATACCGACCGTCGGTAACATACCGACCGTCGGTAACATACCGACCGTCGGTAACATACCGACCGTCGGTAACATACCGACCGTCGGTAACGTACCGACCGTCGGTAACATACCGACCGTCGGTAACGTACCGACCGTCGGTAACTTACCGACCGTCGGTAACTTACCGACCGTCGGTAACATACTCGGAGTCGGTAACTTACCGACCGTCGGTAACATACCGACCGTCGGTAACATACCGACCGTCGGTAACTTACCGACCGTCGGTAACATACCGACCGTCGGTAACTTACCGACCGTCGGTAACATACCGACCGTCGGTAATTTACCGACCGTCGGTAACATACCGACCGTCGGTAACATACCGACTGTCGGTAACTTACCGACCGTCGGTAACATACCGACCGTCGGTAACATACCGACCGTCGGTAACATACCGACCGTCGGTAACACACCGACCGTCGGTTACATACCGACCGTCGGTAACATACCGACCGTCGGTAACATACCGACCGTCGGTAACATACTCGGAGTCGGTAACTTACCGACCGTCGGTAAATTACCGACCGTCGGTAACATACCGACCGTCGGTAAATTACCGACCGTCGGTAACATACCGACCGTCGGTAACATACCGACCGTCGGTAACATACCGACCGTCGGTAACTTACCGACCGTCGGTAACATACGGACTGTCGGTAACATACCGACCGTCGGTAACATACCGACCGGCGGTAACATACCGACCGTCGGTAACATACTCGGAGTCGGTAACTTACCGACCGTCGGTAAATTACCGACCGTCGGTAACATACCGACCGTCGGTAAATTACTGACCGTCGGTAACATACCGACCGTCGGTAACATACCGATCGTCGGTAACTTACCGACCGTCAGTAACATACGGACTGTCGGTAACATACCGACCGTCGGTAACATACCGACCGTCGGTAACATACCGACCGTCGGTAACACACCGACCGTCGGTTACATACCGACCGTCGGTAACATACCGACCGTCGGTAACATACCGACCGTCGGTAACTTACCGACCGTCGGTAACTTACCGACCGTCGGTAACATACCGACCGTCGGTAACATACCGACTGTCGGTAACTTACCGACCGTCGGTAACTTACCGACCGTCGGTAACATACCGACCGTCGGTAACATACCGACCGTCGGTAACATACCGACCGTCGGTAACACACCGACCGTCGGTTACAAACCGACCGTCGGTAACTTACCGACCGTCGGTAACTTACCGACCGTCGGTAACATACTCGGAGTCGGTAACTTACTGACCGTCGGTAACATACCGACCGTCGGTAACATACCGACCGTCGGTAACTTACCGACCGTCGGTCACATACCGACCGTCGGTAACATACCGACCGTCGGTAACATACCGACCGTCGGTAACATACCGACCGTCGGTAACATACCGACCGTCGGTAACATACCGACCGTCGGTAACATACCGACCGTCGGTAACATACCGACCGACGGTAACATACTCGGAGTCGGTAACTCACCGACCGTCGGTAACATACCGACCGTCGGTAACATACCGACCGTCGGTAACATACCGACCGTCGGTAACATACTCGGAGTCGGTAACTTACCGACCGTCGGTAAATTACCGACCGTCGGTAACATACCGACCGTCGGTAAATTACCGACCGTCGGTAACATACCGACCGTCGGTAACATACCGACCGTCGGTAACTTACCGACCGTCGGTAACATACGGACTGTCGGTAACATACCGACCGTCGGTAACATACCGACCGGCGGTAACATACCGACCGTCGGTAACATGCCGACCGTCGGTAACTTACCGACCGTCGGTAACATACCGACCGTCGGTAACATACCGACCGTCGGTAACATACCGACCGTCGGTAACATACTCGGAGTCGGTAACTTACCGACCGTCGGTAAATTACCGACCGTCGGTAACATACCGACCGTCGGTAAATTACCGACCGTCGGTAACATACCGACCGTCGGTAACATACCGATCGTCGGTAACTTACCGACCGTCGGTAACATACGGACTGTCGGTAACATACCGACCGTCGGTAACATACCGACCGTCGGTAACATACCGACCGTCGGTAACACACCGACCGTCGGTTACATACCGACCGTCGGTAACATACCGACCGTCGGTAACATACCGACCGTCGGTAACATACCGACCGTCGGTAACACACCGACCGTCGGTTACAAACCGACCGTCGGTAACTTACCGACCGTCGGTAACTTACCGACCGTCGGTAACAAACCGTCCGTCGGTAACATACCGACCGTCGATAACATACCGACCGTCGGTAACATACCGACCGTCGGTAACTTACCGACCGTCGGTATTATACCGACCGTCGGTAACATACCGACCGTCGGTAACATACCGACCGTCGGTAACATACCGACCGTCGGTAACATACCGACCGTCGGTAACACACCGACCGTCGGTAACATACTGACCGTCGGTAACTTACCGACCGTCGGTAACTTACCGACCGTCGGTAACATACTCGGAGTCGGTAACTTACCGACCGTCGGTAACACACCGACCGTCGGTAACATACCGACCGTCGGTAACATACCGACCGTCGGTAACTTACCGACCGTCGGTAACATACCGACCGTCGGTAACATACCGACCGTCGGTAACTTACCGACCGTCGGTAACATACAGACCGTCGGTAACTTACCGACCGTCGGTAACATACCGACCGTCGGTAACATGCCGACCGTCGGTAACATGCCGACCGTCGGTAACATACTCACAGTCAGGAACTTACCGGCCGTCGGTAACATACCGACCGTCGGTAACATACCGACCGTCGGTAACTTACCGACCGTCGGTAACATACCGACCGTCGGTAACTTACCGACCGTCGGTAACATACCGACCGTCGGTAACATACCGACCGTCGGTAACATACCGACCGTCGGTAACACACCGACCGTCGGTTACATACCGACCGTCGGTAACATACCGACCGTCGGTAACATACCGACCGTCGGTAACATACTCGGAGTCGGTAACTTACCGACCGTCGGTAAATTACCGACCGTCGGTAACATACCGACCGTCGGTAAATTACCGACCGTCGGTAACATACCGACCGTCGGTAACATACCGACCGTCGGTAACATACCGACCGTCGGTAACTTACCGACCGTCGGTAACATACGGACTGTCGGTAACATACCGACCGTCGGTAACATACCGACCGGCGGTAACATACCGACCGTCGGTAACATACTCGGAGTCGGTAACTTACCGACCGTCGGTAAATTACCGACCGTCGGTAACATACCGACCGTCGGTAAATTACTGACCGTCGGTAACATACCGACCGTCGGTAACATACCGATCGTCGGTAACTTACCGACCGTCAGTAACATACGGACTGTCGGTAACATACCGACCGTCGGTAACATACCGACCGTCAGTAACATACCGACCGTCGGTAACACACCGACCGTCGGTTACATACCGACCGTCGGTAACATACCGACCGTCGGTAACATACCGACCGTCGGTAACTTACCGACCGTCGGTAACTTACCGACCGTCGGTAACATACCGACCGTCGGTAACATACCGACTGTCGGTAACTTACCGACCGTCGGTAACATACCGACCGTCGGTAACATACCGACCGTCGGTAACATACCGACCGTCGGTAACACACCGACCGTCGGTTACAAACCGACCGTCGGTAACTTACCGACCGTCGGTAACTTACCGACCGTCGGTAACATACTCGGAGTCGGTAACTTACTGACCGTCGGTAACATACCGACCGTCGGTAACATACCGACCGTCGGTAACTTACCGACCGTCGGTCACATACCGACCGTCGGTAACATACCGACCGTCGGTAACATACCGACCGTCGGTAACATACCGACCGTCGGTAACATACCGACCGTCGGTAACATACCGACCGTCGGTAACATACCGACCGACGGTAACATACTCGGAGTCGGTAACTCACCGACCGTCGGTAACATACCGACCGTCGGTAACATACCGACCGTCGGTAACATACCGACCGTCGGTAACATACTCGGAGTCGGTAACTTACCGACCGTCGGTAAATTACCGACCGTCGGTAACATACCGACCGTCGGTAAATTACCGACCGTCGGTAACATACCGACCGTCGGTAACATACCGACCGTCGGTAACTTACCGACCGTCGGTAACATACGGACTGTCGGTAACATACCGACCGTCGGTAACATACCGACCGGCGGTAACATACCGACCGTCGGTAACATGCCGACCGTCGGTAACTTACCGACCGTCGGTAACATACCGACCGTCGGTAACATACCGACCGTCGGTAACATACCGACCGTCGGTAACATACTCGGAGTCGGTAACTTACCGACCGTCGGTAAATTACCGACCGTCGGTAACATACCGACCGTCGGTAAATTACCGACCGTCGGTAACATACCGACCGTCGGTAACATACCGATCGTCGGTAACTTACCGACCGTCGGTAACATACGGACTGTCGGTAACATACCGACCGTCGGTAACATACCGACCGTCGGTAACATACCGACCGTCGGTAACACACCGACCGTCGGTTACATACCGACCGTCGGTAACATACCGACCGTCGGTAACATACCGACCGTCGGTAACATACCGACCGTCGGTAACACACCGACCGTCGGTTACAAACCGACCGTCGGTAACTTACCGACCGTCGGTAACTTACCGACCGTCGGTAACAAACCGTCCGTCGGTAACATACCGACCGTCGATAACATACCGACCGTCGGTAACATACCGACCGTCGGTAACTTACCGACCGTCGGTATTATACCGACCGTCGGTAACATACCGACCGTCGGTAACATACCGACCGTCGGTAACATACCGACCGTCGGTAACATACCGACCGTCGGTAACACACCGACCGTCGGTAACATACTGACCGTCGGTAACTTACCGACCGTCGGTAACTTACCGACCGTCGGTAACATACTCGGAGTCGGTAACTTACCGACCGTCGGTAACACACCGACCGTCGGTAACATACCGACCGTCGGTAACATACCGACCGTCGGTAACTTACCGACCGTCGGTAACATACCGACCGTCGGTAACATACCGACCGTCGGTAACTTACCGACCGTCGGTAACATACAGACCGTCGGTAACTTACCGACCGTCGGTAACATACCGACCGTCGGTAACATGCCGACCGTCGGTAACATGCCGACCGTCGGTAACATACTCACAGTCAGGAACTTACCGGCCGTCGGTAACATACCGACCGTCGGTAACATACCGACCGTCGGTAACTTACCGACCGTCGGTAACATACCGACCGTCGGTAACTGACCGACCGTCGGTAACATACCGACCGTCGGTAACATACCGACCGTCGGTAACATACCGACCGTCGGTAACATACCGACCGTCGGTAACATACCGACCGTCGGTAACGTACCGACCGTCGGTAACTTACCGACCGTCGGTAACTTACCGACCATCGGTAACTTACCGACCGTCGGTAACATACTCGGAGTCGGTAACTTACCGACCGTCGGTAACATACCGACCGTCGGTAACATACCGACCGTCGGTAACATACCGACCGTCGGTAACTTACCGACCGTCGGTAACATACCGACCGTCGGTAACATACCGACCGTCGGTAACTTACCGACCGTCGGTAACATACCGACCGTCGGTAACTTACCGACCGTCGGTAACATACCGACCGTCGGTAATTTACCGACCGTCGGTAACATACCAACCGTCGGTAACATACCGACTGTCGGTAACTTACCGACCGTCGGTAACATACCGACCGTCAGTAACATACCGACCGTCGGTAACATACCGACCGTCGGTAACACACCGACCGTCGGTTACATACCGACCGTCGGTAACATACCGACCGTCGGTAACATACCGACCGTCGGTAACATACCGACCGTCGGTAACATACCGACCGTCGGTAACATACCGACCGTCGGTAACATACTCGGAGTCGGTAACTTACCGACCGTCGGTAAATTACCGACCGTCGGTAACATACCGACCGTCGGTAAATTACCGACCGTCGGTAACATACCGACCGTCGGTAACATACCGACCGTCGGTAACTTACCGACCGTCGGTAACATACGGACTGTCGGTAACATACCGACCGTCGGTAACATACCGACCGGCGGTAACATACCGACCGTCGGTAACATACCGACCGTCGGTAACATACCGACCGTCGGTAACATACTCGGAGTCGGTAACTTACCGACCGTCGGTAAATTACCGACCGTCGGTAACATACCGACCGTCGGTAAATTACCGACCGTCGGTAACATACCGACCGTCGGTAACATACCGACCGTCGGTAACTTACCGACCGTCGGTAACATACGGACTGTCGGTAACATACCGACCGTCGGTAACATACCGACCGGCGGTAACATACCGACCGTCGGTAACATGCCGACCGTCGGTAACTTACCGACCGTCGGTAACATACCGACCGTCGGTAACATACCGACCGTCGGTAACATACCGACCGTCGGTAACATACTCGGAGTCGGTAACTTACCGACCGTCGGTAAATTACCGACCGTCGGTAACATACCGACCGTCGGTAAATTACCGACCGTCGGTAACATACCGACCGTCGGTAACATACCGATCGTCGGTAACTTACCGAACGTCGGTAACATACGGACTGTCGGTAACATACCGACCGTCGGTAACATACCGACCGTCGGTAACACACCGACCGTCGGTTACATACCGACCGTCGGTAACATACCGACCGTCGGTAACATACCGACCGTCGGTAACTTACCGACCGTCGGTAACTTACCGACCGTCGGTAACATACCGACCGTCGGTAACATACCGACTGTCGGTAACTTACCGACCGTTGGTAACATACCGACCGTCGGTAACATACCGACCGTCGGTAACATACCGACCGTCGGTAACACACCGACCGTCGGTTACAAACCGACCGTCGGTAACTTACCGACCGTCGGTAACTTACCGACCGTCGGTAACATACTCGGAGTCGGTAGCTTACCGACCGTCGGTAACATACCGACCGTCGGTAACATACCGACCGTCGGTAACTTACCGACCGTCGGTAACAAACCGTCCGTCGGTAACATACCGACCGTCGATAACATACCGACCGTCGGTAACATACCGACCGTCGGTAACTTACCGACCGTCGGTATTATACCGACCGTCGGTAACATACCGACCGTCGGTAACATACCGACCGTCGGTAACATACCGACCGTCGGTAACATACCGACCGTCGGTAACACACCGACCGTCGGTAACATACTGACCGTCGGTAACTTACCGACCGTCGGTAACTTACCGACCGTCGGTAACATACTCGGAGTCGGTAACTTACCGACCGTCGGTAACATACCGACCGTCGGTAACATACCGACCGTCGGTAACATACCGACCGTCGGTAACTTACCGACCGTCGGTAACATACCGACCGTCGGTAACATACCGACCGTCGGTAACTTACCGACCGTCGGTAACATACAGACCGTCGGTAACTTACCGACCGTCGGTAACATACCGACCGTCGGTAACATGCCGACCGTCGGTAACATACTCACAGTCAGGAACTTACCGACCGTCGGTAACATACCGACCGTCGGTAACATACCGACCGTCGGTAACATACCGACCGTCGGTAACATACCGACCGTCGGTAAATTACCGACCGTCGGTAACATACCGACCGTCGGTAACATACCGACCGTCGGTAACATACCGACCGTCGGTAACTTACCGACCGTCGGTAACATACCGACCGTCGGTAACATACCGACCGTCGGTAACGTACCGACCGTCGGTAACGTACCGACCGTCGGTAACGTACCGACCGTCGGTAACTTACCGACCGTCGGTAACTTACCGACCGTCGGTAACTTACCGACCGTCGGTAACATACTCGGAGTCGGTAACTTACCGACCGTCGGTAACATACCGACCGTCGGTAACATACCGACCGTCGGTAACATACCGACCGTCGGTAACACACCGACCGTCGGTTACATACCGACCGTCGGTAACATACCGACCGTCGGTAACATACCGACCAACGGTAACATACTCGGAGTCGGTAACTTACCGACCGTCGGTAACATACCGACCGTCGGTAACATACCGACCGTCGGTAACATACCGACCGTCGGTAACTTACCGACCGTCGGTAACATACCGACCGTCGGTAACATACCGACCGTCGGTAACTTACCGACCGTCGGTAACATACCGACCGTCGGTAACTTACCGACCGTCGGTAACATACCGACCGTCGGTAATTTACCGACCGTCGGTAACATACCAACCGTCGGTAACATACCGACTGTCGGTAACTTACCGACCGTCGGTAACATACCGACCGTCAGTAACATACCGACCGTCGGTAACATACCGACCGTCGGTAACACACCGACCGTCGGTTACATACCGACCGTCGGTAACATACCGACCGTCGGTAACATACCGACCGTCGGTAACATACCGACCGTCGGTAACATACCGACCGTCGGTAACATACCGACCGTCGGTAACATACTCGGAGTCGGTAACTTACCGACCGTCGGTAAATTACCGACCGTCGGTAACATACCGACCGTCGGTAAATTACCGACCGTCGGTAACATACCGACCGTCGGTAACATACCGACCGTCGGTAACTTACCGACCGTCGGTAACATACGGACTGTCGGTAACATACCGACCGTCGGTAACATACCGACCGGCGGTAACATACCGACCGTCGGTAACATACCGACCGTCGGTAACATACCGACCGTCGGTAACATACTCGGAGTCGGTAACTTACCGACCGTCGGTAAATTACCGACCGTCGGTAACATACCGACCGTCGGTAAATTACCGATCGTCGGTAACATACCGACCGTCGGTAACATACCGACCGTCGGTAACTTACCGACCGTCGGTAACATACCGACCGTCGGTAACATACCGACCGTCGGTAACATACCGACCGTCGGTAACATACTCGGAGTCGGTAACTTACCGACCGTCGGTAAATTACCGACCGTCGGTAACATACCGACCGTCGGTAAATTACCGACCGTCGGTAACATACCGACCGTCGGTAACATACCGATCGTCGGTAACTTACCGACCGTCGGTAACATACGGACTGTCGGTAACATACCGACCGTCGGTAACATACCGACCGTCGGTAACATACCGACCGTCGGTAACACACCGACCGTCGGTTACATACCGACCGTCGGTAACATACCGACCGTCGGTAACATACCGACCGTCGGTAACTTACCGACCGTCGGTAACTTACCGACCGTCGGTAACTCACCGACCGTCGGTAACATACTCGGAGTCGGTAACTTACCGACCGTCAGTAACATACCGACCGTCGGTAACATACCGACCGTCGGTAACATACCGACCGTCGGTAACTTACCGACCGTCGGTAACTTACCGACCGTCGGTAACTTACCGACCGTCGGTAACATACTCGGAGTCGGTAACTTACCGACCGTCGGTAACATACCGACCGTCGGTAACATACCGACCGTCGGTAACATACCGACCGTCGGTAACTTACCGACCGTCGGTAACATACCGACCGTCGGTAACATACCGACCGTCGGTAACTTACCGACCGTCGGTAACATACAGACCGTCGGTAACTTACCGACCGTCGGTAACATACCGACCGTCGGTAACATGCCGACCGTCGGTAACATACTCACAGTCAGGAACTTACCGGCCGTCGGTAACATACCGACCGTCGGTAACATACCGACCGTCGGTAACTTACCGACCGTCGGTAACATACCGACCGTCGGTAACTTACCGACCGTCGGTAACATACCGACCGTCGGTAACATACCGACCGTCGGTAACATACCGACCGTCGGTAACATACCGACCGTCGGTAACATACCGACCGTCGGTAACGTACCGACCGTCGGTAACTTACCGACCGTCGGTAACTTACCGACCGTCGGTAACTTACCGACCGTCGGTAACATACTCGGAGTCGGTAACTTACCGACCGTCGGTAACATACCGACCGTCGGTAACATACCGACCGTCGGTAACATACCGACCGTCGGTAACTTACCGACCGTCGGTAACATACCGACCGTCGGTAACATACCGACCGTCGGTAACATACCGACCGTCGGTAACTTACCGACCGTCGGTAACATACCGACCGTCGGTAACTTACCGACCGTCGGTAACATACCGACCGTCGGTAATTTACCGACCGTCGGTAACATACCAACCGTCGGTAACATACCGACTGTCGGTAACTTACGGACCGTCGGTAACATACCGACCGTCAGTAACATACCGACCGTCGGTAACATACCGACCGTCGGTAACACACCGACCGTCGGTTACATACCGACCGTCGGTAACATACCGACCGTCGGTAACATACCGACCGTCGGTAACATACCGACCGTCGGTAACATACCGACCGTCGGTAACATACCGACCGTCGGTAACATACCGACCGTCGGTAACATACTCGGAGTCGGTAACTTACCGACCGTCGGTAAATTACCGACCGTCGGTAACATACCGACCGTCGGTAAATTACCGACCGTCGGTAACATACCGACCGTCGGTAACATACCGACCGTCGGTAACTTACCGACCGTCGGTAACATACGGACTGTCGGTAACATACCGACCGTCGGTAACATACCGACCGTCGGTAACATGCCGACCGTCGGTAACTTACCGACCGTCGGTAACATACCGACCGTCGGTAACATACCGACCGTCGGTAACATACCGACCGTCGGTAACATACCGACCGTCGGTAACATACCGACCGTCGGTAACATACTCGGAGTCGGTAACTTACCGACCGTCGGTAAATTACCGACCGTCGGTAACATACCGACCGTCGGTAAATTACCGACCGTCGGTAACATACCGACCGTCGGTAACATACCGATCGTCGGTAACTTACCGACCGTCGGTAACATACGGACTGTCGGTAACATACCGACCGTCGGTAACATACCGACCGTCGGTAACATACCGACCGTCGGTAACACACCGACCGTCGGTTACATACCGACCGTCGGTAACATACCGACCGTCGGTAACATACCGACCGTCGGTAACTTACCGACCGTCGGTAACTTACCGACCGTCGGTAACTCACCGACCGTCGGTAACATACTCGGAGTCGGTAACTTACCGACCGTCAGTAACATACCGACCGTCGGTAACATACCGACCGTCGGTAACATACCGACCGTCGGTAACTTACCGACCGTCGGTAACTTACCGACCGTCGGTAACTTACCGACCGTCGGTAACTTACCGACCGTCGGTAACATACTCGGAGTCGGTAACTTACCGACCGTCGGTAACATACCGACCGTCGGTAACATACCGACCGTCGGTAACTTACCGACCGTCGGTAACATACCGACCGTCGGTAACAGACCGACCGTCGGTAACATACCGACCGTCGGTAACATACCGACCGTCGGTAACATACCGACCGTCGGTAACATACCGACCGACGGTAACATACTCGGAGTCGGTAACTCACCGACCGTCGGTAACATACCGACCGTCGGTAACATACCGACCGTCGGTAACATACCGACCGTCGGTAACATACCGACCGTCGGTAACATACCGACCGTCGGTAACATACCGACCGTCGGTAACATACCGACCGTCGGTAACATACCGACCGTCGGTAACATACCGACCGTCGGTAACATACCGACCGTCGGTAACTTACCGACCGTCGGTAACTTACCGACCGTCGGTAACTTACCGACCGTCGGTAACATACTCGGAGTCGGTAACTTACCGACCGTCGGTAACATACCGACCGTCGGTAACATACCGACCGTCGGTAACTTACCGACCGTCGGTAACATACCGACCGTCGGTAACATACCGACCGTCGGTAACATACCGACCGTCGGTAACATACCGACCGTCGGTAACATACCGACCGACGGTAACATACTCGGAGTCGGTAACTCACCGACCGTCGGTAACATACCGACCGTCGGTAACATACCGACCGTCGGTAACATACCGACCGTCGGTAACATACCGACCGTCGGTAACATACCGACCGTCGGTAACATACCGACCGACGGTAACATACTCGGAGTCGGTAACTCACCGACCGTCGGTAACATACCGACCGTCGGTAACATACCGACCGTCGGTAACATACCGACCGTCGGTAACTTACCGACCGTCGGTAACATACCGACCGTCGGTAACACACCGACCGTCGGTAACATACCGACCGTCGGTAACACACCGACCGTCGGTAACATACCGACCGTCGGTAACATACCGACCGTCGGTAACATACCGAGCGTCGGTAACCTACCGACCGTCGGTAACATACCGACCGTCGGTAACTTACCGACCGTCGGTAACATACCGACCGTCGGTAACATACTCGGAGTCGGTAACTTACCGACCGTCGGTAACATACCGACCGTCGGTAATATACCGACCGTCGGTAACTTACCGACCGTCGGTAACAAACCGTCCGTCGGTAACATACCGACCGTCGATAACATACCGACCGTCGGTAACATACCGACCGTCGGTAACTTACCGACCGTCGGTATTATACCGACCGTCGGTAACATACCGACCGTCGGTAACATACCGACCGTCGGTAACATACCGACCGTCGGTAACATACCGACCGTCGGTAACATACCGACCGTCGGTAACACACCGACCGTCGGTAACATACCGACCGTCGGTAACTTACCGACCGTCGGTAACTTACCGACCGTCGGTAACTTACCGACCGTCGGTAACATACTCGGAGTCGGTAACTTACCGACCGTCGGTAACATACCGACCGTCGGTAACATACCGACCGTCGGTAACATACCGACCGTCGGTAACTTACCGACCGTCGGTAACATACCGACCGTCGGTAACATACCGACCGTCGGTAACTTACCGACCGTCGGTAACATACAGACCGTCGGTAACTTACCGACCGTCGGTAACATACCGACCGTCGGTAACATGCCGACCGTCGGTAACATACTCACAGTCAGGAACTTACCGGCCGTCGGTAACATACCGACCGTCGGTAACATACCGACCGTCGGTAACTTACCGACCGTCGGTAACATACCGACCGTCGGTAACTTACCGACCGTCGGTAACATACCGACCGTCGGTAACATACCGACCGTCGGTAACATACCGACCGTCGGTAACATACCGACCGTCGGTAACATACCGACCGTCGGTAACGTACCGACCGTCGGTAACGTACCGACCGTCGGTAACGTACCGACCGTCGGTAACTTACCGACCGTCGGTAACTTACCGACCGTCGGTAACATACTCGGAGTCGGTAACTTACCGACCGTCGGTAACATACCGACCGTCGGTAACATACCGACCGTCGGTAACATACCGACCGTCGGTAACACACCGACCGTCGGTTACATACCGACCGTCGGTAACATACCGACCGTCGGTAACATACCGACCAACGGTAACATACTCGGAGTCGGTAACTTACCGACCGTCGGTAAATTACCGACCGTCGGTAACATACCGACCGTCGGTAAATTACCGACCGTCGGTAACATACCGACCGTCGGTAACATACCGACCGTCGGTAACATACCGACCGTCGGTAACTTACCGACCGTCGGTAACTTACCGAACGTCGGTAACTTACCGACCGTCGGTAACATACTCGGAGTCGGTAACTTACCGACCGTCGGTAACATACCGACCGTCGGTAACATACCGACCGTCGGTAACTTACCGACCGTCGGTAACATACCGACCGTCGGTAACATACCGACCGTCGGTAACATACCGACCGTCGGTAACATACCGACCGTCGGTAACATACCGACCGTCGGTAACATACCGACCGTCGGTAACATACCGACCGTCGGTAACTTACCGACCGTCGGTAACATACCGACCGTCGGTAACACACCGACCGTCGGTAACATACCGACCGTCGGTAACACACCGACCGTCGGTAACATACCGACCGTCGGTAACATACCGACCGTCGGTAACATACCGAGCGTCGGTAACCTACCGACCGTCGGTAACATACCGACCGTCGGTAACTTACCGACCGTCGGTAACATACCGACCGTCGGTAACATACTCGGAGTCGGTAACTTACCGACCGTCGGTAACATACCGACCGTCGGTAATATACCGACCGTCGGTAATATACCGACCGTCGGTAACTTACCGACCGTCGGTAACAAACCGTCCGTCGGTAACATACCGACCGTCGATAACATACCGACCGTCGGTAACATACCGACCGTCGGTAACTTACCGACCGTCGGTATTATACCGACCGTCGGTAACATACCGACCGTCGGTAACATACCGACCGTCGGTAACATACCGACCGTCGGTAACATACCGACCGTCGGTAACACACCGACCGTCGGTAACATACCGACCGTCGGTAACTTACCGACCGTCGGTAACTTACCGACCGTCGGTAACTTACCGACCGTCGGTAACATACTCGGAGTCGGTAACTTACCGACCGTCGGTAACATACCGACCGTCGGTAACATACCGACCGTCGGTAACATACCGACCGTCGGTAACTTACCGACCGTCGGTAACATACCGACCGTCGGTAACATACCGACCGTCGGTAACTTACCGACCGTCGGTAACATACAGACCGTCGGTAACTTACCGACCGTCGGTAACATACCGACCGTCGGTAACATGCCGACCGTCGGTAACATACTCACAGTCAGGAACTCACCGGCCGTCGGTAACATACCGACCGTCGGTAACATACTGACCGTCGGTAACTTACCGACCGTCGGTAACATACCGACCGTCGGTAACTTACCGACCGTCGGTAACATACCGACCGTCGGTAACATACCGACCGTCGGTAACATACCGACCGTCGGTAACATACCGACCGTCGGTAACATACCGACCGTCGGTAACGTACCGACCGTCGGTAACGTACCGACCGTCGGTAACGTACCGACCGTCGGTAACTTACCGACCGTCGGTAACTTACCGACCGTCGGTAACTTACCGACCGTCGGTAACATACTCGGAGTCGGTAACTTACCGACCGTCGGTAACATACCGACCGTCGGTAACATACCGACCGTCGGTAACATACCGACCGTCGGTAACACACCGACCGTCGGTTACATACCGACCGTCGGTAACATACCGACCGTCGGTAACATACCGACCAACGGTAACATACTCGGAGTCGGTAACTTACCGACCGTCGGTAAATTACCGACCGTCGGTAACATACCGACCGTCGGTAAATTACCGACCGTCGGTAACATACCGACCGTCGGTAACATACCGACCGTCGGTAACTTACCGACCGTCGGTAACATACGGACTGTCGGTAACATACCGACCGTCGGTAACATACCGACCGGCGGTAACATACCGACCGTCGGTAACATGCCGACCGTCGGTAACTTACCGACCGTCGGTAACATACCGACCGTCGGTAACATACCGACCGTCGGTAACATACTCGGAGTCGGTAACTTACCGACCGTCGGTAAATTACCGACCGTCGGTAACATACCGACCGTCGGTAAATTACCGACCGTCGGTAACATACCGACCGTCGGTAACATACCGATCGTCGGTAACTTACCGACCGTCGGTAACATACGGACTGTCGGTAACATACCGACCGTCGGTAACATACCGACCGTCGGTAACATACCGACCGTCGGTAACACACCGACCGTCGGTTACATACCGACCGTCGGTAACATACAGACCGTCGGTAACTTACCGACCGTCGGTAACATACCGACCGTCGGTAACATGCCGACCGTCGGTAACATACTCACAGTCAGGAACTTACCGGCCGTCGGTAACATACCGACCGTCGGTAACATACCGACCGTCGGTAACTCACCGACCGTCGGTAACATACCGACCGTCATTAACTTACCGACCGTCGGTAACATACCGACCGTCGGTAACATACCGACCGTCGGTAACATACCGACCGTCGGTAACATACCGACCGTCGGTAACATACCGACCGTCGGTAACGTACCGACCGTCGGTAACTTACCGACCGTCGGTAACTTACCGACCGTCGGTAACATACTCGGAGTCGGTAACTTACCGACCGTCGGTAACATACCGACCGTCGGTAACATACCGACCGTCGGTAACATACCGACCGTCGGTAACTTACCGACCGTCGGTAACATACCGACCGTCGGTAACATACCGACCGTCGGTAACTTACCGACCGTCGGTAACATACCGACCGTCGGTAACTTACCGACCGTCGGTAACATACCGACCGTCGGTAATTTACCGACCGTCGGTAACATACCGACCGTCGGTAACATACCGACTGTCGGTAACTTACCGACCGTCGGTAACATACCGACCGTCGGTAACATACCGACCGTCGGTAACATACCGACCGTCGGTAACACACCGACCGTCGGTTACATACCGACCGTCGGTAACATACCGACCGTCGGTAACATACTCGGAGTCGGTAACTTACCGACCGTCGGTAAATTACCGACCGTCGGTAACATACCGACCGTCGGTAAATTACCGACCGTCGGTAACATACCGACCGTCGGTAACATACCGACCGTCGGTAACATACCGACCGTCGGTAACTTACCGACCGTCGGTAACATACCGACCGTCGGTAACATACCGACCGTCGGTAACGTACCGACCGTCGGTAACGTACCGACCGTCGGTAACGTACCGACCGTCGGTAACTTACCGACCGTCGGTAACTTACCGACCGTCGGTAACTTACCGACTGTCGGTAACATACCGACCGTCGGTAACACACCGACCGTCGGTTACATACCGACCGTCGGTAACATACCGACCGTCGGTAACATACCGACCAACGGTAACATACTCGGAGTCGGTAACTTACCGACCGTCGGTAAATTACCGACCGTCGGTAACATACCGACCGTCGGTAAATTACCGACCGTCGGTAACATACCGACCGTCGGTAACATACCGACCGTCGGTAACTTACCGACCGTCGGTAACATACGGACTGTCGGTAACATACCGACCGTCGGTAACATACCGACCGGCGGTAACATACCGACCGTCGGTAACATGCCGACCGTCGGTAACTTACCGACCGTCGGTAACATACCGACCGTCGGTAACATACCGACCGTCGGTAACATACCGACCGTCGGTAACATACTCGGAGTCGGTAACTTACCGACCGTCGGTAAATTACCGACCGTCGGTAACATACCGACCGGCGGTAACATACCGACCGTCGGTAACATGCCGACCGTCGGTAACTTACCGACCGTCGGTAACATACCGACCGTCGGTAACATACCGACCGTCGGTAACATACCGACCGTCGGTAACATACTCGGAGTCGGTAACTTACCGACCGTCGGTAAATTACCGACCGTCGGTAACATACCGACCGTCGGTAAATTACCGACCGTCGGTAACATACCGACCGTCGGTAACATACCGATCGTCGGTAACTTACCGACCGTCGGTAACATACGGACTGTCGGTAACATACCGACCGTCGGTAACATACCGACCGTCGGTAACACACCGACCGTCGGTTACATACCGACCGTCGGTAACATACAGACCGTCGGTAACTTACCGACCGTCGGTAACATACCGACCGTCGGTAACATGCCGACCGTCGGTAACATACTCACAGTCAGGAACTTACCGGCCGTCGGTAACATACCGACCGTCGGTAACATACCGACCGTCGGTAACTTACCGACCGTCGGTAACATACCGACCGTCGGTAACTTACCGACCGTCGGTAACATACCGACCGTCGGTAACATACCGACCGTCGGTAACATACCGACCGTCGGTAACATACCGACCGTCGGTAACATACCGACCGTCGGTAACGTACCGACCGTCGGTAACTTACCGACCGTCGGTAACTTACCGACCGTCGGTAACTTACCGACCGTCGGTCACATACCGACCGTCGGTAACATACCGACCGTCGGTAACATACCGACCGTCGGTAACATACCGACCGTCGGTAACATACCGACCGTCGGTAACATACCGACCGTCGGTAACATACCGACCGACGGTAACATACTCGGAGTCGGTAACTCACCGACCGTCGGTAACATACCGACCGTCGGTAACATACCGACCGTCGGTAACATACCGACCGTCGGTAACATACTCGGAGTCGGTAACTTACCGACCGTCGGTAAATTACCGACCGTCGGTAACATACCGACCGTCGGTAAATTACCGACCGTCGGTAACATACCGACCGTCGGTAACATACCGACCGTCGGTAACTTACCGACCGTCGGTAACATACGGACTGTCGGTAACATACCGACCGTCGGTAACATACCGACCGGCGGTAACATACCGACCGTCGGTAACATGCCGACCGTCGGTAACTTACCGACCGTCGGTAACATACCGACCGTCGGTAACATACCGACCGTCGGTAACATACCGACCGTCGGTAACATACTCGGAGTCGGTAACTTACCGACCGTCGGTAAATTACCGACCGTCGGTAACATACCGACCGTCGGTAAATTACCGACCGTCGGTAACATACCGACCGTCGGTAACATACCGATCGTCGGTAACTTACCGACCGTCGGTAACATACGGACTGTCGGTAACATACCGACCGTCGGTAACATACCGACCGTCGGTAACATACCGACCGTCGGTAACACACCGACCGTCGGTTACATACCGACCGTCGGTAACATACCGACCGTCGGTAACATACCGACCGTCGGTAACATACCGACCGTCGGTAACACACCGACCGTCGGTTACAAACCGACCGTCGGTAACTTACCGACCGTCGGTAACTTACCGACCGTCGGTAACAAACCGTCCGTCGGTAACATACCGACCGTCGATAACATACCGACCGTCGGTAACATACCGACCGTCGGTAACTTACCGACCGTCGGTATTATACCGACCGTCGGTAACATACCGACCGTCGGTAACATACCGACCGTCGG
This sequence comes from Macrophya alboannulata, assembly GCA_949628255.1. Taxonomy (NCBI): domain Eukaryota; kingdom Metazoa; phylum Arthropoda; class Insecta; order Hymenoptera; family Tenthredinidae; genus Macrophya; species Macrophya alboannulata. The sequence continues at coordinate 31,477,813 of OX451206.1, read as the reverse complement.
TAACATACCGACCGTCGGTAACATACCGACCGTCGGTAACACACCGACCGTCGGTAACATACTGACCGTCGGTAACTTACCGACCGTCGGTAACTTACCGACCGTCGGTAACATACTCGGAGTCGGTAACTTACCGACCGTCGGTAACACACCGACCGTCGGTAACATACCGACCGTCGGTAACATACCGACCGTCGGTAACTTACCGACCGTCGGTAACATACCGACCGTCGGTAACATACCGACCGTCGGTAACTTACCGACCGTCGGTAACATACAGACCGTCGGTAACTTACCGACCGTCGGTAACATACCGACCGTCGGTAACATGCCGACCGTCGGTAACATGCCGACCGTCGGTAACATACTCACAGTCAGGAACTTACCGGCCGTCGGTAACATACCGACCGTCGGTAACATACCGACCGTCGGTAACTTACCGACCGTCGGTAACATACCGACCGTCGGTAACTTACCGACCGTCGGTAACATACCGACCGTCGGTAACATACCGACCGTCGGTAACATACCGACCGTCGGTAACACACCGACCGTCGGTTACATACCGACCGTCGGTAACATACCGACCGTCGGTAACATACCGACCGTCGGTAACATACTCGGAGTCGGTAACTTACCGACCGTCGGTAAATTACCGACCGTCGGTAACATACCGACCGTCGGTAAATTACCGACCGTCGGTAACATACCGACCGTCGGTAACATACCGACCGTCGGTAACATACCGACCGTCGGTAACTTACCGACCGTCGGTAACATACGGACTGTCGGTAACATACCGACCGTCGGTAACATACCGACCGGCGGTAACATACCGACCGTCGGTAACATACTCGGAGTCGGTAACTTACCGACCGTCGGTAAATTACCGACCGTCGGTAACATACCGACCGTCGGTAAATTACTGACCGTCGGTAACATACCGACCGTCGGTAACATACCGATCGTCGGTAACTTACCGACCGTCAGTAACATACGGACTGTCGGTAACATACCGACCGTCGGTAACATACCGACCGTCAGTAACATACCGACCGTCGGTAACACACCGACCGTCGGTTACATACCGACCGTCGGTAACATACCGACCGTCGGTAACATACCGACCGTCGGTAACTTACCGACCGTCGGTAACTTACCGACCGTCGGTAACATACCGACCGTCGGTAACATACCGACTGTCGGTAACTTACCGACCGTCGGTAACATACCGACCGTCGGTGACATACCGACCGTCGGTAACATACCGACCGTCGGTAACACACCGACCGTCGGTTACAAACCGACCGTCGGTAACTTACCGACCGTCGGTAACTTACCGACCGTCGGTAACATACTCGGAGTCGGTAACTTACTGACCGTCGGTAACATACCGACCGTCGGTAACATACCGACCGTCGGTAACTTACCGACCGTCGGTCACATACCGACCGTCGGTAACATACCGACCGTCGGTAACATACCGACCGTCGGTAACATACCGACCGTCGGTAACATACCGACCGTCGGTAACATACCGACCGTCGGTAACATACCGACCGTCGGTAACATACCGACCGACGGTAACATACTCGGAGTCGGTAACTCACCGACCGTCGGTAACATACCGACCGTCGGTAACATACCGACCGTCGGTAACATACCGACCGTCGGTAACATACTCGGAGTCGGTAACTTACCGACCGTCGGTAAATTACCGACCGTCGGTAACATACCGACCGTCGGTAAATTACCGACCGTCGGTAACATACCGACCGTCGGTAACATACCGACCGTCGGTAACTTACCGACCGTCGGTAACATACGGACTGTCGGTAACATACCGACCGTCGGTAACATACCGACCGGCGGTAACATACCGACCGTCGGTAACATGCCGACCGTCGGTAACTTACCGACCGTCGGTAACATACCGACCGTCGGTAACATACCGACCGTCGGTAACATACCGACCGTCGGTAACATACTCGGAGTCGGTAACTTACCGACCGTCGGTAAATTACCGACCGTCGGTAACATACCGACCGTCGGTAAATTACCGACCGTCGGTAACATACCGACCGTCGGTAACATACCGATCGTCGGTAACTTACCGACCGTCGGTAACATACGGACTGTCGGTAACATACCGACCGTCGGTAACATACCGACCGTCGGTAACATACCGACCGTCGGTAACACACCGACCGTCGGTTACATACCGACCGTCGGTAACATACCGACCGTCGGTAACATACCGACCGTCGGTAACATACCGACCGTCGGTAACACACCGACCGTCGGTTACAAACCGACCGTCGGTAACTTACCGACCGTCGGTAACTTACCGACCGTCGGTAACAAACCGTCCGTCGGTAACATACCGACCGTCGATAACATACCGACCGTCGGTAACATACCGACCGTCGGTAACTTACCGACCGTCGGTATTATACCGACCGTCGGTAACATACCGACCGTCGGTAACATACCGACCGTCGGTAACATACCGACCGTCGGTAACATACCGACCGTCGGTAACACACCGACCGTCGGTAACATACTGACCGTCGGTAACTTACCGACCGTCGGTAACTTACCGACCGTCGGTAACATACTCGGAGTCGGTAACTTACCGACCGTCGGTAACACACCGACCGTCGGTAACATACCGACCGTCGGTAACATACCGACCGTCGGTAACTTACCGACCGTCGGTAACATACCGACCGTCGGTAACATACCGACCGTCGGTAACTTACCGACCGTCGGTAACATACAGACCGTCGGTAACTTACCGACCGTCGGTAACATACCGACCGTCGGTAACATGCCGACCGTCGGTAACATGCCGACCGTCGGTAACATACTCACAGTCAGGAACTTACCGGCCGTCGGTAACATACCGACCGTCGGTAACATACCGACCGTCGGTAACTTACCGACCGTCGGTAACATACCGACCGTCGGTAACTTACCGACCGTCGGTAACATACCGACCGTCGGTAACATACCGACCGTCGGTAACATACCGACCGTCGGTAACATACCGACCGTCGGTAACATACCGACCGTCGGTAACGTACCGACCGTCGGTAACTTACCGACCGTCGGTAACTTACCGACCGTCGGTAACTTACCGACCGTCGGTAACATACTCGGAGTCGGTAACTTACCGACCGTCGGTAACATACCGACCGTCGGTAACATACCGACCGTCGGTAACATACCGACCGTCGGTAACTTACCGACCGTCGGTAACATACCGACCGTCGGTAACATACCGACCGTCGGTAACTTACCGACCGTCGGTAACATACCGACCGTCGGTAACTTACCGACCGTCGGTAACATACCGACCGTCGGTAATTTACCGACCGTCGGTAACATACCAACCGTCGGTAACATACCGACTGTCGGTAACTTACCGACCGTCGGTAACATACCGACCGTCAGTAACATACCGACCGTCGGTAACATACCGACCGTCGGTAACACACCGACCGTCGGTTACATACCGACCGTCGGTAACATACCGACCGTCGGTAACATACCGACCGTCGGTAACATACCGACCGTCGGTAACATACCGACCGTCGGTAACATACCGAACGTCGGTAACATACTCGGAGTCGGTAACTTACCGACCGTCGGTAAATTACCGACCGTCGGTAACATACCGACCGTCGGTAAATTACCGACCGTCGGTAACATACCGACCGTCGGTAACATACCGACCGTCGGTAACTTACCGACCGTCGGTAACATACGGACTGTCGGTAACATACCGACCGTCGGTAACATACCGACCGGCGGTAACATACCGACCGTCGGTAACATACCGACCGTCGGTAACATACCGACCGTCGGTAACATACTCGGAGTCGGTAACTTACCGACCGTCGGTAAATTACCGACCGTCGGTAACATACCGACCGTCGGTAAATTACCGACCGTCGGTAACATACCGACCGTCGGTAACATACCGACCGTCGGTAACTTACCGACCGTCGGTAACATACGGACTGTCGGTAACATACCGACCGTCGGTAACATACCGACCGGCGGTAACATACCGACCGTCGGTAACATGCCGACCGTCGGTAACTTACCGACCGTCGGTAACATACCGACCGTCGGTAACATACCGACCGTCGGTAACATACCGACCGTCGGTAACATACTCGGAGTCGGTAACTTACCGACCGTCGGTAAATTACCGACCGTCGGTAACATACCGACCGTCGGTAAATTACCGACCGTCGGTAACATACCGACCGTCGGTAACATACCGATCGTCGGTAACTTACCGACCGTCGGTAACATACGGACTGTCGGTAACATACCGACCGTCGGTAACATACCGACCGTCGGTAACACACCGACCGTCGGTTACATACCGACCGTCGGTAACATACCGACCGTCGGTAACATACCGACCGTCGGTAACTTACCGACCGTCGGTAACTTACCGACCGTCGGTAACATACCGACCGTCGGTAACATACCGACTGTCGGTAACTTACCGACCGTTGGTAACATACCGACCGTCGGTAACATACCGACCGTCGGTAACATACCGACCGTCGGTAACACACCGACCGTCGGTTACAAACCGACCGTCGGTAACTTACCGACCGTCGGTAACTTACCGACCGTCGGTAACATACTCGGAGTCGGTAGCTTACCGACCGTCGGTAACATACCGACCGTCGGTAACATACCGACCGTCGGTAACTTACCGACCGTCGGTAACAAACCGTCCGTCGGTAACATACCGACCGTCGATAACATACCGACCGTCGGTAACATACCGACCGTCGGTAACTTACCGACCGTCGGTATTATACCGACCGTCGGTAACATACCGACCGTCGGTAACATACCGACCGTCGGTAACATACCGACCGTCGGTAACATACCGACCGTCGGTAACACACCGACCGTCGGTAACATACTGACCGTCGGTAACTTACCGACCGTCGGTAACTTACCGACCGTCGGTAACATACTCGGAGTCGGTAACTTACCGACCGTCGGTAACATACCGACCGTCGGTAACATACCGACCGTCGGTAACATACCGACCGTCGGTAACTTACCGACCGTCGGTAACATACCGACCGTCGGTAACATACCGACCGTCGGTAACTTACCGACCGTCGGTAACATACAGACCGTCGGTAACTTACCGACCGTCGGTAACATACCGACCGTCGGTAACATGCCGACCGTCGGTAACATACTCACAGTCAGGAACTTACCGACCGTCGGTAACATACCGACCGTCGGTAACATACCGACCGTCGGTAACATACCGACCGTCGGTAACATACCGACCGTCGGTAAATTACCGACCGTCGGTAACATACCGACCGTCGGTAACATACCGACCGTCGGTAACATACCGACCGTCGGTAACTTACCGACCGTCGGTAACATACCGACCGTCGGTAACATACCGACCGTCGGTAACGTACCGACCGTCGGTAACGTACCGACCGTCGGTAACGTACCGACCGTCGGTAACTTACCGACCGTCGGTAACTTACCGACCGTCGGTAACATACTCGGAGTCGGTAACTTACCGACCGTCGGTAACATACCGACCGTCGGTAACATACCGACTGTCGGTAACATACCGACCGTCGGTAACACACCGACCGTCGGTTACATACCGACCGTCGGTAACATACCGACCGTCGGTAACATACCGACCAACGGTAACATACTCGGAGTCGGTAACTTACCGACCGTCGGTAACATACCGACCGTCGGTAACATACCGACCGTCGGTAACATACCGACCGTCGGTAACTTACCGACCGTCGGTAACATACCGACCGTCGGTAACATACCGACCGTCGGTAACTTACCGACCGTCGGTAACATACCGACCGTCGGTAACTTACCGACCGTCGGTAACATACCGACCGTCGGTAATTTACCGACCGTCGGTAACATACCAACCGTCGGTAACATACCGACTGTCGGTAACTTACCGACCGTCGGTAACATACCGACCGTCAGTAACATACCGACCGTCGGTAACATACCGACCGTCGGTAACACACCGACCGTCGGTTACATACCGACCGTCGGTAACATACCGACCGTCGGTAACATACCGACCGTCGGTAACATACCGACCGTCGGTAACATACCGACCGTCGGTAACATACTCGGAGTCGGTAACTTACCGACCGTCGGTAAATTACCGACCGTCGGTAACATACCGACCGTCGGTAAATTACCGACCGTCGGTAACATACCGACCGTCGGTAACATACCGACCGTCGGTAACATACCGACCGTCGGTAACTTACCGACCGTCGGTAACATACGGACTGTCGGTAACATACCGACCGTCGGTAACATACCGACCGGCGGTAACATACCGACCGTCGGTAACATACCGACCGTCGGTAACATACCGACCGTCGGTAACATACTCGGAGTCGGTAACTTACCGACCGTCGGTAAATTACCGACCGTCGGTAACATACCGACCGTCGGTAAATTACCGATCGTCGGTAACATACCGACCGTCGGTAACATACCGACCGTCGGTAACTTACCGACCGTCGGTAACATACGGACTGTCGGTAACATACCGACCGTCGGTAACATACCGACCGGCGGTAACATACCGACCGTCGGTAACATGCCGACCGTCGGTAACTTACCGACCGTCGGTAACATACCGACCGTCGGTAACATACCGACCGTCGGTAACATACCGACCGTCGGTAACATACTCGGAGTCGGTAACTTACCGACCGTCGGTAAATTACCGACCGTCGGTAACATACCGACCGTCGGTAACACACCGACCGTCGGTTACATACCGACCGTCGGTAACATACCGACCGTCGGTAACATACCGACCGTCGGTAACTTACCGACCGTCGGTAACTTACCGACCGTCGGTAACATACCGACCGTCGGTAACATACCGACTGTCGGTAACTTACCGACCGTCGGTAACATACCGACCGTCGGTAACATACCGACCGTCGGTAACTTACCGACCGTCGGTAACTTACCGACCGTCGGTAACATACCGACCGTCGGTAACATACCGACTGTCGGTAACTTACCGACCGTCGGTAACATACCGACCGTCGGTAACATACCGACCGTCGGTAACATACCGACCGTCGGTAACACACCGACCGTCGGTTACAAACCGACCGTCGGTAACTTACCGACCGTCGGTAACTTACCGACCGTCGGTAACATACTCGGAGTCGGTAGCTTACCGACCGTCGGTAACATACCGACCGTCGGTAACATACCGACCGTCGGTAACTTACCGACCGTCGGTAACAAACCGTCCGTCGGTAACATACCGACCGTCGATAACATACCGACCGTCGGTAACATACCGACCGTCGGTAACTTACCGACCGTCGGTATTATACCGACCGTCGGTAACATACCGACCGTCGGTAACATACCGACCGTCGGTAACATACCGACCGTCGGTAACATACCGACCGTCGGTAACACACCGACCGTCGGTAACATACTGACCGTCGGTAACTTACCGACCGTCGGTAACTTACCGACCGTCGGTAACATACTCGGAGTCGGTAACTTACCGACCGTCGGTAACATACCGACCGTCGGTAACATACCGACCGTCGGTAACATACCGACCGTCGGTAACTTACCGACCGTCGGTAACATACCGACCGTCGGTAACATACCGACCGTCGGTAACTTACCGACCGTCGGTAACATACAGACCGTCGGTAACTTACCGACCGTCGGTAACATACCGACCGTCGGTAACATGCCGACCGTCGGTAACATACTCACAGTCAGGAACTTACCGGCCGTCGGTAACATACCGACCGTCGGTAACATACCGACCGTCGGTAACTTACCGACCGTCGGTAACATACCGACCGTCGGTAACTTACCGACCGTCGGTAACATACCGACCGTCGGTAACATACCGACCGTCGGTAACATACCGACCGTCGGTAAATTACCGACCGTCGGTAACATACCGACCGTCGGTAACATACCGACCGTCGGTAACATACCGACCGTCGGTAACTTACCGACCGTCGGTAACATACCGACCGTCGGTAACATACCGACCGTCGGTAACGTACCGACCGTCGGTAACGTACCGACCGTCGGTAACGTACCGACCGTCGGTAACTTACCGACCGTCGGTAACTTACCGACCGTCGGTAACATACTCGGAGTCGGTAACTTACCGACCGTCGGTAACATACCGACCGTCGGTAACATACCGACCGTCGGTAACATACCGACCGTCGGTAACACACCGACCGTCGGTTACATACCGACCGTCGGTAACATACCGACCAACGGTAACATACTCGGAGTCGGTAACTTACCGACCGTCGGTAAATTACCGACCGTCGGTAACATACCGACCGTCGGTAAATTACCGACCGTCGGTAACATACCGACCGTCGGTAACATACCGACCGTCGGTAACTTACCGACCGTCGGTAACATACGGACTGTCGGTAACATACCGACCGTCGGTAACATACCGACCGGCGGTAACATACCGACCGTCGGTAACATGCCGACCGTCGGTAACTTACCGACCGTCGGTAACATACCGACCGTCGGTAACATACCGACCGTCGGTAACATACCGACCGTCGGTAACATACTCGGAGTCGGTAACTTACCGACCGTCGGTAAATTACCGACCGTCGGTAACATACCGACCGTCGGTAAATTACCGACCGTCGGTAACATACCGACCGTCGGTAACATACCGATCGTCGGTAACTTACCGACCGTCGGTAACATACGGACTGTCGGTAACATACCGACCGTCGGTAACATACCGACCGTCGGTAACACACCGACCGTCGGTTACATACCGACCGTCGGTAACATACAGACCGTCGGTAACTTACCGACCGTCGGTAACATACCGACCGTCGGTAACATGCCGACCGTCGGTAACATACTCACAGTCAGGAACTTACCGGCCGTCGGTAACATACCGACCGTCGGTAACATACCGACCGTCGGTAACTTACCGACCGTCGGTAACATACCGACCGTCGGTAACTTACCGACCGTCGGTAACATACCGACCGTCGGTAACATACCGACCGTCGGTAACATACCGACCGTCGGTAACATACCGACCGTCGGTAACATACCGACCGTCGGTAACGTACCGACCGTCGGTAACTTACCGACCGTCGGTAACATACTCGGAGTCGGTAACTTACCGACCGTCGGTAACATACCGACCGTCGGTAACATACCGACCGTCGGTAACATACCGACCGTCGGTAACTTACCGACCGTCGGTAACATACCGACCGTCGGTAACATACCGACCGTCGGTAACTTACCGACCGTCGGTAACATACCGACCGTCGGTAACTTACCGACCGTCGGTAACATACCGACCGTCGGTAATTTACCGACCGTCGGTAACATACCGACCGTCGGTAACATACCGACTGTCGGTAACTTACCGACCGTCGGTAACATACCGACCGTCGGTAACATACCGACCGTCGGTAACATACCGACCGTCGGTAACACACCGACCGTCGGTTACATACCGACCGTCGGTAACATACCGACCGTCGGTAACATACCGACCGTCGGTAACATACTCGGAGTCGGTAACTTACCGACCGTCGGTAAATTACCGACCGTCGGTAACATACCGACCGTCGGTAAATTACCGACCGTCGGTAACATACCGACCGTCGGTAACATACCGACCGTCGGTAACATACCGACCGTCGGTAACTTACCGACCGTCGGTAACATACGGACTGTCGGTAACATACCGACCGTCGGTAACATACCGACCGGCGGTAACATACCGACCGTCGGTAACATACTCGGAGTCGGTAACTTACCGACCGTCGGTAAATTACCGACCGTCGGTAACATACCGACCGTCGGTAAATTACTGACCGTCGGTAACATACCGACCGTCGGTAACATACCGATCGTCGGTAACTTACCGACCGTCAGTAACATACGGACTGTCGGTGACATACCGACCGTCGGTAACATACCGACCGTCGGTAACATACCGACCGTCGGTAACACACCGACCGTCGGTTACATACCGACCGTCGGTAACATACCGACCGTCGGTAACATACCGACCGTCGGTAACTTACCGACCGTCGGTAACTTACCGACCGTCGGTAACATACCGACCGTCGGTAACATACCGACTGTCGGTAACTTACCGACCGTCGGTAACATACCGACCGTCGGTAACATACCGACCGTCGGTAACATACCGACCGTCGGTAACACACCGACCGTCGGTTACAAACCGACCGTCGGTAACTTACCGACCGTCGGTAACTTACCGACCGTCGGTAACATACTCGGAGTCGGTAACTTACTGACCGTCGGTAACATACCGACCGTCGGTAACATACCGACCGTCGGTAACTTACCGACCGTCGGTCACATACCGACCGTCGGTAACATACCGACCGTCGGTAACATACCGACCGTCGGTAACATACCGACCGTCGGTAACATACCGACCGTCGGTAACATACCGACCGTCGGTAACATACCGACCGTCGGTAACATACCGACCGTCGGTAACATACCGACCGACGGTAACATACTCGGAGTCGGTAACTCACCGACCGTCGGTAACATACCGACCGTCGGTAACATACCGACCGTCGGTAACATACCGACCGTCGGTAACATACCGACCGTCGGTAACATACTCGGAGTCGGTAACTTACCGACCGTCGGTAAATTACCGACCGTCGGTAACATACCGACCGTCGGTAAATTACCGACCGTCGGTAACATACCGACCGTCGGTAACATACCGACCGTCGGTAACTTACCGACCGTCGGTAACATACGGACTGTCGGTAACATACCGACCGTCGGTAACATACCGACCGGCGGTAACATACCGACCGTCGGTAACATGCCGACCGTCGGTAACTTACCGACCGTCGGTAACATACCGACCGTCGGTAACATACCGACCGTCGGTAACATACTCGGAGTCGGTAACTTACCGACCGTCGGTAAATTACCGACCGTCGGTAACATACCGACCGTCGGTAAATTACCGACCGTCGGTAACATACCGACCGTCGGTAACATACCGATCGTCGGTAACTTACCGACCGTCGGTAACATACGGACTGTCGGTAACATACCGACCGTCGGTAACATACCGACCGTCGGTAACATACCGACCGTCGGTAACACACCGACCGTCGGTTACATACCGACCGTCGGTAACATACCGACCGTCGGTAACATACCGACCGTCGGTAACTTACCGACCGTCGGTAACTTACCGACCGTCGGTAACATACCGACCGTCGGTAACATACCGACTGTCGGTAACTTACCGACCGTCGGTAACATACCGACCGTCGGTAACATACCGACCGTCGGTAACATACCGACCGTCGGTAACATACCGACCGTCGGTAACTTACCGACCGTCGGTATTATACCGACCGTCGGTAACATACCGACCGTCGGTAACATACCGACCGTCGGTAACATACCGACCGTCGGTAACATACCGACCGTCGGTAACACACCGACCGTCGGTAACATACTGACCGTCGGTAACTTACCGACCGTCGGTAACTTACCGACCGTCGGTAACATACTCGGAGTCGGTAACTTACCGACCGTCGGTAACATACCGACCGTCGGTAACATACCGACCGTCGGTAACATACCGACCGTCGGTAACTTACCGACCGTCGGTAACATACCGACCGTCGGTAACATACCGACCGTCGGTAACTTACCGACCGTCGGTAACATACAGACCGTCGGTAACTTACCGACCGTCGGTAACATACCGACCGTCGGTAACATGCCGACCGTCGGTAACATACTCACAGTCAGGAACTTACCGGCCGTCGGTAACATACCGACCGTCGGTAACATACCGACCGTCGGTAACTTACCGACCGTCGGTAACATACCGACCGTCGGTAACTTACCGACCGTCGGTAACATACCGACCGTCGGTAACATACCGACCGTCGGTAACATACCGACCGTCGGTAACATACCGACCGTCGGTAACATACCGACCGTCGGTAACGTACCGACCGTCGGTAACTTACCGACCGTCGGTAACTTACCGACCGTCGGTAACTTACCGACCGTCGGTAACATACTCGGAGTCGGTAACTTACCGACCGTCGGTAACATACCGACCGTCGGTAACATACCGACCGTCGGTAACATACCGACCGTCGGTAACTTACCGACCGTCGGTAACATACCGACCGTCGGTAACATACCGACCGTCGGTAACTTACCGACCGTCGGTAAATTACCGACCGTCGGTAACATACCGACCGTCGGTAAATTACCGACCGTCGGTAACATACCGACCGTCGGTAACATACCGACCGTCGGTAACTTACCGACCGTCGGTAACATACGGACTGTCGGTAACATACCGACCGTCGGTAACATACCGACCGGCGGTAACATACCGACCGTCGGTAACATGCCGACCGTCGGTAACTTACCGACCGTCGGTAACATACCGACCGTCGGTAACATACCGACCGTCGGTAACATACCGACCGTCGGTAACATACTCGGAGTCGGTAACTTACCGACCGTCGGTAAATTACCGACCGTCGGTAACATACCGACCGTCGGTAAATTACCGACCGTCGGTAACATACCGACCGTCGGTAACATACCGATCGTCGGTAACTTACCGACCGTCGGTAACATACGGACTGTCGGTAACATACCGACCGTCGGTAACATACCGACCGTCGGTAACACACCGACCGTCGGTTACATACCGACCGTCGGTAACATACAGACCGTCGGTAACTTACCGACCGTCGGTAACATACCGACCGTCGGTAACATGCCGACCGTCGGTAACATACTCACAGTCAGGAACTTACCGGCCGTCGGTAACATACCGACCGTCGGTAACATACCGACCGTCGGTAACTTACCGACCGTCGGTAACATACCGACCGTCGGTAACTTACCGACCGTCGGTAACATACCGACCGTCGGTAACATACCGACCGTCGGTAACATACCGACCGTCGGTAACATACCGACCGTCGGTAACATACCGACCGTCGGTAACGTACCGACCGTCGGTAACTTACCGACCGTCGGTAACATACTCGGAGTCGGTAACTTACCGACCGTCGGTAACATACCGACCGTCGGTAACATACCGACCGTCGGTAACATACCGACCGTCGGTAACTTACCGACCGTCGGTAACATACCGACCGTCGGTAACATACCGACCGTCGGTAACTTACCGACCGTCGGTAACATACCGACCGTCGGTAACGTACCGACCGTCGGTAACTTACCGACCGTCGGTAACATACTCGGAGTCGGTAACTTACCGACCGTCGGTAACATACCGACCGTCGGTAACATACCGACCGTCGGTAACATACCGACCGTCGGTAACTTACCGACCGTCGGTAACATACGGACTGTCGGTAACATACCGACCGTCGGTAACATACCGACCGGCGGTAACATACCGACCGTCGGTAACATGCCGACCGTCGGTAACTTACCGACCGTCGGTAACATACCGACCGTCGGTAACATACCGACCGTCGGTAACATACCGACCGTCGGTAACATACTCGGAGTCGGTAACTTACCGACCGTCGGTAAATTACCGACCGTCGGTAACATACCGACCGTCGGTAAATTACCGACCGTCGGTAACATACCGACCGTCGGTAACATACCGATCGTCGGTAACTTACCGACCGTCGGTAACATACGGACTGTCGGTAACATACCGACCGTCGGTAACATACCGACCGTCGGTAACACACCGACCGTCGGTTACATACCGACCGTCGGTAACATACAGACCGTCGGTAACTTACCGACCGTCGGTAACATACCGACCGTCGGTAACATGCCGACCGTCGGTAACATACTCACAGTCAGGAACTTACCGGCCGTCGGTAACATACCGACCGTCGGTAACATACCGACCGTCGGTAACTTACCGACCGTCGGTAACATACCGACCGTCGGTAACTTACCGACCGTCGGTAACATACCGACCGTCGGTAACATACCGACCGTCGGTAACATACCGACCGTCGGTAACATACCGACCGTCGGTAACATACCGACCGTCGGTAACGTACCGACCGTCGGTAACTTACCGACCGTCGGTAACATACTCGGAGTCGGTAACTTACCGACCGTCGGTAACATACCGACCGTCGGTAACATACCGACCGTCGGTAACATACCGACCGTCGGTAACTTACCGACCGTCGGTAACATACCGACCGTCGGTAACATACCGACCGTCGGTAACTTACCGACCGTCGGTAACATACCGACCGTCGGTAACTTACCGACCGTCGGTAACATACCGACCGTCGGTAATTTACCGACCGTCGGTAACATACCGACCGTCGGTAACATACCGACTGTCGGTAACTTACCGACCGTCGGTAACATACCGACCGTCGGTAACATACCGACCGTCGGTAACATACCGACCGTCGGTAACACACCGACCGTCGGTTACATACCGACCGTCGGTAACATACCGACCGTCGGTAACATACCGACCGTCGGTAACATACTCGGAGTCGGTAACTTACCGACCGTCGGTAAATTACCGATCGTCGGTAACATACCGACCGTCGGTAAATTACCGACCGTCGGTAACATACCGACCGTCGGTAACATACCGACCGTCGGTAACATACCGACCGTCGGTAACTTACCGACCGTCGGTAACATACGGACTGTCGGTAACATACCGACCGTCGGTAACATACCGACCGGCGGTAACATACCGACCGTCGGTAACATACTCGGAGTCGGTAACTTACCGACCGTCGGTAAATTACCGACCGTCGGTAACATACCGACCGTCGGTAAATTACTGACCGTCGGTAACATACCGACCGTCGGTAACATACCGATCGTCGGTAACTTACCGACCGTCAGTAACATACGGACTGTCGGTGACATACCGACCGTCGGTAACATACCGACCGTCGGTAACATACCGACCGTCGGTAACACACCGACCGTCGGTTACATACCGACCGTCGGTAACATACCGACCGTCGGTAACATACCGACCGTCGGTAACTTACCGACCGTCGGTAACTTACCGACCGTCGGTAACATACCGACCGTCGGTAACATACCGACTGTCGGTAACTTACCGACCGTCGGTAACATACCGACCGTCGGTAACATACCGACCGTCGGTAACATACCGACCGTCGGTAACACACCGACCGTCGGTAACACACCGACCGTCGGTTACAAACCGACCGTCGGTAACTTACCGACCGTCGGTAACTTACCGACCGTCGGTAACATACTCGGAGTCGGTAACTTACTGACCGTCGGTAACATACCGACCGTCGGTAACATACCGACCGTCGGTAACTTACCGACCGTCGGTCACATACCGACCGTCGGTAACATACCGACCGTCGGTAACATACCGACCGTCGGTAACATACCGACCGTCGGTAACATACCGACCGTCGGTAACATACCGACCGTCGGTAACATACCGACCGACGGTAACATACTCGGAGTCGGTAACTCACCGACCGTCGGTAACATACCGACCGTCGGTAACATACCGACCGTCGGTAACATACCGACCGTCGGTAACATACCGACCGTCGGTAACATACTCGGAGTCGGTAACTTACCGACCGTCGGTAAATTACCGACCGTCGGTAACATACCGACCGTCGACAAATTACCGACCGTCGGTAACATACCGACCGTCGGTAACATACCGACCGTCGGTAACTTACCGACCGTCGGTAACATACGGACTGTCGGTAACATACCGACCGTCGGTAACATACCGACCGGCGGTAACATACCGACCGTCGGTAACATGCCGACCGTCGGTAACTTACCGACCGTCGGTAACATACCGACCGTCGGTAACATACCGACCGTCGGTAACATACTCGGAGTCGGTAACTTACCGACCGTCGGTAAATTACCGACCGTCGGTAACATACCGACCGTCGGTAAATTACCGACCGTCGGTAACATACCGACCGTCGGTAACATACCGATCGTCGGTAACTTACCGACCGTCGGTAACATACGGACTGTCGGTAACATACCGACCGTCGGTAACATACCGACCGTCGGTAACTTACCGACCGTCGGTAACATACCGACCGTCGGTAACATACCGACCGTCGGTAACATACCGACCGTCGGTAACACACCGACCGTCGGTTACAAACCGACCGTCGGTAACTTACCGACCGTCGGTAACTTACCGACCGTCGGTAACATACTCGGAGTCGGTAGCTTACCGACCGTCGGTAACATACCGACCGTCGGTAACATACCGACCGTCGGTAACTTACCGACCGTCGGTAACAAACCGTCCGTCGGTAACATACCGACCGTCGATAACATACCGACCGTCGGTAACTTACCGACCGTCGGTATTATACCGACCGTCGGTAACATACCGACCGTCGGTAACATACCGACCGTCGGTAACATACCGACCGTCGGTAACATACCGACCGTCGGTAACACACCGACCGTCGGTAACATACTGACCGTCGGTAACTTACCGACCGTCGGTAACTTACCGACCGTCGGTAACATACCGACCGTCGGTAACATACCGACCGTCGGTAACATACCGACCGTCGGTAACTTACCGACCGTCGGTAACATACCGACCGTCGGTAACATACCGACCGTCGGTAACTTACCGACCGTCGGTAACATACAGACCGTCGGTAACTTACCGACCGTCGGTAACATACCGACCGTCGGTAACATGCCGACCGTCGGTAACATACTCACAGTCAGGAACTTACCGGCCGTCGGTAACATACCGACCGTCGGTAACATACCGACCGTCGGTAACTTACCGACCGTCGGTAACATACCGACCGTCGGTAACTTACCGACCGTCGGTAACATACCGACCGTCGGTAACATACCGACCGTCGGTAACATACCGACCGTCGGTAACGTACCGACCGTCGGTAACGTACCGACCGTCGGTAACGTACCGACCGTCGGTAACTTACCGACCGTCGGTAACTTACCGACCGTCGGTAACATACTCGGAGTCGGTAACTTACCGACCGTCGGTAACATACCGACCGTCGGTAACATACCGACCGTCGGTAACATACCGACCGTCGGTAACACACCGACCGTCGGTTACATACCGACCGTCGGTAACATACCGACCAACGGTAACATACTCGGAGTCGGTAACTTACCGACCGTCGGTAAATTACCGACCGTCGGTAACATACCGACCGTCGGTAAATTACCGACCGTCGGTAACATACCGACCGTCGGTAACATACCGACCGTCGGTAACTTACCGACCGTCGGTAACATACGGACTGTCGGTAACATACCGACCGTCGGTAACATACCGACCGGCGGTAACATACCGACCGTCGGTAACATGCCGACCGTCGGTAACTTACCGACCGTCGGTAACATACCGACCGTCGGTAACATACCGACCGTCGGTAACATACCGACCGTCGGTAACATACTCGGAGTCGGTAACTTACCGACCGTCGGTAAATTACCGACCGTCGGTAACATACCGACCGTCGGTAAATTACCGACCGTCGGTAACATACCGACCGTCGGTAACATACCGATCGTCGGTAACTTACCGACCGTCGGTAACATACGGACTGTCGGTAACATACCGACCGTCGGTAACATACCGACCGTCGGTAACACACCGACCGTCGGTTACATACCGACCGTCGGTAACATACAGACCGTCGGTAACTTACCGACCGTCGGTAACATACCGACCGTCGGTAACATGCCGACCGTCGGTAACATACTCACAGTCAGGAACTTACCGGCCGTCGGTAACATACCGACCGTCGGTAACATACCGACCGTCGGTAACTTACCGACCGTCGGTAACATACCGACCGTCGGTAACTTACCGACCGTCGGTAACATACCGACCGTCGGTAACATACCGACCGTCGGTAACATACCGACCGTCGGTAACATACCGACCGTCGGTAACATACCGACCGTCGGTAACGTACCGACCGTCGGTAACTTACCGACCGTCGGTAACATACTCGGAGTCGGTAACTTACCGACCGTCGGTAACATACCGACCGTCGGTAACATACCGACCGTCGGTAACATACCGACCGTCGGTAACTTACCGACCGTCGGTAACATACCGACCGTCGGTAACATACCGACCGTCGGTAACTTACCGACCGTCGGTAACATACCGACCGTCGGTAACTTACCGACCGTCGGTAACATACCGACCGTCGGTAATTTACCGACCGTCGGTAACATACCGACCGTCGGTAACATACCGACTGTCGGTAACTTACCGACCGTCGGTAACATACCGACCGTCGGTAACATACCGACCGTCGGTAACATACCGACCGTCGGTAACACACCGACCGTCGGTTACATACCGACCGTCGGTAACATACCGACCGTCGGTAACATACCGACCGTCGGTAACATACTCGGAGTCGGTAACTTACCGACCGTCGGTAAATTACCGACCGTCGGTAACATACCGACCGTCGGTAAATTACCGACCGTCGGTAACATACCGACCGTCGGTAACATACCGACCGTCGGTAACATACCGACCGTCGGTAACTTACCGACCGTCGGTAACATACGGACTGTCGGTAACATACCGACCGTCGGTAACATACCGACCGGCGGTAACATACCGACCGTCGGTAACATACTCGGAGTCGGTAACTTACCGACCGTCGGTAAATTACCGACCGTCGGTAACATACCGACCGTCGGTAAATTACTGACCGTCGGTAACATACCGACCGTCGGTAACATACCGATCGTCGGTAACTTACCGACCGTCAGTAACATACGGACTGTCGGTGACATACCGACCGTCGGTAACATACCGACCGTCGGTAACATACCGACCGTCGGTAACACACCGACCGTCGGTTACATACCGACCGTCGGTAACATACCGACCGTCGGTAACATACCGACCGTCGGAAACTTACCGACCGTCGGTAACTTACCGACCGTCGGTAACATACCGACCGTCGGTAACATACCGACTGTCGGTAACTTACCGACCGTCGGTAACATACCGACCGTCGGTAACATACCGACCGTCGGTAACATACCGACCGTCGGTAACACACCGACCGTCGGTTACAAACCGACCGTCGGTAACTTACCGACCGTCGGTAACTTACCGACCGTCGGTAACATACTCGGAGTCGGTAACTTACTGACCGTCGGTAACATACCGACCGTCGGTAACATACCGACCGTCGGTAACTTACCGACCGTCGGTCACATACCGACCGTCGGTAACATACCGACCGTCGGTAACATACCGACCGTCGGTAACATACCGACCGTCGGTAACATACCGACCGTCGGTAACATACCGACCGTCGGTAACATACCGACCGTCGGTAACATACCGACCGACGGTAACATACTCGGAGTCGGTAACTCACCGACCGTCGGTAACATACCGACCGTCGGTAACATACCGACCGTCGGTAACATACCGACCGTCGGTAACATACCGACCGTCGGTAACATACTCGGAGTCGGTAACTTACCGACCGTCGGTAAATTACCGACCGTCGGTAACATACCGACCGTCGGTAAATTACCGACCGTCGGTAACATACCGACCGTCGGTAACATACCGACCGTCGGTAACTTACCGACCGTCGGTAACATACGGACTGTCGGTAACATACCGACCGTCGGTAACATACCGACCGGCGGTAACATACCGACCGTCGGTAACATGCCGACCGTCGGTAACTTACCGACCGTCGGTAACATACCGACCGTCGGTAACATACCGACCGTCGGTAACATACTCGGAGTCGGTAACTTACCGACCGTCGGTAAATTACCGACCGTCGGTAACATACCGACCGTCGGTAAATTACCGACCGTCGGTAACATACCGACCGTCGGTAACATACCGATCGTCGGTAACTTACCGACCGTCGGTAACATACGGACTGTCGGTAACATACCGACCGTCGGTAACATACCGACCGTCGGTAACATACCGACCGTCGGTAACACACCGACCGTCGGTTACATACCGACCGTCGGTAACATACCGACCGTCGGTAACATACCGACCGTCGGTAACTTACCGACCGTCGGTAACTTACCGACCGTCGGTAACATACCGACCGTCGGTAACATACCGACTGTCGGTAACTTACCGACCGTCGGTAACATACCGACCGTCGGTAACATACCGACCGTCGGTAACATACCGACCGTCGGTAACACACCGACCGTCGGTTACAAACCGACCGTCGGTAACTTACCGACCGTCGGTAACTTACCGACCGTCGGTAACAAACCGTCCGTCGGTAACATACCGACCGTCGATAACATACCGACCGTCGGTAACATACCGACCGTCGGTAACTTACCGACCGTCGGTATTATACCGACCGTCGGTAACATACCGACCGTCGGTAACATACCGACCGTCGGTAACATACCGACCGTCGGTAACATACCGACCGTCGGTAACACACCGACCGTCGGTAACATACTGACCGTCGGTAACTTACCGACCGTCGGTAACTTACCGACCGTCGGTAACATACTCGGAGTCGGTAACTTACCGACCGTCGGTAACATACCGACCGTCGGTAACATACCGACCGTCGGTAACATACCGACCGTCGGTAACTTACCGACCGTCGGTAACATACCGACCGTCGGTAACATACCGACCGTCGGTAACTTACCGACCGTCGGTAACATACAGACCGTCGGTAACTTACCGACCGTCGGTAACATACCGACCGTCGGTAACATGCCGACCGTCGGTAACATACTCACAGTCAGGAACTTACCGGCCGTCGGTAACATACCGACCGTCGGTAACATACCGACCGTCGGTAACTTACCGACCGTCGGTAACATACCGACCGTCGGTAACTTACCGACCGTCGGTAACATACCGACCGTCGGTAACATACCGACCGTCGGTAACATACCGACCGTCGGTAACATACCGACCGTCGGTAACGTACCGACCGTCGGTAACTTACCGACCGTCGGTAACTTACCGACCGTCGGTAACTTACCGACCGTCGGTAACATACTCGGAGTCGGTAACTTACCGACCGTCGGTAACATACCGACCGTCGGTAACATACCGACCGTCGGTAACATACCGACCGTCGGTAACTTACCGACCGTCGGTAACATACCGACCGTCGGTAACATACCGACCGTCGGTAACTTACCGACCGTCGGTAAATTACCGACCGTCGGTAACATACCGACCGTCGGTAAATTACCGACCGTCGGTAACATACCGACCGTCGGTAACATACCGACCGTCGGTAACTTACCGACCGTCGGTAACATACGGACTGTCGGTAACATACCGACCGTCGGTAACATACCGACCGGCGGTAACATACCGACCGTCGGTAACATGCCGACCGTCGGTAACTTACCGACCGTCGGTAACATACCGACCGTCGGTAACATACCGACCGTCGGTAACATACCGACCGTCGGTAACATACTCGGAGTCGGTAACTTACCGACCGTCGGTAAATTACCGACCGTCGGTAACATACCGACCGTCGGTAAATTACCGACCGTCGGTAACATACCGACCGTCGGTAACATACCGATCGTCGGTAACTTACCGACCGTCGGTAACATACGGACTGTCGGTAACATACCGACCGTCGGTAACATACCGACCGTCGGTAACACACCGACCGTCGGTTACATACCGACCGTCGGTAACATACAGACCGTCGGTAACTTACCGACCGTCGGTAACATACCGACCGTCGGTAACATGCCGACCGTCGGTAACATACTCACAGTCAGGAACTTACCGGCCGTCGGTAACATACCGACCGTCGGTAACATACCGACCGTCGGTAACTTACCGACCGTCGGTAACATACCGACCGTCGGTAACTTACCGACCGTCGGTAACATACCGACCGTCGGTAACATACCGACCGTCGGTAACATACCGACCGTCGGTAACATACCGACCGTCGGTAACATACCGACCGTCGGTAACGTACCGACCGTCGGTAACTTACCGACCGTCGGTAACATACTCGGAGTCGGTAACTTACCGACCGTCGGTAACATACCGACCGTCGGTAACATACCGACCGTCGGTAACTTACCGACCGTCGGTAACATACCGACCGTCGGTAACATACCGACCGTCGGTAACTTACCGACCGTCGGTAACATACCGACCGTCGGTAACTTACCGACCGTCGGTAACATACCGACCGTCGGTAATTTACCGACCGTCGGTAACATACCGACCGTCGGTAACATACCGACTGTCGGTAACTTACCGACCGTCGGTAACATACCGACCGTCGGTAACATACCGACCGTCGGTAACATACCGACCGTCGGTAACACACCGACCGTCGGTTACATACCGACCGTCGGTAACATACCGACCGTCGGTAACATACCGACCGTCGGTAACATACTCGGAGTCGGTAACTTACCGACCGTCGGTAAATTACCGACCGTCGGTAACATACCGACCGTCGGTAAATTACCGACCGTCGGTAACATACCGACCGTCGGTAACATACCGACCGTCGGTAACATACCGACCGTCGGTAACTTACCGACCGTCGGTAACATACGGACTGTCGGTAACATACCGACCGTCGGTAACATACCGACCGGCGGTAACATACCGACCGTCGGTAACATACTCGGAGTCGGTAACTTACCGACCGTCGGTAAATTACCGACCGTCGGTAACATACCGACCGTCGGTAAATTACTGACCGTCGGTAACATACCGACCGTCGGTAACATACCGATCGTCGGTAACTTACCGACCGTCAGTAACATACGGACTGTCGGTGACATACCGACCGTCGGTAACATACCGACCGTCGGTAACATACCGACCGTCGGTAACACACCGACCGTCGGTTACATACCGACCGTCGGTAACATACCGACCGTCGGTAACATACCGACCGTCGGTAACTTACCGACCGTCGGTAACTTACCGACCGTCGGTAACATACCGACCGTCGGTAACATACCGACTGTCGGTAACTTACCGACCGTCGGTAACATACCGACCGTCGGTAACATACCGACCGTCGGTAACATACCGACCGTCGGTAACACACCGACCGTCGGTTACAAACCGACCGTCGGTAACTTACCGACCGTCGGTAACTTACCGACCGTCGGTAACATACTCGGAGTCGGTAACTTACTGACCGTCGGTAACATACCGACCGTCGGTAACATACCGACCGTCGGTAACTTACCGACCGTCGGTCACATACCGACCGTCGGTAACATACCGACCGTCGGTAACATACCGACCGTCGGTAACATACCGACCGTCGGTAACATACCGACCGTCGGTAACATACCGACCGTCGGTAACATACCGACCGACGGTAACATACTCGGAGTCGGTAACTCACCGACCGTCGGTAACATACCGACCGTCGGTAACATACCGACCGTCGGTAACATACCGACCGTCGGTAACATACCGACCGTCGGTAACATACTCGGAGTCGGTAACTTACCGACCGTCGGTAAATTACCGACCGTCGGTAACATACCGACCGTCGGTAAATTACCGACCGTCGGTAACATACCGACCGTCGGTAACATACCGACCGTCGGTAACTTACCGACCGTCGGTAACATACGGACTGTCGGTAACATACCGACCGTCGGTAACATACCGACCGGCGGTAACATACCGACCGTCGGTAACATGCCGACCGTCGGTAACTTACCGACCGTCGGTAACATACCGACCGTCGGTAACATACCGACCGTCGGTAACATACTCGGAGTCGGTAACTTACCGACCGTCGGTAAATTACCGACCGTCGGTAACATACCGACCGTCGGTAAATTACCGACCGTCGGTAACATACCGACCGTCGGTAACATACCGATCGTCGGTAACTTACCGACCGTCGGTAACATACGGACTGTCGGTAACATACCGACCGTCGGTAACATACCGACCGTCGGTAACATACCGACCGTCGGTAACACACCGACCGTCGGTTACATACCGACCGTCGGTAACATACCGACCGTCGGTAACATACCGACCGTCGGTAACTTACCGACCGTCGGTAACTTACCGACCGTCGGTAACATACCGACCGTCGGTAACATACCGACTGTCGGTAACTTACCGACCGTCGGTAACATACCGACCGTCGGTAACATACCGACCGTCGGTAACATACCGACCGTCGGTAACACACCGACCGTCGGTTACAAACCGACCGTCGGTAACTTACCGACCGTCGGTAACTTACCGACCGTCGGTAACAAACCGTCCGTCGGTAACATACCGACCGTCGATAACATACCGACCGTCGGTAACATACCGACCGTCGGTAACTTACCGACCGTCGGTATTATACCGACCGTCGGTAACATACCGACCGTCGGTAACATACCGACCGTCGGTAACATACCGACCGTCGGTAACATACCGACCGTCGGTAACACACCGACCGTCGGTAACATACTGACCGTCGGTAACTTACCGACCGTCGGTAACTTACCGACCGTCGGTAACATACTCGGAGTCGGTAACTTACCGACCGTCGGTAACATACCGACCGTCGGTAACATACCGACCGTCGGTAACATACCGACCGTCGGTAACTTACCGACCGTCGGTAACATACCGACCGTCGGTAACATACCGACCGTCGGTAACTTACCGACCGTCGGTAACATACAGACCGTCGGTAACTTACCGACCGTCGGTAACATACCGACCGTCGGTAACATGCCGACCGTCGGTAACATACTCACAGTCAGGAACTTACCGGCCGTCGGTAACATACCGACCGTCGGTAACATACCGACCGTCGGTAACTTACCGACCGTCGGTAACATACCGACCGTCGGTAACTTACCGACCGTCGGTAACATACCGACCGTCGGTAACATACCGACCGTCGGTAACATACCGACCGTCGGTAACATACCGACCGTCGGTAACATACCGACCGTCGGTAACGTACCGACCGTCGGTAACTTACCGACCGTCGGTAACTTACCGACCGTCGGTAACTTACCGACCGTCGGTAACATACTCGGAGTCGGTAACTTACCGACCGTCGGTAACATACCGACCGTCGGTAACATACCGACCGTCGGTAACATACCGACCGTCGGTAACATACCGACCGTCGGTAACTTACCGACCGTCGGTAACATACCGACCGTCGGTAACATACCGACCGTCGGTAACTTACCGACCGTCGGTAACATACCGACCGTCGGTAACTTACCGACCGTCGGTAACATACCGACCGTCGGTAATTTACCGACCGTCGGTAACATACCAACCGTCGGTAACATACCGACTGTCGGTAACTTACCGACCGTCGGTAACATACCGACCGTCAGTAACATACCGACCGTCGGTAACACACCGACCGTCGGTAACACACCGACCGTCGGTTACATACCGACCGTCGGTAACATACCGACCGTCGGTAACATACCGACCGTCGGTAACATACCGACCGTCGGTAACATACCGACCGTCGGTAACATACCGACCGTCGGTAACATACTCGGAGTCGGTAACTTACCGACCGTCGGTAAATTACCGACCGTCGGTAACATACCGACCGTCGGTAAATTACCGACCGTCGGTAACATACCGACCGTCGGTAACATACCGACCGTCGGTAACTTACCGACCGTCGGTAACATACGGACTGTCGGTAACATACCGACCGTCGGTAACATACCGACCGGCGGTAACATACCGACCGTCGGTAACATACCGACCGTCGGTAACATACCGACCGTCGGTAACATACTCGGAGTCGGTAACTTACCGACCGTCGGTAAATTACCGACCGTCGGTAACATACCGACCGTCGGTAAATTACCGACCGTCGGTAACATACCGACCGTCGGTAACATACCGACCGTCGGTAACTTACCGACCGTCGGTAACATACGGACTGTCGGTAACATACCGACCGTCGGTAACATACCGACCGGCGGTAACATACCGACCGTCGGTAACATGCCGACCGTCGGTAACTTACCGACCGTCGGTAACATACCGACCGTCGGTAACATACCGACCGTCGGTAACATACCGACCGTCGGTAACATACTCGGAGTCGGTAACTTACCGACCGTCGGTAAATTACCGACCGTCGGTAACATACCGACCGTCGGTAAATTACCGACCGTCGGTAACATACCGACCGTCGGTAACATACCGATCGTCGGTAACTTACCGACCGTCGGTAACATACGGACTGTCGGTAACATACCGACCGTCGGTAACATACCGACCGTCGGTAACATACCGACCGTCGGTAACTTACCGACCGTCGGTAACATACCGACCGTCGGTAACTTACCGACCGTCGGTAACATACCGACCGTCGGTAACATACCGACCGTCGGTAACATACCGACCGTCGGTAACATACCGACCGTCGGTAACATACCGACCGTCGGTAACGTACCGACCGTCGGTAACTTACCGACCGTCGGTAACTTACCGACCGTCGGTAACTTACCGACCGTCGGTAACATACTCGGAGTCGGTAACTTACCGACCGTCGGTAACATACCGACCGTCGGTAACATACCGACCGTCGGTAACATACCGACCGTCGGTAACTTACCGACCGTCGGTAACATACCGACCGTCGGTAACATACCGACCGTCGGTAACTTACCGACCGTCGGTAACATACCGACCGTCGGTAACTTACCGACCGTCGGTAACATACCGACCGTCGGTAATTTACCGACCGTCGGTAACATACCAACCGTCGGTAACATACCGACTGTCGGTAACTTACCGACCGTCGGTAACATACCGACCGTCGGTAACATACCGACCGTCGGTAACACACCGACCGTCGGTTACATACCGACCGTCGGTAACATACCGACCGTCGGTAACATACCGACCGTCGGTAACATACCGACCGTCGGTAACATACCGACCGTCGGTAACATACCGACCGTCGGTAACATACTCGGAGTCGGTAACTTACCGACCGTCGGTAAATTACCGACCGTCAATAACATACCGACCGTCGGTAAATTACCGACCGTCGGTAACATACCGACCGTCGGTAACTTACCGACCGTCGGTAACATACGGACTGTCGGTAACATACCGACCGTCGGTAACATACCGACCGGCGGTAACATACCGACCGTCGGTAACATGCCGACCGTCGGTAACTTACCGACCGTCGGTAACATACCGACCGTGGGTAACATACCGACCGTCGGTAACATACCGACCGTCGGTAACATACCGACCGTCGGTAACATACCGACCGTCGGTAACATACCGACCGTCGGTAACATACTCGGAGTCGGTAACTTACCGACCGTCGGTAAATTACCGACCGTCGGTAACATACCGACCGTCGGTAAATTACCGACCGTCGGTAACATACCGACCGTCGGTAACATACCGATCGTCGGTAACTTACCGACCGTCGGTAACATACGGACTGTCGGTAACATACCGACCGTCGGTAACATACCGACCGTCGGTAACATACCGACCGTCGGTAACTTACCGACCGTCGGTAACTTACCGACCGTCGGTAACATACCGACCGTCGGTAACATACCGACTGTCGGTAACTTACCGACCGTCGGTAACATACCGACCGTCGGTAACATACCGACCGTCGGTAACATACCGACCGTCGGTAACACACCGACCGTCGGTTACAAACCGACCGTCGGTAACTTACCGACCGTCGGTAACTTACCGACCGTCGGTAACAAACCGTCCGTCGGTAACATACCGACCGTCGATAACATACCGACCGTCGGTAACATACCGACCGTCGGTAACTTACCGACCGTCGGTATTATACCGACCGTCGGTAACATACCGACCGTCGGTAACATACCGACCGTCGGTAACATACCGACCGTCGGTAACATACCGACCGTCGGTAACACACCGACCGTCGGTAACATACTGACCGTCGGTAACTTACCGACCGTCGGTAACTTACCGACCGTCGGTAACATACTCGGAGTCGGTAACTTACCGACCGTCGGTAACATACCGACCGTCGGTAACATACCGACCGTCGGTAACATACCGACCGTCGGTAACTTACCGACCGTCGGTAACATACCGACCGTCGGTAACATACCGACCGTCGGTAACTTACCGACCGTCGGTAACATACAGACCGTCGGTAACTTACCGACCGTCGGTAACATACCGACCGTCGGTAACATGCCGACCGTCGGTAACATACTCACAGTCAGGAACTTACCGGCCGTCGGTAACATACCGACCGTCGGTAACATACCGACCGTCGGTAACTTACCGACCGTCGGTAACATACCGACCGTCGGTAACTTACCGACCGTCGGTAACATACCGACCGTCGGTAACATACCGACCGTCGGTAACATACCGACCGTCGGTAACATACCGACCGTCGGTAACGTACCGACCGTCGGTAACTTACCGACCGTCGGTAACTTACCGACCGTCGGTAACTTACCGACCGTCGGTAACATACTCGGAGTCGGTAACTTACCGACCGTCGGTAACATACCGACCGTCGGTAACATACCGACCGTCGGTAACATACCGACCGTCGGTAACTTACCGACCGTCGGTAACATACCGACCGTCGGTAACATACCGACCGTCGGTAACTTACCGACCGTCGGTAAATTACCGACCGTCGGTAACATACCGACCGTCGGTAAATTACCGACCGTCGGTAACATACCGACCGTCGGTAACATACCGACCGTCGGTAACTTACCGACCGTCGGTAACATACGGACTGTCGGTAACATACCGACCGTCGGTAACATACCGACCGGCGGTAACATACCGACCGTCGGTAACATGCCGACCGTCGGTAACTTACCGACCGTCGGTAACATACCGACCGTCGGTAACATACCGACCGTCGGTAACATACCGACCGTCGGTAACATACTCGGAGTCGGTAACTTACCGACCGTCGGTAAATTACCGACCGTCGGTAACATACCGACCGTCGGTAAATTACCGACCGTCGGTAACATACCGACCGTCGGTAACATACCGATCGTCGGTAACTTACCGACCGTCGGTAACATACGGACTGTCGGTAACATACCGACCGTCGGTAACATACCGACCGTCGGTAACACACCGACCGTCGGTTACATACCGACCGTCGGTAACATACAGACCGTCGGTAACTTACCGACCGTCGGTAACATACCGACCGTCGGTAACATGCCGACCGTCGGTAACATACTCACAGTCAGGAACTTACCGGCCGTCGGTAACATACCGACCGTCGGTAACATACCGACCGTCGGTAACTTACCGACCGTCGGTAACATACCGACCGTCGGTAACTTACCGACCGTCGGTAACATACCGACCGTCGGTAACATACCGACCGTCGGTAACATACCGACCGTCGGTAACATACCGACCGTCGGTAACATACCGACCGTCGGTAACGTACCGACCGTCGGTAACTTACCGACCGTCGGTAACATACTCGGAGTCGGTAACTTACCGACCGTCGGTAACATACCGACCGTCGGTAACATACCGACCGTCGGTAACTTACCGACCGTCGGTAACATACCGACCGTCGGTAACATACCGACCGTCGGTAACTTACCGACCGTCGGTAACATACCGACCGTCGGTAACTTACCGACCGTCGGTAACATACCGACCGTCGGTAATTTACCGACCGTCGGTAACATACCGACCGTCGGTAACATACCGACTGTCGGTAACTTACCGACCGTCGGTAACATACCGACCGTCGGTAACATACCGACCGTCGGTAACATACCGACCGTCGGTAACACACCGACCGTCGGTTACATACCGACCGTCGGTAACATACCGACCGTCGGTAACATACCGACCGTCGGTAACATACTCGGAGTCGGTAACTTACCGACCGTCGGTAAATTACCGACCGTCGGTAACATACCGACCGTCGGTAAATTACCGACCGTCGGTAACATACCGACCGTCGGTAACATACCGACCGTCGGTAACATACCGACCGTCGGTAACTTACCGACCGTCGGTAACATACGGACTGTCGGTAACATACCGACCGTCGGTAACATACCGACCGGCGGTAACATACCGACCGTCGGTAACATACTCGGAGTCGGTAACTTACCGACCGTCGGTAAATTACCGACCGTCGGTAACATACCGACCGTCGGTAAATTACTGACCGTCGGTAACATACCGACCGTCGGTAACATACCGATCGTCGGTAACTTACCGACCGTCAGTAACATACGGACTGTCGGTGACATACCGACCGTCGGTAACATACCGACCGTCGGTAACATACCGACCGTCGGTAACACACCGACCGTCGGTTACATACCGACCGTCGGTAACATACCGACCGTCGGTAACATACCGACCGTCGGTAACTTACCGACCGTCGGTAACTTACCGACCGTCGGTAACATACCGACCGTCGGTAACATACCGACTGTCGGTAACTTACCGACCGTCGGTAACATACCGACCGTCGGTAACATACCGACCGTCGGTAACATACCGACCGTCGGTAACACACCGACCGTCGGTTACAAACCGACCGTCGGTAACTTACCGACCGTCGGTAACTTACCGACCGTCGGTAACATACTCGGAGTCGGTAACTTACTGACCGTCGGTAACATACCGACCGTCGGTAACATACCGACCGTCGGTAACTTACCGACCGTCGGTCACATACCGACCGTCGGTAACATACCGACCGTCGGTAACATACCGACCGTCGGTAACATACCGACCGTCGGTAACATACCGACCGTCGGTAACATACCGACCGTCGGTAACATACCGACCGACGGTAACATACTCGGAGTCGGTAACTCACCGACCGTCGGTAACATACCGACCGTCGGTAACATACCGACCGTCGGTAACATACCGACCGTCGGTAACATACCGACCGTCGGTAACATACTCGGAGTCGGTAACTTACCGACCGTCGGTAAATTACCGACCGTCGGTAACATACCGACCGTCGGTAAATTACCGACCGTCGGTAACATACCGACCGTCGGTAACATACCGACCGTCGGTAACTTACCGACCGTCGGTAACATACGGACTGTCGGTAACATACCGACCGTCGGTAACATACCGACCGGCGGTAACATACCGACCGTCGGTAACATGCCGACCGTCGGTAACTTACCGACCGTCGGTAACATACCGACCGTCGGTAACATACCGACCGTCGGTAACATACTCGGAGTCGGTAACTTACCGACCGTCGGTAAATTACCGACCGTCGGTAACATACCGACCGTCGGTAAATTACCGACCGTCGGTAACATACCGACCGTCGGTAACATACCGATCGTCGGTAACTTACCGACCGTCGGTAACATACGGACTGTCGGTAACATACCGACCGTCGGTAACATACCGACCGTCGGTAACATACCGACCGTCGGTAACACACCGACCGTCGGTTACATACCGACCGTCGGTAACATACCGACCGTCGGTAACATACCGACCGTCGGTAACTTACCGACCGTCGGTAACTTACCGACCGTCGGTAACATACCGACCGTCGGTAACATACCGACTGTCGGTAACTTACCGACCGTCGGTAACATACCGACCGTCGGTAACATACCGACCGTCGGTAACATACCGACCGTCGGTAACACACCGACCGTCGGTTACAAACCGACCGTCGGTAACTTACCGACCGTCGGTAACTTACCGACCGTCGGTAACAAACCGTCCGTCGGTAACATACCGACCGTCGATAACATACCGACCGTCGGTAACATACCGACCGTCGGTAACTTACCGACCGTCGGTATTATACCGACCGTCGGTAACATACCGACCGTCGGTAACATACCGACCGTCGGTAACATACCGACCGTCGGTAACATACCGACCGTCGGTAACACACCGACCGTCGGTAACATACTGACCGTCGGTAACTTACCGACCGTCGGTAACTTACCGACCGTCGGTAACATACTCGGAGTCGGTAACTTACCGACCGTCGGTAACATACCGACCGTCGGTAACATACCGACCGTCGGTAACATACCGACCGTCGGTAACTTACCGACCGTCGGTAACATACCGACCGTCGGTAACATACCGACCGTCGGTAACTTACCGACCGTCGGTAACATACAGACCGTCGGTAACTTACCGACCGTCGGTAACATACCGACCGTCGGTAACATGCCGACCGTCGGTAACATACTCACAGTCAGGAACTTACCGGCCGTCGGTAACATACCGACCGTCGGTAACATACCGACCGTCGGTAACTTACCGACCGTCGGTAACATACCGACCGTCGGTAACTTACCGACCGTCGGTAACATACCGACCGTCGGTAACATACCGACCGTCGGTAACATACCGACCGTCGGTAACATACCGACCGTCGGTAACATACCGACCGTCGGTAACGTACCGACCGTCGGTAACTTACCGACCGTCGGTAACTTACCGACCGTCGGTAACTTACCGACCGTCGGTAACATACTCGGAGTCGGTAACTTACCGACCGTCGGTAACATACCGACCGTCGGTAACATACCGACCGTCGGTAACATACCGACCGTCGGTAACATACCGACCGTCGGTAACTTACCGACCGTCGGTAACATACCGACCGTCGGTAACATACCGACCGTCGGTAACTTACCGACCGTCGGTAACATACCGACCGTCGGTAACTTACCGACCGTCGGTAACATACCGACCGTCGGTAATTTACCGACCGTCGGTAACATACCAACCGTCGGTAACATACCGACTGTCGGTAACTTACCGACCGTCGGTAACATACCGACCGTCAGTAACATACCGACCGTCGGTAACACACCGACCGTCGGTAACACACCGACCGTCGGTTACATACCGACCGTCGGTAACATACCGACCGTCGGTAACATACCGACCGTCGGTAACATACCGACCGTCGGTAACATACCGACCGTCGGTAACATACCGACCGTCGGTAACATACTCGGAGTCGGTAACTTACCGACCGTCGGTAAATTACCGACCGTCGGTAACATACCGACCGTCGGTAAATTACCGACCGTCGGTAACATACCGACCGTCGGTAACATACCGACCGTCGGTAACTTACCGACCGTCGGTAACATACGGACTGTCGGTAACATACCGACCGTCGGTAACATACCGACCGGCGGTAACATACCGACCGTCGGTAACATACCGACCGTCGGTAACATACCGACCGTCGGTAACATACTCGGAGTCGGTAACTTACCGACCGTCGGTAAATTACCGACCGTCGGTAACATACCGACCGTCGGTAAATTACCGACCGTCGGTAACATACCGACCGTCGGTAACATACCGACCGTCGGTAACTTACCGACCGTCGGTAACATACGGACTGTCGGTAACATACCGACCGTCGGTAACATACCGACCGGCGGTAACATACCGACCGTCGGTAACATGCCGACCGTCGGTAACTTACCGACCGTCGGTAACATACCGACCGTCGGTAACATACCGACCGTCGGTAACATACCGACCGTCGGTAACATACTCGGAGTCGGTAACTTACCGACCGTCGGTAAATTACCGACCGTCGGTAACATACCGACCGTCGGTAAATTACCGACCGTCGGTAACATACCGACCGTCGGTAACATACCGATCGTCGGTAACTTACCGACCGTCGGTAACATACGGACTGTCGGTAACATACCGACCGTCGGTAACATACCGACCGTCGGTAACATACCGACCGTCGGTAACTTACCGACCGTCGGTAACATACCGACCGTCGGTAACTTACCGACCGTCGGTAACATACCGACCGTCGGTAACATACCGACCGTCGGTAACATACCGACCGTCGGTAACATACCGACCGTCGGTAACATACCGACCGTCGGTAACGTACCGACCGTCGGTAACTTACCGACCGTCGGTAACTTACCGACCGTCGGTAACTTACCGACCGTCGGTAACATACTCGGAGTCGGTAACTTACCGACCGTCGGTAACATACCGACCGTCGGTAACATACCGACCGTCGGTAACATACCGACCGTCGGTAACTTACCGACCGTCGGTAACATACCGACCGTCGGTAACATACCGACCGTCGGTAACTTACCGACCGTCGGTAACATACCGACCGTCGGTAACTTACCGACCGTCGGTAACATACCGACCGTCGGTAATTTACCGACCGTCGGTAACATACCAACCGTCGGTAACATACCGACTGTCGGTAACTTACCGACCGTCGGTAACATACCGACCGTCGGTAACATACCGACCGTCGGTAACACACCGACCGTCGGTTACATACCGACCGTCGGTAACATACCGACCGTCGGTAACATACCGACCGTCGGTAACATACCGACCGTCGGTAACATACCGACCGTCGGTAACATACCGACCGTCGGTAACATACTCGGAGTCGGTAACTTACCGACCGTCGGTAAATTACCGACCGTCAATAACATACCGACCGTCGGTAAATTACCGACCGTCGGTAACATACCGACCGTCGGTAACTTACCGACCGTCGGTAACATACGGACTGTCGGTAACATACCGACCGTCGGTAACATACCGACCGGCGGTAACATACCGACCGTCGGTAACATGCCGACCGTCGGTAACTTACCGACCGTCGGTAACATACCGACCGTGGGTAACATACCGACCGTCGGTAACATACCGACCGTCGGTAACATACCGACCGTCGGTAACATACCGACCGTCGGTAACATACCGACCGTCGGTAACATACTCGGAGTCGGTAACTTACCGACCGTCGGT
This sequence comes from Macrophya alboannulata, assembly GCA_949628255.1. Lineage (NCBI taxonomy): Eukaryota > Metazoa > Arthropoda > Insecta > Hymenoptera > Tenthredinidae > Macrophya > Macrophya alboannulata. Next base: position 31,442,856 of record OX451206.1, on the reverse strand, counting down.
AAATTACCGACCGTCGGTAACATACCGACCGTCGGTAAATTACCGACCGTCGGTAACATACCGACCGTCGGTAACATACCGATCGTCGGTAACTTACCGACCGTCGGTAACATACGGACTGTCGGTAACATACCGACCGTCGGTAACATACCGACCGTCGGTAACATACCGACCGTCGGTAACACACCGACCGTCGGTTACATACCGACCGTCGGTAACATATTGACCGTCGGTAACATACCGACCGTCGGTAACTTACCGACCGTCGGTAACTTACCGACCGTCGGTAACTCACCGACCGTCGGTAACATACTCGGAGTCGGTAACTTACCGACCGTCGGTAACATACCGACCGTCGGTAACATACCGACCGTCGGTAACATACCGACCGTCGGTAACTTACCGACCGTCGGTAACTTACCGACCGTCGGTAACTTACCGACCGTCGGTAACTTACCGACCGTCGGTAACATACTCGGAGTCGGTAACTTACCGACCGTCGGTAACATACCGACCGTCGGTAACATACCGACCGTCGGTAACTTACCGACCGTCGGTAACATACCGACCGTCGGTAACAGACCGACCGTCGGTAACATACCGACCGTCGGTAACATACCGACCGTCGGTAACATACCGACCGTCGGTAACATACCGACCGACGGTAACATACTCGGAGTCGGTAACTCACCGACCGTCGGTAACATACCGACCGTCGGTAACATACCGACCGTCGGTAACATACCGACCGTCGGTAACATAATGACCGTCGGTAACATACCGACCGTCGGTAACATACCGACCGTCGGTAACATACCGACCGTCGGTAACATACCGACCGTCGGTAACTTACCGACCGTCGGTAACTTACCGACCGTCGGTAACTTACCGACCGTCGGTAACATACTCGGAGTCGGTAACTTACCGACCGTCGGTAACATACCGACCGTCGGTAACATACCGACCGTCGGTAACTTACCGACCGTCGGTAACATACCGACCGTCGGTAACATACCGACCGTCGGTAACATACCGACCGTCGGTAACATACCGACCGTCGGTAACATACCGACCGTCGGTAACATACCGACCGACGGTAACATACTCGGAGTCGGTAACTCACCGACCGTCGGTAACATACCGACCGTCGGTAACATACCGACCGTCGGTAACATACCGACCGTCGGTAACATACCGACCGTCGGTAACATACCGACCGTCGGTAACATACCGACCGACGGTAACATACTCGGAGTCGGTAACTCACCGACCGTCGGTAACATACCGACCGTCGGTAACATACCGACCGTCGGTAACATACCGACCGTCGGTAACTTACCGACCGTCGGTAACATACCGACCGTCGGTAACACACCGACCGTCGGTAACATACCGACTGTCGGTAACACACCGACCGTCGGTAACATACCGACCGTCGGTAACATACCGACCGTCGGTAACATACCGAGCGTCGGTAACCTACCGACCGTCGGTAACATACCGACCGTCGGTAACTTACCGACCGTCGGTAACATACCGACCGTCGGTAACATACTCGGAGTCGGTAACTTACCGACCGTCGGTAACATACCGACCGTCGGTAATATACCGACCGTCGGTAACTTACCGACCGTCGGTAACAAACCGTCCGTCGGTAACATACCGACCGTCGATAACATACCGACCGTCGGTAACATACCGACCGTCGGTAACTTACCGACCGTCGGTATTATACCGACCGTCGGTAACATACCGACCGTCGGTAACATACCGACCGTCGGTAACATACCGACCGTCGGTAACATACCGACCGTCGGTAACATACCGACCGTCGGTAACATACCGACCGTCGGTAACACACCGACCGTCGGTAACATACCGACCGTCGGTAACTTACCGACCGTCGGTAACTTACCGACCGTCGGTAACATACTCGGAGTCGGTAACTTACCGACCGTCGGTAACATACCGACCGTCGGTAACATACCGACCGTCGGTAACATACCGACCGTCGGTAACTTACCGACCGTCGGTAACATACCGACCGTCGGTAACATACCGACCGTCGGTAACTTACCGACCGTCGGTAACATACAGACCGTCGGTAACTTACCGACCGTCGGTAACATACCGACCGTCGGTAACATGCCGACCGTCGGTAACATACTCACAGTCAGGAACTTACCGGCCGTCGGTAACATACCGACCGTCGGTAACATACCGACCGTCGGTAACTTACCGACCGTCGGTAACATACCGACCGTCGGTAACTTACCGACCGTCGGTAACATACCGACCGTCGGTAACATACCGACCGTCGGTAACATACCGACCGTCGGTAACATACCGACCGTCGGTAACATACCGACCGTCGGTAACGTACCGACCGTCGGTAACGTACCGACCGTCGGTAACGTACCGACCGTCGGTAACTTACCGACCGTCGGTAACTTACCGACCGTCGGTAACTTACCGACCGTCGGTAACATACTCGGAGTCGGTAACTTACCGACCGTCGGTAACATACCGACCGTCGGTAACATACCGACCGTCGGTAACATACCGACCGTCGGTAACACACCGACCGTCGGTTACATACCGACCGTCGGTAACATACCGACCGTCGGTAACATACCGACCAACGGTAACATACTCGGAGTCGGTAACTTACCGACCGTCGGTAAATTACCGACCGTCGGTAACATACCGACCGTCGGTAAATTACCGACCGTCGGTAACATACCGACCGTCGGTAACATACCGACCGTCGGTAACTTACCGACCGTCGGTAACATACGGACTGTCGGTAACATACCGACCGTCGGTAACATACCGACCGGCGGTAACATACCGACCGTCGGTAACATGCCGACCGTCGGTAACTTACCGACCGTCGGTAACATACCGACCGTCGGTAACATACCGACCGTCGGTAACATACCGACCGTCGGTAACATACTCGGAGTCGGTAACTTACCGACCGTCGGTAAATTACCGACCGTCGGTAACATACCGACCGTCGGTAAATTACCGACCGTCGGTAACATACCGACCGTCGGTAACATACCGATCGTCGGTAACTTACCGACCGTCGGTAACATACGGACTGTCGGTAACATACCGACCGTCGGTAACATACCGACCGTCGGTAACATACCGACCGTCGGTAACACACCGACCGTCGGTTACATACCGACCGTCGGTAACATACCGACCGTCGGTAACATACCGACCGTCGGTAACATACCGACCGTCGGTAACTTACCGACCGTCGGTAACTCACCGACCGTCGGTAACATACTCGGAGTCGGTAACTTACCGACCGTCGGTAACATACCGACCGTCGGTAACATACCGACCGTCGGTAACATACCGACCGTCGGTAACTTACCGACCGTCGGTAACTTACCGACCGTCGGTAACATACCGACCGTCGGTAACATACCGACTGTCGGTAACTTACCGACCGTCGGTAACATACCGACCGTCGGTAACATACCGACCGTCGGTAACATACCGACCGTCGGTAACACACCGACCGTCGGTTACATACCGACCGTCGGTAACATACCGACCGTCGGTAACATACCGACCGTCGGTAACATACCGACCGTCGGTAACTTACCGACCGTCGGTAACTTACTGACCGTCGGTAACTCACCGACCGTCGGTAACATACTCGGAGTCGGTAACTTACCGACCGTCGGTAACATACCGACCGTCGGTAACATACCGACCGTCGGTAACATACCGACCGTCGGTAACTTACCGACCGTCGGTAACTTACCGACCGTCGGTAACTTACCGACCGTCGGTAACATACTCGGAGTCGGTAACTTACCGACCGTCGGTAACATACCGACCGTCGGTAACATACCGACCGTCGGTAACTTACCGACCGTCGGTAACATACCGACCGTCGGTAACAGACCGACCGTCGGTAACATACCGACCGTCGGTAACATACCGACCGTCGGTAACATACCGACCGTCGGTAACACACCGACCGACGGTAACATACTCGGAGTCGGTAACTCACCGACCGTCGGTAACATACCGACCGTCGGTAACATACCGACCGTCGGTAACATACCGACCGTCGGTAACATACCGACCGTCGGTAACTTACCGACCGTCGGTAACTTACCGACCGTCGGTAACTTACCGACCGTCGGTAACATACTCGGAGTCGGTAACTTACCGACCGTCGGTAACATACCGACCGTCGGTAACATACCGACCGTCGGTAACTTACCGACCGTCGGTAACATACCGACCGTCGGTAACATACCGACCGTCGGTAACATACCGACCGTCGGTAACATACCGACCGTCGGTAACATACCGACCGACGGTAACATACTCGGAGTCGGTAACTCACCGACCGTCGGTAACATACCGACCGTCGGTAACATACCGACCGTCGGTAACATACCGACCGTCGGTAACATACCGACCGTCGGTAACATACCGACCGTCGGTAACATACCGACCGTCGGTAACATACCGACCGTCGGTAACATACCGACCGACGGTAACATACTCGGAGTCGGTAACTCACCGACCGTCGGTAACATACCGACCGTCGGTAACATACCGACCGTCGGTAACATACCGACCGTCGGTAACTTACCGACCGTCGGTAACATACCGACCGTCGGTAACACACCGACCGTCGGTAACATACCGACCACCGGTAACACACCGACCGTCGGTAACATACCGACCGTCGGTAACATACCGACCGTCGGTAACATACCGAGCGTCGGTAACCTACCGACCGTCGGTAACATACCGACCGTCGGTAACTTACCGACCGTCGGTAACATACCGACCGTCGGTAACATACTCGGAGTCGGTAACTTACCGACCGTCGGTAACATACCGACCGTCGGTAATATACCGACCGTCGGTAACTTACCGACCGTCGGTAACAAACCGTCCGTCGGTAACATACCGACCGTCGATAACATACCGACCGTCGGTAACATACCGACCGTCGGTAACTTACCGACCGTCGGTATTATACCGACCGTCGGTAACATACCGACCGTCGGTAACATACCGACCGTCGGTAACATACCGACCGTCGGTAACATACCGACCGTCGGTAACACACCGACCGTCGGTAACATACCGACCGTCGGTAACTTACCGACCGTCGGTAACTTACCGACCGTCGGTAACTTACCGACCGTCGGTAACATACTCGGAGTCGGTAACTTACCGACCGTCGGTAACATACCGACCGTCGGTAACATACCGACCGTCGGTAACATACCGACCGTCGGTAACTTACCGACCGTCGGTAACATACCGACCGTCGGTAACATACCGACCGTCGGTAACTTACCGACCGTCGGTAACATACAGACCGTCGATAACTTACCGACCGTCGGTAACATACCGACCGTCGGTAACATGCCGACCGTCGGTAACATACTCACAGTCAGGAACTTACCGGCCGTCGGTAACATACCGACCGTCGGTAACATACCGACCGTCGGTAACATACCGACCGTCGGTAACTTACCGACCGTCGGTAACATACCGACCGTCGGTAACTTACCGACCGTCGGTAACATACCGACCGTCGGTAACATACCGACCGTCGGTAACATACCGACCGTCGGTAACATACCGACCGTCGGTAACATACCGACCGTCGGTAACGTACCGACCGTCGGTAACTTACCGACCGTCGGTAACTTACCGACCGTCGGTAACATACTCGGAGTCGGTAACTTACCGACCGTCGGTAACATACCGACCGTCGGTAACATACCGACCGTCGGTAACATACCGACCGTCGGTAACTTACCGACCGTCGGTAACATACCGACCGTCGGTAACATACCGACCGTCGGTAACTTACCGACCGTCGGTAACTTACCGACCGTCGGTAACATACCGACCGTCGGTAATTTACCGACCGTCGGTAACATACCGACCGTCGGTAACATACCGACTGTCGGTAACTTACCGACCGTCGGTAACATACCGACCGTCGGTAACATACCGACCGTCGGTAACATACCGACCGTCGGTAACACACCGACCGTCGGTTACATACCGACCGTCGGTAACATACCGACCGTCGGTAACATACCGACCAACGGTAACATACTCGGAGTCGGTAACTTACCGACCGTCGGTAAATTACCGACCGTCGGTAACATACCGACCGTCGGTAAATTACCGACCGTCGGTAACATACCGACCGTCGGTAACATACCGACCGTCGATAACTTACCGACCGTCGGTAACATACGGACCGTCGGTAACATACCGACCGTCGGTAACATACCGAGCGTCGGTAACATACCGACCGTCGGTAACATACCGACCGTCGGTAACATACCGACCGTCGGTAACATACCGACCGTCGGTAACATACGGACGGTCAGTAACATACCGACCGTCGGTCATATACTGATTGTCGGTAACTTACTGACCGTCGGTAACATACCGACCGTCGGTAACATACTGATCGTCGGTAACATACCTACCGTCGGTAACGAACCGACCGTCGGTAGCATACCGACCGTCGGTAACATACCGACCGTCAGTAACATACCGACCGTCGGTAACACACGGACTGTCAGTAACATACCGACCGTCGGTAATATACCGATTGTCGGTAACTTACCGACCGTCGGTAACGTACCGACCGTCGGTAACATACCGACCGTCGGTAACATACCGACCGTCGGTAACATACGGACTGTCAGTAACATACCGACCGTCGGTAACATACCGACCGTCGGTAACATACCGATCGTCGGTAACATACCGACCGTCGGTAACATACGGACCGTCAGTAACATACCGACCGTCGGTAATATACCGATTGTCGGTAACTTACCGACCGTCGGTAACATACCGACCGTCGGTAACATACCGACCGTCGGTAACATACCGACCGTCGGTAACATACCTACCGTCGGTAACATACCGACCGTCAGTAACATACGGACCGTCGATAACATACCGTCCGTCGGTAACATACCGACTGTCGGTAACATACGCACCGTCGGTAACATAGCGACCGTCGGTAATATACCGATTGTCGGTAACATACCGACCGTCGGTAACATACCGATCGTCGGTAACAAGCCGACCGTCGGTAACATACCGACCGTCGGTAACATACCGACCGTCGGTAACATACCGACCGTCGGTAACATACCGACCGTCGGTAACATACCAACCGTCGGTAACATACCGACCGTCGGTAACATACGGACTGTCAGTAACATACCGACCGTCGGTCATATACCGATTGTCGGTAACTCACCGACCGTCGGTAACATACTGATCGTCCGTAACATACCTACCGTCGGTAACGTACCGAACGTCGGTAACATACCGACCGTCGGTAACATACCGACCGTCGGTAACATACCGACCGTCGGTAACATACCGACCGTCGGTAACATACCTACCGTCGGTAACATATTGACCGTCGGTAACATACGGACTGTCAGTAACATACCGACCGTCGGTAATATACAGATTGTCGGTAACATACCAACCGTCGGTAACATACCGATCGTCGGTAACATACCTACCGTCGGTAACGTATCGACCGTCGGTAACATACCGACCGTCGGTAACATACCGACCGTCGGTAACATACTGACTGTCGGTAACATACCGACCGTCGGTAACATACCGACCGTCGGTAACATACCTACCGTCGGTAACATACCGACCGTCAGTAACATACGGACCGTCGATAACATACCGACCGTCGGTAACATACCGACTGTCGGTAACATACGCACCGTCGGTAACATAGCGACCGTCGGTAATATACCGATTGTCGGTAACTTACCGACCGTCGGTAACATACCGACCGTCGGTAACATACCGATCGTCGGTAACAAGCCGACCGTCGGTAACATACCGACCGTCGGTAACATACTGACCGTCGGTAACATACCGACCGTCGGTAACATACCGACCGTCGGTAACATACCAACCGTCAGTAACATACCAACCGTCGGTAACATACGGACTGTAAGTAACATACCGACCGTCGGTCATATACCGATTGTCGGTAACTTACCGACCGTCGGTAACATACTGATCGTCCGTAACATACCTACCGTCGGTAACGTACCGAACGTCGGTAACATACCGACCGTCGGTAACATACCGACCGTCGGTAACATACTGACCGTCGGTAACATACCGACCGTCGGTAACATACCTACCGTCGGTAACATATTGACCGTCGGTAACATACGGACTGTCAGTAACATACCGACCGTCGGTAATATACAGATTGTCGGTAACATACCAACCGTCGGTAACATACCGATCGTCGGTAACATACCTACCGTCGGTAACGTATCGACCGTCGGTAACATACCGACCGTCGGTAACATACCGACCGTCGGTAACATACCGACCGTCGGTAACATACCGACCGTCGGTAACATACCGACCGTCGGTAACATACCGACCGTCGGTAACATACCTACCGTCGGTAACATACCGACCGTCAGTAACATACGGACCGTCGATAACATACCGACCGTCGGTAACATACCGACCGTCGGTAACATACCGACCGTCGGTAACATACCAACCGTCAGTAACATACCGACCGTCGGTAACATACGGACTGTCAGTAACATACCGACCGTCGGTAATATACCGATTGTCGGTAACTTACCGACCGTCGGTAACATACCGACCGTCGGTAACATACCGACCGTCGGTAACATACCGACCGTCGGTAACATACCGACCGTCGGTAACATACGGACTGTCGGTTACATACCGACCGTCGGTAACATACCGACCGTCAGTAACATACCGACCGTCGGTAACATACCGACCGTCGGTAACCTATCGACCGTCGGTAACATACCGGCCGTCGGTAACATACCGACCGTCGAGAACATACCGACCGTCGGTCACATACCAACCGTCGGTAACATACCGATCGTCGGTAACATACCTACCGTCGGTAACGTATCGACCGTCGGTAACATACCGACCGTCGGTAACATACCGACCGTCGGTAACATACCGACCGTCGGTAACATACCGACCGTCGGTAACATACCTACCGTCGGTAACATATCGACCGTCAGTAACATACGGACCGTCGATAACATACCGACCGTCGGTAACATACCGACTGTCGGTAACATACGCACCGTCGGTAACATAGCGACCGTCGGTAATATACCGATTGTCGGTAACTTACCGACCGTCGGTAACATACCGACCGTCGGTAACATACTGACCGTCGGTAACATACCGACCGTCGGTAACATACCGACCGTCGGTAACATACCAACCGTCAGTAACATACCGACCGTCGGTAACATACGGACTGTCAGTAACATACCGACCGTCGGTAATATACCGATTGTCGGTAACTTACCGACCGTCGGTAACATACCGACCGTCGGTAACATACCGACCGTCGGTAACATACCGACCGTCGGTAACATACCGACCGTCGGTAACATACGGACTGTCGGTTACATACCGACCGTCGGTAACATACCGACCGTCGGTAACGTATCGACCGTCGGTAACATGCCGACCCTCGGTAACATACCGACTGTCGGTAACATACCTAACGTCGGTAACATACCCACCGTCGGTGACATACCTACCGTCGGTAACATAACGACCGTCGGTAACATACCGACCGTCGGTAACATACCGACCGTCGGTAACATACCGACCGTCGGTAACAGAACGACCGTCGGGGAAATACCGACCGTCGGTAACATACCGACCGTCGAGAACATACCGACCGTCGGTAACATACCGACCGTCGGTGACATACCGATCGTTGGTAACATACCTACCGTCGGTAACGTATCGACCGTCGGTAACATGCCGACCGTCGGTAACATACCGACTGTCGGTAACATACCTAACGTCGGTAACATACCCACCGTAGGTGACATACCTACCGTCGGTAACATAACGACCGTCGGTAACATACCGACCGTCGGTAACATACCGACCGTCGGTAACATACCGACCGTCGGGAACATACCGACCGTCGGTAACATACCGACCGTCGGTAACATACGGACCGTCGGTAACATAACGACCGTCGGTAACGTACCGACCGTCGGTAACATACCGACCGTCGGTAACATACCGACCGTCGGTAACCTATCGACCGTCGGTAACATACCGGTCGTCGGTAACATACCGACCGTCGAGAACATACCGACCGTCGGTAACATACCAACCGTCGGTAACATACCGATCGTCGGTAACATACCTACCGTCGGTAACGTATCGACCGTCGGTAACATGGAGACCGTCGGTAACATACCTAACGTCGGTAACATACCCACCGTCGGTGACATACCTACCGTCGGTAACATAACGACCGTCGGTAACATACCGACCGTCGATAACGTACCGACCGTCGGGAACATACCGACCGTCGGTAACATACCGACCGTCGGTCACAGACCGACCGTCGGTAACATACCGACCGTCGGTAACATACGGACTGTCAGTAACATACCGACCGTCGGTAATATACGGACTGTCAGTAACATACTGACCGTCGGTAATATACCGATTGTCGGTAACTTACCGACCGTCGGTAACATACCGACCGTCGGTAACATACCAACCGTCGGTAACATACCGACCGTCGGTAACATACCGACCGTCGGTAACATACCGACCGTCGGTAACATACGGACTGTCAGTAACGTACCGACCGTCGGTAACGTACCGACCGTCGGTAACATACCCACCGTCGGTGACATACCTACCGTCGGTAACATAACGACCGTCGGTAACATACCGACCGTCGGTAACAAACCGACCGTCGGTAACATACCGACCGTCGGAAACATACCGACCGTCGGTAACATACCGACCGTCGGTCACAGACCGACCGTCGGTAACATACGCACCGTCGGTAACATACCGACCGTTGGTAACATACCGACCGTCGGTAACATACCGACCGTCGGTAACATACCGACCGTCGGTAACATACATACCGTTGGTAACATACGTACCATAATTAACATACCTACTGTAGGTAACATACCGACCGTCGGTAACATACCAACCGTCGGTAACATACCGACCGTCGGGAACATACCGACCGTCGGTAACATACCGACCGTCGGTAACATACGGACCGTCGGTAACATAACGACCGTCGGTAACGTACCGACCGTCGGTACCATACCGACCGTCAGTAACATACCGACCGTCAATAACATACCGACCGTCGGTAACCTATCGACCGTCGGTAACATACCGGCCGTCGGTAACATACCGACCGTCGAGAACATACCGACCGTCGGTAACATACCAACCGTCGGTAACATACCGATCGTCGGTAACATACCTACCGTCGGTAACGTATCGACCGTCGGTAACATACCGACCGTCGGTAACATACCGACCGTCGGTAACATACCGACCGTCGGTAACATACCGATCGTCGGTAACAAGCCGACCGTCAGTAACATACCGACCGTCGGTAACATACTGACCGTCGGTAACATACCGACCGTCGGTAACATACCGACCGTCGGTAACATACCAACCGTCAGTAACATACCGACCGTCGGTAACATACGGACTGTCAGTAACATACCGACCATCGGTAATATACCGATTGTCGGTAACTTACCGACCGTCGGTAACATACCGACCGTCGGTAACATACCGACCGTCGGTAACATACCGACCGTCGGTAACATACCGACCGTCGGTAACATACTCACAGTCAGGAACTTACCGGCTGTCGGTAACATACCGACCGTCGGTAACTCACCGACCGTCGGTAACATACCGACCGTCGCCAACATACCGACCGTCGGTAACATACCGACCGTCGGTAACTTACCGACCGTCCGTAACATACCGACCGTCGGTAACATACCGACCGTCGGTAACATACCGACCGTCGGTAACTTACCGACCGTCGGTAACATACCGACCGTCGGTAACTTACCGACCGTCGGTAACTTACCGACCGTCGGTAACATATTGACCGTCGGTAACATACCGACTGTCAGTAACTTACCGACCGTCGGTAACATACCGACCGTCGGTAACATACCGACCGTCGGTAACATACCGACCGTCGGTAACACACCGACCGTTGGTTACATACCGACCGTCGGTAACATACCGACCGTCGGTAACATACCGACCGTCGGTAACATACCGACCGTCGGTAACATACCGACCGTCGGTAACTTACCGACCGTCGGTAACTTACCGACCGTCGGTAACATACTCGGAGTCGGTAACTTACCGACCGTCGGTAACATACCGACCGTCGGTAACATACCGACCGTCGGTAACATACTGACCGTCGGTAACTTACCGACCGTCGGTAACATACCGACCGTCGGTAACATACTCGGAGTCGGTAACTTACCGACCGTCGGTAACATACCGACCGTCGGTAACATACCGACCGTCGGTAACATACCGACTGTCGGTAACATACCGACCGTCGGTAACATACCGACCGTCGGTAACATACCGACCGTCGGTCACATACCGACCGTTGGTAACATACCGACCGTCGGTAACATAACGACCGTCGGTAACATACCGACCGTCGGTAACATACCGACCGTCGGTAACATACCGACCGTCGGTAACATACCGACCGTCGGTAACATACGGACTGTCAGCGATATACCGACCGTCGGTAATATACTGACTGTCGGTAACTTACCGACCGTCGGTAACATACCGACCGTCGGTAACATACCGACCGTCGGTAACATACCGACCGTCGGTAACATACCTACCGTCGGTAACGTACCGACCGTCGGTAACGTACCGACCGTCGGTAACGTACCGACCGTCGGTAACACACCGACCGTCGGGAACATACCGACTGTCTGTAACATACCGACCGTCGGTAACATACCGACCGTCGGTAACATACCGAGCGTCGGTAACATACCGACCGTCGATAACATACCGACCGTCGGTAACATACCGACCGTCGGTAACATACCGACCGTCGGTAACATACGGACTGTCAGCGACACACCGACCGTCGGTAATATACTGATTGTCGGTAACTTACCGACCGTCGGTAACATACCGACCGTCGGTAACATACCGACCGTCGGTAACATACCTATCGTCGGTAACGTACCGACCGTCGGTAACATACCGACCGTCGGTAACGTACCGACCGTCGGTAACATACCCACCGTCGGTGACATACCTACCGTCGGTAACATAACGACCGTCGGTAACATACCGACCGTCGGTAACATACCGACCGTCGGTAACATACCGACCGTCGGTAACATACCGACCGTCGGAAACATACCGACCGTCGGTAACATACCGACCGTCGGTCACAGACCGACCGTCGGTAACATACGCACCGTCGGTAACATACCGACCGTCGGTGACATACCGACCGTCGGTAACATACCGACCGTCGGTAACATACCGACCGTCGGTAACATACAGACCGTCGGTAACATACGGCCCATAATTAACATACCTACTGTAGGTAACATACCGACCGTCGGTAACATACCGACCGTCGGTAACATACCGACCGTCGGTAACATACCGACCGTCGGTAACATACGCACCGTCGGTAACATACCGACCGTCGGTAACATACGCACGGTCGGTAACATACTGACCGTCGGTAACATACCGACCGTCGATAACTTACCGACCGTCGGTAACATACGGACCGTCGGTAACATACCGACCGTCGGTAACATACCGAGCGTTGGTAACATACCGACCGTCGGTAACATACCGACCGTCGGTACCATACCGACCGTCGGTAACATACCGACCGTCGGTAACATACGGACGGTTAGTAACATACCGACCGTCGGTCATATACTGATTGTCGGTAACTTACTGACCGTCGGTAACATACCGACCGTCGGTAACATACTGATCGTCGGTAACATACCTACCGTCGGTAACGAACCGACCGTCGGTAGCATACCGACCGTCGGTAACATACCGACCGTCAGTAACATACCGACCGTCGGTAACACACGGACTGTCAGTAACATACCGACCGTCGGTAATATACCGATTGTCGGTAACTTACCGACCGTCGGTAACGTACCGACCGTCGGTAACATACCGACCGTCGGTAACATACCGACCGTCGGTAACATACGGACTGTCAGTAACATACCGACCGTCGGTAACATACCGACCGTCGGTAACATACCGATCGTCGGTAACATACCGACCGTCGGTAACATACGGACTGTCAGTAACATACCGACCGTCGGTAATATACCGATTGTCGGTAACTTACCGACCGTCGGTAACATACCGACCGTCGGTAACATACCGACCGTCGGTAACATACCGACCGTCGGTAACATACCTACCGTCGGTAACATACCGACCGTCAGTAACATACGGACCGTCGATAACATACCGACCGTCGGTAACATACCGACTGTCGGTAACATACGCACCGTCGGTAACATAGCGACCGTCGGTAATATACCGATTGTCGGTAACTTACCGACCGTCGGTAACATACCGACCGTCGGTAACATACCGATCGTCGGTAACAAGCCGACCGTCGGTAACATACCGACCGTCGGTAACATACCGACCGTCGGTAACATACCGACCGTCGGTAACATACCGACCGTCGGTAACATACCAACCGTCGGTAACATACCGACCGTCGGTAACATACGGACTGTCAGTAACATACCGACCGTCGGTCATATACCGATTGTCGGTAACTCACCGACCGTCGGTAACATACTGATCGTCCGTAACATACCTACCGTCGGTAACGTACCGAACGTCGGTAACATACCGACCGTCGGTAACATACCGACCGTCGGTAACATACCGACCGTCGGTAACATACCTACCGTCGGTAACATATTGACCGTCGGTAACATACGGACTGTCAGTAACATACCGACCGTCGGTAATATACAGATTGTCGGTAACATACCAACCGTCGGTAACATACCGATCGTCGGTAACATACCTACCGTCGGTAACGTATCGACCGTCGGTAACATACCGACCGTCGGTAACATACCGACCGTCGGTAACATACCGACTGTCGGTAACATACCGACCGTCGGTAACATACCGACCGTCGGTTACATACCTACCGTCGGTAACATACCGACCGTCAGTAACATACGGACCGTCGATAACATACCGACCGTCGGTAACATACCGACTGTCGGTAACATACGCACCGTCGGTAACATAGCGACCGTCGGTAATATACCGATTGTCGGTAACTTACCGACCGTCGGTAACATACCGACCGTCGGTAACATACCGATCGTCGGTAACAAGCCGACCGTCGGTAACATACCGACCGTCGGTAACATACTGACCGTCGGTAACATACCGACCGTCGGTAACATACCGACCGTCGGTAACATACCAACCGTCAGTAACATACCGACCGTAGGTAACATACGGACTGTAAGTAACATACCGACCGTCGGTCATATACCGATTGTCGGTAACTTACCGACCGTCGGTAACATACTGATCGTCCGTAACATACCTACCGTCGGTAACGTACCGAACGTCGGTAACATACCGACCGTCGGTAACATACCGACCGTCGGTAACATACCGACCGTCGGTAACATACCGACCGTCGGTAACATACCTACCGTCGGTAACATATTGACCGTCGGTAACATACGGACTGTCAGTAACATACCGACCGTCGGTAATATACAGATTGTCGGTAACATACCAACCGTCGGTAACATACCGATCGTCGGTAACATACCTACCGTCGGTAACGTATCGACCGTCGGTAACATACCGACCGTCGGTAACATACCGACCGTCGGTAACATACCGACCGTCGGTAACATACCGACCGTCGGTAACATACCGATCGTCGGAAACATACCGACCGTCGGTAACATACCGACCGTCGGTAACATACGGACCGTCGGTAACATAACGACCGTCGGTAACGTGCCGACCGTCGGTACCATACCGACCGTCGGTAACATACGGACCGTCGGTAACATAACGACCGTCGGTAACGTGCCGACCGTCGGTACCATACCGACCGTCAGTAACATACCGACCGTCGGTAACATACCGACCGTCGGTAACCTATCGACCGTCGGTAACATACCGGCCGTCGGTAACATACCGACCGTCGAGAACATACCGACCGTCGGTCACATACCAACCGTCGGTAACATACCGATCGTCGGTAACATACCTACCGTCGGTAACGTATCGACCGTCGGTAACATACCGACCGTCGGTAACATACCGACCGTCGGTAACATACCGACCGTCGGTAACATACCGACCGTCGGTAACATACCGACCGTCGGTAACATACCTACCGTCGGTAACATATCGACCGTCAGTAACATACGGACCGTCGATAACATACCGACCGTCGGTAACATACCGACTGTCGGTAACATACCGACTGTCGGTAACATACGCGCCGTCGGTAACATAGCGACCGTCGGTAATATACCGATTGTCGGTAACTTACCGACCGTCGGTAACATACCGACCGTCGGTAACATACTGACCGTCGGTAACATACCGACCGTCGGTAACATACCGACCGTCGGTAACATACCAACCGTCAGTAACATACCGACCGTCGGTAACATACGGACTGTCAGTAACATACCGACCGTCGGTAATATACCGATTGTCGGTAACTTACCGACCGTCGGTAACATACCGACCGTCGGTAACATACCGACCGTCGGTAACATATCGACCGTCGGTAACATACCGACCGTCGGTAACATACCGACCGTCGGTAACATACGGACTGTGGGTTACATACCGACCGTCGGTAACATACCGACCGTCGGTAACGTATCGACCGTCGGTAACATGCCGACCCTCGGTAACATACCGACTGTCGGTAACATACCTAACGTCGGTAACATACCTAACGTCGGTAACATACCCACCGTCGGTGACATACCTACCGTCGGTAACATAACGACCGTCGGTAACATACCGACCGTCGGTAACATACCGACCGTCGGTAACAGAACGACCGTCGGGGAAATACCGACCGTCGGTAACATACCGACCGTCGAGAACATACCGACCGTCGGTAACATACCGACCGTCGGTAACATACCGATCGTCGGTAACATACCTACCGTCGGTAACGTATCGACCGTCGGTAACATGCCGACCGTCGGTAACATACCGACTGTCGGTAACATACCTAACGTCGGTAACATACCCACCGTCGGTGACATACCTACCGTCGGTAACATAACGACCGTCGGTAACATACCAACCGTCGGTAACATACCGACCGTCGGTAACATACCGACCGTCGGGAACATACCGACCGTCGGTAACATACCGACCGTCGGTAACATACGGACCGTCGATAACATAACGACCGTCGGTAACGTACCGACCGTCGGTAACATACCGACCGTCGGTAACATACCGACCGTCGGTAACCTATCGACCGTCGGTAACATACCGGCCGTCGGTAACATACCGACCGTCGAGAACATACCGACCGTCGGTAACATACCAACCGTCGTTAACATACCGATCGTCGGTAACATACCTACTGTCGGTAACGTATCGACCGTCGGTAACATGGAGACCGTCGGTAACATACCGACCGTCGGTAACATACCGACCGACGGTAACATACCGATCGTCGGTAACAAGCCGACCGTCAGTAACATACCGACCGTCGGTAACATACTGACCGTCGGTAACATACCGACCGTCGGTAACATACCGACCGTCGGTAACATACCAACCGTCAGTAACATACCGACCGTCGGTAACATACGGACTGTCAGTAACATACCGACCATCGGTAATATACCGATTGTCGGTAACTTACCGACCGTCGGTAACATACCGACCGTCGGTAACATACCGACCGTCGGTAACATACCGACCGTCGGTAACATACTCACAGTCAGGAACTTACCGGCTGTCGGTAACATGCCGACCGTCGGTAACTCACCGACCGTCGGTAACATACCGACCGTCGGTAACATACCGACCGTCGGTAACTTACCGACCGTCCGTAACATACCGACCGTCGGTAACATACCGACCGTCGGTAACATACCGACCGTCGGTAACTTACCGACCGTCGGTAACATACCGACCGTCGGTAACTTACCGACCGTCGGTAACTTACCGACCGTCGGTAACATATTGACCGTCGGTAACATACCGACTGTCGGTAACTTACCGACCGTCGGTAACATACCGACCGTCGGTAACATACCGACCGTCGGTAACATACCGACCGTCGGTAACACACCAACCGTCGGTTACATACCGACCGTCGGTAACATACCGACCGTCGGTAACATACCGACCGTCGGTAACATACCGACCGTCGGTAACATACCGACCGTCGGTAACTTACCGACCGTCGGTAACTTACCGACCGTCGGTAACATACTCGGAGTCGGTAACTTACCGACCGTCGGTAACATACCGACCGTCGGTAACATACCGACCGTCGGTAACTTACCGACCGTCGGTAACATACCGACCGTCGGTAACATACTCGGAGTCGGTAACTTACCGACCGTCGGTAACATACCGACCGTCGGTAACATACCGACCGTCGGTAACATACCGACCGTCGGTAACATACCGACCGTCGGTAACATACCGACCGTCGGTAACATACCGACCGTTGGTAACATACCGACCGTCGGTAACATACCGACCGTCGGTAACATACTCGGAGTCGGTAACTTACCGACCGTCGGTAAATAACCGACCGTCGGTAACATACCGACCGTCGGTAAATTACCGACTGTCGGTAACATACCGACCGTCGGTAACATACCGACCGTCGGTAACTTACCGACCGTCGGTAACATACGGACTGTCGGTAACATACCGACCGTCGGTAACATACCGACCGTCGGTAACATACCGACCGTCGGTAACACACCGACCGTCGGTTACATACCGACCGTCGGTAACATACCGACCGTCGGTAACATACCGACCGTCGGTAACTTACCGACCGTCGGTAACTTACCGACCGTCGGTAACTCACCGACCGTCGGTAACATACTCGGAGTCGGTAACTTACCGACCGTCGGTAACATACCGACCGTCGGTAACATACCGACCGTCGGTAACATACCGACCGTCGGTAACTTACCGACCGTCGGTAACTTACCGACCGTCGGTAACATACCGACCGTCGGTAACATACCGACTGTCGGTAACTTACCGACCGTCGGTAACATACCGACCGTCGGTAACATACCGACCGTCGGTTACATACCGACCGTCGGTAACACACCGACCGTCGGTTACATACCGACCGTCGGTAACATACCGACCGTCGGTAACACACCGACCGTCGGTAACATACCGACCGTCGGTAACTTACCGACCGTCGGTAACATACCGACCGTCGGTAACATACCGACCGTCGGTAACATACCGATCGTCGGTAACATACCTACCGTCGGTAACGTATCGACCGTCGGTAACATGCCGACCGTCGGTAACATACCGACTGTCGGTAACATACCTAACGTCGGTAACATACCCACCGTCGGTGACATACCTACCGTCGGTAACATAACGACCGTCGGTAACATACCAACCGTCGGTAACATACCGACCGTCGGTAACATACCGACCGTCGGGAACATACTGACCGTCGGTAACATACCGACCGTCGGTAACATACGGACCGTCGGTAACATAACGACCGTCGGTAACGTACCGACCGTCGGTAACATACCGACCGTCGGTAACATACCGACCGTCGGTAACCTATCGACCGTCGGTAACATACCGGCCGTCGGTAACATACCGACCGTCGAGAACATACCGACCGTCGGTAACATACCAACCGTCGTTAACATACCGATCGTCGGTAACATACCTACCGTCGGTAACGTATCGACCGTCGGTAACATGGAGACCGTCGGTAACATACCGACCGTCGGTAACATACCGACCGACGGTAACATACCGATCGTCGGTAACAAGCCGACCGTCAGTAACATACCGACCGTCGGTAACATACTGACCGTCGGTAACATACCGACCGTCGGTAACATACCGACCGTCGGTAACATACCAACCGTCAGTAACATACCGACCGTCGGTAACATACGGACTGTCAGTAACATACCGACCATCGGTAATATACCGATTGTCGGTAACTTACCGACCGTCGGTAACATACCGACCGTCGGTAACATACCGACCGTCGGTAACATACTCACAGTCAGAAACTTACCGGCTGTCGGTAACATGCCGACCGTCGGTAACTCACCGACCGTCGGTAACATACCGACCGTCGGTAACATACCGACCGTCGGTAACATACCGACCGTCGGTAACTTACCGACCGTCCGTAACATACCGACCGTCGGTAACATACCGACCGTCGGTAACATACCGACCGTCGGTAACTTACCGACCGTCGGTAACATACCGACCGTCGGTAACTTACCGACCGTCGGTAACTTACCGACCGTCGGTAACATATTGACCGTCGGTAACATACCGACTGTCGGTAACTTACCGACCGTCGGTAACATACCGACCGTCGGTAACATACCGACCGTCGGTAACATACCGACCGTCGGTAACACACCGACCGTCGGTTACATACCGACCGTCGGTAACATACCGACCGTCGGTAACATACCTACCGTCGGTAACATACCGACCGTCGGTAACATACCGACCGTCGGTAACTTACCGACCGTCGGTAACTTACCGACCGTCGGTAACATACTCGGAGTCGGTAACTTACCGACCGTCGGTAACATACCGACCGTCGGTAACATACCGACCGTCGGTAACATACCGACCGTCGGTAACTTACCGACCGTCGGTAACATACCGACCGTCGGTAACATACTCGGAGTCGGTAACTTACCGACCGTCGGTAACATACCGACCGTCGGTAACATACCGACCGTCGGTAACATACCGACCGTCGGTAACATACCGACCGTCGGTAACATACCGACCGTTGGTAACATACCGACCGTCGGTAACATACCGACCGTCGGTAACATACTCGGAGTCGGTAACTTACCGACCGTCGGTAAATAACCGACCGTCGGTAACATACCGACCGTCGGTAAATTACCGAACGTCGGTAACATACCGACCGTCGGTAACATACCGACCGTCGGTAACTTACCGACCGTCGGTAACATACGGACTGTCGGTAACATACCGACCGTCGGTAACATACCGACCGTCGGTAACATACCGACCGTCGGTAACACACCGACCGTCGGTTACATACCGACCGTCGGTAACATACCGACCGTCGGTAACATACCGACCGTCGGTAACTTACCGACCGTCGGTAACTTACCGACCGTCGGTAACTCACCGACCGTCGGTAACATACTCGGAGTCGGTAACTTACCGACCGTCGGTAACATACCGACCGTCGGTAACATACCGACCGTCGGTAACATACCGACCGTCGGTAACTTACCGACCGTCGGTAACTTACCGACCGTCGGTAACATACCGACCGTCGGTAACATACCGACTGTCGGTAACTTACCGACCGTCGGTAACATACCGACCGTCGGTAACATACCGACCGTCGGTTACATACCGACCGTCGGTAACACACCGACCGTCGGTTACATACCGACCGTCGGTAACATACCGACCGTCGGTAACACACCGACCGTCGGTAACATACCGACCGTCGGTAACTTACCGACCGTCGGTAACATACCGACCGTCGGTAACATACCGACCGTCGGTAACATACCGACCGTCGGTAACATACTCACAGTCAGGAACTTACCGGCCGTCGGTAACATACCGACCGTCGGTAACTTACCGACCGTCGGTAACATACCGACCGTCGGTAACATACCGACCGTCGGTAACATACTCGGAGTCGGTAACTTACCGACCGTCGGTAACATACTCGGAGTCGGTAACTTACCGACCGTCGGTAACATACCGACCGTCGGTAACATACCGACCGTCGGTAACTTACCGACCGTCGGTAACATACCGACCGTCGGTAACATACCGACCGTCGGTAACATACCGACCGTCGGTAACATACCGACCGTCGGTAACATACCGACCGTCGGTAACATACCGACCGTCGGTAACATACCGACCGACGGTAACATACTCGGAGTCGGTAACCCACCGACCGTCGGTAACATACCGACCGTCGGCAACATACCGACCGTCGGTAACATACCGACCGTCGGTAACTTACCGACCGTCGGTAACATACCGACCGTCGGTAACATACCGACCGTCGGTAACATACCGACCGTCGGTAACACACCGACTGTCGGTAACATACCGACCGTCGGTAACATACCGACCGTCGGTAACATACCGACCGTCGGTAACTCACCGACCGTCGGTAACATGTCGACCGTCGGTAACTTACCGACCGTCGGTAACATACCGACCGTCGGTAACATACTCGGAGTCGGTAACTTACCGACCGTCGGTAACATACCGACCGTCGGTAATATACCGACCGTCGGTAACTTACCGACCGTCAGTAACATACCGATCGTCGGTAATATACCGACCGTCGGTAACTTACTGACCGTCGGTAACATACCGACCGTCGGTAACATACCGACCGTCGGTAACTTACCGACCGTCGGTAACTTACCGACCGTCGGTAACATACTCGGAGTCGGTAACTTACCGACCGTCGGTAACATACCGACCGTCGGTAACATACCGACCGTCGGTAACATACCGACCGTCGGTCACATACCGACCGTCGGTAACATGCTGACCGTCGGTAACTTACCGACCGTCGGTAACATACCGACCGTCGGTAACATACCGACCGTCGGTAACTTACCGACCGTCGGTAACATACCGACCGTCGGTAACTTACCGACCGTCGGTAACATACCGACCGTCGGTAACATACCGACCGTCGGTAACATACCGACCGTCGGTAACATACTCACAGTCAGGAACTTACCGGCCGTCGGTAACATACCGACCGTCGGTAACATACCGACGGTCGGTAACTCACCGACCGTCGGTAACATACCGACCGTCGGTAACATACCGACCGTCGGTGACATACCGATCGTCGGTAACATACCGACCGTCGGTAACATACCGACCGTCAATAACATACTCACCGTCGGTAACATACCCACCGTCGGTAACATAGCGACCGTCGGTAACATACCGACCGTCGGTAACATACCGACCGTCGGTAACATACCGACCGTCAATAACATACCGACCGTCAATAACATAATGACCGTCGGTAACATACCGACCGTCGGTAACATACCGACCGTCGGTAACATACCGACCGTCGGTAACATACCGACCGTCGGTAACATACCGACCGTCGGTAACATACCGACCGTCAATAACATAATGACCGTCGGTAGCATACCGACCGTCAATAACATACCGACCGTCGATAACATACCGACCGTCGGTAACATACCGACCGTCGGTAACTCACCGACCGTCGGTAACATACCGAACGTCGGTAACATACCGACCTTCGGTAACATACGGACCGTCGGTAACATACGGAACGTCGGTAACATACCGACCGTCGGTAACATACCGACCGTGGGTAACATACCGACCGTCGGTAACATACCGACCGTCGGTAACATACCGACCGTCGGTACTATACCGACCGTCGGTAACATACTGACCGTCGGTAACATACCGACCGTCGGTAACATACCGACCGTCGGTAACGTACCGACCGTCGGTAACATACCCACCGTCGGTGACATACCTACCGTCGGTAACATAAAGACCGTCGGTAACATACCGACCGTCGGTAACAAACCGACCGTCGGTAACATACCGACCGTCGGAAACATACCGACCGTCGGTAACATACCGACCGTCGGTCACAGACCGACCGTCGGTAACATACGCACCGTCGGTAACATACCGACCGTCGGTAACATACAGACCGTCGGTAACATACGTACCATAATTAACATACCTACTGTAGGTAACATACCGATCGTCGGTAACATACTGACCGTCGGTAACATAATGACCGTCGGTAAGATAAAGACCGTCGGTAACATACCGACCGTCGGTAACATACCGACCGTCGGTAACATACCGAACGTCGGTAACATACCGAACGTCGGTAACATACCGACCGTCGGTAACAGACCCACCGTCGGTGACATACCTACCGTCGGTAACATACCGACCGTCGGTAACATACCGACCGTCAGTAACATACCGACCGTCGGTAACATACCGACCGTCGGTAACATACCGACCGTCGATCACTTACCGACCGGCGGTAACATACAGACCGTCGGTAACATACCGACCGTCGGTCACATACCGACCGTCGGTAACATACCGACCGTCGGTAACATACCGACCGTCGGTAACATACCGACCGTCGGTAACATACCGACCGTCGGTAACATACGGACTGTCAGTAACATACCGACCGTCAGTCATATACCGATTGTCGGTAACTTACCGACCGTCGGTAACATACCGACCGTCGGTAACATACTGATTGTCGGTAACATTCCTACCGTCGGTAACGTACCGACCGTCGGTAACATACCGACCGTCGGTAACATACTGACCGTCGGTAACGTACCGACCGTCGGTAACATACCAAACGTCATCAACATACCGACCGTCGGTAACATACCGACCGTCGGTAACATACGGACTGTCAGTAACATACCGACCGTCGGTAATATACCGATTGTCGGTAACTTATCGACCGTCGGTAACATACCGACCGTCGGTAACATACCGACCGTCGGTAACATACCGACCGTCGGTAACATACCGACCGTCGGTAACATACCAACCGTCGGTAACATACGGACCGTCGTTAATATACCGACCGTCGGTAACATACGGACTGTCAGCAACATACCGACCGTCGGTAATATACCGATTGTCGGTAACTTACCGACCGTCGGTAACATACCGACCGTCGGTAACATACCGACCGTCGGTAACATACCGACCGTCGGTAACATACCGACCGTCGGTAACATACCGACCGTCGGTAACATACCGACCGACGGTAACATACTCGGAGTCGGTAACTCACCGACCGTCGGTAACATACCGACCGTCGGTAACATACCGACCGTCGGTAACATACCGACCGTCGGTAACATACCGACCGTCGGTAACATACCGACCGTCGGTAACATACCGACCGTCGGTAACATACCGACCGACGGTAACATACTCGGAGTCGGTAACTCACCGACCGTCGGTAACATACCGACCGTCGGTAACATACCGACCGTCGGTAACATACCGACCGTCGGTAACTTACCGACCGTCGGTAACATACCGACCGTCGGTAACACACCGACCGTCGGTAACATACCGACTGTCGGTAACACACCGACCGTCGGTAACATACCGACCGTCGGTAACATACCGACCGTCGGTAACATACCGAGCGTCGGTAACCTACCGACCGTCGGTAACATACCGACCGTCGGTAACTTACCGACCGTCGGTAACATACCGACCGTCGGTAACATACTCGGAGTCGGTAACTTACCGACCGTCGGTAACATACCGACCGTCGGTAATATACCGACCGTCGGTAACTTACCGACCGTCGGTAACAAACCGTCCGTCGGTAACATACCGACCGTCGATAACATACCGACCGTCGGTAACATACCGACCGTCGGTAACTTACCGACCGTCGGTATTATACCGACCGTCGGTAACATACCGACCGTCGGTAACATACCGACCGTCGGTAACATACCGACCGTCGGTAACATACCGACCGTCGGTAACATACCGACCGTCGGTAACATACCGACCGTCGGTAACACACCGACCGTCGGTAACATACCGACCGTCGGTAACTTACCGACCGTCGGTAACTTACCGACCGTCGGTAACATACTCGGAGTCGGTAACTTACCGACCGTCGGTAACATACCGACCGTCGGTAACATACCGACCGTCGGTAACATACCGACCGTCGGTAACTTACCGACCGTCGGTAACATACCGACCGTCGGTAACATACCGACCGTCGGTAACTTACCGACCGTCGGTAACATACAGACCGTCGGTAACTTACCGACCGTCGGTAACATACCGACCGTCGGTAACATGCCGACCGTCGGTAACATACTCACAGTCAGGAACTTACCGGCCGTCGGTAACATACCGACCGTCGGTAACATACCGACCGTCGGTAACTTACTGACCGTCGGTAACATACCGACCGTCGGTAACTTACCGACCGTCGGTAACATACCGACCGTCGGTAACATACCGACCGTCGGTAACATACCGACCGTCGGTAACATACCGACCGTCGGTAACATACCGACCGTCGGTAACGTACCGACCGTCGGTAACGTACCGACCGTCGGTAACGTACCGACCGTCGGTAACTTACCGACCGTCGGTAACTTACCGACCGTCGGTAACTTACCGACCGTCGGTAACTTACCGACCGTCGGTAACTTACCGACCGTCGGTAACATACTCGGAGTCGGTAACTTACCGACCGTCGGTAACATACCGACCGTCGGTAACATACCGACCGTCGGTAACATACCGACCGTCGGTAACACACCGACCGTCGGTTACATACCGACCGTCGGTAACATACCGACCGTCGGTAACATACCGACCAACGGTAACATACTCGGAGTCGGTAACTTACCGACCGTCGGTAACATACCGACCGTCGGTAAATTACCGACCGTCGGTAACATACCGACCGTCGGTAACATACCGACCGTCGGTAACTTACCGACCGTCGGTAACATACGGACTGTCGGTAACATACCGACCGTCGGTAACATACCGACCGGCGGTAACATACCGACCGTCGGTAACATGCCGACCGTCGGTAACTTACCGACCGTCGGTAACATACCGACCGTCGGTAACATACCGACCGTCGGTAACATACCGACCGTCGGTAACATACTCGGAGTCGGTAACTTACCGACCGTCGGTAAATTACCGACCGTCGGTAACATACCGACCGTCGGTAAATTACCGACCGTCGGTAACATACCGACCGTCGGTAACATACCGATCGTCGGTAACTTACCGACCGTCGGTAACATACGGACTGTCGGTAACATACCGACCGTCGGTAACATACCGACCGTCGGTAACATACCGACCGTCGGTAACACACCGACCGTCGGTTACATACCGACCGTCGGTAACATACCGACCGTCGGTAACATACCGACCGTCGGTAACATACCGACCGTCGGTAACTTACCGACCGTCGGTAACTTACCGACCGTCGGTAACTCACCGACCGTCGGTAACATACTCGGAGTCGGTAACTTACCGACCGTCGGTAACATACCGACCGTCGGTAACATACCGACCGTCGGTAACATACCGACCGTCGGTAACTTACCGACCGTCGGTAACTTACCGACCGTCGGTAACATACCGACCGTCGGTAACATACCGACTGTCGGTAACTTACCGACCGTCGGTAACATACCGACCGTCGGTAACATACCGACCGTCGGTAACATACCGACCGTCGGTAACACACCGACCGTCGGTTACATACCGACCGTCGGTAACATACCGACCGTCGGTAACATACCGACCGTCGGTAACATACCGACCGTCGGTAACTTACCGACCGTCGGTAACTTACCGACCGTCGATAACTCACCGACCGTCGGTAACATACTCGGAGTCGGTAACTTACCGACCGTCGGTAACATACCGACCGTCGGTAACATACCGACCGTCGGTAACATACCGACCGTCGGTAACTTACCGACCGTCGGTAACTTACCGACCGTCGGTAACTTACCGACCGTCGGTAACATACTCGGAGTCGGTAACTTACCGACCGTCGGTAACATACCGACCGTCGGTAACATACCGACCGTCGGTAACTTACCGACCGTCGGTAACATACCGACCGTCGGTAACAGACCGACCGTCGGTAACATACCGACCGTCGGTAACATACCGACCGTCGGTAACATACCGACCGTCGGTAACACACCGACCGACGGTAACATACTCGGAGTCGGTAACTCACCGACCGTCGGTAACATACCGACCGTCGGTAACATACCGACCGTCGGTAACATACCGACCGTCGGTAACATACCGACCGTCGGTAACATACCGACCGTCGGTAACATACCGACCGTCGGTAACATACCGACCGTCGGTAACATACCGACCGTCGGTAACTTACCGACCGTCGGTAACTTACCGACCGTCGGTAACTTACCGACCGTCGGTAACATACTCGGAGTCGGTAACTTACCGACCGTCGGTAACATACCGACCGTCGGTAACATACCGACCGTCGGTAACTTACCGACCGTCGGTAACATACCGACCGTCGGTAACATACCGACCGTCGGTAACATACCGACCGTCGGTAACATACCGACCGTCGGTAACATACCGACCGTCGGTAACATACCGACCGACGGTAACATACTCGGAGTCGGTAACTCACCGACCGTCGGTAACATACCGACCGTCGGTAACATACCGACCGTCGGTAACATACCGACCGTCGGTAACATACCGACCGTCGGTAACATACCGACCGTCGGTAACATACCGACCGTCGGTAACATACCGACCGTCGGTAACATACCGACCGACGGTAACATACTCGGAGTCGGTAACTCACCGACCGTCGGTAACATACCGACCGTCGGTAACATACCGACCGTCGGTAACATACCGACCGTCGGTAACTTACCGACCGTCGGTAACATACCGACCGTCGGTAACACACCGACCGTCGGTAACATACCGACCACCGGTAACACACCGACCGTCGGTAACATACCGACCGTCGGTAACATACCGACCGTCGGTAACATACCGAGCGTCGGTAACCTACCGACCGTCGGTAACATACCGACCGTCGGTAACTTACCGACCGTCGGTAACATACCGACCGTCGGTAACATACTCGGAGTCGGTAACTTACCGACCGTCGGTAACATACCGACCGTCGGTAATATACCGACCGTCGGTAACTTACCGACCGTCGGTAACAAACCGTCCGTCGGTAACATACCGACCGTCGATAACATACCGACCGTCGGTAACATACCGACCGTCGGTAACTTACCGACCGTCGGTATTATACCGACCGTCGGTAACATACCGACCGTCGGTAACATACCGACCGTCGGTAACATACCGACCGTCGGTAACATACCGACCGTCGGTAACACACCGACCGTCGGTAACATACCGACCGTCGGTAACTTACCGACCGTCGGTAACTTACCGACCGTCGGTAACTTACCGACCGTCGGTAACATACTCGGAGTCGGTAACTTACCGACCGTCGGTAACATACCGACCGTCGGTAACATACCGACCGTCGGTAACATACCGACCGTCGGTAACTTACCGACCGTCGGTAACATACCGACCGTCGGTAACATACCGACCGTCGGTAACTTACCGACCGTCGGTAACATACAGACCGTCGATAACTTACCGACCGTCGGTAACATACCGACCGTCGGTAACATGCCGACCGTCGGTAACATACTCACAGTCAGGAACTTACCGGCCGTCGGTAACATACCGACCGTCGGTAACATACCGACCGTCGGTAACATACCGACCGTCGGTAACTTACCGACCGTCGGTAACATACCGACCGTCGGTAACTTACCGACCGTCGGTAACATACCGACCGTCGGTAACATACCGACCGTCGGTAACATACCGACCGTCGGTAACATACCGACCGTCGGTAACATACCGACCGTCGGTAACGTACCGACCGTCGGTAACTTACCGACCGTCGGTAACTTACCGACCGTCGGTAACATACTCGGAGTCGGTAACTTACCGACCGTCGGTAACATACCGACCGTCGGTAACATACCGACCGTCGGTAACATACCGACCGTCGGTAACTTACCGACCGTCGGTAACATACCGACCGTCGGTAACATACCGACCGTCGGTAACTTACCGACCGTCGGTAACTTACCGACCGTCGGTAACATACCGACCGTCGGTAATTTACCGACCGTCGGTAACATACCGACCGTCGGTAACATACCGACTGTCGGTAACTTACCGACCGTCGGTAACATACCGACCGTCGGTAACATACCGACCGTCGGTAACATACCGACCGTCGGTAACACACCGACCGTCGGTTACATACCGACCGTCGGTAACATACCGACCGTCGGTAACATACCGACCAACGGTAACATACTCGGAGTCGGTAACTTACCGACCGTCGGTAAATTACCGACCGTCGGTAACATACCGACCGTCGGTAAATTACCGACCGTCGGTAACATACCGACCGTCGGTAACATACCGACCGTCGATAACTTACCGACCGTCGGTAACATACGGACCGTCGGTAACATACCGACCGTCGGTAACATACCGAGCGTCGGTAACATACCGACCGTCGGTAACATACCGACCGTCGGTAACATACCGACCGTCGGTAACATACCGACCGTCGGTAACATACGGACGGTCAGTAACATACCGACCGTCGGTCATATACTGATTGTCGGTAACTTACTGACCGTCGGTAACATACCGACCGTCGGTAACATACTGATCGTCGGTAACATACCTACCGTCGGTAACGAACCGACCGTCGGTAGCATACCGACCGTCGGTAACATACCGACCGTCAGTAACATACCGACCGTCGGTAACACACGGACTGTCAGTAACATACCGACCGTCGGTAATATACCGATTGTCGGTAACTTACCGACCGTCGGTAACGTACCGACCGTCGGTAACATACCGACCGTCGGTAACATACCGACCGTCGGTAACATACGGACTGTCAGTAACATACCGACCGTCGGTAACATACCGACCGTCGGTAACATACCGATCGTCGGTAACATACCGACCGTCGGTAACATACGGACTGTCAGTAACATACCGACCGTCGGTAATATACCGATTGTCGGTAACTTACCGACCGTCGGTAACATACCGACCGTCGGTAACATACCGACCGTCGGTAACATACCTACCGTCGGTAACATACCGACCGTCAGTAACATACGGACCGTCGATAACATACCGTCCGTCGGTAACATACCGACTGTCGGTAACATACGCACCGTCGGTAACATAGCGACCGTCGGTAATATACCGATTGTCGGTAACTTACCGACCGTCGGTAACATACCGACCGTCGGTAACATACCGATCGTCGGTAACAAGCCGACCGTCGGTAACATACCGACCGTCGGTAACATACCGACCGTCGGTAACATACCGACCGTCGGTAACATACCGACCGTCGGTAACATACCAACCGTCGGTAACATACCGACCGTCGGTAACATACGGACTGTCAGTAACATACCGACCGTCGGTCATATACCGATTGTCGGTAACTCACCGACCGTCGGTAACATACTGATCGTCCGTAACATACCTACCGTCGGTAACGTACCGAACGTCGGTAACATACCGACCGTCGGTAACATACCGACCGTCGGTAACATACCGACCGTCGGTAACATACCTACCGTCGGTAACATATTGACCGTCGGTAACATACGGACTGTCAGTAACATACCGACCGTCGGTAATATACAGATTGTCGGTAACATACCAACCGTCGGTAACATACCGATCGTCGGTAACATACCTACCGTCGGTAACGTATCGACCGTCGGTAACATACCGACCGTCGGTAACATACCGACCGTCGGTAACATACTGACTGTCGGTAACATACCGACCGTCGGTAACATACCGACCGTCGGTAACATACCTACCGTCGGTAACATACCGACCGTCAGTAACATACGGACCGTCGATAACATACCGACCGTCGGTAACATACCGACTGTCGGTAACATACGCACCGTCGGTAACATAGCGACCGTCGGTAATATACCGATTGTCGGTAACTTACCGACCGTCGGTAACATACCGACCGTCGGTAACATACCGATCGTCGGTAACAAGCCGACCGTCGGTAACATACCGACCGTCGGTAACATACTGACCGTCGGTAACATACCGACCGTCGGTAACATACCGACCGTCGGTAACATACCAACCGTCAGTAACATACCAACCGTCGGTAACATACGGACTGTAAGTAACATACCGACCGTCGGTCATATACCGATTGTCGGTAACTTACCGACCGTCGGTAACATACTGATCGTCCGTAACATACCTACCGTCGGTAACGTACCGAACGTCGGTAACATACCGACCGTCGGTAACATACCGACCGTCGGTAACATACCGACCGTCGGTAACATACCGACCGTCGGTAACATACCTACCGTCGGTAACATATTGACCGTCGGTAACATACGGACTGTCAGTAACATACCGACCGTCGGTAATATACAGATTGTCGGTAACATACCAACCGTCGGTAACATACCGATCGTCGGTAACATACCTACCGTCGGTAACGTATCGACCGTCGGTAACATACCGACCGTCGGTAACATACCGACCGTCGGTAACATACCGACCGTCGGTAACATACCGACCGTCGGTAACATACCGACCGTCGGTAACATACCTACCGTCGGTAACATACCGACCGTCAGTAACATACGGACCGTCGATAACATACCGACCGTCGGTAACATACCGACCGTCGGTAACATACCGACCGTCGGTATCATACCAACCGTCAGTAACATACCGACCGTCGGTAACATACGGACTGTCAGTAACATACCGACCGTCGGTAATATACCGATTGTCGGTAACTTACCGACCGTCGGTAACATACCGACCGTCGGTAACATACCGACCGTCGGTAACATACCGACCGTCGGTAACATACCGACCGTCGGTAACATACGGACTGTCGGTTACATACCGACCGTCGGTAACATACCGACCGTCAGTAACATACCGACCGTCGGTAACATACCGACCGTCGGTAACCTATCGACCGTCGGTAACATACCGGCCGTCGGTAACATACCGACCGTCGAGAACATACCGACCGTCGGTCACATACCAACCGTCGGTAACATACCGATCGTCGGTAACATACCTACCGTCGGTAACGTATCGACCGTCGGTAACATACCGACCGTCGGTAACATACCGACCGTCGGTAACATACCGACCGTCGGTAACATACCGACCGTCGGTAACATACCTACCGTCGGTAACATATCGACCGTCAGTAACATACGGACCGTCGATAACATACCGACCGTCGGTAACATACCGACTGTCGGTAACATACGCACCGTCGGTAACATAGCGACCGTCGGTAATATACCGATTGTCGGTAACTTACCGACCGTCGGTAACATACCGACCGTCGGTAACATACTGACCGTCGGTAACATACCGACCGTCGGTAACATACCGACCGTCGGTAACATACCAACCGTCAGTAACATACCGACCGTCGGTAACATACGGACTGTCAGTAACATACCGACCGTCGGTAATATACCGATTGTCGGTAACTTACCGACCGTCGGTAACATACCGACCGTCGGTAACATACCGACCGTCGGTAACATACCGACCGTCGGTAACATACCGACCGTCGGTAACATACCGACCGTCGGTAACATACGGACTGTCGGTTACATACCGACCGTCGGTAACATACCGACCGTCGGTAACGTATCGACCGTCGGTAACATGCCGACCCTCGGTAACATACCGACTGTCGGTAACATACCTAACGTCGGTAACATACCCACCGTCGGTGACATACCTACCGTCGGTAACATAACGACCGTCGGTAACATACCGACCGTCGGTAACATACCGACCGTCGGTAACATACCGACCGTCGGTAACAGAACGACCGTCGGGGAAATACCGACCGTCGGTAACATACCGACCGTCGAGAACATACCGACCGTCGGTAACATACCGACCGTCGGTGACATACCGATCGTTGGTAACATACCTACCGTCGGTAACGTATCGACCGTCGGTAACATGCCGACCGTCGGTAACATACCGACTGTCGGTAACATACCTAACGTCGGTAACATACCCACCGTAGGTGACATACCTACCGTCGGTAACATAACGACCGTCGGTAACATACCGACCGTCGGTAACATACCGACCGTCGGTAACATACCGACCGTCGGTAACATACCGACCGTCGGGAACATACCGACCGTCGGTAACATACCGACCGTCGGTAACATACGGACCGTCGGTAACATAACGACCGTCGGTAACGTACCGACCGTCGGTAACATACCGACCGTCGGTAACATACCGACCGTCGGTAACCTATCGACCGTCGGTAACATACCGGTCGTCGGTAACATACCGACCGTCGAGAACATACCGACCGTCGGTAACATACCAACCGTCGGTAACATACCGATCGTCGGTAACATACCTACCGTCGGTAACGTATCGACCGTCGGTAACATGGAGACCGTCGGTAACATACCTAACGTCGGTAACATACCCACCGTCGGTGACATACCTACCGTCGGTAACATAACGACCGTCGGTAACATACCGACCGTCGATAACGTACCGACCGTCGGGAACATACCGACCGTCGGTAACATACCGACCGTCGGTCACAGACCGACCGTCGGTAACATACCGACCGTCGGTAACATACGGACTGTCAGTAACATACCGACCGTCGGTAATATACGGACTGTCAGTAACATACTGACCGTCGGTAATATACCGATTGTCGGTAACTTACCGACCGTCGGTAACATACCGACCGTCGGTAACATACCAACCGTCGGTAACATACCGACCGTCGGTAACATACCGACCGTCGGTAACATACCGACCGTCGGTAACATACGGACTGTCAGTAACGTACCGACCGTCGGTAACGTACCGACCGTCGGTAACATACCCACCGTCGGTGACATACCTACCGTCGGTAACATAACGACCGTCGGTAACATACCGACCGTCGGTAACAAACCGACCGTCGGTAACATACCGACCGTCGGAAACATACCGACCGTCGGTAACATACCGACCGTCGGTCACAGACCGACCGTCGGTAACATACGCACCGTCGGTAACATACCGACCGTTGGTAACATACCGACCGTCGGTAACATACCGACCGTCGGTAACATACCGACCGTCGGTAACATACATACCGTTGGTAACATACGTACCATAATTAACATACCTACTGTAGGTAACATACCGACCGTCGGTAACATACCAACCGTCGGTAACATACCGACCGTCGGGAACATACCGACCGTCGGTAACATACCGACCGTCGGTAACATACGGACCGTCGGTAACATAACGACCGTCGGTAACGTACCGACCGTCGGTACCATACCGACCGTCAGTAACATACCGACCGTCAATAACATACCGACCGTCGGTAACCTATCGACCGTCGGTAACATACCGGCCGTCGGTAACATACCGACCGTCGAGAACATACCGACCGTCGGTAACATACCAACCGTCGGTAACATACCGATCGTCGGTAACATACCTACCGTCGGTAACGTATCGACCGTCGGTAACATACCGACCGTCGGTAACATACCGACCGTCGGTAACATACCGACCGTCGGTAACATACCGATCGTCGGTAACAAGCCGACCGTCAGTAACATACCGACCGTCGGTAACATACTGACCGTCGGTAACATACCGACCGTCGGTAACATACCGACCGTCGGTAACATACCAACCGTCAGTAACATACCGACCGTCGGTAACATACGGACTGTCAGTAACATACCGACCATCGGTAATATACCGATTGTCGGTAACTTACCGACCGTCGGTAACATACCGACCGTCGGTAACATACCGACCGTCGGTAACATACCGACCGTCGGTAACATACTCACAGTCAGGAACTTACCGGCTGTCGGTAACATACCGACCGTCGGTAACTCACCGACCGTCGGTAACATACCGACCGTCGCCAACATACCGACCGTCGGTAACATACCGACCGTCGGTAACTTACCGACCGTCCGTAACATACCGACCGTCGGTAACATACCGACCGTCGGTAACATACCGACCGTCGGTAACTTACCGACCGTCGGTAACATACCGACCGTCGGTAACTTACCGACCGTCGGTAACTTACCGACCGTCGGTAACATATTGACCGTCGGTAACATACCGACTGTCAGTAACTTACCGACCGTCGGTAACATACCGACCGTCGGTAACATACCGACCGTCGGTAACATACCGACCGTCGGTAACACACCGACCGTTGGTTACATACCGACCGTCGGTAACATACCGACCGTCGGTAACATACCGACCGTCGGTAACATACCGACCGTCGGTAACATACCGACCGTCGGTAACTTACCGACCGTCGGTAACTTACCGACCGTCGGTAACATACTCGGAGTCGGTAACTTACCGACCGTCGGTAACATACCGACCGTCGGTAACATACTCGGAGTCGGTAACTTACCGACCGTCGGTAACATACCGACCGTCGGTAACATACCGACCGTCGGTAACATACCGACTGTCGGTAACATACCGACCGTCGGTAACATACCGACCGTCGGTAACATACCGACCGTCGGTCACATACCGACCGTTGGTAACATACCGACCGTCGGTAACATACCGACCGTCGGTAACATACCGACCGTCGGTAACATACCGACCGTCGGTAACATACCGACCGTCGGTAACATACCGACCGTCGGTAACATACCGACCGTCGGTAACATACGGACTGTCAGCGATATACCGACCGTCGGTAATATACTGACTGTCGGTAACTTACCGACCGTCGGTAACATACCGACCGTCGGTAACATACCGACCGTCGGTAACATACCGACCGTCGGTAACATACCTACCGTCGGTAACGTACCGACCGTCGGTAACGTACCGACCGTCGGTAACGTACCGACCGTCGGTAACACACCGACCGTCGGGAACATACCGACTGTCTGTAACATACCGACCGTCGGTAACATACCGACCGTCGGTAACATACCGAGCGTCGGTAACATACCGACCGTCGATAACATACCGACCGTCGGTAACATACCGACCGTCGGTAACATACCGACCGTCGGTAACATACGGACTGTCAGCGACACACCGACCGTCGGTAATATACTGATTGTCGGTAACTTACCGACCGTCGGTAACATACCGACCGTCGGTAACATACCGACCGTCGGTAACATACCTATCGTCGGTAACGTACCGACCGTCGGTAACATACCGACCGTCGGTAACGTACCGACCGTCGGTAACATACCCACCGTCGGTGACATACCTACCGTCGGTAACATAACGACCGTCGGTAACATACCGACCGTCGGTAACATACCGACCGTCGGTAACATACCGACCGTCGGTAACATACCGACCGTCGGAAACATACCGACCGTCGGTAACATACCGACCGTCGGTCACAGGCCGACCGTCGGTAACATACGCACCGTCGGTAACATACCGACCGTCGGTGACATACCGACCGTCGGTAACATACCGACCGTCGGTAACATACCGACCGTCGGTAACATACAGACCGTCGGTAACATACGGCCCATAATTAACATACCTACTGTAGGTAACATACCGACCGTCGGTAACATACCGACCGTCGGTAACATACCGACCGTCGGTAACATACCGACCGTCGGTAACATACGCACCGTCGGTAACATACCGACCGTCGGTAACATACGCACGGTCGGTAACATACTGACCGTTGGTAACATACCGACCGTCGATAACTTACCGACCGTCGGTAACATACGGACCGTCGGTAACATACCGACCGTCGGTAACATACCGAGCGTTGGTAACATACCGACCGTCGGTAACATACCGACCGTCGGTACCATACCGACCGTCGGTAACATACCGACCGTCGGTAACATACGGACGGTTAGTAACATACCGACCGTCGGTCATATACTGATTGTCGGTAACTTACTGACCGTCGGTAACATACCGACCGTCGGTAACATACTGATCGTCGGTAACATACCTACCGTCGGTAACGAACCGACCGTCGGTAGCATACCGACCGTCGGTAACATACCGACCGTCAGTAACATACCGACCGTCGGTAACACACGGACTGTCAGTAACATACCGACCGTCGGTAATATACCGATTGTCGGTAACTTACCGACCGTCGGTAACGTACCGACCGTCGGTAACATACCGACCGTCGGTAACATACCGACCGTCGGTAACATACGGACTGTCAGTAACATACCGACCGTCGGTAACATACCGACCGTCGGTAACATACCGATCGTCGGTAACATACCGACCGTCGGTAACATACGGACTGTCAGTAACATACCGACCGTCGGTAATATACCGATTGTCGGTAACTTACCGACCGTCGGTAACATACCGACCGTCGGTAACATACCGACCGTCGGTAACATACCGACCGTCGGTAACATACCTACCGTCGGTAACATACCGACCGTCAGTAACATACGGACCGTCGATAACATACCGACCGTCGGTAACATACCGACTGTCGGTAACATACGCACCGTCGGTAACATAGCGACCGTCGGTAATATACCGATTGTCGGTAACTTACCGACCGTCGGTAACATACCGACCGTCGGTAACATACCGATCGTCGGTAACAAGCCGACCGTCGGTAACATACCGACCGTCGGTAACATACCGACCGTCGGTAACATACCGACCGTCGGTAACATACCGACCGTCGGTAACATACCAACCGTCGGTAACATACCGACCGTCGGTAACATACGGACTGTCAGTAACATACCGACCGTCGGTCATATACCGATTGTCGGTAACTCACCGACCGTCGGTAACATACTGATCGTCCGTAACATACCTACCGTCGGTAACGTACCGAACGTCGGTAACATACCGACCGTCGGTAACATACCGACCGTCGGTAACATACCGACCGTCGGTAACATACCTACCGTCGGTAACATATTGACCGTCGGTAACATACGGACTGTCAGTAACATACCGACCGTCGGTAATATACAGATTGTCGGTAACATACCAACCGTCGGTAACATACCGATCGTCGGTAACATACCTACCGTCGGTAACGTATCGACCGTCGGTAACATACCGACCGTCGGTAACATACCGACCGTCGGTAACATACCGACTGTCGGTAACATACCGACCGTCGGTAACATACCGACCGTCGGTTACATACCTACCGTCGGTAACATACCGACCGTCAGTAACATACGGACCGTCGATAACATACCGACCGTCGGTAACATACCGACTGTCGGTAACATACGCACCGTCGGTAACATAGCGACCGTCGGTAATATACCGATTGTCGGTAACTTACCGACCGTCGGTAACATACCGACCGTCGGTAACATACCGATCGTCGGTAACAAGCCGACCGTCGGTAACATACCGACCGTCGGTAACATACTGACCGTCGGTAACATACCGACCGTCGGTAACATACCGACCGTCGGTAACATACCAACCGTCAGTAACATACCGACCGTAGGTAACATACGGACTGTAAGTAACATACCGACCGTCGGTCATATACCGATTGTCGGTAACTTACCGACCGTCGGTAACATACTGATCGTCCGTAACATACCTACCGTCGGTAACGTACCGAACGTCGGTAACATACCGACCGTCGGTAACATACCGACCGTCGGTAACATATTGACCGTCGGTAACATACCGACTGTCGGTAACTTACCGACCGTCGGTAACATACCGACCGTCGGTAACATACCGACCGTCGGTAACATACCGACCGTCGGTAACACACCAACCGTCGGTTACATACCGACCGTCGGTAACATACCGACCGTCGGTAACATACCGACCGTCGGTAACATACCGACCGTCGGTAACATACCGACCGTCGGTAACTTACCGACCGTCGGTAACTTACCGACCGTCGGTAACATACTCGGAGTCGGTAACTTACCGACCGTCGGTAACATACCGACCGTCGGTAACATACCGACCGTCGGTAACATACCGACCGTCGGTAACTTACCGACCGTCGGTAACATACCGACCGTCGGTAACATACTCGGAGTCGGTAACTTACCGACCGTCGGTAACATACCGACCGTCGGTAACATACCGACCGTCGGTAACATACCGACCGTCGGTAACATACCGACCGTCGGTAACATACCGACCGTCGGTAACATACCGACCGTTGGTAACATACCGACCGTCGGTAACATACCGACCGTCGGTAACATACTCGGAGTCGGTAACTTACCGACCGTCGGTAAATAACCGACCGTCGGTAACATACCGACCGTCGGTAAATTACCGACCGTCGGTAACATACCGACCGTCGGTAACATACCGACCGTCGGTAACTTACCGACCGTCGGTAACATACGGACTGTCGGTAACATACCGACCGTCGGTAACATACCGACCGTCGGTAACATACCGACCGTCGGTAACACACCGACCGTCGGTTACATACCGACCGTCGGTAACATACCGACCGTCGGTAACATACCGACCGTCGGTAACTTACCGACCGTCGGTAACTTACCGACCGTCGGTAACTCACCGACCGTCGGTAACATACTCGGAGTCGGTAACTTACCGACCGTCGGTAACATACCGACCGTCGGTAACATACCGACCGTCGGTAACATACCGACCGTCGGTAACTTACCGACCGTCGGTAACTTACCGACCGTCGGTAACATACCGACCGTCGGTAACATACCGACTGTCGGTAACTTACCGACCGTCGGTAACATACCGACCGTCGGTAACATACCGACCGTCGGTTACATACCGACCGTCGGTAACACACCGACCGTCGGTTACATACCGACCGTCGGTAACATACCGACCGTCGGTAACACACCGACCGTCGGTAACATACCGACCGTCGGTAACTTACCGACCGTCGGTAACATACCGACCGTCGGTAACATACCGACCGTCGGTAACATACCGATCGTCGGTAACATACCTACCGTCGGTAACGTATCGACCGTCGGTAACATGCCGACCGTCGGTAACATACCGACTGTCGGTAACATACCTAACGTCGGTAACATACCCACCGTCGGTGACATACCTACCGTCGGTAACATAACGACCGTCGGTAACATACCAACCGTCGGTAACATACCGACCGTCGGTAACATACCGACCGTCGGGAACATACTGACCGTCGGTAACATACCGACCGTCGGTAACATACGGACCGTCGGTAACATAACGACCGTCGGTAACGTACCGACCGTCGGTAACATACCGACCGTCGGTAACATACCGACCGTCGGTAACCTATCGACCGTCGGTAACATACCGGCCGTCGGTAACATACCGACCGTCGAGAACATACCGACCGTCGGTAACATACCAACCGTCGTTAACATACCGATCGTCGGTAACATACCTACCGTCGGTAACGTATCGACCGTCGGTAACATGGAGACCGTCGGTAACACACCGACCGTCGGTAACATACCGACCGACGGTAACATACCGATCGTCGGTAACAAGCCGACCGTCAGTAACATACCGACCGTCGGTAACATACTGACCGTCGGTAACATACCGACCGTCGGTAACATACCGACCGTCGGTAACATACCAACCGTCAGTAACATACCGACCGTCGGTAACATACGGACTGTCAGTAACATACCGACCATCGGTAATATACCGATTGTCGGTAACTTACCGACCGTCGGTAACATACCGACCGTCGGTAACATACCGACCGTCGGTAACATACCGACCGTCGGTAACATACTCACAGTCAGAAACTTACCGGCTGTCGGTAACATGCCGACCGTCGGTAACTCACCGACCGTCGGTAACATACCGACCGTCGGTAACATACCGACCGTCGGTAACATACCGACCGTCGGTAACTTACCGACCGTCCGTAACATACCGACCGTCGGTAACATACCGACCGTCGGTAACATACCAACCGTCGGTAACATACCGACCGTCGGTAACATACGGACTGTCAGTAACATACCGACCGTCGGTCATATACCGATTGTCGGTAACTCACCGACCGTCGGTAACATACTGATCGTCCGTAACATACCTACCGTCGGTAACGTACCGAACGTCGGTAACATACCGACCGTCGGTAACATACCGACCGTCGGTAACATACCGACCGTCGGTAACATACCTACCGTCGGTAACATATTGACCGTCGGTAACATACGGACTGTCAGTAACATACCGACCGTCGGTAATATACAGATTGTCGGTAACATACCAACCGTCGGTAACATACCGATCGTCGGTAACATACCTACCGTCGGTAACGTATCGACCGTCGGTAACATACCGACCGTCGGTAACATACCGACCGTCGGTAACATACCGACTGTCGGTAACATACCGACCGTCGGTAACATACCGACCGTCGGTTACATACCTACCGTCGGTAACATACCGACCGTCAGTAACATACGGACCGTCGATAACATACCGACCGTCGGTAACATACCGACTGTCGGTAACATACGCACCGTCGGTAACATAGCGACCGTCGGTAATATACCGATTGTCGGTAACTTACCGACCGTCGGTAACATACCGACCGTCGGTAACATACCGATCGTCGGTAACAAGCCGACCGTCGGTAACATACCGACCGTCGGTAACATACTGACCGTCGGTAACATACCGACCGTCGGTAACATACCGACCGTCGGTAACATACCAACCGTCAGTAACATACCGACCGTAGGTAACATACGGACTGTAAGTAACATACCGACCGTCGGTCATATACCGA
Source organism: Macrophya alboannulata (assembly GCA_949628255.1). NCBI lineage: Eukaryota > Metazoa > Arthropoda > Insecta > Hymenoptera > Tenthredinidae > Macrophya > Macrophya alboannulata. The sequence goes on along the minus strand of OX451206.1, from coordinate 31,400,114 downwards.
TTGTCGGTAACTTACCGACCGTCGGTAACATACTGATCGTCCGTAACATACCTACCGTCGGTAACGTACCGAACGTCGGTAACATACCGACCGTCGGTAACATACCGACCGTCGGTAACATACCGACCGTCGGTAACTTACCGACCGTCGGTAACATACCGACCGTCGGTAACTTACCGACCGTCGGTAACTTACCGACCGTCGGTAACATATTGACCGTCGGTAACATACCGACTGTCGGTAACTTACCGACCGTCGGTAACATACCGACCGTCGGTAACATACCGACCGTCGGTAACATACCGACCGTCGGTAACACACCAACCGTCGGTTACATACCGACCGTCGGTAACATACCGACCGTCGGTAACATACCGACCGTCGGTAACATACCGACCGTCGGTAACATACCGACCGTCGGTAACTTACCGACCGTCGGTAACTTACCGACCGTCGGTAACATACTCGGAGTCGGTAACTTACCGACCGTCGGTAACATACCGACCGTCGGTAACATACCGACCGTCGGTAACATACCGACCGTCGGTAACTTACCGACCGTCGGTAACATACCGACCGTCGGTAACATACTCGGAGTCGGTAACTTACCGACCGTCGGTAACATACCGACCGTCGGTAACATACCGACCGTCGGTAACATACCGACCGTCGGTAACATACCGACCGTCGGTAACATACCGACCGTCGGTAACATACCGACCGTTGGTAACATACCGACCGTCGGTAACATACCGACCGTCGGTAACATACTCGGAGTCGGTAACTTACCGACCGTCGGTAAATAACCGACCGTCGGTAACATACCGACCGTCGGTAAATTACCGACCGTCGGTAACATACCGACCGTCGGTAACATACCGACCGTCGGTAACTTACCGACCGTCGGTAACATACGGACTGTCGGTAACATACCGACCGTCGGTAACATACCGACCGTCGGTAACATACCGACCGTCGGTAACACACCGACCGTCGGTTACATACCGACCGTCGGTAACATACCGACCGTCGGTAACATACCGACCGTCGGTAACTTACCGACCGTCGGTAACTTACCGACCGTCGGTAACTCACCGACCGTCGGTAACATACTCGGAGTCGGTAACTTACCGACCGTCGGTAACATACCGACCGTCGGTAACATACCGACCGTCGGTAACATACCGACCGTCGGTAACTTACCGACCGTCGGTAACTTACCGACCGTCGGTAACATACCGACCGTCGGTAACATACCGACTGTCGGTAACTTACCGACCGTCGGTAACATACCGACCGTCGGTAACATACCGACCGTCGGTTACATACCGACCGTCGGTAACACACCGACCGTCGGTTACATACCGACCGTCGGTAACATACCGACCGTCGGTAACACACCGACCGTCGGTAACATACCGACCGTCGGTAACTTACCGACCGTCGGTAACATACCGACCGTCGGTAACATACCGACCGTCGGTAACATACCGATCGTCGGTAACATACCTACCGTCGGTAACGTATCGACCGTCGGTAACATGCCGACCGTCGGTAACATACCGACTGTCGGTAACATACCTAACGTCGGTAACATACCCACCGTCGGTGACATACCTACCGTCGGTAACATAACGACCGTCGGTAACATACCAACCGTCGGTAACATACCGACCGTCGGTAACATACCGACCGTCGGGAACATACTGACCGTCGGTAACATACCGACCGTCGGTAACATACGGACCGTCGGTAACATAACGACCGTCGGTAACGTACCGACCGTCGGTAACATACCGACCGTCGGTAACATACCGACCGTCGGTAACCTATCGACCGTCGGTAACATACCGGCCGTCGGTAACATACCGACCGTCGAGAACATACCGACCGTCGGTAACATACCAACCGTCGTTAACATACCGATCGTCGGTAACATACCTACCGTCGGTAACGTATCGACCGTCGGTAACATGGAGACCGTCGGTAACACACCGACCGTCGGTAACATACCGACCGACGGTAACATACCGATCGTCGGTAACAAGCCGACCGTCAGTAACATACCGACCGTCGGTAACATACTGACCGTCGGTAACATACCGACCGTCGGTAACATACCGACCGTCGGTAACATACCAACCGTCAGTAACATACCGACCGTCGGTAACATACGGACTGTCAGTAACATACCGACCATCGGTAATATACCGATTGTCGGTAACTTACCGACCGTCGGTAACATACCGACCGTCGGTAACATACCGACCGTCGGTAACATACCGACCGTCGGTAACATACTCACAGTCAGAAACTTACCGGCTGTCGGTAACATGCCGACCGTCGGTAACTCACCGACCGTCGGTAACATACCGACCGTCGGTAACATACCGACCGTCGGTAACATACCGACCGTCGGTAACTTACCGACCGTCCGTAACATACCGACCGTCGGTAACATACCGACCGTCGGTAACATACCGACCGTCGGTAACTTACCGACCGTCGGTAACATACCGACCGTCGGTAACTTACCGACCGTCGGTAACTTACCGACCGTCGGTAACATATTGACCGTCGGTAACATACCGACTGTCGGTAACTTACCGACCGTCGGTAACATACCGACCGTCGGTAACATACCGACCGTCGGTAACATACCGACCGTCGGTAACACACCGACCGTCGGTTACATACCGACCGTCGGTAACATACCGACCGTCGGTAACATACCTACCGTCGGTAACATACCGACCGTCGGTAACATACCGACCGTCGGTAACTTACCGACCGTCGGTAACTTACCGACCGTCGGTAACATACTCGGAGTCGGTAACTTACCGACCGTCGGTAACATACCGACCGTCGGTAACATACCGACCGTCGGTAACATACCGACCGTCGGTAACTTACCGACCGTCGGTAACATACCGACCGTCGGTAACATACTCGGAGTCGGTAACTTACCGACCGTCGGTAACATACCGACCGTCGGTAACATACCGACCGTCGGTAACATACCGACCGTCGGTAACATACCGACCGTCGGTAACATACCGACCGTTGGTAACATACCGACCGTCGGTAACATACCGACCGTCGGTAACATACTCGGAGTCGGTAACTTACCGACCGTCGGTAAATAACCGACCGTCGGTAACATACCGACCGTCGGTAAATTACCGAACGTCGGTAACATACCGACCGTCGGTAACATACCGACCGTCGGTAACTTACCGACCGTCGGTAACATACGGACTGTCGGTAACATACCGACCGTCGGTAACATACCGACCGTCGGTAACATACCGACCGTCGGTAACACACCGACCGTCGGTTACATACCGACCGTCGGTAACATACCGACCGTCGGTAACATACCGACCGTCGGTAACTTACCGACCGTCGGTAACTTACCGACCGTCGGTAACTCACCGACCGTCGGTAACATACTCGGAGTCGGTAACTTACCGACCGTCGGTAACATACCGACCGTCGGTAACATACCGACCGTCGGTAACATACCGACCGTCGGTAACTTACCGACCGTCGGTAACTTACCGACCGTCGGTAACATACCGACCGTCGGTAACATACCGACTGTCGGTAACTTACCGACCGTCGGTAACATACCGACCGTCGGTAACATACCGACCGTCGGTTACATACCGACCGTCGGTAACACACCGACCGTCGGTTACATACCGACCGTCGGTAACATACCGACCGTCGGTAACACACCGACCGTCGGTAACATACCGACCGTCGGTAACTTACCGACCGTCGGTAACATACCGACCGTCGGTAACATACCGACCGTCGGTAACATACCGACCGTCGGTAACATACTCACAGTCAGGAACTTACCGGCCGTCGGTAACATACCGACCGTCGGTAACTTACCGACCGTCGGTAACATACCGACCGTCGGTAACATACCGACCGTCGGTAACATACTCGGAGTCGGTAACTTACCGACCGTCGGTAACATACTCGGAGTCGGTAACTTACCGACCGTCGGTAACATACCGACCGTCGGTAACATACCGACCGTCGGTAACTTACCGACCGTCGGTAACATACCGACCGTCGGTAACATACCGACCGTCGGTAACATACCGACCGTCGGTAACATACCGACCGTCGGTAACATACCGACCGTCGGTAACATACCGACCGTCGGTAACATACCGACCGACGGTAACATACTCGGAGTCGGTAACCCACCGACCGTCGGTAACATACCGACCGTCGGCAACATACCGACCGTCGGTAACATACCGACCGTCGGTAACTTACCGACCGTCGGTAACATACCGACCGTCGGTAACATACCGACCGTCGGTAACATACCGACCGTCGGTAACACACCGACTGTCGGTAACATACCGACCGTCGGTAACATACCGACCGTCGGTAACATACCGACCGTCGGTAACTCACCGACCGTCGGTAACATGTCGACCGTCGGTAACTTACCGACCGTCGGTAACATACCGACCGTCGGTAACATACTCGGAGTCGGTAACTTACCGACCGTCGGTAACATACCGACCGTCGGTAATATACCGACCGTCGGTAACTTACCGACCGTCAGTAACATACCGATCGTCGGTAATATACCGACCGTCGGTAACTTACTGACCGTCGGTAACATACCGACCGTCGGTAACATACCGACCGTCGGTAACTTACCGACCGTCGGTAACTTACCGACCGTCGGTAACATACTCGGAGTCGGTAACTTACCGACCGTCGGTAACATACCGACCGTCGGTAACATACCGACCGTCGGTAACATACCGACCGTCGGTCACATACCGACCGTCGGTAACATGCTGACCGTCGGTAACTTACCGACCGTCGGTAACATACCGACCGTCGGTAACATACCGACCGTCGGTAACTTACCGACCGTCGGTAACATACCGACCGTCGGTAACTTACCGACCGTCGGTAACATACCGACCGTCGGTAACATACCGACCGTCGGTAACATACCGACCGTCGGTAACATACTCACAGTCAGGAACTTACCGGCCGTCGGTAACATACCGACCGTCGGTAACATACCGACGGTCGGTAACTCACCGACCGTCGGTAACATACCGACCGTCGGTAACATACCGACCGTCGGTGACATACCGATCGTCGGTAACATACCGACCGTCGGTAACATACCGACCGTCAATAACATACTCACCGTCGGTAACATACCCACCGTCGGTAACATAGCGACCGTCGGTAACATACCGACCGTCGGTAACATACCGACCGTCGGTAACATACCGACCGTCAATAACATACCGACCGTCAATAACATAATGACCGTCGGTAACATACCGACCGTCGGTAACATACCGACCGTCGGTAACATACCGACCGTCGGTAACATACCGACCGTCGGTAACATACCGACCGTCGGTAACATACCGACCGTCAATAACATAATGACCGTCGGTAGCATACCGACCGTCAATAACATACCGACCGTCGATAACATACCGACCGTCGGTAACATACCGACCGTCGGTAACTCACCGACCGTCGGTAACATACCGAACGTCGGTAACATACCGACCTTCGGTAACATACGGACCGTCGGTAACATACCGACCGTCGGTAACATACCGACCGTCGGTACTATACCGACCGTCGGTAACATACTGACCGTCGGTAACATACCGACCGTCGGTAACATACCGACCGTCGGTAACGTACCGACCGTCGGTAACATACCCACCGTCGGTGACATACCTACCGTCGGTAACATAAAGACCGTCGGTAACATACCGACCGTCGGTAACAAACCGACCGTCGGTAACATACCGACCGTCGGAAACATACCGACCGTCGGTAACATACCGACCGTCGGTCACAGACCGACCGTCGGTAACATACGCACCGTCGGTAACATACCGACCGTCGGTAACATACAGACCGTCGGTAACATACGTACCATAATTAACATACCTACTGTAGGTAACATACCGATCGTCGGTAACATACTGACCGTCGGTAACATAATGACCGTCGGTAAGATAAAGACCGTCGGTAACATACCGACCGTCGGTAACATACCGACCGTCGGTAACATACCGACCGTCGGTAACATACCGAACGTCGGTAACATACCGAACGTCGGTAACATACCGACCGTCGGTAACAGACCCACCGTCGGTGACATACCTACCGTCGGTAACATACCGACCGTCGGTAACATACCGACCGTCAGTAACATACCGACCGTCGGTAACATACCGACCGTCGGTAACATACCGACCGTCGATCACTTACCGACCGGCGGTAACATACAGACCGTCGGTAACATACCGACCGTCGGTCACATACCGACCGTCGGTAACATACCGACCGTCGGTAACATACCGACCGTCGGTAACATACCGACCGTCGGTAACATACCGACCTTCGGTAACATACGGACTGTCAGTAACATACCGACCGTCAGTCATATACCGATTGTCGGTAACTTACCGACCGTCGGTAACATACCGACCGTCGGTAACATACTGATTGTCGGTAACATTCCTACCGTCGGTAACGTACCGACCGTCGGTAACATACCGACCGTCGGTAACATACTGACCGTCGGTAACGTACCGACCGTCGGTAACATACCAAACGTCATCAACATACCGACCGTCGGTAACATACCGACCGTCGGTAACATACGGACTGTCAGTAACATACCGACCGTCGGTAATATACCGATTGTCGGTAACTTATCGACCGTCGGTAACATACCGACCGTCGGTAACATACCGACCGTCGGTAACATACCGACCGTCGGTAACATACCGACCGTCGGTAACATACCAACCGTCGGTAACATACGGACCGTCGTTAATATACCGACCGTCGGTAACATACGGACTGTCAGCAACATACCGACCGTCGGTAATATACCGATTGTCGGTAACTTACCGACCGTCGGTAACATACCGACCGTCGGTAACATACCGACCGTCGGTAACATACCGACCGTCGATAACATACCGACCGTCGGTAAGATAACGACCGTCGGTAACATACCGACCGTCGGTAACATACGCACCGTCGGTAACATACTGACCGTCGGTAACATACCGACCGTCGATAACTTACCGACCGTCGGTAACATACGGACCGTCGGTAACATACCGACCGTCGGTAAGATACCGAAAGTCGGTAACATACCGACCGTTGATAACATACCGACCGTCGGTAACATACCGACCGTCGGTAACATACCGATCGTCGGTAACATACCGACCGTCGGTAACATACGGACTGTCAGTAACATACCAACCGTCGGTAATATACCGATTGTCGGTAACTTACCGACCGTCGGTAACATACCGACCGTCGGTAACATACCGACCGTCGGTAACATACCAACCGTCGGTAACATACGGACCGTCGTTAACATACCGACCGTCGGTAACATACGGACTGTCAGCAACATACCGACCGTCGGTAATATACCGATTGTCGGTAACTTACCGACCGTCGGTAACATACCGACCGTCGATAACATACCGACCGTCGATAACATACCGACCGTCGGTAAGATAACGACCGTCGGTAACATACCGACCGTCGGTAACATACGCACCGTCGGTAACATACTGACCGTCGGTAACATACCGACCGTCGATAACTTACCGACCGTCGGTAACATACGGACCGTCGGTAACATACCGACCGTCGGTAACATACCCACCGTCGGTGACATACCTACCATCGGTAACATAACGACCGTCGGTAACATACCGACCGTCGGTAACACACGGACTGTTGGTAACATACCGACCGTCGGTAACATACCGACCGTCGGTAACATACTGACCGTCGGTAACATACCGACCGTCGGTAACATACCAAACGTCATCAACATACCGACCGTCGGTAACATACCGACCGTCGGTAACATATCGAACGTCGGTAACATACCGACCGTCGGTAAGATACCGACCGTCGGTAACGTACCGACCGTCGGTAACATACCGACCGTCGATAACATACCGACCGTCGGTAACATACCGACCGTCGGTAACATACGGACTGTCAGTAACATACCGACCGTCGGTAATATACCGATTGTCGGTAACTTACCGACCGTCGGTAACATACCGACCGTCGGTAACATACCGACCGTCGGTAACATACCAACCGTCGGTAACATACGGACCGTCGTTAACATACCGACCGTCGGTAACATACGGACTGTCAGCAACATACCGACCGTCAGTAATATACCGATTGTCGGTAACTTACCGACCGTCGGTAACATACCGACCGTCGGTAACTTACCGACCGTCGGTAAGATACCGAAAGTCGGTAACATACCGACCGTTGATAACATACCGACCGTCGGTAACATACCGACCGTCGGTAACATACCGACCGTCGGTAACATACCGACCGTCGGTAACATACCGACCGTCGGTAACATACGGACTGTCAGTAACATACCGACCGTCGGTAATATACCGATTGTCGGTAACTTACCGACCGTCGGTAACATACCGACCGTCGGTAACATACCGACCGTCGGTAACATACCAACCGTCGGTAACATACGGACCGTCGTTAACATACCGACCGTCGGTAACATACGGACTGTCAGCAACATACCGACCGTCAGTAATATACCGATTGTCGGTAACTTACCGACCGTCGGTAACATACCGACCGTCGGTAACTTACCGACCGTCGGTAAGATACCGACCGTCGGTAACTTACCGACCGTCGGTAACATACCGACCGTCGGTAACATACCGACCGTCGGTAACATACTCACAGTCAGGAACTTACCGGCCGTCGGTAACATACCGACCGTCGGTAACATACCGAGCGTCTGTAACCTACCGACCGTCGGTAACATACCGACCGTCGGTAACTTACCGACCGTCGGTAACATACCGACCGTCGGTAACATACTCGGAGTCGGCAACTTACCGACCGTCGGTAACATACCGACCGTCGGTAATATACCGACCGTCGGTAACTCACCGACCGTCGGTAACAAACCGTCCGTCGGTAACATACCGACCGTCGATAACATACCGACCGTCGGTAACATACCGACCGTCGGTAACTTACCGACCGTCGGTATTATACCGACCGTCGGTAACATACCGACCGTCGGTAACATACCGACCGTCGGTAACATACTCGGAGTCGGTAACTTACCGACCGTCGGTAACATACCGACCGTCGGTAACATACCGACCTTTGGTAACATACAGACCGTCGGTAACTTACCGACCGTCGGTAACATACCGACCGTCGGTAACATACCGACCGTCGGTAACATACCGACCGTCGGTAACTTACCGACCGTCGGTAACATACAGACCGTCGGTAACTTACCGACCGTCGGTAACATACCGACCGTCGGTAACATGCCGACCGTAGGTAACATACTCACAGTCAGGAACTTACCGGCCGTCGGTAACATACCGACCGTCGGTAACTTACCGACCGTCGGTAACATACCGACCGTCGGTAACTTACCGACCGTCGGTAACATACCGACCGTCGGTAACATACCGACCGTCGGTAACATACCGACCGTCGGTAACATACCGATCGTCGGTAACATACCGACCGTCGGTAACATACGGACTGTCAGTAACATACCAACCGTCGGTAATATACCGATTGTCGGTAACTTACCGACCGTCGGTAACATACCGACCGTCGGTAACATACCGACCGTCGGTAACATACCGACCGTCGGTAACATACCGACCGTCGGTAACATACCGACCGTCGATAACATACCGACCGTCGGTAAGATAACGACCGTCGGTAACATACCGACCGTCGGTAACATACGCACCGTCGGTAACATACTGACCGTCGGTAACATACCGACCGTCGATAACTTACCGACCGTCGGTAACATACGGACCGTCGGTAACATACCGACCGTCGGTAAGATACCGAAAGTCGGTAACATACCGACCGTTGATAACATACCGACCGTCGGTAACATACCGACCGTCGGTAACATACCGATCGTCGGTAACATACCGACCGTCGGTAACATACGGACTGTCAGTAACATACCAACCGTCGGTAATATACCGATTGTCGGTAACTTACCGACCGTCGGTAACATACCGACCGTCGGTAACATACCGAACGTCGGTAACATACCAACCGTCGGTAACATACGGACCGTCGTTAACATACCGACCGTCGGTAACATACGGACTGTCAGCAACATACCGACCGTCGGTAATATACCGATTGTCGGTAACTTACCGACCGTCGGTAACATACCGACCGTCGGTAACATACCGACCGTCGATAACATACCGACCGTCGGTAAGATAACGACCGTCGGTAACATACCGACCGTCGGTAACATACGCACCGTCGGTAACATACTGACCGTCGGTAACATACCGACCGTCGATAACTTACCGACCGTCGGTAACATACGGACCGTCGGTAACATACCGACCGTCGGTAACATACCCACCGTCGGTGACATACCTACCATCGGTAACATAACGACCGTCGGTAACATACCGACCGTCGGTAACACACGGACTGTTGGTAACATACCGACCGTCGGTAACATACTGACCGTCGGTAACATACTGACCGTCGGTAACATACCGACCGTCGGTAACATACCAAACGTCATCAACATACCGACCGTCGGTAACATACCGACCGTCGGTAACATATCGAACGTCGGTAACATACCGACCGTCGGTAAGATACCGACCGTCGGTAACGTACCGACCGTCGGTAACATACCGACCGTCGATAACATACCGACCGTCGGTAACATACCGACCGTCGGTAACATACCGACCGTCGGTAACATACGGACTGTCAGTAACATACCGACCGTCGGTAATATACCGATTGTCGGTAACTTACCGACCGTCGGTAACATACCGACCGTCGGTAACATACCGACCGTCGGTAACATACCAACCGTCGGTAACATACGGACCGTCGTTAATATACCGACCGTCGGTAACATACGGACTGTCAGCAACATACCGACCGTCGGTAATATACCGATTGTCGGTAACTTACCGACCGTCGGTAACATACCGACCGTCGGTAACATACCGACCGTCGGTAACATACCGACCGTCGATAACATACCGACCGTCGGTAAGATAACGACCGTCGGTAACATACCGACCGTCGGTAACATACGCACCGTCGGTAACATACTGACCGTCGGTAACATACCGACCGTCGATAACTTACCGACCGTCGGTAACATACGGACCGTCGGTAACATACCGACCGTCGGTAAGATACCGAAAGTCGGTAACATACCGACCGTTGATAACATACCGACCGTCGGTAACATACCGACCGTCGGTAACATACCGACCGTCGGTAACATACCGACCGTCGGTAACATACGGACTGTCAGTAACATACCGACCGTCGGTAATATACCGATTGTCGGTAACTTACCGACCGTCGGTAACATACCGACCGTCGGTAACATACCGACCGTCGGTAACATACCAACCGTCGGTAACATACGGACCGTCGTTAACATACCGACCGTCGGTAACATACGGACTGTCAGCAACATACCGACCGTCGGTAATATACCGATTGTCGGTAACTTACCGACCGTCGGTAACATACCGACCGTCGGTAACTTACCGACCGTCGGTAACATACCGACCGTCGGTAACTTACCGACCGTCGGTAACATACCGACCGTCGGTAACATACCGACCGTCGGTAACATACTCACAGTCAGGAACTTACCGGCCGTCGGTAACATACCGACCGTCGGTAACATACCGAGCGTCTGTAACCTACCGACCGTCGGTAACATACCGACCGTCGGTAACTTACCGACCGTCGGTAACATACCGACCGTCGGTAACATACTCGGAGTCGGTAACTTACCGACCGTCGGTAACATACCGACCGTCGGTAATATACCGACCGTCGGTAACTTACCGACCGTCGGTAACAAACCGTCCGTCGGTAACATACCGACCGTCGATAACATACCGACCGTCGGTAACATAACGACCGTCGGTAACTTACCGACCGTCGGTATTATACCGACCGTCGGTAACATACCGACCGTCGGTAACATACCGACCGTCGGTAACATACTCGGAGTCGGTAACTTACCGACCGTCGGTAACATACCGACCGTCGGTAACATACCGACCTTTGGTAACATACAGACCGTCGGTAACTTACCGACCGTCGGTAACATACCGACCGTCGGTAACATACCGACCGTCGGTAACTTACCGACCGTCGGTAACATACAGACCGTCGGTAACTTACCGACCGTCGGTAACATACCGACCGTCGGTAACATGCCGACCGTCGGTAACATACTCACAGTCAGGAACTTACCGGCCGTCGGTAACATACCGACCGTCGGTAACTTACCGACCGTCGGTAACATACCGACCGTCGGTAACTTACCGACCGTCGGTAACATACCGACCGTCGGTAACATACCGACCGTCGGTAACATACCGACCGTCGGTAACATACCGACCGTCGGTTACATACCGACCGTCGGTAACATACCGACCGTCGGTAACATACCGACCGTCGGTAACATACCGACCGTCGGTAACATACTCGGAGTCGGTAACTTACCGACCGTCGGTAAATTACCGACCGTCGGTAACATACCGACCGTCGGTGACATACCGACCGTCGGTAACTTACCGACCGTCGGTAACTTACCGACCGTCGGTAACTTACCGACCGTCGGTAACTTACCGACCGTCGGTAACATACTTGGAGTCGGTATTTTACCGACTGTCGGTAACATACCGACCGTCGGTAACATACCGACCGTCGGTAACATACCGACCGTCAGTAACTTACCGACCGTCGGTAACATACCGACCGTCGGTAACATACCGACCGTCGGTAACTTACCGACCGTCGGTAACATACCGAACGTCGGTAACTTACCGACCGTCGGTAACATACCGACCGTCGGTAACATACCGACCGTCGGTAACATACTCACAGTCAGGAACTTACCGGCTGTCGGTAACATACCGACCGTCGGTAACTCACCGACCGTCGGTAACATACCGACCGTCGGTAACATACCGACCGTCGGTAACATACCGACCGTCGGTAACTTACCGACCGTCGGTAACTTACCGACCGTCGGTAACTTACCGACCGTCGGTAACTTACCGACCGTCGGTAACATATTGACCGTCGGTAACATACCGACTGTCGGTAACTTACCGACCGTCGGTAACATACCGACCGTCGGTAACATACCGACCGTCGGTAACATACCGACCGTCGGTAACACACCGACCGTCGGTTACATACCGATCGTCGGTAACATACCGACCGTCGGTAACATACCGACCGTCGGTAACATACCGACCGTCGGTAACATACCGACCGTCGGTAACATACCGACCGTCGGTAACTTACCGACCGTCGGTAACTTACCGACCGTCGGTAACATACTCGGAGTCGGTAACTTACCGACCGTCGGTAACATACCGACCGTCGGTAACATACCGACCGTCGGTAACATACCGACCGTCGGTAACTTACCGACCGTCGGTAACATACCGACCGTCGGAAACATACCGACCGTCGGTAACATACCGACTGTCGGTAACATACGGACCGTCAGTAACATAACGACCGTCGGTAACGTACCGACCGTCGGTACCATACCGACCGTCGGTAACATACCGACCGTCGGTAACATACCGACCGTCGGTAACATACTGATCGTCGGTAACATACCTACCGTCGGTAACGTATCGACCGTCGGTAACATACCGACCGTCGGTAACATACCGACCGTCGGTAACATACCGACCGTCGGTAACATACCGACCGTCGGTAACATACCGACTGTCGGTAACATACCGACCGTCGGTAACATACCGACCGTCGGTAACATACCGACCGTCGGTAACATACCGACCGTCGGTAACATACCGACCGACGGTAACATACCGACCGTCGGTAACATACCGACCGTCGGTAACATGCCGACCGTCGGTAACTTACCGACCGTCGGTAACATACCGACCGTCGGTAACATACTCGGAGTCGGTAACTTACCGACCGTCGGTAACATACCGACCGTCGGTAACATACCGACCGTCGGTAACATACCGACCGTCGGTAACATACCGCTCGTCGGTAACTTACCGACCGTCGGTAACATACTCGGAGTCGGTAACTTACCGACCGTCGGTAACATACCGACCGTCGGTAACATACCGACCGTCGGTTACTTACCGACCGTCGGTAACATACCGACCGTCGGTAACTTACCGACCGTCGGTAACATACCGACCTTCGGTAACATACCGACCGTCGGTAACATACTCACAGTCAGGAACTTACCGGCCGTCGGTAACATACCGACCGTCGGTAACTTACCGACCGTCGGTAACATACCGACTGTCGGTAACATACCTAACGTCGGTAACATACCCACCGTCGGCGGCATACCTACCGTCGGTAACATAACGACCGTCGGTAACATACCGACCGTCGGTAACATACCGACCGTCGGTAACATACCGACCGTCGGAAACATAGCGACCGTCGGTAACATACCGACCGTCGGTAACATACGGACCGTCGTCAACATAACGACCGTCGGTAACGTACCGACCGTCGGTAACATACCGACCGTCGGTAACATACCGACCGTCGGTAACATACCGACCGTCGGTAACCTATCGACCGTCGGTAACATACCGGCCGTCATTAACATACCGACCGTCGGTAACATACCAACCGTCGGTAACATACCGATCGTCGGGAACATACCGACCGTCGGTAACATACCGACCGTCGGTAACATACGGACCGTCGGTAACATAACGACCGTCGGTAACGTGCCGACCGTCGGTACCATACCGACCGTCAGTAACATACCGACCGTCGGTAACATACCGACCGTCGGTAACCTATCGACCGTCGGTAACATACCGGCCGTCGGTAACATACCGACCGTCGAGAACATACCGACCGTCGGTCACATACCAACCGTCGGTAACATACCGATCGTCGGTAACATACCTACCGTCGGTAACGTATCGACCGTCGGTAACATACCGACCGTCGGTAACATACCGACCGTCGGTAACATACCGACCGTCGGTAACATACCGACCGTCGGTAACATACCTACCGTCGGTAACATATCGACCGTCAGTAACATACGGACCGTCGATAACATACCGACCGTCGGTAACATACCGACTGTCGGTAACATACGCACCGTCGGTAACATAGCGACCGTCGGTAATATACCGATTGTCGGTAACTTACCGACCGTCGCTAACATACCGACCGTCGGTAACATACTGACCGTCGGTAACATACCGACCGTCGGTAACATACCGACCGTCGGTAACATACCAATCGTCAGTAACATACCGACCGTCGGTAACATACGGACTGTCAGTAACATACCGACCGTCGGTAATATACCGATTGTCGGTAACTTACCGACCGTCGGTAACATACCGACCGTCGGTAACATACCGACCGTCGGTAACATACCGACCGTCGGTAACATACCGACCGTCGGTAACATACCGACCGTCGGTAACATACGGACTGTCGGTTACATACCGACCGTCGGTAACATACCGACCGTCGGTAACGTATCGACCGTCGGTAACATGCCGACCCTCGGTAACATACCGACTGTCGGTAACATACCTAACGTCGGTAACATACCCACCGTCGGTGACATACCTACCGTCGGTAACATAACGACCGTCGGTAACATACCGACCGTCGGTAACATACCGACCATCGGTAACATACCGACCGTCGGTAACAGAACGACCGTCGGGGAAATACCGACCGTCGGTAACATACCGACCGTCGAGAACATACCGACCGTCGGTAACATACCGACCGTCGGTAACATACCGATCGTTGGTAACATACCTACCGTCGGTAACGTATCGACCGTCGGTAACATGCCGACCGTCGGTAACATACCGACTGTCGGTAACATACCTAACGTCGGTAACATACCCACCGTCGGTGACATACCTACCGTCGGTAACATAACGACCGTCGGTAACATACCGACCGTCGGTAACATACCGACCGTCGGTAACATACCGACCGTCGGTAACATACCGACCGTCGGGAACATACCGACCGTCGGTAACATACCGACCGTCGGTAACATACGGACCGTCGGTAACATAACGACCGTCGGTAACGTACCGACCGTCGGTAACATACCGACCGTCGGTAACATACCGACCGTCGGTAACATACCGACCGTCGGTAACCCATCGACCGTCGGTAACATACCGGCCGTCGGTAACATACCGACCGTCGAGAACATACCGACCGTCGGTAACATACCAACCGTCGGTAACATACCGATCGTCGGTAACATACCTACCGTCGGTAACGTATCGACCGTCGGTAACATGGAGACCGTCGGTAACATACCTAACGTCGGTAACATACCCACCGTCGGTGACATACCTACCGTCGGTAACATAACGACCGTCGGTAACATACCGACCGTCGATAACGTACCGACCGTCGGGAACATACCGACCGTCGGTAACATACCGACCGTCGGTCACAGACCGACCGTCGGTAACATACCGACCGTCGGTAACATACGGACTGTCAGTAACATACCGACCGTCGGTAATATACGGACTGTCAGTAACATACTGACCGTCGGTAATATACCGATTGTCGGTAACTTACCGACCGTCGGTAACATACCGACCGTCGGTAACATACCGACCGTCGGTAACATACCGACCGTCGGTAACATACCGACCGTCGGTAACATACCGACCGTCGGTAACATACGGACTGTCAGTAACGTACCGACCGTCGGTAACGTACCGACCGTCGGTAACATACCCACCGTCGGTGACATACCTACCGTCGGTAACATAACGACCGTCGGTAACATACCGACCGTCGGTAACAAACCGACCGTCGGTAACATACCGACCGTCGGAAACATACCGACCGTCGGTAACATACCGACCGTCGGTAACATACCGACCGTCGGTCACAGACCGACCGTCGGTAACATACGCACCGTCGGTAACATACCGACCGTTGGTAACATACCGACCGTCGGTAACATACCGACCGTCGGTAACATACCGACCGTCGGTAACATACATACCGTTGGTAACATACGTACCATAATTAACATACCTACTGTAGGTAACATACCGACCGTCGGTAACATACCAACCGTCGGTAACATACCGACCGTCGGGAACATACCGACCGTCGGTAACATACCGACCGTCGGTAACATACCGACCGTCGGTAACATACGGACCGTCGGTAACATAACGACCGTCGGTAACGTACTGACCGTCGGTACCATACCGACCGTCAGTAACATACCGACCGTCAATAACATACCGACCGTCGGTAACCTATCGACCGTCGGTAACATACCGGCCGTCGGTAACATACCGACCGTCGAGAACATACCGACCGTCGGTAACATACCAACCGTCGGTAACATACCGATCGTCGGTAACATACCTACCGTCGGTAACGTATCGACCGTCGGTAACATACCGACCGTCGGTAACATACCGACCGTCGGTAACATACCGACCTTCGGTAACATACCGATCGTCGGTAACAAGCCGATCGTCAGTAACATACCGACCGTCGGTAACATACTGACCGTCGGTAACATACCGACCGTCGGTAACATACCGACCGTCGGTAACATACCAACCGTCAGTAACATACCGACCGTCGGTAACATACGGACTGTCAGTAACATACCGACCATCGGTAATATACCGATTGTCGGTAACTTACCGACCGTCGGTAACATACCGACCGTCGGTAACATACCGACCGTCGGTAACATACCGACCGTCGGTAACATACTCACAGTCAGGAACTTACCGGCTGTCGGTAACATACCGACCGTCGGTAACTCACCGACCGTCGGAAACATACCGACCGTCGCCAACATACCGACCGTCGGTAACATACCGACCGTCGGTAACTTACCGACCGTCCGTAACATACCGACCGTCGGTAACATACCGACCGTCGGTAACATACCGACCGTCGGTAACTTACCGACCGTCGGTAACATACCGACCGTCGGTAACTTACCGACCGTCGGTAACTTACCGACCGTCGGTAACATATTGACCGTCGGTAACATACCGACTGTCAGTAACTTACCGACCGTCGGTAACATACCGACCGTCGGTAACATACCGACCGTCGGTAACATACCGACCGTCGGTAACACACCGACCGTCGGTTACATACCGACCGTCGGTAACATACCGACCGTCGGTAACATACCGACCGTCGGTAACATACCGACCGTCGGTAACATACCGACCGTCGGTAACTTACCGACCGTCGGTAACTTACCGACCGTCGGTAACATACTCGGAGTCGGTAACTTACCGACCGTCGGTAACATACCGACCGTCGGTAACATACCGACCGTCGGTAACATACCGACCGTCGGTAACTTACCGACCGTCGGTAACATACCGACCGTCGGTAACATACTCGGAGTCGGTAACTTACCGACCGTCGGTAACATACCGACCGTCGGTAACATACCGACCGTCGGTAACATACCGACCGTCGGTAACATACCGACCGTCGGTCACATACCGACCGTTGGTAACATACCGACCGTCGGTAACGTACCGACCGTCGGTAACATACCGACCGTCGGTAACATACCGACCGTCGGTAACATACCGACCGTCGGTAACATACCGACCGTCGGTAACATACCGACCGTCGGTAACATACCGACCGTCGGTAACATACGGACTGTCAGCGATATACCGACCGTCGGTAATATACTGACTGTCGGTAACTTACCGACCGTCGGTAACATACCGACCGTCGGTAACATACCGACCGTCGGTAACATACCGACCGTCGGTAACATACCTACCGTCGGTAACGTACCGACCGTCGGTAACGTACCGACCGTCGGTAACGTACCGACCGTCGGTAACACACCGACCGTCGGGAACATACCGACTGTCTGTAACATACCGACCGTCGGTAACATACCGACCGTCGGTAACATACCGAGCGTCGGTAACATACCGACCGTCGATAACATACCGACCGTCGGTAACATACCGACCGTCGGTAACATACCGACCGTCGGTAACATACCGACCGTCGGTAACATACCGACTGTCGGTAACATACCGACTGTCGGTAACATACGCGCCGTCGGTAACATAGCGACCGTCGGTAATATACCGATTGTCGGTAACTTACCGACCGTCGGTAACATACCGACCGTCGGTAACATACTGACCGTCGGTAACATACCGACCGTCGGTAACATACCGACCGTCGGTAACATACCAACCGTCAGTAACATACCGACCGTCGGTAACATACGGACTGTCAGTAACATACCGACTGTCGGTAATATACCGATTGTCGGTAACTTACCGACCGTCGGTAACATACCGACCGTCGGTAACATACCGACCGTCGGTAACATATCGACCGTCGGTAACATACCGACCGTCGGTAACATACCGACCGTCGGTAACATACGGACTGTCGGTTACATACCGACCGTCGGTAACATACCGACCGTCGGTAACGTATCGACCGTCGGTAACATGCCGACCCTCGGTAACATACCGACTGTCGGTAACATACCTAACGTCGGTAACATACCCACCGTCGGTGACATACCTACCGTCGGTAACATAACGACCGTCGGTAACATACCGACCGTCGGTAACATACCGACCGTCGGTAACAGAACGACCGTCGGGGAAATACCGACCGTCGGTAACATACCGACCGTCGAGAACATACCGACCGTCGGTAACATACCGACCTTCGGTAACATACCGATCGTCGGTAACATACCTACCGTCGGTAACGTATCGACCGTCGGTAACATGCCGACCGTCGGTAACATACCGACTGTCGGTAACATACCTAACGTCGGTAACATACCCACCGTCGGTGACATACCGACCGTCGGTAACATACCGACCGTCGGTAACATACCGACCGTCGGTAACATACCGACCGTCGGTAACCTATCGACCGTCGGTAACATACCGGCCGTCGGTAACATACCGACCGTCGAGAACATACCGACCGTCGGTAACATACCAACCGTCGGTAACATACCGATCGTCGGTAACATACCTACCGTCGGTAACGTATCGACCGTCGGTAACATGGAGACCGTCGGTAACATACCGACCGTCGGTAACATACCGACCGACGGTAACATACCGATCGTCGGTAACAAGCCGACCGTCAGTAACATACCGACCGTCGGTAACATACTGACCGTCGGTAACATACCGACCGTCGGTAACATACCGACCGTCGGTAACATACCAACCGTCAGTAACATACCGACCGTCGGTAACATACGGACTGTCAGTAACATACCGACCATCGGTAATATACCGATTGTCGGTAACTTACCGACCGTCGGTAACATACCGACCGTCGGTAACATACCGACCGTCGGTAACATACCGACCGTCGGTAACATACTCACAGTCAGGAACTTACCGGCTGTCGGTAACATGCCGACCGTCGGTAACTCACCGACCGTCGGTAACATACCGACCGTCGGTAACATATCGACCGTCGGTAACTTACCGACCGTCCGTAACATACCGACCGTCGGTAACATACCGACCGTCGGTAACATACCGACCGTCGGTAACATACCGACCGTCGGTAACATACCGACCGTCGGTAACATACCGACTGTTGGTAACATACCGACCGTCGGTAACATACCGACCGTCGGTAACATACTCGGAGTCGGTAACTTACCGACCGTCGGTAAATAACCGACCGTCGGTAACATACCGACCGTCGGTAAATTACCGACCGTCGGTAACATACCGACTGTCGGTAACATACCGACCGTCGGTAACATACCGACCGTCGGTAACATACCGACCGTCGGTAACACACCGACCGTCGGTTACATACCGACCGTCGGTAACATACCGACCGTCGGTAACATACGGACTGTCAGTAACATACCGACCATCGGTAATATACCGATTGTCGGTAACTTACCGACCGTCGGTAACATACCGACCGTCGGTAACATACCGACCGTCGGTAACATACCGACCGTCGGTAACATACTCACAGTCAGGAACTTACCGGCTGTCGGTAACATGCCGACCGTCGGTAACTCACCGACCGTCGGTAACATACCGACCGTCGGTAACATATCGACCGTCGGTAACTTACCGACCGTCCGTAACATACCGACCGTCGGTAACATACCGACCGTCGGTAACATACCGACCGTCGGTAACATACCGACCGTCGGTAACATACCGACCGTCGGTAACATACCGACTGTTGGTAACATACCGACCGTCGGTAACATACCGACCGTCGGTAACATACTCGGAGTCGGTAACTTACCGACCGTCGGTAAATAACCGACCGTCGGTAACATACCGACCGTCGGTAAATTACCGACCGTCGGTAACATACCGACTGTCGGTAACATACCGACCGTCGGTAACATACCGACCGTCGGTAACATACCGACCGTCGGTAACACACCGACCGTCGGTTACATACCGACCGTCGGTAACATACCGACCGTCGGTAACATACCGACCGTCGGTAACATACCGACCGTCGGTAACTTACCGACCGTCGGTAACTTACCGACCGTCGGTAACTCACCGACCGTCGGTAACATACTCGGAGTCGGTAACTTACCGACCGTCGGTAACATACCGACCGTCGGTAACATACCGACCGTCGGTAACATACCGACCGTCGGTAACATACCGACCGTCGGTAACTTACCGACCGTCGGTAACTTACCGACCGTCGGTAACATACCGACCGTCGGTAACATACCGACTGTCGGTAACTTACCGACCGTCGGTAACATACCGACCGTCGGTAACATACCGACCGTCGGTTACATACCGACCGTCGGTAACACACCGACCGTCGGTTACATACCGACCGTCGGTAACATACCGACCGTCGGTAACACACCGACCGTAGGTAACATACCGACCGTCGGTAACTTACCGACCGTCGGTAACATACCGACCGTCGGTAACATACCGACCGTCGGTAACATACCGACCGTCGGTAACATACTCACAGTCAGGAACTTACCGGCCGTCGGTAACATACCGACCGTCGGTAACTTACCGACCGTCGGTAACATACCGACCGTCGGTAACATACCGACCGTCGGTAACATACCGACCGTCGGTAACATACCGACCGTCGGTCACATACCGACCGTCGGTAACATGCTGACCGTCGGTAACTTACCGACCGTCGGTAACATACCGACCGTCGGTAACATACCGACCGTCGGTAACTTACCGACCGTCGGTAACATACCGACCGTCGGTAACTTACCGACCGTCGGTAACATACCGACCGTCGGTAACATACCGACCGTCGGTAACATACCGACCGTCGGTAACATACTCACAGTCAGGAACTTACCGGCCGTCGGTAACATACCGACCGTCGGTAACATACCGACGGTCGGTAACTCACCGACCGTCGGTAACATACCGACCGTCGGTAACATACCGACCGTCGGTGACATACCGATCGTCGGTAACATACCGACCGTCGGTAACATACCGACCGTCAATAACATACTCACCGTCGGTAACATACCCACCGTCGGTAACATAGCGACCGTCGGTAACATACCGACCGTCGGTAACATACCGACCGTCGGTAACATACCGACCGTCAATAACATACCGACCGTCAATAACATAATGACCGTCGGTAACATACCGACCGTCGGTAACATACCGACCGTCGGTAACATACCGACCGTCGGTAACATACCGACCGTCGGTAACATACCGACCGTCGGTAACATACCGACCGTCGGTAACATACCGACCGTCGGTAACATACCGACCGTCAATAACATAATGACCGTCGGTAGCATACCGACCGTCAATAACATACCGACCGTCGGTAACATACCGACCGTCGGTAACATACCGACCGTCGGTAACTCACCGACCGTCGGTAACATACCGAACGTCGGTAACATACCGACCTTCGGTAACATACGGACCGTCGGTAACATACGGAACGTCGGTAACATACCGACCGTCGGTAACATACCGACCGTGGGTAACATACCGACCGTCGGTAACATACCGACCGTCGGTAACATACCGACCGTCGGTACTATACCGACCGTCGGTAACATACTGACCGTCGGTAACATACCGACCGTCGGTAACATACCGACCGTCGGTAACATACCGACCGTCGGTAACGTACCGACCGTCGGTAACATACCCACCGTCGGTGACATACCTACCGTCGGTAACATAAAGACCGTCGGTAACATACCGACCGTCGGTAACAAACCGACCGTCGGTAACATACCGACCGTCGGAAACATACCGACCGTCGGTAACATACCGACCGTCGGTCACAGACCGACCGTCGGTAACATACGCACCGTCGGTAACATACCGACCGTCGGTAACATACAGACCGTCGGTAACACACGTACCATAATTAACATACCTACTGTAGGGAACATACCGATCGTCGGTAACATACTGACCGTCGGTAACATAATGACCGTCGGTAAGATAAAGACCGTCGGTAACATACCGACCGTCGGTAACATACCGACCGTCGGTAACATACCGAACGTCGGTAACATACCGAACGTCGGTAACATACCGACCGTCGGTAACAGACCCACCGTCGGTGACATACCTACCGTCGGTAACATACCGACCGTCGGTAACATACCGACCGTCAGTAACATACCGACCGTCGGTAACATACCGACCGTCGGTAACATACCGACCGTCGATCACTTACCGACCGGCGGTAACATACAGACCGTCGGTAACATACCGACCGTCGGTCACATACCGACCGTCGGTAACATACCGACCGTCGGTAACATACCGACCGTCGGTAACATACCGACCGTCGGTAACATACCGACCGTCGGTAACATACTGATTGTCGGTAACATTCCTACCGTCGGTAACGTACCGACCGTCGGTAACATACCGACCGTCGGTGACATACTGACCGTCGGTAACGTACCGACCATCGGTAACATACCAAACGTCATCAACATACCGACCGTCGGTAACATACCGACCGTCGGTAACATACGGACTGTCAGTAACATACCGACCGTCGGTAATATACCGATTGTCGGTAACTTATCGACCGTCGGTAACATACCGACCGTCGGTAACATACCGACCGTCGGTAACATACCAACCGTCGGTAACATACGGACCGTCGTTAATATACCGACCGTCGGTAACATACGGACTGTCAGCAACATACCGACCGTCGGTAATATACCGATTGTCGGTAACTTACCGACCGTCGGTAACATACCGACCGTCGGTAACATACTGACCGTCGGTAACATACCGACCGTCGATAACATACCGACCGTCGGTAAGATAACGACCGTCGGTAACATACCGACCGTCGGTAACATACGCACCGTCGGTAACATACTGACCGTCGGTAACATACCGACCGTCGATAACTTACCGACCGTCGGTAACATACGGACCGTCGGTAACATACCGACCGTCGTTAAGATACCGAAAGTCGGTAACATACCGACCGTTGATAACATACCGACCGTCGGTAACATACCGACCGTCGGTAACATACCGATCGTCGGTAACATACCGACCGTCGGTAACATACGGACTGTCAGTAACATACCAACCGTCGGTAATATACCGATTGTCGGTAACTTACCGACCGTCGGTAACATACCGACCGTCGGTAACATACCGACCGTCGGTAACATACCAACCGTCGGTAACATACGGACCGTCGTTAACATACCGACCGTCGGTAACATACGGACTGTCAGCAACATACCGACCGTCGGTAATATACCGATTGTCGGTAACTTACCGACCGTCGGTAACATACCGACCGTCGGTAACATACCGACCGTCGATAACATACCGACCGTCGGTAAGATAACGACCGTCGGTAACATACCGACCGTCGGTAACATACGCACCGTCGGTAACATACTGACCGTCGGTAACATACCGACCGTCGATAACTTACCGACCGTCGGTAACATACGGACCGTCGGTAACATACCGACCGTCGGTAACATACCCACCGTCGGTGACATACCTACCATCGGTAACATAACGACCGTCGGTAACATACCGACCGTCGGTAACACACGGACTGTTGGTAACATACCGACCGTCGGTAACATACCGACCGTCGGTAACATACTGACCGTCGGTAACATACCGACCGTCGGTAACATACCAAACGTCATCAACATACCGACCGTCGGTAACATACCGACCGTCGGTAACATATCGAACGTCGGTAACATACCGACCGTCGGTAAGATACCGACCGTCGGTAACGTACCGACCGTCGATAACATACCGACCGTCGGTAACATACTGACCGTCGGTAACATACCGACCGTCGGTAACATACCGACCGTCGGTAACATACCGACCGTCGGTAACATACCGACCGTCGGTAACATACCGACCGTCGGTAACATACCGACCGTCGGTAACATACCGACCGTCGGTAACATACCGACCGTCGGTAACATACCGACCGTCGGTAACATACCGACCGTCGGTAACATACCGACCGTCGGTAACATACCGACCGTCGGTAACATACCGACCGTCGGGAACATACCGACCGTCGGTAACATACCGACCGTCGGTAACATACGGACCGTCGGTAACATAATGACCGTCGGTAACGTACCGACCGTCGGTAACATACCGACCGTCGGTAACATACCGACCGTCGGTAACATACCGACCGTCGGTAACCTATCGACCGTCAGTAACATACCGGCCGTCGGTAACATACCGACCGTCGAGAACATACCGACCGTCGGTAACATACCAACCGTCGGTAACATACCGATCGTCGGTGACATACCTACCGTCGGTGACGTATCGAGGGTCGGTAACATGGAGACCGTCGGTAACATACCTAACGTCGGTAACATACCCACCGTCGGTGACATACCTACCGTCGGTAACATAACGACCGTCGGTAACATACCGACCGTCGGTAACATACCGATCGTCGGTAACATACCTACCGTCGGTAACGTATCGACCGTCGGTAACATGGAGACCGTCGGTAACATACCTAACGTCGGTAACATACCGACCGTCGGTGACATACCTACCGTCGGTAACATAACGACCGTCGGTAACATACCGACCGTCGGGAAAATACCGACCGTCGGTAACATACCGACCGTCGAGAACATACCGACCGTCGGTAACATACCGACCGTCGGTAACATACCGATCGTCGGTAACATACCGACCGTCGGTAACATACCGACCGTCGGTAACATGCGCACCGTCGGTAACGTACTGACCGTCGGTAACATACCGACCGTCAATAACATAATGACTGTCGGTAACATACCGACCGTCGGTAACATACCGATCGTCGGTAACAAGCCGAACGTCGGTAACATACCGACCGTCGGTAACATACCGACCGTCGGTAACATACCGACCGTCAATAACATACCGACCGTCAGTAACATACCTACTGTAGGTAACATACCGACCGTCGGTAACATACCGACCGTCGGTAACATACCGACCGTCGGTAACATACGGACTGTCGGTAACATACCGATTGTCCGTAACATACCGACCGTCGGTAACGTATCGACCGTCGGTAACATGCCGACCGTCAGTAACATACTGACTGTCGGTAACATACCTAACGTCGGTAACATACCCACCGTCGGTGACATACCTACCGTCGGTAACATAACGACCGTCGGTAACATACCGACCGTCGGTAACATACCGACCGTCGATAACTTACCGACCGTCGGTAACATACGGACCGTCGGTAACATACCGACCGTCGGTAAGATACCGAAAGTCGGTAACATACCGACCGTTGATAACATACCGACCGTCGGTAACATACCGACCGTCGGTAACATACCGATCGTCGGTAACATACCGACCGTCGGTAACATACGGACTGTCAGTAACATACCAACCGTCGGTAATATACCGATTGTCGGTAACTTACCGACCGTCGGTAACATACCGACCGTCGGTAACATACCGACCGTCGGTAACATACCAACCGTCGGTAACATACGGACCGTCGTTAACATACCGACCGTCGGTAACATACGCACCGTCGGTAACATACTGACCGTCGGTAACATACCGACCGTCGATAACTTACCGACCGTCGGTAACATACGGACCGTCGGTAACATACCGACCGTCGGTAACATACCCACCGTCGGTGACATACCTACCATCGGTAACATAACGACCGTCGGTAACATACCGACCGTCGGTAACACACGGACTGTTGGTAACATACCGACCGTCGGTAACATACCGACCGTCGGTAACATACTGACCGTCGGTAACATACCGACCGTCGGTAACATACCAAACGTCATCAACATACCGACCGTCGGTAACATACCGACCGTCGGTAACATATCGAACGTCGGTAACATACCGACCGTCGGTAAGATACCGACCGTCGGTAACGTACCGACCGTCGATAACATACCGACCGTCGGTAACATACTGACCGTCGGTAACATACCGACCGTCGGTAACATACCGACCGTCGGTAACATACCGACCGTCGGTAACATACCGACCGTCGGTAACATACCGACCGTCGGTAACATACCGACCGTCGGTAACATACCGACCGTCGGTAACATACCGACCGTCGGTAACATACCGACCGTCGGTAACATACCGACCGTCGGTAACATACCGACCGTCGGTAACATACCGACCGTCGGTAACATACCGACCGTCGGGAACATACCGACCGTCGGTAACATACCGACCGTCGGTAACATACGGACCGTCGGTAACATAATGACCGTCGGTAACGTACCGACCGTCGGTAACATACCGACCGTCGGTAACATACCGACCGTCGGTAACATACCGACCGTCGGTAACCTATCGACCGTCAGTAACATACCGGCCGTCGGTAACATACCGACCGTCGAGAACATACCGACCGTCGGTAACATACCAACCGTCGGTAACATACCGATCGTCGGTGACATACCTACCGTCGGTGACGTATCGAGGGTCGGTAACATGGAGACCGTCGGTAACATACCTAACGTCGGTAACATACCCACCGTCGGTGACATACCTACCGTCGGTAACATAACGACCGTCGGTAACATACCGACCGTCGGTAACATACCGATCGTCGGTGACATACCTACCGTCGGTAACGTATCGACCGTCGGTAACATGGAGACCGTCGGTAACATACCTAACGTCGGTAACATACCGACCGTCGGTGACATACCTACCGTCGGTAACATAACGACCGTCGGTAACATACCGACCGTCGGGAAAATACCGACCGTCGGTAACATACCGACCGTCGAGAACATACCGACCGTCGGTAACATACCGACCGTCGGTAACATACCGATCGTCGGTAACATACCGACCGTCGGTAACATACCGACCGTCGGTAACATGCGCACCGTCGGTAACGTACTGACCGTCGGTAACATACCGACCGTCAATAACATAATGACTGTCGGTAACATACCGACCGTCGGTAACATACCGATCGTCGGTAACAAGCCGAACGTCGGTAACATACCGACCGTCGGTAACATACCGACCGTCGGTAACATACCGACCGTCAATAACATACCGACCGTCAGTAACATACCTACTGTAGGTAACATACCGACCGTCGGTAACATACCGACCGTCGGTAACATACCGACCGTCGGTAACATACGGACTGTCGGTAACATACCGATTGTCCGTAACATACCGACCGTCGGTAACGTATCGACCGTCGGTAACATGCCGACCGTCAGTAACATACTGACTGTCGGTAACATACCTAACGTCGGTAACATACCCACCGTCGGTGACATACCTACCGTCGGTAACATAACGACCGTCGGTAACATACCGACCGTCGGTAACATACCGACCGTCGATAACTTACCGACCGTCGGTAACATACGGACCGTCGGTAACATACCGACCGTCGGTAAGATACCGAAAGTCGGTAACATACCGACCGTTGATAACATACCGACCGTCGGTAACATACCGACCGTCGGTAACATACCGATCGTCGGTAACATACCGACCGTCGGTAACATACGGACTGTCAGTAACATACCAACCGTCGGTAATATACCGATTGTCGGTAACTTACCGACCGTCGGTAACATACCGACCGTCGGTAACATACCGACCGTCGGTAACATACCAACCGTCGGTAACATACGGACCGTCGTTAACATACCGACCGTCGGTAACATACGGACTGTCAGCAACATACCGACCGTCGGTAATATACCGATTGTCGGTAACTTACCGACCGTCGGTAACATACCGACCGTCGGTAACATACCGACCGTCGATAACATACCGACCGTCGGTAAGATAACGACCGTCGGTAACATACCGACCGTCGGTAACATACGCACCGTCGGTAACATACTGACCGTCGGTAACATACCGACCGTCGATAACTTACCGACCGTCGGTAACATACCGACCGTCGGTAACATACCGGCCGTCGGTAACATACCGACCGTCGGTAACATACCGACCGTCGGTAACATACCGACCGTCGGGAACATACCGACCGTCGGTAACATACCGACCGTCGGTAACATACGGACCGTCGGTAACATAATGACCGTCGGTAACGTACCGACCGTCGGTAACATACCGACCGTCGGTAACATACCGACCGTCGGTAACATACCGACCGTCGGTAACCTATCGACCGTCAGTAACATACCGGCCGTCGGTAACATACCGACCGTCGAGAACATACCGACCGTCGGTAACATACCAACCGTCGGTAACATACCGATCGTCGGTGACATACCTACCGTCGGTGACGTATCGAGGGTCGGTAACATGGAGACCGTCGGTAACATACCTAACGTCGGTAACATACCCACCGTCGGTGACATACCTACCGTCGGTAACATAACGACCGTCGGTAACATACCGACCGTCGGTAACATACCGATCGTCGGTAACATACCTACCGTCGGTAACGTATCGACCGTCGGTAACATGGAGACCGTCGGTAACATACCTAACGTCGGTAACATACCCACCGTCGGTGACATACCTACCGTCGGTAACATAACGACCGTCGGTAACATACCGACCGTCGGGAAAATACCGACCGTCGGTAACATACCGACCGTCGAGAACATACCGACCGTCGGTAACATACCGACCGTCGGTAACATACCGATCGTCGGTAACATACCGACCGTCGGTAACATACCGACCGTCGGTAACATGCGCACCGTCGGTAACGTACTGACCGTCGGTAACATACCGACCGTCAATAACATAATGACTGTCGGTAACATACCGACCGTCGGTAACATACCGATCGTCGGTAACAAGCCGAACGTCGGTAACATACCGACCGTCGGTAACATACCGACCGTCGGTAACATACCGACCGTCAATAACATACCGACCGTCAGTAACATACCTACTGTAGGTAACATACCGACCGTCGGTAACATACCGACCGTCGGTAACATACCGACCGTCGGTAACATACGGACTGTCGGTAACATACCGATTGTCCGTAACATACCGACCGTCGGTAACGTATCGACCGTCGGTAACATGCCGACCGTCAGTAACATACTGACTGTCGGTAACATACCTAACGTCGGTAACATACCCACCGTCGGTGACATACCTACCGTCGGTAACATAACGACCGTCGGTAACATACCGACCGTCGGTAACATACCGACCGTCGGTAACATACCGACCGTCGGTAACAGACCGACCGTCGGGGAAATACCGACCGTCGGTAACATACCGACCGTCGAGAACATACCGACCGTCGGTAACATACCGACCGTCGGTAACATACCGATCGTCGGTGACATACCGATCGTCGGTAACATACCTACCGTCGGTAACGTATCGACCGTCGGTAACATGCCGACCGTCGGTAACATACCGACCGTCGGTAACATACCTAACGTCGGTAACATACCCGCCGTCGGTGACATACCTACCGTCGGTAACATAACGACCGTCGGTAACATACCGACCGTCGGTAACATACCGACCGTCGGTAACAAGCCGACTGTCGGTAACATACCTACCGTCGGTAACGTACCAACCGTCGGTAACATACCAACCGTCGGTAACATACCGACCGTCGGGAACATACCGACCGTCGGTAACATACCTACCGTCGGTACCGTACCGACCGTCGGTAACATACCCACCGTCGGTAACATACCGACCGTCGGTAACATACCGACCGTCGGTAACATACCGACCGTCGGTAACATACCGACCTTCGGGAACATACCGACCGTCGGTAACATACCGACCGTCGGTAACATACCGACCGTCGGTAACATACCTACCGTAGGTAACATACCGACCGTCGGTAACATTCCGACCGTCGGTAACATACCGACCGTCGGTAACGTACCGACCGTCGGGAACATACCTACCGTCGGTAACGTACCGACCGTCGGTAACGTACCTACCGTCGGTAACATACCGATCGTCGGTAACATACCGACCGTCGGTAACATACCGACCGTCGGTAACATACCGACCGTCGATAACATACGGACTGTCGGTAACATACCGACCGTCCGTAACATACCGACCGTCGGTAACGTATCGACCGTCGGTAACATGCCGACCGTCAGTAACATACCGACTGTCGGTAACATACCTAACGTCGGTAACATACCCACCGTCGGTGACATACCTACCGTCGGTAACATAACGACCGTCGGTAACATACCGACCGTCGGTAACATACCGACCGTCGGTAACATACCGACCGTCGGTAACAGACCGACCGTCGGGAAAATACCGACCGTCGGTAACATACCGACCGTCGAGAACATACCGACCGTCGGTAACATACCGACCGTCGGTAACATACCGATCGTCGGTGACATACCGATCGTCGGCAACATACCTACCGTCGGTAACGTATCGACCGTCGGTAACATGCCGACCGTCGGTAACATACCGACCGTCGGTAACATACCTAACGTCGGTAACATACCCGCCGTCGGTGACATACCTACCGTCGGTAACATAACGACCGTCGGTAACATACCGACCGTCGGTAACATACCGACTGTCGGTAACAAGCCGACTGTCGGTAACATACCTACCGTCGGTAACGTACCGACCGTCGGGACCATACCAACCGTCGGTAACATACCGACCGTCGGGAACATACCGACCGTCGGTAACATACCTACCGTCGGTACCGTACCGACCGTCGGTAACATACCCACCGTCGGTAACATACCGACCGTCGGTAACATACCGACCGTCGGTAACATACCGACCTTCGGGAACATACCGACCGTCGGTAACATACCGACCGTCGGTAACATACCGACCGTCGGTAACATACCTACCGTAGGTAACATACCGACCGTCGGTAACATTCCGACCGTCGGTAACATACGCATTGTCGGTAACATACCGACCGTCGGTAACATACCGACCGTCGGTAACATTCCGACCGTCGGTAACATACGCATTGTCGGTAACATACCGACCGTCGGTAACATACCGACCGTCGGGAACATACCTACCGTCGGTAACGTACCGACCGTCGGTAACGTACCTACCGTCGGTAACATACCGATCGTCGGTAACATACCGACCGTCGGTAACATACCGACCGTCGGTAACATACCGACCGTCGGTAACATACGGACTGTCGGTAACATACCGACCGTCCGTAACATACCGACCGTCGGTAACGTATCGACCGTCGGTAACATGCCGACCGTCAGTAACATACCGACTGTCGGTAACATACCTAACGTCGGTAACATACCCACCGTCGGTGACATACCTACCGTCGGTAACATAACGACCGTCGGTAACATACCGACCGTCGGTAACATACCGACCGTCAGTAACATACCGACCGTCGGTAACAGACCGACCGTCGGGAAAATACCGACCGTCGGTAACATACCGACCGTCGAGAACATACCGACCGTCGGTAACATACCGACCGTCGGTAACATACCGATCGTCGGTGACATACCGATCGTCGGCAACATACCTACCGTCAGTAACGTATCGACCGTCGGTAACATGCCGACCGTCGGTAACATACCGACCGTCGGTAACATACCTAACGTCGGTAACATACCCGCCGTCGGTGACATACCTACCGTCGGTAACATAACGACCGTCGGTAACATACCGACCGTCGGTAACATACCGACCGTCGGTAACAAGCCGACTGTCGGTAACATACCTACCGTCGGTAACGTACCGACGGTCGGGACCATACCAACCGTCGGTAACATACCGACCGTCGGTAACATACCGACCTTCGGGAACATACCGACCGTCGGTAACATACCGACCGTCGGTAACATACCGACCGTCGGTAACATACCTACCGTAGGTAACATACCGACCGTCGGTAACATTCCGACCGTCGGTAACATACGCATTGTCGGTAACATACCGACCGTCGGTAACATACCGACCGTCGGTAACATACCGACCGTCGGTAACATACCGACCGTCGGTAACATACCGACCATCGGGAACATACCTACCGTCGGTAACGTACCGACCGTCGGTAACGTACCTACCGTCGGTAACATACCGATCGTCAGTAACATACCGACCGTCGATAACGTACCGACCGTCGGGAACATACCGACCGTCGGTAACATACCGACCGTCGGTCACAGACCGACCGTCGGTAACATACCGACCGTCGGTAACATACGGACTGTCAGTAACATACCGACCGTCGGTAATATACGGACTGTCAGTAACATACTGACCGTCGGTAATATACCGATTGTCGGTAACTTACCGACCGTCGGTAACATACCGACCGTCGGTAACATACCGACCGTCGGTCACATACCGACCGTCGGTAACATACGGACTGTCAGTAACGTACCGACCGTCGGTAACGTACCGACCGTCGGTAACATACCCACCGTCGGTGACATACCTACCGTCGGTAACATAACGACCGTCGGTAACATACCGACCGTCGGTAACAAACCGACCGTCGGTAACATACCGACCGTCGAAAACATACCGACCGTCGCTCACAGACCGACCGTCGGTAACATACGCACCGTCGGTAACATACCGACCGTCGGTAACATACCGACCGTCGGTAACATACCGACCGTCGGTAACATACCGACCGTCGGTAACATACCGACCGTCGGTAACATACAGACCGTTGGTAACATACGTACTATAATTAACATACCTACTGTAGGTAACATACCGACCGTCGGTAACATACCAACCGTCGGTAACATACCGACCGTCGGGAACATACCGACCGTCGGTAACATACCGACCGTCGGTAACATACGGACCGTCGGTAACATAACGACCGTCGGTAACGTACCGACCGTCGGTACCATACCGACCGTCAGTAACATACCGACCGTCAATAACATACCGACCGTCGGTAACCTATCGACCGTCGGTAACATACCGGCCGTCGGTAACATACCGACCGTCGAGAACATACCGACCGTCGAGAACATACCGACCGTCGGTAACATACCAACCGTCGGTAACATACCGATCGTCGGTAACATACCTACCGTCGGTAACGTATCGACCGTCGGTAACATACCGACCGTCGGTAACATACCGACCGTCGGTAACATACCGATCGTCGGTAACAAGCCGACCGTCAGTAACATACCGACCGTCGGTAACATACTGACCGTCGGTAACATACCGACCGTCGGTAACATACCGACCGTCGGTAACATACCGACCGTCGGTAACATACCAACCGTCAGTAACATACCGACCGTCGGTAACATACGGACTGTCAGTAACATACCGACCATCGGTAATATACCGATTGTCGGTAACTTACCGACCGTCAGTAACATACCGACCGTCGGTAACATACCGACCGTCGGTAACATACCGACCGTCGGTAACATACCGACCGTCGGTAACATACCGACCGTCGGTAACATACGGACTGTCGGTTACATACCGACCGTCGGTAGCATACCGACCGTCGGTAACGTATCGACCGTCGGTAACATGCCGACCGTCGGTAACATACCGACTGTCGGTAACATACCTAACGTCGGTAACATACCCACCGTCGGTGACATACCTACCGTCGGTAACATAACGACCGTCGGTAACATACCGACCGTCGGTAACATACCGACCGTCGGTAACAGAACGACCGTCGGGGAAATACCGACCGTCGGTAACATACCGACCGTCGAGAACATACCGACCGTCGGTAACATACCGACCGTCGGTAACATACCGATCGTCGGTAACATACCTACCGTCGGTAACGTATCGACCGTCGGTAACATGCCGACCGTCGGTAACGTACCAACTGTCGGTAACATACCTAACGTCGGTAACATACCCACCGTCGGTGACATACCTACCGTCGGTAACATCACGACCGTCGGTAACATACCGATAGTCGGTAACATACCGACCGTCGGTAACATACCGACCGTCGGGAACATACCGACCGTCGGTAACATACCGACCGTCGGTAACATACGGACCGTCGGTAACATAACGACCATCGGTAACGTACCGACCGTCGGTAACATACCGACCGTCGGTAACATACCGACCGTCGGTAACATACCGACCGTCGGTAACCTATCGACCGTCGGTAACATACCGGCCGTCGGTAACATACCGACCGTCGAGAACATACCGACCGTCGGTAACATACCAACCGTCGGTAACATACCGATCGTCGGTAACATACCTACCGTCGGTAACGTATCGAACGTCGGTAACATGGAGACCGTCGGTAACATACCTAACGTCGGTAACATACCCACCGTCGGTGACATACCTACCGTCGGTAACATAACGACCGTCGGTAACATACCGACCGTCGATAACGTACCGACCGTCGGGAACATACCGACCGTCGGTAACATACCGACCGTCGGTCACAGACCGACCGTCGGTAACATACCGACCGTCGGTAACATACCGACCGTCGGTAACATACCGATCGTCGGTGACATACCGATCGTCGGCAACATACCTACCGTCGGTAACGTATCGACCGTCGCCAACATGCCGACCGTCGGTAACATACCGACCGTCGGTAACATACCTAACGTCGGTAACATACCCGCCGTCGGTGACATACCTACCGTCGGTAACATAACGACCGTCGGTAACATACCGACCGTCGGTAACATACCGACCGTCGGTAACAAGCCGACTGTCGGTAACATACCTACCGTCGGTAACGTACCGACCGTCGGGACCATACCAACCGTCGGTAACATACCGACCGTCGGGAACATACCGACCGTCGGTAACATACCTACCGTCGGTACCGTACCGACCGTCGGTAACATACCCACCGTCGGTAACATACCGACCGTCGGTAACATACCGACCGTCGGTAACATACCGACCTTCGGGAACATACCGACCGTCGGTAACATACCGACCGTCGGTAACATACCGACCGTCGGTAACATACCGACCGTCGGTAACATACCGACCGTCGGTAACATACCGACCGTCGGTAACATACCTACCGTAGGTAACATACCGACCGTCGGTAACATTCCGACCGTCGGTAACATACGCATTGTCGGTAACATACCGACCGTCGGTAACATACCGACCGTCGGTAACATTCCGACCGTCGGTAACATACGCATTGTCGGTAACATACCGACCGTCGGTAACATACCGACCGTCGGGAACATACCTACCGTCGGTAACGTACCGACCGTCGGTAACGTACCTACCGTCGGTAACATACCGATCGTCGGTAACATACCGACCGTCGGTAACATACCGACCGTCGGTAACATACCGACCGTCGGTAACATACCGACCGTCGGTAACATACGGACTGTCGGTAACATACCGACCGTCCGTAACATACCGACCGTCGGTAACGTATCGACCGTCGGTAACATGCCGACCGTCAGTAACATACCGACTGTCGGTAACATACCTAACGTCGGTAACATACCCACCGTCGGTGACATACCTACCGTCGGTAACATAACGACCGTCGGTAACATACCGACCGTCGGTAACATACCGACCGTCAGTAACATACCGACCGTCGGTAACAGACCGACCGTCGGGAAAATACCGACCGTCGGTAACATACCGACCGTCGAGAACATACCGACCGTCGGTAACATACCGACCGTCGGTAACATACCGATCGTCGGTGACATACCGATCGTCGGCAACATACCTACCGTCGGTAACGTATCGACCGTCGGTAACATGCCGACCGTCGGTAACATACCGACCGTCGGTAACATACCTAACGTCGGTAACATACCCGCCGTCGGTGACATACCTACCGTCGGTAACATAACGACCGTCGGTAACATACCGACCGTCGGTAACATACCGACCGTCGGTAACATACCAACCGTCGGTAACATACGGACCGTCGTTAATATACCGACCGTCGGTAACATACGGACTGTCAGCAACATACCGACCGTCGGTAATATACCGATTGTCGGTAACTTACCGACCGTCGGTAACATACCGACCGTCGGTAACATACTGACCGTCGGTAACATACCGACCGTCGATAACATACCGACCGTCGGTAAGATAACGACCGTCGGTAACATACCGACCGTCGGTAACATACGCACCGTCGGTAACATACTGACCGTCGGTAACATACCGACCGTCGATAACTTACCGACCGTCGGTAACATACGGACCGTCGGTAACATACCGACCGTCGGTAAGATACCGAAAGTCGGTAACATACCGACCGTTGATAACATACCGACCGTCGGTAACATACCGACCGTCGGTAACATACCGATCGTCGGTAACATACCGACCGTCGGTAACATACGGACTGTCAGTAACATACCAACCGTCGGTAATATACCGATTGTCGGTAACTTACCGACCGTCGGTAACATACCGACCGTCGGTAACATACCGACCGTCGGTAACATACCAACCGTCGGTAACATACGGACCGTCGTTAACATACCGACCGTCGGTAACATACGGACTGTCAGCAACATACCGACCGTCGGTAATATACCGATTGTCGGTAACTTACCGACCGTCGGTAACATACCGACCGTCGGTAACATACCGACCGTCGATAACATACCGACCGTCGGTAAGATAACGACCGTCGGTAACATACCGACCGTCGGTAACATACGCACCGTCGGTAACATACTGACCGTCGGTAACATACCGACCGTCGATAACTTACCGACCGTCGGTAACATACGGACCGTCGGTAACATACCGACCGTCGGTAACATACCCACCGTCGGTGACATACCTACCATCGGAAACATAACGACCGTCGGTAACATACCGACCGTCGGTAACACACGGACTGTTGGTAACATACCGACCGTCGGTAACATACCGACCGTCGGTAACATACTGACCGTCGGTAA
This sequence comes from Macrophya alboannulata, assembly GCA_949628255.1. NCBI lineage: Eukaryota > Metazoa > Arthropoda > Insecta > Hymenoptera > Tenthredinidae > Macrophya > Macrophya alboannulata. Next base: position 31,361,548 of record OX451206.1, on the reverse strand, counting down.
CATACCGACCGTCGGTAACATACCAAACGTCATCAACATACCGACCGTCGGTAACATACCGACCGTCGGTAACATATCGAACGTCGGTAACATACCGACCGTCGGTAAGATACCGACCGTCGGTAACGTACCGACCGTCGATAACATACCGACCGTCGGTAACATACTGACCGTCGGTAACATACCGACCGTCGGTAACATACCGACCGTCGGTAACATACCGACCGTCGGTAACATACCGACCGTCGGTAACATACCGACCGTCGGTAACATACCGACCGTCGGTAACATACCGACCGTCGGTAACATACCGACCGTCGGTAACATACCGACCGTCGGTAACATACCGACCGTCGGTAACATACCGACCGTCGGTAACATACCGACCGTCGGTAACATACCGACCGTCGGTAACATACCGACCGTCGGTAACATACCGACCGTCGGTAACATACCGACCGTCGGGAACATACCGACCGTCGGTAACATACCGACCGTCGGTAACATACGGACCGTCGGTAACATAATGACCGTCGGTAACGTACCGACCGTCGGTAACATACCGACCGTCGGTAACATACCGACCGTCGGTAACATACCGACCGTCGGTAACCTATCGACCGTCAGTAACATACCGGCCGTCGGTAACATACCGACCGTCGAGAACATACCGACCGTCGGTAACATACCGACCGTCGGTAACAAGCCGACTGTCGGTAACATACCTACCGTCGGTAACGTACCGACGGTCGGGACCATACCAACCGTCGGTAACATACCGACCGTCGGTAACATACCGACCTTCGGGAACATACCGACCGTCGGTAACATACCGACCGTCGGTAACATACCGACCGTCGGTAACATACCTACCGTAGGTAACATACCGACCGTCGGTAACATTCCGACCGTCGGTAACATACGCATTGTCGGTAACATACCGACCGTCGGTAACATACCGACCGTCGGTAACATACCGACCGTCGGTAACATACCGACCGTCGGTAACATACCGACCATCGGGAACATACCTACCGTCGGTAACGTACCGACCGTCGGTAACGTACCTACCGTCGGTAACATACCGATCGTCAGTAACATACCGACCGTCGATAACGTACCGACCGTCGGGAACATACCGACCGTCGGTAACATACCGACCGTCGGTCACAGACCGACCGTCGGTAACATACCGACCGTCGGTAACATACGGACTGTCAGTAACATACCGACCGTCGGTAATATACGGACTGTCAGTAACATACTGACCGTCGGTAATATACCGATTGTCGGTAACTTACCGACCGTCGGTAACATACCGACCGTCGGTAACATACCGACCGTCGGTCACATACCGACCGTCGGTAACATACGGACTGTCAGTAACGTACCGACCGTCGGTAACGTACCGACCGTCGGTAACATACCCACCGTCGGTGACATACCTACCGTCGGTAACATAACGACCGTCGGTAACATACCGACCGTCGGTAACAAACCGACCGTCGGTAACATACCGACCGTCGAAAACATACCGACCGTCGCTCACAGACCGACCGTCGGTAACATACGCACCGTCGGTAACATACCGACCGTCGGTAACATACCGACCGTCGGTAACATACCGACCGTCGGTAACATACCGACCGTCGGTAACATACCGACCGTCGGTAACATACCGACCGTCGGTAACATACAGACCGTTGGTAACATACGTACCATAATTAACATACCTACTGTAGGTAACATACCGACCGTCGGTAACATACCAACCGTCGGTAACATACCGACCGTCGGGAACATACCGACCGTCGGTAACATACCGACCGTCGGTAACATACGGACCGTCGGTAACATAACGACCGTCGGTAACGTACCGACCGTCGGTACCATACCGACCGTCAGTAACATACCGACCGTCAATAACATACCGACCGTCGGTAACCTATCGACCGTCGGTAACATACCGGCCGTCGGTAACATACCGACCGTCGAGAACATACCGACCGTCGAGAACATACCGACCGTCGGTAACATACCAACCGTCGGTAACATACCGATCGTCGGTAACATACCTACCGTCGGTAACGTATCGACCGTCGGTAACATACCGACCGTCGGTAACATACCGACCGTCGGTAACATACCGATCGTCGGTAACAAGCCGACCGTCAGTAACATACCGACCGTCGGTAACATACTGACCGTCGGTAACATACCGACCGTCGGTAACATACCGACCGTCGGTAACATACCAACCGTCAGTAACATACCGACCGTCGGTAACATACGGACTGTCAGTAACATACCGACCATCGGTAATATACCGATTGTCGGTAACTTACCGACCGTCAGTAACATACCGACCGTCGGTAACATACCGACCGTCGGTAACATACCGACCGTCGGTAACATACCGACCGTCGGTAACATACGGACTGTCGGTTACATACCGACCGTCGGTAGCATACCGACCGTCGGTAACGTATCGACCGTCGGTAACATGCCGACCGTCGGTAACATACCGACTGTCGGTAACATACCTAACGTCGGTAACATACCCACCGTCGGTGACATACCTACCGTCGGTAACATAACGACCGTCGGTAACATACCGACCGTCGGTAACATACCGACCGTCGGTAACAGAACGACCGTCGGGGAAATACCGACCGTCGGTAACATACCGACCGTCGAGAACATACCGACCGTCGGTAACATACCGACCGTCGGTAACATACCGATCGTCGGTAACATACCTACCGTCGTTAACGTATCGACCGTCGGTAACATGCCGACCGTCGGTAACGTACCAACTGTCGGTAACATACCTAACGTCGGTAACATACCCACCGTCGGTGACATACCTACCGTCGGTAACATAACGACCGTCGGTAACATACCGATAGTCGGTAACATACCGACCGTCAGTAACATACCGACCGTCGGGAACATACCGACCGTCGGTAACATACCGACCGTCGGTAACATACGGACCGTCGGTAACATAACGACCATCGGTAACGTACCGACCGTCGGTAACATACCGACCGTCGGTAACATACCGACCGTCGGTAACATACCGACCGTCGGTAACCTATCGACCGTCGGTAACATACCGGCCGTCGGTAACATACCGACCGTCGAGAACATACCGACCGTCGGTAACATACCAACCGTCGGTAACATACCGATCGTCGGTAACATACCTACCGTCGGTAACGTATCGAACGTCGGTAACATGGAGACCGTCGGTAACATACCTAACGTCGGTAACATACCCACCGTCGGTGACATACCTACCGTCGGTAACATAACGACCGTCGGTAACATACCGACCGTCGATAACGTACCGACCGTCGGGAACATACCGACCGTCGGTAACATACCGACCGTCGGTCACAGACCGACCGTCGGTAACATACCGACCGTCGGTAACATACCGACCGTCGGTAACATACCGATCGTCGGTGACATACCGATCGTCGGCAACATACCTACCGTCGGTAACGTATCGACCGTCGCCAACATGCCGACCGTCGGTAACATACCGACCGTCGGTAACATACCTAACGTCGGTAACATACCCGCCGTCGGTGACATACCTACCGTCGGTAACATAACGACCGTCGGTAACATACCGACCGTCGGTAACATACCGACCGTCGGTAACAAGCCGACTGTCGGTAACATACCTACCGTCGGTAACGTACCGACCGTCGGGACCATACCAACCGTCGGTAACATACCGACCGTCGGGAACATACCGACCGTCGGTAACATACCTACCGTCGGTACCGTACCGACCGTCGGTAACATACCCACCGTCGGTAACATACCGACCGTCGGTAACATACCGACCGTCGGTAACATACCGACCTTCGGGAACATACCGACAGTCGGTAACATACCGACCGTCGGTAACATACCGACCGTCGGTAACATACCGACCGTCGGTAACATACCGACCGTCGGTAACATACCTACCGTAGGTAACATACCGACCGTCGGTAACATTCCGACCGTCGGTAACATACGCATTGTCGGTAACATACCGACCGTCGGTAACATACCGACCGTCGGTAACATTCCGACCGTCGGTAACATACGCATTGTCGGTAACATACCGACCGTCGGTAACATACCGACCGTCGGGAACATACCTACCGTCGGTAACGTACCGACCGTCGGTAACGTACCTACCGTCGGTAACATACCGATCGTCGGTAACATACCGACCGTCGGTAACATACCGACCGTCGGTAACATACCGACCGTCGGTAACATACCGACCGTCGGTAACATACGGACTGTCGGTAACATACCGACCGTCCGTAACATACCGACCGTCGGTAACGTATCGACCGTCGGTAACATGCCGACCGTCAGTAACATACCGACTGTCGGTAACATACCTAACGTCGGTAACATACCCACCGTCGGTGACATACCTACCGTCGGTAACATAACGACCGTCGGTAACATACCGACCGTCGGTAACATACCGACCGTCAGTAACATACCGACCGTCGGTAACAGACCGACCGTCGGGAAAATACCGACCGTCGGTAACATACCGACCGTCGAGAACATACCGACCGTCGGTAACATACCGACCGTCGGTAACATACCGATCGTCGGTGACATACCGATCGTCGGCAACATACCTACCGTCGGTAACGTATCGACCGTCGGTAACATGCCGACCGTCGGTAACATACCGACCGTCGGTAACATACCTAACGTCGGTAACATACCCGCCGTCGGTGACATACCTACCGTCGGTAACATAACGACCGTCGGTAACATACCGACCGTCGGTAACATACCGACCGTCGGTAACATACCAACCGTCGGTAACATACGGACCGTCGTTAATATACCGACCGTCGGTAACATACGGACTGTCAGCAACATACCGACCGTCGGTAATATACCGATTGTCGGTAACTTACCGACCGTCGGTAACATACCGACCGTCGGTAACATACTGACCGTCGGTAACATACCGACCGTCGATAACATACCGACCGTCGGTAAGATAACGACCGTCGGTAACATACCGACCGTCGGTAACATACGCACCGTCGGTAACATACTGACCGTCGGTAACATACCGACCGTCGATAACTTACCGACCGTCGGTAACATACGGACCGTCGGTAACATACCGACCGTCGGTAAGATACCGAAAGTCGGTAACATACCGACCGTTGATAACATACCGACCGTCGGTAACATACCGACCGTCGGTAACATACCGATCGTCGGTAACATACCGACCGTCGGTAACATACGGACTGTCAGTAACATACCAACCGTCGGTAATATACCGATTGTCGGTAACTTACCGACCGTCGGTAACATACCGACCGTCGGTAACATACCGACCGTCGGTAACATACCAACCGTCGGTAACATACGGACCGTCGTTAACATACCGACCGTCGGTAACATACGGACTGTCAGCAACATACCGACCGTCGGTAATATACCGATTGTCGGTAACTTACCGACCGTCGGTAACATACCGACCGTCGGTAACATACCGACCGTCGATAACATACCGACCGTCGGTAAGATAACGACCGTCGGTAACATACCGACCGTCGGTAACATACGCACCGTCGGTAACATACTGACCGTCGGTAACATACCGACCGTCGATAACTTACCGACCGTCGGTAACATACGGACCGTCGGTAACATACCGACCGTCGGTAACATACCCACCGTCGGTGACATACCTACCATCGGTAACATAACGACCGTCGGTAACATACCGACCGTCGGTAACACACGGACTGTTGGTAACATACCGACCGTCGGTAACATACCGACCGTCGGTAACATACTGACCGTCGGTAACATACCGACCGTCGGTAACATACCAAACGTCATCAACATACCGACCGTCGGTAACATACCGACCGTCGGTAACATATCGAACGTCGGTAACATACCGACCGTCGGTAAGATACCGACCGTCGGTAACGTACCGACCGTCGATAACATACCGACCGTCGGTAACATACTGACCGTCGGTAACATACCGACCGTCGGTAACATACCGACCGTCGGTAACATACCGACCGTCGGTAACATACCGACCGTCGGTAACATACCGACCGTCGGTAACATACCGACCGTCGGTAACATACCGACCGTCGGTAACATACCGACCGTCGGTAACATACCGACCGTCGGTAACATACCGACCGTCGGTAACATACCGACCGTCGGTAACATACCGACCGTCGGGAACATACCGACCGTCGGTAACATACCGACCGTCGGTAACATACGGACCGTCGGTAACATAATGACCGTCGGTAACGTACCGACCGTCGGTAACATACCGACCGTCGGTAACATACCGACCGTCGGTAACATACCGACCGTCGGTAACCTATCGACCGTCAGTAACATACCGGCCGTCGGTAACATACCGACCGTCGAGAACATACCGACCGTCGGTAACATACCAACCGTCGGTAACATACCGATCGTCGGTGACATACCTACCGTCGGTGACGTATCGAGGGTCGGTAACATGGAGACCGTCGGTAACATACCTAACGTCGGTAACATACCCACCGTCGGTGACATACCTACCGTCGGTAACATAACGACCGTCGGTAACATACCGACCGTCGGTAACATACCGATCGTCGGTAACATACCTACCGTCGGTAACGTATCGACCGTCGGTAACATGGAGACCGTCGGTAACATACCTAACGTCGGTAACATACCCACCGTCGGTGACATACCTACCGTCGGTAACATAACGACCGTCGGTAACATACCGACCGTCGGGAAAATACCGACCGTCGGTAACATACCGACCGTCGAGAACATACCGACCGTCGGTAACATACCGACCGTCGGTAACATACCGATCGTCGGTAACATACCGACCGTCGGTAACATACCGACCGTCGGTAACATGCGCACCGTCGGTAACGTACTGACCGTCGGTAACATACCGACCGTCAATAACATAATGACTGTCGGTAACATACCGACCGTCGGTAACATACCGATCGTCGGTAACAAGCCGAACGTCGGTAACATACCGACCGTCGGTAACATACCGACCGTCGGTAACATACCGACCGTCAATAACATACCGACCGTCAGTAACATACCTACTGTAGGTAACATACCGACCGTCGGTAACATACCGACCGTCGGTAACATACCGACCGTCGGTAACATACCGACCGTCGGTAACATACGGACTGTCGGTAACATACCGATTGTCCGTAACATACCGACCGTCGGTAACGTATCGACCGTCGGTAACATGCCGACCGTCAGTAACATACTGACTGTCGGTAACATACCTAACGTCGGTAACATACCCACCGTCGGTGACATACCTACCGTCGGTAACATAACGACCGTCGGTAACATACCGACCGTCGGTAACATACCGACCGTCGGTAACATACCGACCGTCGGTAACAGACCGACCGTCGGGGAAATACCGACCGTCGGTAACATACCGACCGTCGAGAACATACCGACCGTCGGTAACATACCGACCGTCGGTAACATACCGATCGTCGGTGACATACCGATCGTCGGTAACATACCTACCGTCGGTAACGTATCGACCGTCGGTAACATGCCGACCGTCGGTAACATACCGACCGTCGGTAACATACCTAACGTCGGTAACATACCCGCCGTCGGTGACATACCTACCGTCGGTAACATAACGACCGTCGGTAACATACCGACCGTCGGTAACATACCGACCGTCGGTAACAAGCCGACTGTCGGTAACATACCAACCGTCGGTAACGTACCAACCGTCGGTAACATACCAACCGTCGGTAACATACCGACCGTCGGGAACATACCGACCGTCGGTAACATACCTACCGTCGGTACCGTACCGACCGTCGGTAACATACCCACCGTCGGTAACATACCGACCGTCGGTAACATACCGACCGTCGGTAACATACCGACCGTCGGTAACATACCGACCTTCGGGAACATACCGACCGTCGGTAACATACCGACCGTCGGTAACATACCAAACGTCATCAACATACCGACCGTCGGTAACATACCGACCGTCGGTAACATACGGACTGTCAGTAACATACCGACCATCGGTAATATACCGATTGTCGGTAACTTATCGACCGTCGGTAACATACCGACCGTCGGTAACATACCGACCGTCGGTAACTTACCAACCGTCGGTAACATACGGACCGTCGTTAATATACCGACCGTCGGTAACATACGGACTGTCAGCAACATACCGACCGTCGGTAATATACCGATTGTCGGTAACTTACCGACCGTCGGTAACATACCGACCGTCGGTAACATACTGACCGTCGGTAACATACCGACCGTCGATAACATACCGACCGTCGGTAAGATAACGACCGTCGGTAACATACCGACCGTCGGTAACATACGCACCGTCGGTAACATACTGACCGTCGGTAACATACCGACCGTCGATAACTTACCGACCGTCGGTAACATACGGACCGTCGGTAACATACCGACCGTCGGTAAGATACCGAAAGTCGGTAACATACCGACCGTTGATAACATACCGACCGTCGGTAACATACCGACCGTCGGTAACATACCGATCGTCGGTAACATACCGACCGTCGGTAACATACGGACTGTCAGTAACATACCAACCGTCGGTAATATACCGATTGTCGGTAACTTACCGACCGTCGGTAACATACCGACCGTCGGTAACATACCGACCGTCGGTAACATACCAACCGTCGGTAACATACGGACCGTCGTTAACATACCGACCGTCGGTAACATACGGACTGTCAGCAACATACCGACCGTCGGTAATATACCGATTGTCGGTAACTTACCGACCGTCGGTAACATACCGACCGTCGGTAACATACCGACCGTCGATAACATACCGACCGTCGGTAAGATAACGACCGTCGGTAACATACCGACCGTCGGTAACATACGCACCGTCGGTAACATACTGACCGTCGGTAACATACCGACCGTCGATAACTTACCGACCGTCGGTAACATACGGACCGTCGGTAACATACCGACCGTCGGTAACATACCCACCGTCGGTGACATACCTACCATCGGTAACATAACGACCGTCGGTAACATACCGACCGTCGGTAACACACGGACTGTTGGTAACATACCGACCGTCGGTAACATACCGACCGTCGGTAACATACTGACCGTCGGTAACATACCGACCGTCGGTAACATACCAAACGTCATCAACATACCGACCGTCGGTAACATACCGACCGTCGGTAACATATCGAACGTCGGTAACATACCGACCGTCGGTAAGATACCGACCGTCGGTAACGTACCGACCGTCGATAACATACCGACCGTCGGTAACATACTGACCGTCGGTAACATACCGACCGTCGGTAACATACCGACCGTCGGTAACATACCGACCGTCGGTAACATACCGACCGTCGGTAACATACCGACCGTCGGTAACATACCGACCGTCGGTAACATACCGACCGTCGGTAACATACCGACCGTCGGTAACATACCGACCGTCGGTAACATACCGACCGTCGGTAACATACCGACCGTCGGTAACATACCGACCGTCGGTAACATACCGACCGTCGGGAACATACCGACCGTCGGTAACATACGGACCGTCGGTAACATAATGACCGTCGGTAACGTACCGACCGTCGGTAACATACCGACCGTCGGTAACATACCGACCGTCGGTAACCTATCGACCGTCAGTAACATACCGGCCGTCGGTAACATACCGACCGTCGAGAACATACCGACCGTCGGTAACATACCAACCGTCGGTAACATACCGATCGTCGGTGACATACCTACCGTCGGTGACGTATCGAGGGTCGGTAACATGGAGACCGTCGGTAACATACCTAACGTCGGTAACATACCCACCGTCGGTGACATACTTACCGTCGGTAACATAACGACCGTCGGTAACATACCGACCGTCGGTAACATACCGATCGTCGGTAACATACCTACCGTCGGTAACGTATCGACCGTCGGTAACATGGAGACCGTCGGTAACATACCTAACGTCGGTAACATACCCACCGTCGGTGACATACCTACCGTCGGTAACATAACGACCGTCGGTAACATACCGACCGTCGGGAAAATACCGACCGTCGGTAACATACCGACCGTCGAGAACATACCGACCGTCGGTAACATACCGACCGTCGGTAACATACCGATCGTCGGTAACATACCGACCGTCGGTAACATACCGACCGTCGGTAACATGCGCACCGTCGGTAACGTACTGACCGTCGGTAACATACCGACCGTCAATAACATAATGACTGTCGGTAACATACCGACCGTCGGTAACATACCGATCGTCGGTAACAAGCCGAACGTCGGTAACATACCGACCGTCGGTAACATACCGACCGTCGGTAACATACCGACCGTCAATAACATACCGACCGTCAGTAACATACCTACTGTAGGTAACATACCGACCGTCGGTAACATACCGACCGTCGGTAACATACCGACCGTCGGTAACATACGGACTGTCGGTAACATACCGATTGTCCGTAACATACCGACCGTCGGTAACGTATCGACCGTCGGTAACATGCCGACCGTCAGTAACATACTGACTGTCGGTAACATACCTAACGTCGGTAACATACCCACCGTCGGTGACATACCTACCGTCGGTAACATAACGACCGTCGGTAACATACCGACCGTCGGTAACATACCGACCGTCGGTAACATACCGACCGTCGGTAACAGACCGACCGTCGGGGAAATACCGACCGTCGGTAACATACCGACCGTCGAGAACATACCGACCGTCGGTAACATACCGACCGTCGGTAACATACCGATCGTCGGTGACATACCGATCGTCGGTAACATACCTACCGTCGGTAACGTATCGACCGTCGGTAACATGCCGACCGTCGGTAACATACCGACCGTCGGTAACATACCTAACGTCGGTAACATACCCGCCGTCGGTGACATACCTACCGTCGGTAACATAACGACCGTCGGTAACATACCGACCGTCGGTAACATACCGACCGTCGGTAACAAGCCGACTGTCGGTAACATACCTACCGTCGGTAACGTACCAACCGTCGGTAACATACCAACCGTCGGTAACATACCGACCGTCGGGAACATACCGACCGTCGGTAACATACCTACCGTCGGTACCGTACCGACCGTCGGTAACATACCCACCGTCGGTAACATACCGACCGTCGGTAACATACCGACCGTCGGTAACATACCGACCGTCGGTAACATACCGACCTTCGGGAACATACCGACCGTCGGTAACATACCGACCGTCGGTAACATACCGACCGTCGGTAACATACCTACCGTAGGTAACATACCGACCGTCGGTAACATTCCGACCGTCGGTAACATACCGACCGTCGGTAACGTACCGACCGTCGGGAACATACCTACCGTCGGTAACGTACCGACCGTCGGTAACGTACCTACCGTCGGTAACATACCGATCGTCGGTAACATACCGACCGTCGGTAACATACCTACCGTCGGTAACATACCGACCGTCGATAACATACGGACTGTCGGTAACATACCGACCGTCCGTAACATACCGACCGTCGGTAACGTATCGACCGTCGGTAACATGCCGACCGTCAGTAACATACCGACTGTCGGTAACATACCTAACGTCGGTAACATACCCACCGTCGGTGACATACCTACCGTCGGTAACATAACGACCGTCGGTAACATACCGACCGTCGGTAACATACCGACCGTCGGTAACATACCGACCGTCGGTAACAGACCGACCGTCGGGAAAATACCGACCGTCGGTAACATACCGACCGTCGAGAACATACCGACCGTCGGTAACATACCGACCGTCGGTAACATACCGATCGTCGGTGACATACCGATCGTCGGCAACATACCTACCGTCGGTAACGTATCGACCGTCGGTAACATGCCGACCGTCGGTAACATACCGACCGTCGGTAACATACCTAACGTCGGTAACATACCCGCCGTCGGTGACATACCTACCGTCGGTAACATAACGACCGTCGGTAACATACCGACCGTCGGTAACATACCGACCGTCGGTAACAAGCCGACTGTCGGTAACATACCTACCGTCGGTAACGTACCGACCGTCGGGACCATACCAACCGTCGGTAACATACCGACCGTCGGGAACATACCGACCGTCGGTAACATACCTACCGTCGGTACCGTACCGACCGTCGGTAACATACCCACCGTCGGTAACATACCGACCGTCGGTAACATACCGACCGTCGGTAACATACCGACCTTCGGGAACATACCGACCGTCGGTAACATACCGACCGTCGGTAACATACCGACCGTCGGTAACATACCTACCGTAGGTAACATACCGACCGTCGGTAACATTCCGACCGTCGGTAACATACGCATTGTCGGTAACATACCGACCGTCGGTAACATACCGACCGTCGGTAACATTCCGACCGTCGGTAACATACGCATTGTCGGTAACATACCGACCGTCGGTAACATACCGACCGTCGGGAACATACCTACCGTCGGTAACGTACCGACCGTCGGTAACGTACCTACCGTCGGTAACATACCGATCGTCGGTAACATACCGACCGTCGGTAACATACCGACCGTCGGTAACATACCGACCGTCGGTAACATACGGACTGTCGGTAACATACCGACCGTCCGTAACATACCGACCGTCGGTAACGTATCGACCGTCGGTAACATGCCGACCGTCAGTAACATACCGACTGTCGGTAACATACCTAACGTCGGTAACATACCCACCGTCGGTGACATACCTACCGTCGGTAACATAACGACCGTCGGTAACATACCGACCGTCGGTAACATACCGACCGTCAGTAACATACCGACCGTCGGTAACAGACCGACCGTCGGGAAAATACCGACCGTCGGTAACATACCGACCGTCGAGAACATACCGACCGTCGGTAACATACCGACCGTCGGTAACATACCGATCGTCGGTGACATACCGATCGTCGGCAACATACCTACCGTCAGTAACGTATCGACCGTCGGTAACATGCCGACCGTCGGTAACATACCGACCGTCGGTAACATACCTAACGTCGGTAACATACCCGCCGTCGGTGACATACCTACCGTCGGTAACATAACGACCGTCGGTAACATACCGACCGTCGGTAACATACCGACCGTCGGTAACAAGCCGACTGTCGGTAACATACCTACCGTCGGTAACGTACCGACGGTCGGGACCATACCAACCGTCGGTAACATACCGACCGTCGGTAACATACCGACCTTCGGGAACATACCGACCGTCGGTAACATACCGACCGTCGGTAACATACCGACCGTCGGTAACATACCTACCGTAGGTAACATACCGACCGTCGGTAACATTCCGACCGTCGGTAACATACGCATTGTCGGTAACATACCGACCGTCGGTAACATACCGACCGTCGGTAACATACCGACCGTCGGTAACATACCGACCATCGGGAACATACCTACCGTCGGTAACGTACCGACCGTCGGTAACGTACCTACCGTCGGTAACATACCGATCGTCAGTAACATACCGACCGTCGATAACGTACCGACCGTCGGGAACATACCGACCGTCGGTAACATACCGACCGTCGGTCACAGACCGACCGTCGGTAACATACCGACCGTCGGTAACATACGGACTGTCAGTAACATACCGACCGTCGGTAATATACGGACTGTCAGTAACATACTGACCGTCGGTAATATACCGATTGTCGGTAACTTACCGACCGTCGGTAACATACCGACCGTCGGTAACATACCGACCGTCGGTAACATACCGACCGTTGGTAACATACGGACTGTCAGTAACGTACCGACCGTCGGTAACGTACCGACCGTCGGTAACATACCCACCGTCGGTGACATACCTACCGTCGGTAACATAACGACCGTCGGTAACATACCGACCGTCGGTAACAAACCGACCGTCGGTAACATACCGACCGTCGGAAACATACCGACCGTCGCTCACAGACCGACCGTCGGTAACATACGCACCGTCGGTAACATACCGACCGTCGGTAACATACCGACCGTCGGTAACATACCGACCGTCGGTAACATACCGACCGTCGGTAACATACCGACCGTCGGTAACATACCGACCGTCGGTAACATACCGACCGTCGGTAACATACCGACCGTCGGTAACATACAGACCGTTGGTAACAAACGTACCATAATTAACATACCTACTGTAGGTAACATACCGACCGTCGGTAACATACCAACCGTCGGTAACATACCGACCGTCGGGAACATACCGACCGTCGGTAACATACCGACCGTCGGTAACATACGGACCGTCGGTAACATAACGACCGTCGGTAACGTACCGACCGTCGGTACCATACCGACCGTCAGTAACATACCGACCGTCAATAACATACCGACCGTCGGTAACCTATCGACCGTCGGTAACATACCGGCCGTCGGTAACATACCGACCGTCGAGAACATACCGACCGTCGAGAACATACCGACCGTCGGTAACATACCAACCGTCGGTAACATACCGATCGTCGGTAACATACCTACCGTCGGTAACGTATCGACCGTCGGTAACATACCGACCGTCGGTAACATACCGACCGTCGGTAACATACCGATCGTCGGTAACAAGCCGACCGTCAGTAACATACCGACCGTCGGTAACATACTGACCGTCGGTAACATACCGACCGTCGGTAACATACCGACCGTCGGTAACATACCAACCGTCAGTAACATACCGACCGTCGGTAACATACGGACTGTCAGTAACATACCGACCATCGGTAATATACCGATTGTCGGTAACTTACCGACCGTCAGTAACATACCGACCGTCGGTAACATACCGACCGTCGGTAACATACCGACCGTCGGTAACATACCGACCGTCGGTAACATACGGACTGTCGGTTACATACCGACCGTCGGTAGCATACCGACCGTCGGTAACGTATCGACCGTCGGTAACATGCCGACCGTCGGTAACATACCGACTGTCGGTAACATACCTAACGTCGGTAACATACCCACCGTCGGTGACATACCTACCGTCGGTAACATAACGACCGTCGGTAACATACCGACCGTCGGTAACATACCGACCGTCGGTAACAGAACGACCGTCGGGGAAATACCGACCGTCGGTAACATACCGACCGTCGAGAACATACCGACCGTCGGTAACATACCGACCGTCGGTAACATACCGATCGTCGGTAACATACCTACCGTCGGTAACGTATCGACCGTCGGTAACATGCCGACCGTCGGTAACGTACCAACTGTCGGTAACATACCTAACGTCGGTAACATACCCACCGTCGGTGACATACCTACCGTCGGTAACATAACGACCGTCGGTAACATACCGATAGTCGGTAACATACCGACCGTCGGTAACATACCGACCGTCGGGAACATACCGACCGTCGGTAACATACCGACCGTCGGTAACATACGGACCGTCGGTAACATAACGACCATCGGTAACGTACCGACCGTCGGTAACATACCGACCGTCGGTAACATACCGACCGTCGGTAACATACCGACCGTCGGTAACCTATCGACCGTCGGTAACATACCGGCCGTCGGTAACATACCGACCGTCGAGAACATACCGACCGTCGGTAACATACCAACCGTCGGTAACATACCGATCGTCGGTAACATACCTACCGTCGGTAACGTATCGAACGTCGGTAACATGGAGACCGTCGGTAACATACCTAACGTCGGTAACATACCCACCGTCGGTGACATACCTACCGTCGGTAACATAACGACCGTCGGTAACATACCGACCGTCGATAACGTACCGACCGTCGGGAACATACCGACCGTCGGTAACATACCGACCGTCGGTCACAGACCGACCGTCGGTAACATACCGACCGTCGGTAACATACCGACCGTCGGTAACATACCGATCGTCGGTGACATACCGATCGTCGGCAACATACCTACCGTCGGTAACGTATCGACCGTCGCCAACATGCCGACCGTCGGTAACATACCGACCGTCGGTAACATACCTAACGTCGGTAACATACCCGCCGTCGGTGACATACCTACCGTCGGTAACATAACGACCGTCGGTAACATACCGACCGTCGGTAACATACCGACCGTCGGTAACAAGCCGACTGTCGGTAACATACCTACCGTCGGTAACGTACCGACCGTCGGGACCATACCAACCGTCGGTAACATACCGACCGTCGGGAACATACCGACCGTCGGTAACATACCTACCGTCGGTACCGTACCGACCGTCGGTAACATACCCACCGTCGGTAACATACCGACCGTCGGTAACATACCGACCGTCGGTAACATACCGACCTTCGGGAACATACCGACCGTCGGTAACATACCGACCGTCGGTAACATACCGACCGTCGGTAACATACCGACCGTCGGTAACATACCTACCGTAGGTAACATACCGACCGTCGGTAACATTCCGACCGTCGGTAACATACGCATTGTCGGTAACATACCGACCGTCGGTAACATACCGACCGTCGGTAACATTCCGACCGTCGGTAACATACGCATTGTCGGTAACATACCGACCGTCGGTAACATACCGACCGTCGGGAACATACCTACCGTCGGTAACGTACCGACCGTCGGTAACGTACCTACCGTCGGTAACATACCGATCGTCGGTAACATACCGACCGTCGGTAACATACCGACCGTCGGTAACATACCGACCGTCGGTAACATACCGACCGTCGGTAACATACGGACTGTCGGTAACATACCGACCGTCCGTAACATACCGACCGTCGGTAACGTATCGACCGTCGGTAACATGCCGACCGTCAGTAACATACCGACTGTCGGTAACATACCTAACGTCGGTAACATACCCACCGTCGGTGACATACCTACCGTCGGTAACATAACGACCGTCGGTAACATACCGACCGTCGGTAACATACCGACCGTCAGTAACATACCGACCGTCGGTAACAGACCGACCGTCGGGAAAATACCGACCGTCGGTAACATACCGACCGTCGAGAACATACCGACCGTCGGTAACATACCGACCGTCGGTAACATACCGATCGTCGGTGACATACCGATCGTCGGCAACATACCTACCGTCGGTAACGTATCGACCGTCGGTAACATGCCGACCGTCGGTAACATACCGACCGTCGGTAACATACCTAACGTCGGTAACATACCCGCCGTCGGTGACATACCTACCGTCGGTAACATAACGACCGTCGGTAACATACCGACCGTCGGTAACATACCGACCGTCGGTAACAAGCCGACTGTCGGTAACATACCTACCGTCGGTAACGTACCGACCGTCGGGACCATACCAACCGTCGGTAACATACCGACCGTCGGTAACATACCGACCTTCGGGAACATACCGACCGTCGGTAACATACCGACCGTCGGTAACATACCGACCGTCGGTAACATACCTACCGTAGGTAACATACCGACCGTCGGTAACATTCCGACCGTCGGTAACATACGCATTGTCGGTAACATACCGACCGTCGGTAACATACCGACCGTCGGTAACATACCGACCGTCGGTAACATACCGACCGTCGGTAACATACCGACCGTCGGGAACATACCTACCGTCGGTAACGTACCGACCGTCGGTAACGTACCTACCGTCGGTAACATACCGATCGTCAGTAACATACCGACCGTCGATAACGTACCGACCGTCGGGAACATACCGACCGTCGGTAACATACCGACCGTCGGTCACAGACCGACCGTCGGTAACATACCGACCGTCGGTAACATACGGACTGTCAGTAACATACCGACCGTCGGTAATATACGGACTGTCAGTAACATACTGACCGTCGGTAATATACCGATTGTCGGTAACTTACCGACCGTCGGTGACATACCTACCGTCGGTAACATAACGACCGTCGGTAACATACCGACCGTCGGTAACAAACCGACCGTCGGTAACATACCGACCGTCGGAAACATACCGACCGTCGCTCACAGACCGACCGTCGGTAACATACGCACCGTCGGTAACATACCGACCGTCGGTAACATACCGACCGTCGGTAACATACCGACCGTCGGTAACATACAGACCGTTGGTAACATACGTACCATAATTAACATACCTACTGTAGGTAACATACCGACCGTCGGTAACATACCAACCGTCGGTAACATACAGACCGTCGGGAACATACCGACCGTCGGTAACATACCGACCGTCGGTAACATACGGACCGTCGGTAACATAACGACCGTCGGTAACGTACCGACCGTCGGTACCATACCGACCGTCAGTAACATACCGACCGTCGATAACATACCGACCGTCGGTAACCTATCGACCGTCGGTAACATACCGGCCGTCGGTAACATACCGACCGTCAAGAACATACCGACCGTCGAGAACATACCGACCGTCGGTAACATACCAACCGTCGGTAACATACCGATCGTCGGTAACATACCTACCGTCGGTAACGTATCGACCGTCGGTAACATACCGACCGTCGGTAACATACCGATCGTCGGTAACAAGCCGACCGTCAGTAACATACCGACCGTCGGTAACATACTGACCGTCGGTAACATACCGACCGTCGGTAACATACCGACCGTCGGTAACATACCAACCGTCAGTAACATACCGACCGTCGGTAACATACGGACTGTCAGTAACATACCGACCATCGGTAATATACCGATTGTCGGTAACTTACCGACCGTCGGTAACATACCGACCGTCGGTAACATACCGACCGTCGGTAACATACCGACCGTCGGTAACATACCGACCGTCGGTAACATACGGACTGTCGGTTACATACCGACCGTCGGTAGCATACCGACCGTCGGTAACGTATCGACCGTCGGTAACATGCCGACCGTCGGTAACATACCGACTGTCGGTAACATACCTAACGTCGGTAACATACCCACCGTCGGTGACATACCTACCGTCGGTAACATAACGACCGTCGGTAACATACCGACCGTCGGTAACATACCGACCGTCGGTAACAGAACGACCGTCGGGGAAATACCGACCGTCGGTAACATACCGACCGTCGAGAACATACCGACCGTCGGTAACATACCGACCGTCGGTAACATACCGATCGTCGGTAACATACCTACCGTCGGTAACGTATCGACCGTCGGTAACATGCCGACCGTCGGTAACGTACCAACTGTCGGTAACATACCTAACGTCGGTAACATACCCACCGTCGGTGACATACCTACCGTCGGTAACATAACGACCGTCGGTAACATACCGATAGTCGGTAACATACCGACCGTCGGTAACATACCGACCGTCGGGAACATACCGACCGTCGGTAACATACCGACCGTCGGTAACATACGGACCGTCGGTAACATAACGACCATCGGTAACGTACCGACCGTCGGTAACATACCGACCGTCGGTAACATACCGACCGTCGGTAACATACCGACCGTCGGTAACCTATCGACCGTCGGTAACATACCGGCCGTCGGTAACATACCGACCGTCGAGAACATACCGACCGTCGGTAACATACCAACCGTCGGTAACATACCGATCGTCGGTAACATACCTACCGTCGGTAACGTATCGACCGTCGGTAACATGGAGACCGTCGGTAACATACCTAACGTCGGTAACATACCCACCGTCGGTGACATACCTACCGTCGGTAACATAACGACCGTCGGTAACATACCGACCGTCGATAACGTACCGACCGTCGGGAACATACCGACCGTCGGTAACATACCGACCGTCGGTCACAGACCGACCGTCGGTAACATACCGACCGTCGGTAACATACCGACCGTCGGTAACATACCGACCGTCGGTAACATACGCACCGTCGGTAACGTACTGACCGTCGGTAACATACCGACCGTCAATAACATAATGACTGTCGGTAACATACCGACCGTCGGTAACATACCGATCGTCGGTAACAAGCCGAACGTCGGTAACATACCGACCGTCGGTAACATACCGACCGTCGGTAACATACCGACCGTCAATAACATACCGACCGTCGGTAACATACCTACTGTAGGTAACATACCGACCGTCGGTAACATACCGACCGTCGGTAACATACCGACCGTCGGTAACATACCGACCGTCGGTAACATACGGACTGTCGGTAACATACCGACCGTCCGTAACATACCGACCGTCGGTAACGTATCGACCGTCGGTAACATGCCGACCGTCAGTAACATACCGACTGTCGGTAACATACCTAACGTCGGTAACATACCCACCGTCGGTGACATACCTACCGTCGGTAACATACCGACCGTCGGTAACATACCGACCGTCGGTAACAGACCGACCGTCGGAGAAATACCGACCGTCGGTAACATACCGACCGTCGAGAACATACCGACCGTCGGTAACATACCGACCGTCGGTAACATACCGATCGTCGGTGACATACCGATCGTCGGTAACATACCTACCGTCGGTAACGTATCGACCGTCGGTAACATGCCGACCGTCGGTAACATACCGACCGTCGGTAACATACCTAACGTCGGTAACATACCCACCGTCGGTGACATACCTACCGTCGGTAACATAACGACCGTCGGTAACATACCGACCGTCGGTAACATACCGACCGTCGGTAACAAGCCGACTGTCGGTAACATACCTACCGTCGGTAACGTACCGACCGTCGGTAACATACCAACCGTCGGTAACATACCGACCGTCGGGAACATACCGACCGTCGGTAACATACCTACCGTCGGTACCGTACCGACCGTCGGTAACATACCCACCGTCGGTAACATACCGACCGTCGGTAACATACCGACCGTCGGTAACATACCGACCGTCGGTAACATACCAACCGTCAGTAACATACCGACCGTCGGTAACATACGGACTGTCAGTAACATACCGACCATCGGTAATATACCGACCGTCGGTAACATACGGACTGTCGGTTACATACCGACCGTCGGTAACATACCGACCGTCGGTAACATACCGACCGTCGGTAACGTATCGACCGTCGGTAACATGCCGACTGTCGGTAACATACCGACTGTCGGTAACATACCTAACGTCGGTAACATACCCACCGTCGGTGACATACCTACCGTCGGTAACATAACGACCGTCGGTAACATACCGACCGTCGGTAACATACCGACCTTCGGGAACATACCGACCGTCGGTAACATACCGACCGTCGGTAACATACCGACCGTCGGTAACATACCAACCGTCAGTAACATACCGACCGTCGGTAACATACGGACTGTCAGTAACATACCGACCATCGGTAATATACCGACCGTCGGTAACATACGGACTGTCGGTTACATACCGACCGTCGGTAACATACCGACCGTCGGTAACATACCGACCGTCGGTAACGTATCGACCGTCGGTAACATGCCGACTGTCGGTAACATACCGACTGTCGGTAACATACCTAACGTCGGTAACATACCCACCGTCGGTGACATACCTACCGTCGGTAACATAACGACCGTCGGTAACATACCGACCGTCGGTAACATACCGACCGTCGGGAACATACCGACCGTCGGTAACATACCGACCGTCGGTAACATACGGACCGTCGGTAACATAACGACCATCGGTAACGTACCGACCGTCGGGAACATACCGACCGTCGGTAACATACCGACCGTCGGTCACAGACCGACCGTCGGTAACATACCGACCGTCGGTAACATACCGACCGTCGGTAACATACCGACCGTCGGTAACATACGCACCGTCGGTAACGTACTGACCGTCGGTAACATACCGACCGTCAATAACATAATGACTGTCGGTAACATACCGACCGTCGGTAACATACCGATCGTCGGTAACAAGCCGAACGTCGGTAACATACCGACCGTCGGTAACATACCGACCGTCGGTAACATACCGACCGTCAATAACATACCGACCGTCGGTAACATACCTACTGTAGGTAACATACCGACCGTCGGTAACATACCGACCGTCGGTAACATACCGACCGTCGGTAACATACCGACCGTCGGTAACATACGGACTGTCGGTAACATACCGACCGTCCGTAACATACCGACCGTCGGTAACGTATCGACCGTCGGTAACATGCCGACCGTCAGTAACATACCGACTGTCGGTAACATACCTAACGTCGGTAACATACCCACCGTCGGTGACATACCTACCGTCGGTAACATACCGACCGTCGGTAACATACCGACCGTCGGTAACAGACCGACCGTCGGAGAAATACCGACCGTCGGTAACATACCGACCGTCGAGAACATACCGACCGTCGGTAACATACCGACCGTCGGTAACATACCGATCGTCGGTGACATACCGATCGTCGGTAACATACCTACCGTCGGTAACGTATCGACCGTCGGTAACATGCCGACCGTCGGTAACATACCGACCGTCGGTAACATACCTAACGTCGGTAACATACCCACCGTCGGTGACATACCTACCGTCGGTAACATAACGACCGTCGGTAACATACCGACCGTCGGTAACATACCGACCGTCGGTAACAAGCCGACTGTCGGTAACATACCTACCGTCGGTAACGTACCGACCGTCGGTAACATACCAACCGTCGGTAACATACCGACCGTCGGGAACATACCGACCGTCGGTAACATACCTACCGTCGGTACCGTACCGACCGTCGGTAACATACCCACCGTCGGTAACATACCGACCGTCGGTAACATACCGACCGTCGGTAACATACCGACCGTCGGTAACATACCAACCGTCAGTAACATACCGACCGTCGGTAACATACGGACTGTCAGTAACATACCGACCATCGGTAATATACCGACCGTCGGTAACATACGGACTGTCGGTTACATACCGACCGTCGGTAACATACCGACCGTCGGTAACATACCGACCGTCGGTAACGTATCGACCGTCGGTAACATGCCGACTGTCGGTAACATACCGACTGTCGGTAACATACCTAACGTCGGTAACATACCCACCGTCGGTGACATACCTACCGTCGGTAACATAACGACCGTCGGTAACATACCGACCGTCGGTAACATACCGACCTTCGGGAACATACCGACCGTCGGTAACATACCGACCGTCGGTAACATACCGACCGTCGGTAACATACCAACCGTCAGTAACATACCGACCGTCGGTAACATACGGACTGTCAGTAACATACCGACCATCGGTAATATACCGACCGTCGGTAACATACGGACTGTCGGTTACATACCGACCGTCGGTAACATACCGACCGTCGGTAACATACCGACCGTCGGTAACGTATCGACCGTCGGTAACATGCCGACTGTCGGTAACATACCGACTGTCGGTAACATACCTAACGTCGGTAACATACCCACCGTCGGTGACATACCTACCGTCGGTAACATAACGACCGTCGGTAACATACCGACCGTCGGTAACATACCGACCGTCGGGAACATACCGACCGTCGGTAACATACCGACCGTCGGTAACATACGGACCGTCGGTAACATAACGACCATCGGTAACGTACCGACCTCGGTAACATACCGACCGTCGGTAACATACCGACCGTCGGTAACCTATCGACCGTCGGTAACTTACCGACCGTCGGTAACATACCGACCGTCGGTAACATACCGACCGTCGGTAACATACCGACCGTCGGTAACATACCGACCGTCGGTAACATACGGACTGTCGGTTACATACCGACCGTCGGTAGCATACCGACCGTCGGTAACGTATCGACCGTCGGTAACATGCCGACCGTCGGTAACATACCGACTGTCGGTAACATACCTAACGTCGGTAACATACCCACCGTCGGTGACATACCTACCGTCGGTAACATAACGACCGTCGGTAACATACCGACCGTCGGTAACATACCGACCGTCGGTAACAGAACGACCGTCGGGGAAATACCGACCGTCGGTAACATACCGACCGTCGAGAACATACCGACCGTCGGTAACATACCGACCGTCGGTAACATACCGATCGTCGGTAACATACCTACCGTCGGTAACGTATCGACCGTCGGTAACATGCCGACCGTCGGTAACGTACCAACTGTCGGTAACATACCTAACGTCGGTAACATACCCACCGTCGGTGACATACCTACCGTCGGTAACATAACGACCGTCGGTAACATACCGATAGTCGGTAACATACCGACCGTCGGTAACATACCGACCGTCGGGAACATACCGACCGTCGGTAACATACCGACCGTCGGTAACATACGGACCGTCGGTAACATAACGACCATCGGTAACGTACCGACCGTCGGTAACATACCGACCGTCGGTAACATACCGACCGTCGGTAACATACCGACCGTCGGTAACCTATCGACCGTCGGTAACATACCGGCCGTCGGTAACATACCGACCGTCGAGAACATACCGACCGTCGGTAACATACCAACCGTCGGTAACATACCGATCGTCGGTAACATACCTACCGTCGGTAACGTATCGAACGTCGGTAACATGGAGACCGTCGGTAACATACCTAACGTCGGTAACATACCCACCGTCGGTGACATACCTACCGTCGGTAACATAACGACCGTCGGTAACATACCGACCGTCGATAACGTACCGACCGTCGGGAACATACCGACCGTCGGTAACATACCAACCGTCGGTCACAGACCGACCGTCGGTAACATACCGACCGTCGGTAACATACCGACCGTCGGTAACATACCGATCGTCGGTGACATACCGATCGTCGGCAACATACCTACCGTCGGTAACGTATCGACCGTCGGTAACATGCCGACCGTCGGTAACATACCGACCGTCGGTAACATACCTAACGTCGGTAACATACCCGCCGTCGGTGACATACCTACCGTCGGTAACATAACGACCGTCGGTAACATACCGACCGTCGGTAACATACCGACCGTCGGTAACAAGCCGACTGTCGGTAACATACCTACCGTCGGTAACGTACCGACCGTCGGGACCATACCAACCGTCGGTAACATACCGACCGTCGGGAACATACAGACCGTCGGTAACATACCTACCGTCGGTACCGTACCGACCGTCGGTAACATACCCACCGTCGGTAACATACCGACCGTCGGTAACATACCGACCGTCGGTAACATACCGACCTTCGGGAACATACCGACCGTCGGTAACATACCGACCGTCGGTAACATACCGACCGTCGGTAACATACCTACCGTAGGTAACATACCGACCGTCGGTAACATTCCGACCGTCGGTAACATACGCATTGTCGGTAACATACCGACCGTCGGTAACATACCGACCGTCGGTAACATTCCGACCGTCGGTAACATACGCATTGTCGGTAACATACCGACCGTCGGTAACATACCGACCGTCGGGAACATACCTACCGTCGGTAACGTACCGACCGTCGGTAACGTACCTACCGTCGGTAACATACCGATCGTCGGTAACATACCGACCGTCGGTAACATACCGACCGTCGGTAACATACCGACCGTCGGTAACATACCGACCGTCGGTAACATACGGACTGTCGGTAACATACCGACCGTCCGTAACATACCGACCGTCGGTAACGTATCGACCGTCGGTAACATGCCGACCGTCAGTAACATACCGACTGTCGGTAACATACCTAACGTCGGTAACATACCCACCGTCGGTGACATACCTACCGTCGGTAACATAACGACCGTCGGTAACATACCGACCGTCGGTAACATACCGACCGTCAGTAACATACCGACCGTCGGTAACAGACCGACCGTCGGGAAAATACCGACCGTCGGTAACATACCGACCGTCGAGAACATACCGACCGTCGGTAACATACCGACCGTCGGTAACATACCGATCGTCGGTGACATACCGATCGTCGGCAACATACCTACCGTCGGTAACGTATCGACCGTCGGTAACATGCCGACCGTCGGTAACATACCGACCGTCGGTAACATACCTAACGTCGGTAACATACCCGCCGTCGGTGACATACCTACCGTCGGTAACATAACGACCGTCGGTAACATACCGACCGTCGGTAACATACCGACCGTCGGTAACAAGCCGACTGTCGGTAACATACCTACCGTCGGTAACGTACCGACCGTCGGGACCATACCAACCGTCGGTAACATACCGACCGTCGGTAACATACCGACCTTCGGGAACATACCGACCGTCGGTAACATACCGACCGTCGGTAACATACCGACCGTCGGTAACATACCTACCGTAGGTAACATACCGACCGTCGGTAACATTCCGACCGTCGGTAACATACGCATTGTCGGTAACATACCGACCGTCGGTAACATACCGACCGTCGGTAACATACCGACCGTCGGTAACATACCGACCGTCGGGAACATACCTACCGTCGGTAACGTACCGACCGTCGGTAACGTACCTACCGTCGGTAACATACCGATCGTCAGTAACATACCGACCGTCGATAACGTACCGACCGTCGGGAACATACCGACCGTCGGTAACATACCGACCGTCGGTCACAGACCGACCGTCGGTAACATACCGACCGTCGGTAACATACGGACTGTCAGTAACATACCTACCGTCGGTAATATACGGACTGTCAGTAACATACTGACCGTCGGTAATATACCGATTGTCGGTAACTTACCGACCGTCGGTAACATACCGACCGTCGGTAACATACCGACCGTCGGTAACATACCGACCGTCGGTAACATACGGACTGTCAGTAACGTACCGACCGTCGGTAACGTACCGACCGTCGGTAACATACCCACCGTCGGTGACATACCTACCGTCGGTAACATAACGACCGTCGGTAACATACCGACCGTCGGTAACAAACCGACCGTCGGTAACATACCGACCGTCGGAAACATACCGACCGTCGCTCACAGACCGACCGTCGGTAACATACGCACCGTCGGTAACATACCGACCGTCGGTAACATACCGACCGTCGGTAACATACCGACCGTCGGTAACATACCGACCGTCGGTAACATACCGACCGTCGGTAACATACCGACCGTCGGTAACATACAGACCGTTGGTAACATACGTACCATAATTAACATACCTACTGTAGGTAACATACCGACCGTCGGTAACATACCAACCGTCGGTAACATACAGACCGTCGGGAACATACCGACCGTCGGTAACATACCGACCATCGGTAACATACGGACCGTCGGTAACATAACGACCGTCGGTAACGTACCGACCGTCGGTACCATACCGACCGTCAGTAACATACCGACCGTCGATAACATACCGACCGTCGGTAACCTATCGACCGTCGGTAACATACCGGCCGTCGGTAACATACCGACCGTCGAGAACATACCGACCGTCGAGAACATACCGACCGTCGGTAACATACCAACCGTCGGTAACATACCGATCGTCGGTAACATACCTACCGTCGGTAACGTATCGACCGTCGGTAACATACCGACCGTCGGTAACATACCGACCGTCGGTAACATACCGATCGTCGGTAACAAGCCGACCGTCAGTAACATACCGACCGTCGGTAACATACTGACCGTCGGTAACATACCGACCGTCGGTAACATACCGACCGTCGGTAACATACCAACCGTCAGTAACATACCGACCGTCGGTAACATACGGACTGTCAGTAACATACCGACCATCGGTAATATACCGATTGTCGGTAACTTACCGACCGTCGGTAACATACCGACCGTCGGTAACATACCGACCGTCGGTAACATACCGACCGTCAATAACATAATGACTGTCGGTAACATACCGACCGTCGGTAACATACCGATCGTCGGTAACAAGCCGAACGTCGGTAACATACCGACCGTCGGTAACATACCGACCGTCGGTAACATACCGACCGTCAATAACATACCGACCGTCGGTAACATACCTACTGTAGGTAACATACCGACCGTCGGTAACATACCGACCGTCGGTAACATACCGACCGTCGGTAACATACCGACCGTCGGTAACATACCGACCGTCGGTAACATACGGACTGTCGGTAACATACCGACCGTCCGTAACATACCGACCGTCGGTAACGTATCGACCGTCGGTAACATGCCGACCGTCAGTAACATACCGACTGTCGGTAACATACCTAACGTCGGTAACATACCCACCGTCGGTGACATACCTACCGTCGGTAACATAACGACCGTCGGTAACATACCGACCGTCGGTAACATACCGACCGTCGGTAACATACCGACC
Organism: Macrophya alboannulata; assembly: GCA_949628255.1. Lineage (NCBI taxonomy): Eukaryota > Metazoa > Arthropoda > Insecta > Hymenoptera > Tenthredinidae > Macrophya > Macrophya alboannulata. The sequence goes on along the minus strand of OX451206.1, from coordinate 31,333,171 downwards.
GTCGGTAACATACCGACCGTCGGTAACAGACCGACCGTCGGGGAAATACCGACCGTCGGTAACATACCGACCGTCGAGAACATACCGACCGTCGGTAACATACCGACCGTCGGTAACATACCGATCGTCGGTGACATACCGATCGTCGGTAACATACCTACCGTCGGTAACGTATCGACCGTCGGTAACATGCCGACCGTCGGTAACATACCGACCGTCGGTAACATACCTAACGTCGGTAACATACCCGCCGTCGGTGACATACCTACCGTCGGTAACATAACGACCGTCGGTAACATACCGACCGTCGGTAACAAACCGACCGTCGGTAACAAGCCGACTGTCGGTAACATACCTACCGTCGGTAACGTACCGACCGTCGGTAACATACCAACCGTCGGTAACATACCGACCGTCGGGAACATACCGACCGTCGGTAACATACCTACCGTCGGTACCGTACCGACCGTCGGTAACATACCCACCGTCGGTAACATACCGACCGTCGGTAACATACCGACCGTCGGTAACATACCGACCGTCGGTAACATACCGACCTTCGGGAACATACCGACCGTCGGTAACATACCGACCGTCGGTAACATACCTACCGTAGGTAACATGACGACCGTCGGTAACATTCCGACCGTCGGTAACATACGCATTGTCGGTAACATACCGACCGTCGGTAACATACCGACCGTCGGGAACATACCTACCGTCGGTAACGTACCGACCGTCGGTAACGTACCTACCGTCGGTAACATACCGATCGTCAGTAACATACCGACCGTCGGTAACATACTGACCGTCGGTAACATACCGACCGTCGGTAACATACCGACCGTCGGTAACATACCGACCGTCGGTAACATACCGACCGTCGGTAACATACCGACCGTCGGTAACATACCTACCGTAGGTAACATACCGACCGTCGGTAACATACCGACCGTCGGTAACATACGAACTGTCAGTAACATACCGACCGTAGGTAACATACCGACCGTCAGTAACATACCGACCGTCGGTAACATACCGACCGTCGGGAACATACCGATCGTCGGTAACATACCGATCGTCGGTAACATACCTACCGTCGGTAACGTACCGACCGTCGGTAACATACCGACCGTCGGTAACATACCGACCGTCGGTAACATACCGACCGTCGGGAACATACCGACCGTCGGTAACATACCGACCGTCGGTAACATACCGACCGTCGGTAACATACCGATCGTCGGTAACATACCTACCGTCGGTAACGTATCGACCGTCGGTAACATGCCGACCGTCGGTAACATACCGACTGTCGGTAACATACCTAACGTCGGTAACATACCCACCGTCGGTGACATACCTACCGTCGGTAACATAACGACCGTCGGTAACATACCGACCGTCGGTAACATACCGACCGTCGGTAACATACCGACCGTCGGTAACATACCGACCGTCGGGAACATACCGACCGACGGTAACATACCTAACGTCGGTAACATACCCACCGTCGGTGACATACCTACCGTCGGTAACATAACGACCGTCGGTAACATACCGACCGTCGATAACGTACCGACCGTCGGGAACATACCGACCGTCGGTAACATACCGACCGTCGGTCACAGACCGACCGTCGGTAACATACCGACCGTCGGTAACATACCGACCGTCGGTAACATACCGACCGTCGGTAACATACCGACCGTCGGTAACATACGCACCGTCGGTAACGTACTGACCGTCGGTAACATACTGACCGTCAATAACATAATGACTGTCGGTAACATACCGACCGTCGGTAACATACCGACTGTCGGTAACATACCGACCGGCGGTAACATACCGACCGTCGGTAACTTACCGACCGTCGGTAACATACGGACCGTCGGTAACATATCAACCGTCGGTAACATACCGAGCGTCGGTAACATACCGACCGTCGGTAACATACCGACCGTCAGTAACATACCGACCGTCGGTAACATACCGACCGTCAATAACATACCGACCGTCGATAACATACCTACTGTAGGTAACATACCGACCGTCGGTAACATACCGACCGTCGGTAACATACCGACCGTCGGTAACATACCGACCGTCGGTAACATACGGACTGTCGGTTACATACCGACCGTCGGTAACATACCGACCGTCGGTAACGTATCGACCGTCGGTAACATGCCGACCGTCGGTAACATACCGACTGTCGGTAACATACCTAACGTCGGTAACATACCCACCGTCGGTGACATACCTACCGTCGGTACCATAACGACCGTCGGTAACATACCGACCGTCGGTAACATACCGACCGTCGGTAACAGAACGACCGTCGGGGAAATACCGACCGTCGGTAACATACCGACCGTCGAGAACATACCGACCGTCGGTAACATACCGACCGTCGGTAACATACCGATCGTCGGTAACATACCTACCGTCGGTAACGTATCGACCGTCGGTAACATGCCGACCGTCGGTAACATACCGACTGTCGGTAACATACCTAACGTCGGTAACATACCCACCGTCGGTGACATACCTACCGTCGGTAACATAACGACCGTCGGTAACATACCGACCGTCGGGAACATACCGACCGTCGGTAACATACCGACCGTCGGTAACATACCGACCGTCGGTAACATACCGATCGTCGGTAACATACCTACCGTCGGTAACGTATCGACCGTCGGTAACATGCCGACCGTCGGTAACATACCGACTGTCGGTAACATACCTAACGTCGGTAACATACCCACCGTCGGTGACATACCTACCGTCGGTAACATAACGACCGTCGGTAACATACCGACCGTCAGTAACATACCGACCGTCGGTAACATACCGACCGTCGGTAACATACCGACCGTCGGGAACATACCGACCGACGGTAACATACCGACCGTCGGTAACATACAGACCGTCGGTAACATAACGACCGTCGGTAACGTACCGACCGTCGGTAACATACCGACCGTCGGTAACATACCGACCGTCGGTAACATACCGACCGTCGGTAACCTATCGACCGTCGGTAACATACCGGCCGTCGGTAACATACCGACCGTCGAGAACATACCGACCGTCGGTAACATACCAACCGTCGGTAACATACCGATCGTCGGTAACATACCTACCGTCGGTAACGTATCGACCGTCGGTAACATGGAGACCGTCGGTAACATACCTAACGTCGGTAACATACCCACCGTCGGTGACATACCTACCGTCGGTAACATAACGACCGTCGGTAACATACCGACCGTCGATAACGTACCGACCGTCGGGAACATACCGACCGTCGGTAACATACCGACCGTCGGTCACAGACCGACCGTCGGTAACGTATCGACCGTCGGTAACATGCCGACCGTCGGTAACATACCGACTGTCGGTAACATACCTAACGTCGGTAACATACCCACCGTCGGTGACATACCTACCGTCGGTAACATAACGACCGTCGGTAACATACCGACCGTCGGTAACATACCGACCGTCGGTAACATACCGACCGTCGGGAACATACCGACCGACGGTAACATACCTAACGTCGGTAACATACCCACCGTCGGTGACATAGCTACCGTCGGTAACATAACGACCGTCGGTAACATACCGACCGTCGATAACGTACCGACCGTCGGGAACATACCGACCGTCGGTAACATACCGACCGTCGGTCACAGACCGACCGTCGGTAACATACCGACCGTCGGTAACATACCGACCGTCGGTAACATACGCACCGTCGGTAACGTACTGACCGTCGGTAACATACCGACCGTCAATAACATAATGACTGTCGGTAACATACCGACCGTCGGTAACATACCGACTGTCGGTAACATACCGACCGTCGGTAACATACCGACCGTCGGTAACTTACCGACCGTCGGTAACATACGGACCGTCGGTAACATATCAACCGTCGGTAACATACCGAGCGTCGGTAACATACCGACCGTCGGTAACATACTGACCGTCAGTAACATACCGACCGTCGGTAACATACCGACCGTCGGTAACAGACCAACCGTCGGGGAAATACCGACCGTCGGTAACATACCGACCGTCGAGAACATACCGACCGTCGGTAACATACCGACCGTCGGTAACATACCGATCGTCGGTGACATACCGATCGTCGGTAACATACCTACCGTCGGTAACGTCTCGACCGTCGGTAACATGCCGACCGTCGGTAACATACCGACCGTCGGTAACATACCTAACGTCGGTAACATACCCGCCGTCGGTGACATACCTACCGTCGGTAACATAACGACCGTCGGTAACATACCGACCGTCGGTAACATACCGACCGTCGGTAACAAGCCGACTGTCGGTAACATACCTACCGTCGGTAACGTACCGACCGTCGGTAACATACCAACCGTCGGTAACATACCGACCGTCGGGAACATACCGACCGTCGGTAACATACCCACCGTCGGTACCGTACCGACCGTCGGTAACATACCCACCGTCGGTAACATACCGACCGTCGGTAACATACCGACCGTCGGTAACATACCGACCGTCGGTAACATACCGACCTTCGGGAACATACCGACCGTCGGTAACATACCGACCGTCGGTAACATACCTACCGTAGGTAACATACCGACCGTCGGTAACATTCCGACCGTCGGTAACATACGCATTGTCGGTAACATACCGACCGTCGGTAACATACCGACCGTCGGGAACATACCTACCGTCGGTAACGTACCGACCGTCGGTAACGTACCTACCGTCGGTAACATACCGATCGTCAGTAACATACCGACCGTCGGTAACATACTGACCGTCGGTAACATACCGACCGTCGGCAACATACCGACCGTCGGTAACATACCGACCGACGGTAACATACCGACCGTCGGTAACATACTGACCGTCAGTAACATACCGACCGTCGGTAACACACCTACCGTCGGTAACACACCGACCGTCGGTAACATACCGACCGTCGGTAACATACGTACCATAATTAACATACCTACTGTAGGTAACATACCGACCGTCAATAACATACCGACCGTCGGTAACATACCGACCGTCGGTAACATACCGACCGTCGGTAACATACCGACCGTCGGTAAGATAACGACCGTCGGTAACATACCGACCGTCGGTAACATACCGACCGTCGGTAACATACGGACTGTCAGCAACATACCGACCGTCGGTAATATACCGATTGTCGGTAACTTACCGACCGTCGGTAACATACCGACCGTCGGTAACATACCGACCGTCGGTAACATACCGACCGTCGGTAACATACCGACCGTCGGTAACATACGAACTGTCAGTAACATACCAACCGTAGGTAACATACCGACCGTCAGTAACATACCGACCGTCGGTAACATACCGACCGTCGGGAACATACCTATCGTCGGTAACGTATCGACCGTCAGTAACATGCCGACCGTCGGTAACATACCGACCGTCGGTAACATACCGACCGTCGGTAACATACCGACCGTCGGGAACATACCGACCGTCGGTAACATACCGACCGTCGGTAACATACCGACCGTCGAGAACATACCGACCGTCGGTAACATACCGACCGTCGGTAACATACCGATCGTCGGTAACATACCTACCGTCGGTAACGTATCGACCGTCGGTAACATGCCGACCGTCGGTAACATACCGACCGTCGGTACCATACCGACCGTCGGTAACATACGGACCGTCGGTAACATAACGACCGTCGGTAACGTACCGACCGTCGGTAACATACCGACCGTCGGTAACATACCAACCGTCGGTAACATACCGACCGTCAGTAACATACCGACCGTCGGTAACATACCGACCGTCGGTAACATACCGACCGTCGGTAACATACCGACCGTCGGTAACATACGGACTGTCGGTAACATACCGACCGTCCGTAACATACCGACCGTCGGTAACGTATCGACCGTCGGTAACATGCCGACCGTCAGTAACATACCGACTGTCGGTAACATACCTAACGTCGGTAACATACCCACCGTCGGTGACATACCTACCGTCGGTAACATAACGACCGTCGGTAACATACCAACCGTCGGTAACATACCGACCGTCGTTAACATACCGACCGTCGGTAACAGACCGACCGTCGGGGAAATACCGACCGTCGGTAACATACCGACCGTCGAGAACATACCGACCGTCGGTAACATACCGACCGTCGGTAACATACCGATCGTCGGTGACATACCGATCGTCGGTAACATACCTACCGTCGGTAACGTATCGACCGTCGGTAACATGCCGACCGTCGGTAACATACCGACCGTCGGTAACATACCTAACGTCGGTAACATACCCGCCGTCGGTGACATACCTACCGTCGGTAACATAACGACCGTCGGTAACATACCGACCGTCGGTAACAAGCCGACTGTCGGTAACATACCTACCGTCGGTAACGTACCGACCGTCGGTAACATACCAACCGTCGGTAATATACCGACCGTCGGGAACATACCGACCGTCGGTAACATACCTACCGTCGGTACCGTACCGACCGTCGGTAACATACCTACCGTCGGTACCGTACCGACCGTCGGTAACATACCCACCGTCGGTAACATACCGACCGTCGGTAACATACCGACCGTCGGTAACATACCGACCGTCGGTAACATACCGACCTTCGGGAACATACCGACCGTCGGTAACATACCGACCGTCGGTAACATACCTACCGTAGGTAACATACCGACCGTCGGTAACATTCCGACCGTCGGTAACATACGCATTGTCGGTAACATACCGACCGTCGGTAACATACCGACCGTCGGGAACATACCTACCGTCGGTAACGTACCGACCGTCGGTAACGTACCTACCGTCGGTGACATACCGATCGTCAGTAACATACCGACCGTCGGTAACATACTGACCGTCGGTAACATACCGACCGTCGGTAACATACCGACCGTCGGTAACATACCGACCGTCGGTAACATACCGACCGTCGGTAACATACCGACCGTCGGTAACATACCGACCGTCGGTAACATACCGACCGTCGGTAACATACCTACCGTAGGTAACATACCGACCGTCGGTAACATACCGACCGTCGGTAACATACGAACTGTCAGTAACATACCGACCGTAGGTAACATACCGACCGTCAGTAACATACCGACCGTCGGTAACATACCGACCGTCGGGAACATACCTACCGTCGGTAACGTATCGACCGTCAGTAACATGCCGACCGTCGGTAACATACCGACCGTCGGTAACATACCGACCGTCGGTAACATACCGACCGTCGGGAACATACCGACCGTCGGTAACATACCGACCGTCGGTAACATACCGACCGTCGAGAACATACCGACCGTCGGTAACATACCGACCGTCGGTAACATACCGATCGTCGGTAACATACCTACCGTCGGTAACGTATCGACCGTCGGTAACATGCCGACCGTCGGTAACATACCGACCGTCGGTAACATACCGACCGTCGGTAACATACCGACCGTCGGTAACATACGGACCGTCGGTAACATAACGACCGTCGGTAACGTACCGACCGTCGGTAACATACCGACCGTCGGTAACATACCGACCGTCGGTAACATACCGACCGTCGGTAACCTATCGACCGTCGGTAACATACCGGCCGTCGGTAACATACTGACCGTCGAGAACATACCGACCGTCGGTAACATACCAACCGTCGGTAACATACCGATCGTCGGTAACATACCTACCGTCGGTAACGTATCGACCGTCGGTAACATGGAGACCGTCGGTAACATACCTAACGTCGGTAACATACCCACCGTCGGTGACATACCTACCGTCGGTAACATAACGACCGTCGGTAACATACCGACCGTCGATAACGTACCGACCGTATGGAACATACCGACCGTCGGTAACATACCGACCGTCGGTCACAGACCGACCGTCGGTAACATACCGACCGTCGGTAACATACCGACCGTCGGTAACATACGCACCGTCGGTAACGTACTGACCGTCGGTAACATACCGACCGTCAATAACATAATGACTGTCGGTAACATACCGACCGTCGGTAACATACCGATCGTCGGTAACAAGCCGAACGTCGGTAACATACCGACCGTCGGTAACATACCGACCGTCGGTAACATACCGACCGTCAATAACATACCGACCGTCGGTAACATACCTACTGTAGGTAACATACCGACCGTCGGTAACATACCGACCGTCGGTAACATACCGACCGTCGGTAACATACCGACCGTCGGTAACATACGGACTGTCGGTAACATACCGACCGTCCGTAACATACCGACCGTCGGTAACGTATCGACCGTCGGTAACATGCCGACCGTCAGTAACATACCGACTGTCGGTAACATACCTAACGTCGGTAACATACCCACCGTCGGTGACATACCTACCGTCGGTAACATAACGACCGTCGGTAACATACCGACCGTCGGTAACATACCGACCGTCGGTAACATACCGACCGTCGGTAACAGACCGACCGTCGGGGAAATACCGACCGTCGGTAACATACCGACCGTCGAGAACATACCGACCGTCGGTAACATACCGACCGTCGGTAACATACCGATCGTCGGTGACATACCGATCGTCGGTAACATACCTACCGTCGGTAACGTATCGACCGTCGGTAACATGCCGACCGTCGGTAACATACCGACCGTCGGTAACATACCTAACGTCGGTAACATACCCGCCGTCGGTGACATACCTACCGTCGGTAACATAACGACCGTCGGTAACATACCGACCGTCGGTAACATACCGACCGTCGGTAACAAGCCGACTGTCGGTAACATACCTACCGTCGGTAACGTACCGACCGTCGGTAACATACCAACCGTCGGTAACATACCGACCGTCGGGAACATACCGACCGTCGGTAACATACCAACCGTCGGTAACATACCGACCGTCGGGAACATACCGACCGTCGGTAACATACCTACCGTCGGTACCGTACCGACCGTCGGTAACATACCCACCGTCGGTAACATACCGACCGTCGGTAACATACCGACCGTCGGTAACATACCGACCGTCGGTAACATACCGACCTTCGGGAACATACCGACCGTCGGTAACATACCGACCGTCGGTAACATACCTACCGTAGGTAACATACCGACCGTCGGTAACATTCCGACCGTCGGTAACATACGCATTGTCGGTAACATACCGACCGTCGGTAACATACCGACCGTCGGGAACATACCTACCGTCGGTAACGTACCGACCGTCGGTAACGTACCTACCGTCGGTAACATACCGATCGTCAGTAACATACCGACCGTCGGTAACATACTGACCGTCGGTAACATACCGACCGTCGGTAACATACCGACCGTCGGTAACATACCGACCGTCGGTAACATACCGACCGTCGGTAACATACCGACCGTCGGTAACATACCTACCGTAGGTAACATACCGACCGTCGGTAACATACCGACCGTCGGTAACATACGAACTGTCAGTAACATACCGACCGTAGGTAACATACCGACCGTCAGTAACATACCGACCGTCGGTAACATACCGACCGTCGGGAACATACCTACCGTCGGTAACGTATCGACCGTCGGTAACATGCCGACCGTCGGTAACATACCGACCGTCGGTAACATACCGACCGTCGGTAACATACCGACCGTCGGTAACATACCGACCGTCGGTAACATACCTACCGTAGGTAACATACCGACCGTCGGTAACATACCGACCGTCAGTAACATACGAACTGTCAGTAACATACCGACCGTAGGTAACATACCGACCGTCAGTAACATACCGACCGTCGGTAACATACCGACCGTCGGTAACAGACCGACCGTCGGGGAAATACCGACCGTCGGTAACATACCGACCGTCGAGAACATACCGACCGTCGGTAACATACCGACCGTCGGTAACATACCGACCGTCGGTAACATACCGACCGTCGGTAACATACCGACCGTCGGTAACATACCGACCTTCGGGAACATACCGACCGTCGGTAACATACCGACCGTCGGTAACATACCTACCGTAGGTAACATACCGACCGTCGGTAACATTCCGACCGTCGGTAACATACGCATTGTCGGTAACATACCGACCGTCGGTAACATACCGACCGTCGGTAACATACCTACCGTCGGTAACGTACCGACCGTCGGTAACATACCGACCGTCGGTAACATACGAACTGTCAGTAACATACCGACCGTAGGTAACATACCGACCGTCAGTAACATACCGACCGTCGGTAACATACCGACCGTCGGGAACATACCTACCGTCGGTAACGTATCGACCGTCGGTAACATGCCGACCGTCGGTAACATACCGACCGTCGGTAACATACCGACCGTCGGTAACATACCGACCGTCGGTAACATACCGACCGTCGGTAACATACCTACCGTAGGTAACATACCGACCGTCGGTAACATACCGACCGTCAGTAACATACGAACTGTCAGTAACATACCGACCGTAGGTAACATACCGACCGTCAGTAACATACCGACCGTCGGTAACATACCGACCGTCGGTAACAGACCGACCGTCGGGGAAATACCGACCGTCGGTAACATACCGACCGTCGAGAACATACCGACCGTCGGTAACATACCGACCGTCGGTAACATACCGACCGTCGGTAACATACCGACCGTCGGTAACATACCGACCGTCGGTAACATACCGACCTTCGGGAACATACCGACCGTCGGTAACATACCGACCGTCGGTAACATACCTACCGTAGGTAACATACCGACCGTCGGTAACATTCCGACCGTCGGTAACATACGCATTGTCGGTAACATACCGACCGTCGGTAACATACCGACCGTCGGGAACATACCTACCGTCGGTAACGTACCGACCGTCGGTAACGTACCTACCGTCGGTAACATACCGATCGTCAGTAACATACCGACCGTCGGTAACATACTGACCGTCGGTAACATACCGACCGTCGGTAACATACCGACCGTCTGTAACATACCGACCGTCGGTAACATACCGACCGTCGGTAACATACCGACCGTCGGTAACATACCTACCGTAGGTAACATACGAACTGTCAGTAACATACCGACCGTAGGTAACATACCGACCGTCAGTAACATACCGACCGTCGGTAACATACCGACCGTCGGGAACATACCTACCGTCGGTAACGTATCGACCGTCGGTAACATGCCGACCGTCGGTAACATACCGACCGTCGGTAACATACCGACCGTCGGTAACATACCGACCGTCGGTAACATACCGACCGTCGGTAACATACCTACCGTAGGTAACATACCGACCGTCGGTAACATACCGACCGTCAGTAACATACGAACTGTCAGTAACATACCGACCGTAGGTAACATACCGACCGTCAGTAACATACCGACCGTCGGTAACATACCGACCGTCGGTAACAGACCGACCGTCGGGGAAATACCGACCGTCGGTAACATACCGACCGTCGAGAACATACCGACCGTCGGTAACATACCGACCGTCGGTAACATACCGATCGTCGGTGACATACCGATCGTCGGTAACATACCTACCGTCGGTAACGTATCGACCGTCGGTAACATGCCGACCGTCGGTAACATACCGACCGTCGGTAACATACCTAACGTCGGTAACATACCCGCCGTCGGTGACATACCTACCGTCGGTAACATAACGACCGTCGGTAACATACCGACCGTCGGTAACATACCGACCGTCGGTAACAAGCCGACTGTCGGTAACATACCTACCGTCGGTAACGTACCGACCGTCGGTAACATACCAACCGTCGGTAACATACCGACCGTCGGGAACATACCGACCGTCGGTAACATACCTACCGTCGGTACCGTACCGACCGTCGGTAACATACCCACCGTCGGTAACATACCGACCGTCGGTAACATACCGACCGTCGGTAACATACCGACCTTCGGGAACATACCGACCGTCGGTAACATACCGACCGTCGGTAACATACCTACCGTAGGTAACATACCGACCGTCGGTAACATTCCGACCGTCGGTAACATACGCATTGTCGGTAACATACCGACCGTCGGTAACATACCGACCGTCGGTAACATACCGACCGTCGAGAACATACCTACCGTCGGTAACGTACCGACCGTCGGTAACGTACCTACCGTCGGTAACATACCGATCGTCGGTAACATACCGACCGTCGGTAACATACCGACCGTCGGTAACATACCGACCGTCGGTAACATACCGACCGTCGGTAACATACCGACCGTCGGTAACATACCGACCGTCGGTAACATACCGACCGTCGGTAACATACCGACCGTCGGTAACATACCGACCGTCGGTAACATACCGACCGTCGGTAACATACCTACCGTAGGTAACATACCGACCGTCGGTAACATACCGACCGTCGGTAACATACGAACTGTCAGTAACATACCGACCGTAGGTAACATACCGACCGTCAGTAACATACCGACCGTCGGTAACATACCGACCGTCGGGAACACACCTACCGTCGGTAACGTATCGACCGTCGGTAACATGCCGACCGTCGGTAACATACCGACCGTCGGTAACATACCGACCGTCGGTAACATACCGACTGTCGGGAACATACCGACCGTCGGTAACATACCGACCGTCGGTAACATACAGACCGTCGGTAACATAACGACCGTCGGTAACGTACCGACCGTCGGTAACATACCGACCGTCGGTAACATACCGACCGTCGGTAACATACCGACCGTCGGTAACCTATCGACCGTCGGTAACATACCAGCCGTCGGTAACATACCGACCGTCGAGAACATACCGACCGTCGGTAACATACCAACCGTCGGTAACATACCGATCGTCGGTAACATACCTACCGTCGGTAACGTATCGACCGTCGGTAACATGGAGACCGTCGGTAACATACCTAACGTCGGTAACATACCCACCGTCGGTGACATACCTACCGTCGGTAACATAACGACCGTCGGTAACATACCGACCGTCGATAACGTACCGACCGTCGGGAACATACCGACCGTCGGTAACATACCGACCGTCGGTCACAGACCGACCGTCGGTAACATACCGACCGTCGGTAACATACCGACCGTCGGTAACATACCGACCGTCGGTAACATACGCACCGTCGGTAACGTACTGACCGTCGGTAACATACCGACCGTCAATAACATAATGACTGTCGGTAACATACCGACCGTCGGTAACATACCGACTGTCGGTAACATACCGACCGTCGGTAACATACCGACCGTCGGTAACTTACCGACCGTCGGTAACATACGGACCGTCGGTAACATATCAACCGTCGGTAACATACCGAGCGTCGGTAACATACCGACCGTCGGTAACATACCGACCGTCGGTAACATACCGACCGTCGGTAACATACCGACCATCGGTAACATACCGACCGTCAATAACATACCGACCGTCGATAACATACCTACTGTAGGTAACATACCGACCGTCGGTGACATACCGACCGTCGGTAACATACCGACCGTCGGTAAAATACCGACCGTCGGTAACATACCGACCGTCGGTAACATACGGACTGTCGGTAACATACCGACCGTCGGTAACATACCGACCGTCGGTAACGTATCGACCGTCGGTAACATGCCGACCGTCGGTAACATACCGACTGTCGGTAACATACCTAACGTCGGTAACATACCCACCGTCGGTGACATACCTACCGTCGGTAACATAACGACCGTCGGTAACATACCGACCGTCGGTAACATACCGACCGTCGGTAACAGACCGACCGTCGGGGAAATACCGACCGTCGGTAACATACCGACCGTCGAGAACATACCGACCGTCGGTAACATACCGACCGTCGGTAACATACCGATCGTCGGTGACATACCAATCGTCGGTAACATACCTACCGTCGGTAACGTATCGACCGTCGGTAACATGCCGAACGTCGGTAACATACCGACCGTCGGTAACATACCTAACGTCGGTAACATACCCGCCGTCGGTGTTATACCTACCGTCGGTAACATAACGACCGTCGGTAACATACCTACCGTAGTTAACATACCGACCGTCGGTAACATACCGACCGTCGGTAACATACGAACTGTCAGTAACATACCGACCGTAGGTAACATACCGACCGTCAGTAACATACCGACCGTCGGTAACATACCGACCGTCGGGAACATACCGATCGTCGGTAACATACCGATCGTCGGTAACATACCGATCGTCGGTAACATACCTACCGTCGGTAACGTACCGACCGTCGGTAACATACCGAACGTCGGTAACATACCTACCGTAGGTAACATACCGACCGTCGGTCACAGACCGACCGTCGGTAACATACCGACCGTCGGTAACATACCGACCGTCGGTAACATACCGACCGTCGGTAACAGACCGACCGTCGGGGAAATACCGACCGTCGGTAACATACCGACCGTCGAGAACATACCGACCGTCGGTAACATACCGACCGTCGGTAACATACCGATCGTCGGTGACATACCGATCGTCGGTAACATACCTACCGTCGGTAACGTATCGACCGTCGGTAACATGCCGACCGTCGGTAACATACCGACCGTCGGTAACATACCTAACGTCGGTAACATACCCGCCGTCGGTGACATACCTACCGTCGGTAACATAACGACCGTCGGTAACATACCGACCGTCGGTAACATACCGACCGTCGGTAACAAGCCGACTGTCGGTAACATACCTACCGTCGGTAACGTACCGACCGTCGGTAACATACCAACCGTCGGTAACATACCGACCGTCGGGAACATACCGACCGTCGATAACATACCCACCGTCGGTACCGTACCGACCGTCGGTAACATACCCACCGTCGGTAACATACCGACCGTCGGTAACATACCGACCGTCGGTAACATACCGACCGTCGGTAACATACCGACCTTCGGGAACATACCGACCGTCGGTAACATACCGACCGTCGGTAACATACCTACCGTAGGTAACATACCGACCGTCGGTAACATTCCGACCGTCGGTAACATACGCATTGTCGGTAACATACCGACCGTCGGTAACATACCGACCGTCGGGAACATACCTACCGTCGGTAACGTACCGACCGTTGGTAACGTACCTACCGTCGGTAACATACCGATCGTCAGTAACATACCGACCGTCGGTAACATACTGACCGTCGGTAACATACCGACCGTCGGTAACATACCGACCGTCGGTAACATACCGACCGTCGGTAACATACCGACCGTCGGTAACATACCGACCGTCGGTAATATACCGACCGTCGGTAACATACCGACCGTCGGTAACATACCGACCGTCGGTAACATACCGACCGTCGGTAACATACCGACCGTCGGTAACATACCGACTGTCGGTAACATACCGACCGTCGGTAACATACCGACCGTCGGTAACATACCGATCGTCGGTAACATACCTACCGTCGGTAACGTATCGACCGTCGGTAACATACCCAACGTCGGTAACATACCCACCGTCGGTGACATACCTACCGTCGGTAACATAACAACCGTCGGTAACATACCGACCGTCGGTAACATACCGACCGTCGGTAACATACCGACCGTCGGTAACATACCGACCGTGGGTAACAAGCCGACCGTCGGTAACATACCTACCGTCGGTAACGTACCGACCGTCGGTAACATACCAACGATCGGTAACATACCGACCGTCAGTAACATACCGACCGTCGGCAACATACCGACCGTCGGTAACATACCGACCGACGGTAACATACCGACCGTCGGTAACATACTGACCGTCAGTAACATACCGACCGTCGGTAACACACCTACCGTCGGTAACACACCGACCGTCGGTAACATACCGACCGTCGGTAACATACGTACCATAATTAACATACCTACTGTAGGTAACATACCGACCGTCAATAACATACCGACCGTCGGTAACATACCGACCGTCGGTAACATACCGACCGTCGGTAAGATAACGACCGTCGGTAACATACCGACCGTCGGTAACATACCGACCGTCGGTAACATACGGACTGTCAGCAACATACCGACCGTCGGTAATATACCGATTGTCGGTAACTTACCGACCGTCGGTAACATACCGACCGTCGGTAACATACCGACCGTCGGTAACATACCGACCGTCGGTAACATACCGACCGTCGGTAACATACGAACTGTCAGTAACATACCGACCGTAGGTAACATACCGACCGTCAGTAACATACCGACCGTCGGTAACATACCGACCGTCGGGAACATACCTACCGTCGGTAACGTATCGACCGTCAGTAACATGCCGACCGTCGGTAACATACCGACCGTCGGTAACATACCGACCGTCGGTAACATACCGACCGTCGGGAACATACCGACCGTCGGTAACATACCGACCGTCGGTAACATACCGACCGTCGAGAACATACCGACCGTCGGTAACATACCGACCGTCGGTAACATACCGATCGTCGGTAACATACCTACCGTCGGTAACGTATCGACCGTCGGTAACATGCCGACCGTCGGTAACATACCGACCGTCGGTAACATACCGACCGTCGGTAACATACCGACCGTCGGTAACATACGGACCGTCGGTAACATAACGACCGTCGGTAACGTACCGACCGTCGGTAACATACCGACCGTCGGTAACATACCAACCGTCGGTAACATACCGACCGTCAGTAACATACCGACCGTCGGTAACATACCGACCGTCGGTAACATACCGACCGTCGGTAACATACCGACCGTCGGTAACATACCGACCGTCGGTAACATACGGACTGTCGGTAACATACCGACCGTCCGTAACATACCGACCGTCGGTAACGTATCGACCGTCGGTAACATGCCGACCGTCAGTAACATACCGACTGTCGGTAACATACCTAACGTCGGTAACATACCCACCGTCGGTGACATACCTACCGTCGGTAACATAACGACCGTCGGTAACATACCAACCGTCGGTAACATACCGACCGTCGGTAACATACCGACCGTCGGTAACAGACCGACCGTCGGGGAAATACCGACCGTCGGTAACATACCGACCGTCGAGAACATACCGACCGTCGGTAACATACCGACCGTCGGTAACATACCGATCGTCGGTGACATACCGATCGTCGGTAACATACCTACCGTCGGTAACGTATCGACCGTCGGTAACATGCCGACCGTCGGTAACATACCGACCGTCGGTAACATACCTAACGTCGGTAACATACCCGCCGTCGGTGACATACCTACCGTCGGTAACATAACGACCGTCGGTAACATACCGACCGTCGGTAACAAGCCGACTGTCGGTAACATACCTACCGTCGGTAACGTACCGACCGTCGGTAACATACCAACCGTCGGTAACATACCGACCGTCGGGAACATACCGACCGTCGGTAACATACCTACCGTCGGTACCGTACCGACCGTCGGTAACATACCTACCGTCGGTACCGTACCGACCGTCGGTAACATACCCACCGTCGGTAACATACCGACCGTCGGTAACATACCGACCGTCGGTAACATACCGACCGTCGGTAACATACCGACCTTCGGGAACATACCGACCGTCGGTAACATACCTACCGTAGGTAACATACCGACCGTCGGTAACATTCCGACCGTCGGTAACATACGCATTGTCGGTAACATACCGACCGTCGGTAACATACCGACCGTCGGGAACATACCTACCGTCGGTAACGTACCGACCGTCGGTAACGTACCTACCGTCGGTGACATACCGATCGTCAGTAACATACCGACCGTCGGTAACATACTGACCGTCGGTAACATACCGACCGTCGGTAACATACCGACCGTCGGTAACATACCGACCGTCGGTAACATACCGACCGTCGGTAACATACCGACCGTCGGTAACATACCGACCGTCGGTAACATACCGACCGTCGGTAACATACCTACCGTAGGTAACATACCGACCGTCGGTAACATACCGACCGTCGGTAACATACGAACTGTCAGTAACATACCGACCGTAGGTAACATACCGACCGTCAGTAACATACCGACCGTCGGTAACATACCGACCGTCGGGAACATACCTACCGTCGGTAACGTATCGACCGTCAGTAACATGCCGACCGTCGGTAACATACCGACCGTCGGTAACATACCGACCGTCGGTAACATACCGACCGTCGGGAACATACCGACCGTCGGTAACATACCGACCGTCGGTAACATACCGACCGTCGAGAACATACCGACCGTCGGTAACATACCGACCGTCGGTAACATACCGACCGTCGGTAACATACCGATCGTCGGTAACATACCTACCGTCGGTAACGTATCGACCGTCGGTAACATGCCGACCGTCGGTAACATACCGACCGTCGGTAACATACCGACCGTCGGTAACATACCGACCGTCGGTAACATACGGACCGTCGGTAACATAACGACCGTCGGTAACGTACCGACCGTCGGTAACATACCGACCGTCGGTAACATACCGACCGTCGGTAACATACCGACCGTCGGTAACCTATCGACCGTCGGTAACATACCGGCCGTCGGTAACATACCGACCGTCGAGAACATACCGACCGTCGGTAACATACCAACCGTCGGTAACATACCGATCGTCGGTAACATACCTACCGTCGGTAACGTATCGACCGTCGGTAACATGGAGACCGTCGGTAACATACCTAACGTCGGTAACATACCCACCGTCGGTGACATACCTACCGTCGGTAACATAACGACCGTCGGTAACATACCGACCGTCGATAACGTACCGACCGTATGGAACATACCGACCGTCGGTAACATACCGACCGTCGGTCACAGACCGACCGTCGGTAACATACCGACCGTCGGTAACATACCGACCGTCGGTAACATACGCACCGTCGGTAACGTACTGACCGTCGGTAACATACCGACCGTCAATAACATAATGACTGTCGGTAACATACCGACCGTCGGTAACATACCGATCGTCGGTAACAAGCCGAACGTCGGTAACATACCGACCGTCGGTAACATACCGACCGTCGGTAACATACCGACCGTCAATAACATACCGACCGTCGGTAACATACCTACTGTAGGTAACATACCGACCGTCGGTAACATACCGACCGTCGGTAACATACCGACCGTCGGTAACATACCGACCGTCGGTAACATACGGACTGTCGGTAACATACCGACCGTCCGTAACATACCGACCGTCGGTAACGTATCGACCGTCGGTAACATGCCGACCGTCAGTAACATACCGACTGTCGGTAACATACCTAACGTCGGTAACATACCCACCGTCGGTGACATACCTACCGTCGGTAACATAACGACCGTCGGTAACATACCGACCGTCGGTAACATACCGACCGTCGGTAACATACCGACCGTCGGTAACAGACCGACCGTCGGGGAAATACCGACCGTCGGTAACATACCGACCGTCGAGAACATACCGACCGTCGGTAACATACCGACCGTCGGTAACATACCGATCGTCGGTGACATACCGATCGTCGGTAACATACCAACCGTCGGTAACGTATCGACCGTCGGTAACATGCCGACCGTCGGTAACATACCGACCGTCGGTAACATACCTAACGTCGGTAACATACCCGCCGTCGGTGACATACCTACCGTCGGTAACATAACGACCGTCGGTAACATACCGACCGTCGGTAGAATACCGACCGTCGGTAACAAGCCGACTGTCGGTAACATACCTACCGTCGGTAACGTACCGACCGTCGGTAACATACCAACCGTCGGTAACATACCGACCGTCGGGAACATACCGACCGTCGGTAACATACCTACCGTCGGTACCGTACCGACCGTCGGTAACATACCCACCGTCGGTAACATACCGACCGTCGGTAACATACCGACCGTCGGTAACATACCGACCTTCGGGAACATACCGACCGTCGGTAACATACCGACCGTCGGTAACATACCTACCGTAGGTAACATACCGACCGTCGGTAACATTCCGACCGTCGGTAACATACGCATTGTCGGTAACATACCGACCGTCGGTAACATACCGACCGTCGGGAACATACCTACCGTCGGTAACGTACCGACCGTCGGTAACGTACCTACCGTCGGTAACATACCGATCGTCAGTAACATACCGACCGTCGGTAACATACTGACCGTCGGTAACATACCGACCGTCGGTAACATACCGACCGTCGGTAACATACCGACCGTCGGTAACATACCGACCGTCGGTAACATACCGACCGTCGGTAACATACCTACCGTAGGTAACATACCGACCGTCGGTAACATACCGACCGTCGGTAACATACGAACTGTCAGTAACATACCGACCGAAGGTAACATACCGACCGTCAGTAACATACCGACCGTCGGTAACATACCGACCGTCGGGAACATACCTACCGTCGGTAACGTATCGACCGTCGGTAACATGCCGACCGTCGGTAACATACCGACCGTCGGTAACATACCGACCGTCGGTAACATACCGACCGTCGGTAACATACCGACCGTCGGTAACATACCTACCGTAGGTAACATACCGACCGTCGGTAACATACCGACCGTCGGTAACATACGAACTGTCAGTAACATACCGACCGTAGGTAACATACCGACCGTCAGTAACATACCGACCGTCGGTAACATACCGACCGTCGGTAACAGACCGACCGTCGGGGAAATACCGACCGTCGGTAACATACCGACCGTCGAGAACATTCCGACCGTCGGTAACATACGCATTGTCGGTAACATACCGACCGTCGGTAACATACCGACCGTCGGGAACATACCTACCGTCGGTAACGTACCGACCGTCGGTAACGTACCTACCGTCGGTAACATACCGATCGTCAGTAACATACCGACCGTCGGTAACATACTGACCGTCGGTAACATACCGACCGTCGGTAACATACCAACCGTCGGTAACATACCGACCGTCGGTAACATACCGACCGTCGGTAACATACCGACCGTCGGTAACGTACCGACCGTCGGTAACATACCAACGATCGGTAACATACCGACCGTCAGTAACATACCGACCGTCGGCAACATACCGACCGTCGGTAACATACCGACCGACGGTAACATACCGACCGTCGGTAACATACTGACCGTCAGTAACATACCGACCGTCGGTAACACACCTACCGTCGGTAACACACCGACCGTCGGTAACATACCGACCGTCGGTAACATACGTACCATAATTAACATACCTACTGTAGGTAACATACCGACCGTCAATAACATACCGACCGACGGTAACATACCGACCGTCGGTAACATACCGACCGTCGGTAAGATAACGACCGTCGGTAACATACCGACCGTCGGTAACATACCGACCGTCGGTAACATACGGACTGTCAGCAACATACCGACCGTCGGTAATATACCGATTGTCGGTAACTTACCGACCGTCGGTAACATACCGACCGTCGGTAACATACCGACCGTCGGTAACATACCGACCGTCGGTAACATACCGACCGTCGGTAACATACGAACTGTCAGTAACATACCAACCGTAGGTAACATACCGACCGTCAGTAACATACCGACCGTCGGTAACATACCGACCGTCGGGAACATACCTACCGTCGGTAACGTATCGACCGTCAGTAACATGCCGACCGTCGGTAACATACCGACCGTGGGTAACAAGCCGACCGTCGGTAACATACCTACCGTCGGTAACGTACCGACCGTCGGTAACATACCAACGATCGGTAACATACCGACCGTCAGTAACATACCGACCGTCGGCAACATACCGACCGTCGGTAACATACCGACCGACGGTAACATACCGACCGTCGGTAACATACTGACCGTCAGTAACATACCGACCGTCGGTAACACACCTACCGTCGGTAACACACCGACCGTCGGTAACATACCGACCGTCGGTAACATACGTACCATAATTAACATACCTACTGTAGGTAACATACCGACCGTCAATAACATACCGACCGTCGGTAACATACCGACCGTCGGTAACATACCGACCGTCGGTAAGATAACGACCGTCGGTAACATACCGACCGTCGGTAACATACCGACCGTCGGTAACATACGGACTGTCAGCAACATACCGACCGTCGGTAATATACCGATTGTCGGTAACTTACCGACCGTCGGTAACATACCGACCGTCGGTAACATACCGACCGTCGGTAACATACCGACCGTCGGTAACATACCGACCGTCGGTAACATACCGACCGTCGGTAACATACGAACTGTCAGTAACATACCGACCGTAGGTAACATACCGACCGTCAGTAACATACCGACCGTCGGTAACATACCGACCGTCGGGAACATACCTACCGTCGGTAACGTATCGACCGTCAGTAACATGCCGACCGTCGGTAACATACCGACCGTCGGTAACATACCGACCGTCGGTAACATACGAACTGTCAGTAACATACCGACCGTAGGTAACATACCGACCGTCAGTAACATACCGACCGTCGGTAACATACCGACCGTCGGGAACATACCTACCGTCGGTAGGGTATCGACCGTCGGTAACATGCCGACCGTCGGTAACATACCGACCGTCGGTAACATACCGACCGTCGGTAACATACCGATCGTCGGTAACATACCTACCGTCGGTAACGTATCGACCGTCGGTAACATGCCGACCGTCGGTAACATACCGACCGTCGGTAACATACCGACCGTCGGTAACATACCGACCGTCGGTAACATACGGACCGTCGGTAACATAACGACCGTCGGTAACGTACCGACCGTCGGTAACATACCGACCGTCGGTAACATACCAACCGTCGGTAACATACCGACCGTCAGTAACATACCGACCGTCGGTAACATACCGACCGTCGGTAACATACCGACCGTCGGTAACAT
Organism: Macrophya alboannulata; assembly: GCA_949628255.1. Taxonomy (NCBI): domain Eukaryota; kingdom Metazoa; phylum Arthropoda; class Insecta; order Hymenoptera; family Tenthredinidae; genus Macrophya; species Macrophya alboannulata. The sequence continues at coordinate 31,310,174 of OX451206.1, read as the reverse complement.
ACCGACCGTCGGTAACATACCGACCGTCGGTAACATACGGACTGTCGGTAACATACCGACCGTCCGTAACATACCGACCGTCGGTAACGTATCGACCGTCGGTAACATGCCGACCGTCAGTAACATACCGACTGTCGGTAACATACCTAACGTCGGTAACATACCCACCGTCGGTGACATACCTACCGTCGGTAACATAACGACCGTCGGTAACATACCAACCGTCGGTAACATACCGACCGTCGGTAACATACCGACCGTCGGTAACAGACCGACCGTCGGGGAAATACCGACCGTCGGTAACATACCGACCGTCGAGAACATACCGACCGTCGGTAACATACCGACCGTCGGTAACATACCGATCGTCGGTGACATACCGATCGTCGGTAACATACCTACCGTCGGTAACGTATCGACCGTCGGTAACATGCCGACCGTCGGTAACATACCGACCGTCGGTAACATACCTAACGTCGGTAACATACCCGCCGTCGGTGACATACCTACCGTCGGTAACATAACGACCGTCGGTAACATACCGACCGTCGGTAACAAGCCGACTGTCGGTAACATACCTACCGTCGGTAACGTACCGACCGTCGGTAACATACCAACCGTCGGTAACATACCGACCGTCGGGAACATACCGACCGTCGGTAACATACCTACCGTCGGTACCGTACCGACCGTCGGTAACATACCTACCGTCGGTACCGTACCGACCGTCGGTAACATACCCACCGTCGGTAACATACCGACCGTCGGTAACATACCGACCGTCGGTAACATACCGACCGTCGGTAACATACCGACCTTCGGGAACATACCGACCGTCGGTAACATACCTACCGTAGGTAACATACCGACCGTCGGTAACATTCCGACCGTCGGTAACATACGCATTGTCGGTAACATACCGACCGTCGGTAACATACCGACCGTCGGGAACATACCTACCGTCGGTAACGTACCGACCGTCGGTAACGTACCTACCGTCGGTGACATACCGATCGTCAGTAACATACCGACCGTCGGTAACATACTGACCGTCGGTAACATACCGACCGTCGGTAACATACCGACCGTCGGTAACATACCGACCGTCGGTAACATACCGACCGTCGGTAACATACCGACCGTCGGTAACATACCGACCGTCGGTAACATACCGACCGTCGGTAACATACCGACCGTCGGTAACATACCGACCGTCGGTAACATACCGACCGTCGGTAACATACCTACCGTAGGTAACATACCGACCGTCGGTAACATACGAACTGTCAGTAACATACCGACCGTAGGTAACATACCGACCGTCAGTAACATACCGACCGTCGGTAACATACCGACCGTCGGGAACATACCTACCGTCGGTAACGTATCGACCGTCAGTAACATGCCGACCGTCGGTAACATACCGACCGTCGGTAACATACCGACCGTCGGTAACATACCGACCGTCGGGAACATACCGACCGTCGGTAACATACCGACCGTCGGTAACATACCGACCGTCGAGAACATACCGACCGTCGGTAACATACCGACCGTCGGTAACATACCGATCGTCGGTAACATACCTACCGTCGGTAACGTATCGACCGTCGGTAACATGCCGACCGTCGGTAACATACCGACCGTCGGTAACATACCGACCGTCGGTAACATACGGACCGTCGGTAACATAACGACCGTCGGTAACGTACCGACCGTCGGTAACATACCGACCGTCGGTAACATACCGACCGTCGGTAACATACCGACCGTCGGTAACCTATCGACCGTCGGTAACATACCGGCCGTCGGTAACATACCGACCGTCGAGAACATACCGACCGTCGGTAACATACCAACCGTCGGTAACATACCGATCGTCGGTAACATACCTACCGTCGGTAACGTATCGACCGTCGGTAACATGGAGACCGTCGGTAACATACCTAACGTCGGTAACATACCCACCGTCGGTGACATACCTACCGTCGGTAACATAACGACCGTCGGTAACATACCGACCGTCGATAACGTACCGACCGTATGGAACATACCGACCGTCGGTAACATACCGACCGTCGGTCACAGACCGACCGTCGGTAACATACCGACCGTCGGTAACATACCGACCGTCGGTAACATACGCACCGTCGGTAACGTACTGACCGTCGGTAACATACCGACCGTCAATAACATAATGACTGTCGGTAACATACCGACCGTCGGTAACATACCGATCGTCGGTAACAAGCCGAACGTCGGTAACATACCGACCGTCGGTAACATACCGACCGTCGGTAACATACCGACCGTCAATAACATACCGACCGTCGGTAACATACCTACTGTAGGTAACATACCGACCGTCGGTAACATACCGACCGTCGGTAACATACCGACCGTCGGTAACATACCGACCGTCGGTAACATACCGACCGTCGGTAACATACGGACTGTCGGTAACATACCGACCGTCCGTAACATACCGACCGTCGGTAACGTATCGACCGTCGGTAACATGCCGACCGTCAGTAACATACCGACTGTCGGTAACATACCTAACGTCGGTAACATACCCACCGTCGGTGACATACCTACCGTCGGTAACATAACGACCGTCGGTAACATACCGACCGTCGGTAACATACCGACCGTCGGTAACATACCGACCGTCGGTAACATACCGACCGTCGGTAACAGACCGACCGTCGGGGAAATACCGACCGTCGGTAACATACCGACCGTCGAGAACATACCGACCGTCGGTAACATACCGACCGTCGGTAACATACCGATCGTCGGTGACATACCGATCGTCGGTAACATACCTACCGTCGGTAACGTATCGACCGTCGGTAACATGCCGACCGTCGGTAACATACCGACCGTCGGTAACATACCTAACGTCGGTAACATACCCGCCGTCGGTGACATACCTACCGTCGGTAACATAACGACCGTCGGTAACATACCGACCGTCGGTAGAATACCGACCGTCGGTAACAAGCCGACTGTCGGTAACATACCTACCGTCGGTAACGTACCGACCGTCGGTAACATACCAACCGTCGGTAACATACCGACCGTCGGGAACATACCGACCGTCGGTAACATACCTACCGTCGGTACCGTACCGACCGTCGGTAACATACCCACCGTCGGTAACATACCGACCGTCGGTAACATACCGACCGTCGGTAACATACCGACCGTCGGTAACATACCGACCTTCGGGAACATACCGACCGTCGGTAACATACCGACCGTCGGTAACATACCTACCGTAGGTAACATACCGACCGTCGGTAACATTCCGACCGTCGGTAACATACGCATTGTCGGTAACATACCGACCGTCGGTAACATACCGACCGTCGGGAACATACCTACCGTCGGTAACGTATCGACCGTCGGTAACGTACCTACCGTCGGTAACATACCGATCGTCAGTAACATACCGACCGTCGGTAACATACTGACCGTCGGTAACATACCGACCGTCGGTAACATACCGACCGTCGGTAACATACCGACCGTCGGTAACATACCGACCGTCGGTAACATACCGACCGTCGGTAACATACCTACCGTAGGTAACATACCGACCGTCGGTAACATACCGACCGTCGGTAACATACGAACTGTCAGTAACATACCGACCGAAGGTAACATACCGACCGTCAGTAACATACCGACCGTCGGTAACATACCGACCGTCGGGAACATACCTACCGTCGGTAACGTATCGACCGTCGGTAACATGCCGACCGTCGGTAACATACCGACGGTCGGTAACATACCGACCGTCGGTAACATACCGACCGTCGGTAACATACCGACCGTCGGTAACATACCTACCGTAGGTAACATACCGACCGTCGGTAACATACCGACCGTCGGTAACATACGAACTGTCAGTAACATACCGACCGTAGGTAACATACCGACCGTCAGTAACATACCGACCGTCGGTAACATACCGACCGTCGGTAACAGACCGACCGTCGGGGAAATACCGACCGTCGGTAACATACCGACCGTCGAGAACATACCGACCGTCGGTAACATACCGACCGTCGGTAACATACCGATCGTCGGTGACATACCGATCGTCGGTAACATACCTACCGTCGGTAACGTATCGACCGTCGGTAACATGCCGACCGTCGGTAACATACCGACCGTCGGTAACATACCTAACGTCGGTAACATACCCGCCGTCGGTGACATACCTACCGTCGGTAACATAACGACCGTCGGTAACATACCGACCGTCGGTAACATACCGACCGTCGGTAACAAGCCGACTGTCGGTAACATACCTACCGTCGGTAACGTACCGACCGTCGGTAACATACCAACCGTCGGTAACATACCGACCGTCGGGAACATACCGACCGTCGGTAACATACCTACCGTCGGTACCGTACCGACCGTCGGTAACATACCCACCGTCGGTAACATACCGACCGTCGGTAACATACCGACCGTCGGTAACATACCGACCGTCGGTAACATACCGACCTTCGGGAACATACCGACCGTCGGTAACATACCGACCGTCGGTGACATACCTACCGTAGGTAACATACCGACCGTCGGTAACATTCCGACCGTCGGTAACATACGCATTGTCGGTAACATACCGACCGTCGGTAACATACCGACCGTCGGGAACATACCTACCGTCGGTAACGTACCGACCGTCGGTAACGTACCTACCGTCGGTAACATACCGATCGTCAGTAACATACCGACCGTCGGTAACATACTGACCGTCGGTAACATACCGACCGTCGGTAACATACCGACCGTCGGTAACATACCGACCGTCGGTAACATACCGACCGTCGGTAACATACCGACCGTCGGTAACATACCGACCGTCGGTAACATACCTACCGTAGGTAACATACCGACCGTCGGTAACATACCGACCGTCGGTAACATACGAACTGTCAGTAACATACCGACCGTAGGTAACATACCGACCGTCAGTAACATACCGACCGTCGGTAACATACCGACCGTCGGGAACACACCTACCGTCGGTAACGTATCGACCGTCGGTAACATGCCGACCGTCGGTAACATACCGACCGTCGGTAACATACCGACCGTCGGTAACATACCGACCGTCGGGAACATACCGACCGTCGGTAACATACCGACCGTCGGTAACATACCGACCGTCGGTAACTTACCGACCGTCGGTAACTTACCGACCGTCGGTAACATACCGATCGTCGGTAACATACCTACCGTCGGTAACGTATCGACCGTCGGTAACATGCCGACCGTCGGTAACATACCGACCGTCGGTAACATACCGACCGTCGGTAACATACCGACCGTCGGTAACATACGGACCGTCGGTAACATAACGACCGTCGGTAACGTACCGACCGTCGGTAACATACCGACCGTCGGTAACATACCGACCGTCGGTAACCTATCGACCGTCGGTAACATACCGGCCGTCGGTAGCATACCGACCGTCGAGAACATACCGACCGTCGGTAACATACCAACCGTCGGTAACATACCGATCGTCGGTAACATACCTACCGTCGGTAACGTATCGACCGTCGGTAACATGGAGACCGTCGGTAACATACCTAACGTCGGTAACATACCCACCGTCGGTGACATACCTACCGTCGGTAACATAACGACCGTCGGTAACATACCGACCGTCGATAACGTACCGACCGTATGGAACATACCGACCGTCGGTAACATACCGACCGTCGGTCACAGACCGACCGTCGGTAACATACCGACCGTCGGTAACATACCGACCGTCGGTAACATACGCACCGTCGGTAACGTACTGACCGTCGGTAACATACCGACCGTCAATAACATAATGACTGTCGGTAACATACCGACCGTCGGTAACATACCGATCGTCGGTAACAAGCCGAACGTCGGTAACATACCGACCGTCGGTAACATACCGACCGTCGGTAACATACCGACCGTCAATAACATACCGACCGTCGGTAACATACCTACTGTAGGTAACATACCGACCGTCGGTAACATACCGACCGTCGGTAACATACCGACCGTCGGTAACATACCGACCGTCGGTAACATACCGACCGTCGGTAACATACGGACTGTCGGTAACATACCGACCGTCCGTAACATACCGACCGTCGGTAACGTATCGACCGTCGGTAACATGCCGACCGTCAGTAACATACCGACTGTCGGTAACATACCTAACGTCGGTAACATACCCACCGTCGGTGACATACCTACCGTCGGTAACATAACGACCGTCGGTAACATACCGACCGTCGGTAACATACCGACCGTCGGTAACATACCGACCGTCGGTAACAGACCGACCGTCGGGGAAATACCGACCGTCGGTAACATACCGACCGTCGAGAACATACCGACCGTCGGTAACATACCGACCGTCGGTAACATACCGATCGTCGGTGACATACCGATCGTCGGTAACATACCTACCGTCGGTAACGTATCGACCGTCGGTAACATGCCGACCGTCGGTAACATACCGACCGTCGGTAACATACCTAACGTCGGTAACATACCCGCCGTCGGTGACATACCTACCGTCGGTAACATAACGACCGTCGGTAACATACCGACCGTCGGTAACATACCGACCGTCGGTAACAAGCCGACTGTCGGTAACATACCTACCGTCGGTAACGTACCGACCGTCGGTAACATACCAACCGTCGGTAACATACCGACCGTCGGGAACATACCGACCGTCGGTAACATACCTACCGTCGGTACCGTACCGACCGTCGGTAACATACCCACCGTCGGTAACATACCGACCGTCGGTAACATACCGACCGTCGGTAACATACCGACCGTCGGTAACATACCGACCTTCGGGAACATACCGACCGTCGGTAACATACCGACCGTCGGTAACATACCTACCGTAGGTAACATACCGACCGTCGGTAACATTCCGACCGTCGGTAACATACGCATTGTCGGTAACATACCGACCGTCGGTAACATACCGACCGTCGGTAACATACCGACCGTCGGTAACATACCGACCGTCGGTAACATACCGACCGTCGGTAACATACCGACCGTCGGTAACATACCTACCGTAGGTAACATACCGACCATCGGTAACATACCGACCGTCGGTAACATACGAACTGTCAGTAACATACCGACCGTAGGTAACATACCGACCGTCAGTAACATACCGACCGTCGGTAACATACCCACCGTCGGTGACATACCTACCATCGGTAACATAACGACCGTCGGTAACATACCGACCGTCGGTAACGTACGGACCGTCGGTAACATACCGACCGTCGGTAACATACCTACCGTCGGTAACATACCGACCGTCGGTAACATACCGACCGTCGGTAACATACGGACCGTCGATAACATACCGACCGTCGGTAACATACGGACCGTCGGTAACATACCGACCGTCGGTAACATACCGACCGTCGGTAACATACCGACCGTCAGTAACATACCGACCGTCGGTAACATACGGACTGTCAGTAACATACCGACCGTCGGTCATATACCGATTGTCGGTAACTTACCGACCGTCGGTAACATACTGATCGTCAGTAACATACCGACCGTCGGTAACATACCGACCGTCAGTAACGTACCGACCGTCGGTAACATACCGACCGTCGGTAACATACCGACCGTCGGTAACATACCGACCGTCGGTAACAAACCGACCGTCGGTAACCTATCGACCGTCGGTAACATACCGGCCGTCGGTAACATACCGACCGTCGAGAACATACCGACCGTCGGTAACATACCGACCGTCGGTAACATACCGACCGTCGGTAACATACCGATCGTCGGTAACATACCTACCGTCGGTAACGTATCGACCGTCGGTAACATGCCGACCGTCGGTAACATACCGACCGTCGGTAACATACCCAACGTCGGTAACATACCCACCGTCGGTGACATACCTACCGTCGGTAACATAACGACCGTCGGTAACATATTGACCGTCGGTAACATACCGACCGTCGGTAACAAGCCGACCGTCGGTAACATACCTACCGTCGGTAACGTACCGACCGTCGGTAACATACCAACGATCGGTAACATACCGACCGTCGGTAACATACCGACCGTCGGTAACATACCGACCGTCGGTAACATACCGACTGTCGGTAACACACCGACCGTCGGTAACATACCGACCGTCGGTAACATACGTACCATAATTACCATACCTACCGTAGGTAACATACCGACCGTCAGTAACATACCGACCGTCGGTAACATACCGACCGTCGGTAAGACAACGACCGTCGGTAACATACCGACCGTCGGTAACATACCGACCGTCGGTAACATACCGACCATCGGTAACATACCGACCGTCGGTAACGTACCGACCGTCGGTAACATACAGACCGTCGGTAACATACCCACCGTCGGTAACATACCGACCGTCGGTAACATACCAACCGTAATTAACATACCGACCGTCGGTAACATACCGAGCGTCAGTAACATACCGACTGTCGGTAACATACCGACCGTCGGTAACATACCGACTGTCGGTAACATACCGACCGTCGGTAACATACCGACCGTCGGTGACATACCGACCGTCGGTAACATACCGACCGTCGGTAACATACCGACCGTCGGTAACATACCGACCGTCGGTAACATACCGACCGTCGGTAACTTACCGACCGTCGGTAACATACCGACCGTCGGTAACATACGGACTGTCAGCAACATACCGACCGTCGGTAACATACGGACCTCCAGTAACATACCGACCGTCGGTAACATACCGACTGTCGGTAACATACCGACCGTCGGGAACATACCGATCGTCGGTAACATACCTACCGTCGGTAACGTACCGACCGTCGGTAACATACCCACCGTCGGTAACATACCGACCGTCGGTCACATACCGAACGTCGGTAACATACCGAACGTCGGTAACATACCGACCGTCGGTAACAGACCCACCGTCGGTGACATACCTACCGTCGGTAACATACCGACCGTCGGTAACATACCGACCGTCAGTAACATACCGACCGTCGGTAACATACCGACCGTCGGTAACATACCGACCGTCGGTCACATACCGACCGGCGGTAACATACCGACCGTCGGTAACATACCGACCGTCGGTCACATACCGACCGTCGGTAACATACCGACCGTCGGTAACATACCGACCGTCGGTAACATACCGACCGTAGGTAACATGCAGACCGTCGGTCACATACGTACCATAATGACCATACCTACTGTAGGTAACATACCGACCGTCGGTAACATACCGACCGTCGGTAACGTACCGACCGTCAGTAACGTACCGACCGTCGGTAACGTACCGACCGTCGGTAACATACCGACCGTCGGTAACATACCCACCGTCGGTGACATACCTACCATCGGTAACATAACGACCGTCGGTAACATACCGACCGTCGGTAACACACGGACTGTTGGTAACATACCGACCGTCGGTAACATACCGACCGTCGGTAACATACCGACCGTCGGTAACATACCCACTGTCGGTAACATACGCACCGTCGGTAACATACCGATCGTCCGTAACATACCGACCGTCGGGAACATACCGACCGTCGGTAACATACCGACCGTCGGTAACATACGCACCGTCGGTAACATACCGACCGTGGGTAACATACCGACCGTCGGTAACATACGTACCGTAATTAACATACCGACCGTCAGTAACATACCGACCGTAATTAACATACCGACCGTCGGTAACATACCGAGCGTCAGTAACATATCGACCGTCGGTAACATACCGACCGTCGGTAACATAATGACCGTCGGTAACATACCGACCGTCGGTAACAGAATGACCGTCGGTAACATACCGACCGTCGGTAACATACCGACTTTCGGTAACATACCGACCGTCGGTAACATATCGACTGTCGGTAACATACCGACCGTCGGTAACATACTGACCGTCGGTAACATACCCACTGTCGGTAACATACGCACCGTCGGTAACATACGCACCGTCGGTAACATACCGACCGTCGCTAACATACGCACCGTTAGTAACATACCGACTGTCGGTAACATACAGACCGTCGGTAACATACTGACCGTCGGTAACATACCTACCGTCTGTAACGTACCGACCGTCGGTAACGTACTCACCGTCGGTAACATACCGACCGTCGGTAACATAACGACCGTCGGTAACATACCGACTGCCAGTAACATACGGACCGTTGGTAACATACCGACCGTCGGTAACATATCGACCGTCGGTAACATACCGACCGTCGGTAACATACCGACCTTTGGTAAGATAACGACCGTCGGTAACATACCGACCGTCGGTAACATACCGACCGTCGGTAACATACCGACCGTCGGTAACATACCGACCGTCGGTAACGTACCGACCGTCGGTAACATACGGACCGTCGGTAACATACCCACCGTCGGTAACATACCGACCGTCGGTAACATACCGACCGTAATTAACATACCGACCGTCGGTAACATACCGAGCGTCGGTAACATACCGACCGTCGGTAACGTACCGACCGTCGGTAACATACGGACCGTCGGTAACATACCCACCGTCGGTAACATACCGACCGTCGGTAACATACCGACCGTAATTAACATACCGACCGTCGGTAACATACCGAGCGTCAGTAACATACCGACCGTCGGTAACATACCGACCGTCGGTAACATACCGACCGTCGGTAACATACCGACCGTCGGTAACATACCGACCGTCGGTAACATACCGACCTTTGGTAAGATAACGACCGTCGGTAACATACCGACCGTCGGTAACATACCGACCGTCGGTAACATACCGACCGTCGGTAACTTACCGACCGTCGGTAACATACCGACCGTCGGTAACATACGGACTGTCAGCAACATACCGACCGTCGGTAACATACGGACCTCCAGTAACATACCGACCGTCGGTAACATACCGACTGTCGGTAACATACCGACCGTCGGGAACATACCGATCGTCGGTAACATACCTACCGTCGGTAACGTACCGACCGTCGGTAACATACCCACCGTCGGTAACATACCGACCGTCGGTCACATACCGAACGTCGGTAACATACCGAACGTCGGTAACATACCGACCGTCGGTAACAGACCCACCGTCGGTGACATACCTACCGTCGGTAACATACCGACCGTCGGTAACATACCGACCGTCAGTAACATACCGACCGTCGGTAACATACCGACCGTCGGTAACATACCGACCGTCGGTCACATACCGACCGGCGGTAACATACCGACCGTCGGTAACATACCGACCGTCGGTCACATACCGACCGTCGGTAACATACCGACCGTCGGTAACATACCGACCGTCGGTAACATACCGACCGTCGGTAACATACCGACCGTAGGTAACATGCAGACCGTCGGTCACATACGTACCATAATGACCATACCTACTGTAGGTAACATACCGACCGTCGGTAACATACCGACCGTCGGTAACGTACCGACCGTCAGTAACGTACCGACCGTCGGTAACGTACCGACCGTCGGTAACATACCGACCGTCGGTAACATACCCACCGTCGGTGACATACCTACCATCGGTAACATAACGACCGTCGGTAACATACCGACCGTCGGTAACACACGGACTGTTGGTAACATACCGACCGTCGGTAACATACCGACCGTCGGTAACATACCGACCGTCAGTAACATACCGACCGTCGGTAACATATCGACCGTCGGTAACATACCGACCGTCGGTGACATACCGACCGTCGGTAACATAACGACCGTCGGTAACATACCGACCGTCGGTAACACACGGACTGTCGGTAACATACCGACCGTTGGTAACATACCGACCGTCGGTAACATACCGACCGTCGGTAACATACCAAACGTCATCAACATACCGACCGTCGGTAACATACCGACCGTCGGTAACATATCGAACGTCGGTAACATACCGACCGTCGGTAAGATACCGACCGTCGGTAACATACCGACCGTCGGTAACATACCGTCCGTCGGTAACATATTGACCGTTGGTAACATACGGACTGTCAGTAACATACCGACCGTCGGTAATATACCGATTGTCGGTAACTTACCGACCGTCGGTAACATACCGACCGTCGGCAACATACCGACCGTCGGTAACATACCGACCGTCGGTAACATACCGACCGTCGGTAACATACGGACTTTCAGTAACATACCGACCGTCGGTAACATACCGACCGTCGGTAACATACGGACTGTCAGTAACATACCGACCGTCGGTAACATACCGACCGTCGGTAACATACCGACCGTCGGTAACATACCGACCGTCGGTAACATACCGACCGTCGGTAACATACCGACCGTCGGGAACATACCGATCGTCGGTAACATACCTACCGTCGGTAACGTACCGACCGTCGGTAACATACCCACCGTCGGTAACATACCCACCGTCGGTAACATACCGACCGTCGGTAACATACCGAACGTCGGCAACATACCGACCGTCGGTAACATACCGACCGTCGGTAACATACCGACCGTCGGTAACATACCGACCGTCGGTAAGATAACGACCGTCGGTAACATACCGACCGTCGGTAACATACCGACCGTCGGTAACATACTGACCATCGGTAACATACCGACCGTCGGTAACGTACCGACCGTCGGTAACATACGGACCGTCGGTAACATACCCACCGTCGGTAACATACTTACCGTCGGTAACATACCGACCGTCGGTAACATACCGACCGTAATTTACATACCGACCGTCGGTAACATACCGAGCGTCAGTAACATACCGACTGTCGGTAACATACCGACCTTCGGTAACATACCGATCGTCGGTAACATACCGACCGTCGGTAACATACCGACCGTCGGTAACATACCGACCGTCGGTAACATACCCACTGTCGGTAACATACGCACCGTCGGTAACATACCGATCGTCCGTAACATACCGACCGTCGGGAACATACCGACCGTCGGTAACATACCGACCGTCGGTAACATACGCACCGTCGGTAACATACCGACCGTGGGTAACATACCGACCGTCGGTAACATACGTACCGTAATTAACATACCGACCGTCAGTAACATACCGACCGTAATTAACATACCGACCGTCGGTAACATACCGAGCGTCAGTAACATATCGACCGTCGGTAACATACCGACCGTCGGTAACATAATGACCGTCGGTAACATACCGACCGTCGGTAACAGAATGACCGTCGGTAACATACCGACCGTCGGTAACATACCGACTTTCGGTAACATACCGACCGTCGGTAACATATCGACTGTCGGTAACATACCGACCGTCGGTAACATACTGACCGTCGGTAACATACCCACTGTCGGTAACATACGCACCGTCGGTAACATACGCACCGTCGGTAACATACCGACCGTCGCTAACATACGCACCGTTAGTAACATACCGACTGTCGGTAACATACAGACCGTCGGTAACATACTGACCGTCGGTAACATACCTACCGTCTGTAACGTACCGACCGTCGGTAACGTACTCACCGTCGGTAACATACCGACCGTCGGTAACATAACGACCGTCGGTAACATACCGACTGCCAGTAACATACGGACCGTTGGTAACATACCGACCGTCGGTAACATATCGACCGTCGGTAACATACCGACCGTCGGTAACATACCGACCTTTGGTAAGATAACGACCGTCGGTAACATACCGACCGTCGGTAACATACCGACCGTCGGTAACATACCGACCGTCGGTAACATACCGACCGTCGGTAACATACCGACCGTCGGTAACGTACCGACCGTCGGTAACATACGGACCGTCGGTAACATACCCACCGTCGGTAACATACCGACCGTCGGTAACATACCGACCGTAATTAACATACCGACCGTCGGTAACATACCGAGCGTCGGTAACATACCGACCGTCGGTAACGTACCGACCGTCGGTAACATACGGACCGTCGGTAACATACCCACCGTCGGTAACATACCGACCGTCGGTAACATACCGACCGTAATTAACATACCGACCGTCGGTAACATACCGAGCGTCAGTAACATACCGACCGTCGGTAACATACCGACCGTCGGTAACATACCGACCGTCGGTAACATACCGACCGTCGGTAACATACCGACCTTTGGTAAGATAACGACCGTCGGTAACATACCGACCGTCGGTAACATACCGACCGTCGGTAACATACCGACCGTCGGTAACATACCGACCGTCGGTAACGTACCGACCGTCGGTAACATACGGACCGTCGGTAACATACCCACCGTCGGTAACATACCGACCGTCGGTAACATACCTACCGTAATTAACATACCGACCGTCGGTAACATACCGAGCGTCAGTAACATACCGACCGTCGGTAACATACCGACCGTCGGTAACATACCGACCGTCGGTAACATACCGACCGTCGGTAACATACCGACCGTCGGTAACATACCGACGGTCGGTAACATACCCACTGTCGGTAACATACCCACCGTCGGTAACATACCGACCGTCGGTAACATACCGACCGTAATTAACATACCGACCGTCCGTAACATACCGACCGTCGGGAACATACTGACCGTCGGTAACATACCGACCGTCGGTAACATACGCACCGTCGGTAACATACCGACCGTGGGTAACATACCGACCGTCGGTAACATACGTACCGTAATTAACATACCGACCGTCGGTAACATACCGACCGTAATTAACATACCGACCGTCGGTAACATACTGAGCGTCAGTAACATATCGACCGTCGGTAACATACCGACCGTCGGTAACATAATGACCGTCGGTAACATACCGACCGTCGGTAACAGAATGACCGTCGGTAACATACCGACCGTCGGTAACATACCGACTTTTGGTAACATACCGACCGTCGGTAACATATCGACTGTCGGTAACATACCGACCGTCGGTAACATACTGACCGTCGGTAACATACCCACTGTCGGTAACATACGCACCGTCGGTAACATACGCACCGTCGGTAACATACCGACCGTCGCTAACATACGCACCGTTAGTAACATACCGACTGTCGGTAACATACAGACCGTCGGTAACATACCGACCGTCGGTAACATACCTACTGTCTGTAACGTACCGACCGTCGGTAACGTACCCACCGTCGGTAACATACCGACCGTCGGTAACATACCGACCGTCGGTAACATAACGACCGTCGGTAACATACCGACTGCCGGTAACATACGGACCGTTGGTAACATACCGACCGTCGGTAACATACCGACCGTCGGTAACATACCGACCGTCGGTAACATGCCTACCGTCGGTAACATACCTACCTACCATCCATGACATGGCCGATTGAGCTCATGTATGACATTTCAAGGTGAAAACCACCAAGCCCAACAATGACTGAACTTAATTCGGAGTTTTCAGGCGAAGACGCTACTATATCCCGGGCCTTTATGTATAACGCTTGATTGAACGTCACAAGACAGGTGGTTTGTTCTAGAGATTTGCATTTTGCGGTTGCAGCAAGAAGAACGGTATACAGGGTGATTCAGTTTGAATAGGCCATTTTAGCTGGGTCGACTCCTCGCGAAATTCTAAAACTAAATTTCCTTCACTCAAAATTTGAGGGACTAATAATTACGAGCTACGGAAGATCTGAGTTGACAATCACAGAGCCTAAAGCTGCTCGAGTTAGTGCCGGGTCAAAAGTATAAAATAAGCAGTGCCCGTAGCGAATCTAATTTCATTGAAATGAAAATAAATTTCTGAAACATTACTAAAATTTTTCGTGCTTCGTGGTTTTCGTCCCCAGGTCCACTGCTACGCAGTCGGTCGTTGTCCAGGTCCACCGCTTTGTAGTTTTGGTCCTCCAGGTCCACCGCTACATAGTTCTTATCGCCCCGGTCGTCCGCTTCGTGATTTTCGTCCTCCAGATCCACTGCTACGTAGTTTTCGTCGTCCAGTTCCTCCGCTTCGTGATTTTCGTCCTCCAGGTCCTCCGCTTCGTGATTTTCGTCCTTCAGGTTCTCCGGTTCCTGGTTCTCGTCCTCCAGGTCCACTGCTGCGCAGTTTTCGTCGTCCAGGTTTACTGCTTTGTAGTTTTCGTCCTCCAAGTCCACCGCTACGTAGTTTTAGTCGTCCCGGTCGTGCGCTTCGTGATTTTCGTTCTCCAGGTCCACCTCTACGTAGTTTTCGTCGTCCAGGTCCTTCGCTACGTGGTTTTCGTTCGCTAGGTGGACGAAAATCATGAAGCGGACGACCGGGACGATGAGAACTACGTAGCGGTGGCCCAGGAGGATTAAAACTACAGAGCGGTAAACCCGGACGACGAGAACTGCGCAGCGGTGGACCTGGAGGACGAAAACCAGGAAGCAGAGCAGCGGTTCGATGAGAACTACGAAGCGGAGGACCTGGAGGACGAAAATCACGAAGCGGAGGACCGGGACGACGAAAACTACGAAGCAGTGGACCTGGAGGACGAAAATCACGAAGCGGATGACCGAGACGATGAGAACTACGTAGCGGTGGACCTGGAGGACCAAAACTACAAAGCGGTGGACCTGAACGACGAGAACTGCGTAGCAGTGGACCTGGAGGACGAAAACCACGAAGCACGAAAAATTTTAGTAATGTTTCAAAAATTTATTTTCATTTTAATGAAATTCGATTCGCTACGGGCACTGTTTATTTTATACTTTTGACCCGGCACTAACTCGAGCAGCTGTAGGCTCTATGATTGGTCAACTAAGATCTTCCGTAGCTCGTAGATTATTAGTCCCTCGAATTTTTAGTAAAGGTAATTTAGTCTTGGAATTTCGCGAGGAGTCCACCCAGCTAAAATGGCCCGGTCAAACTGAATCACCTTGTATAAAGATTTATCTAACCAAACCCTAATTTCTTGACTTATGAATAACTACTGATCATGAAATGATTAGGTGCAAAATGCGCTCACGGACAGATTGATATTATTGGAGGTGCCGAAATTTCCTTTCGAACCCATAGCTGACAGTTATAACTTTCGTAAATACCTACATGCAAACCTAGGAAAGCTTTCGATTCTGCCGAGCACTATGACTGAAGTTGCAAATAGATCGCGCTCGAAACCGTCGATATGCTGGCTATAGCATTGCTTGTTGTGCCTGCGCGCGTTTACCGCGTAAAAGTGAAAATTTATCGATTGCTTTCGATTGTTTTTGCCGTTTCAAATTATTGCGTGTATTTCATGGTGTACTTGTGCAACAATAACGAGGACAACTAAATTAAAAAATTATAGGTATATGGAAAAACAGAAACCAAATGTTTCAACAAGATCCCAATGAAAGTAAGCGATTCATACGATAATATTTATATGTATGTCGGCGCGTAATATTCTGGACGCTCTTTGTCACGGCTGTGGTGTTTATTTAAATCTAAATATTGAAACTATTGAGCCGTATTTGGTTTAAAGTTTAGTCTAGGCATATTTGTTAGTATTAGGATTAAGTGTAGACCCTAAGCCTAATGAGTGGCGTAGAAGGGGGATGCAAGACAGGGTTTCCTTGTCGAACGTGGCCATAGCCCAGCGGTGATGATTTTGGAGAGGCAGTCAGATTTTGAACTGAGTCTAAGAAGGATCTCATAGAGAAATCCGATCTAGAGAATTTGCAATCAACTTAGAATCACGCTGTGGCGGTGGATTCGTTATTGTGTCTCCCTTTGCGTTGCGAATGCTTACGAAGTAGTTCTGTTAGTTGATCGTGTTGCGTCAATTGGGACTATGTTTTATTACTTGTTCAAATAATTAAACTGCAAGAGTAACCAAATCGCCGTATGTGAATGACCGTTTGTCGGTTTCATTCTCCGACATCAGAAGTGGGATACTTGCGGTTTAATCCTTATAGTGGAGACACAGACGCGCGAGCATGGTGTCACGTAATTTGGTTGAGGCCCCAGTTATTGTGTTATTTAAGAATTGAGTGAATAGTGGAATGCCAAGGGACGGCTGGTGTTTGCCTGCTTTGTTTGAAGTGGTCATATTTCTCCTCAACGTAAGAAGGATGCGGCTGGCAGATCTTCGAAAACTGTCGAGCGCTAGGCCAACACGCTATATCCAATCGAGGCTATGACAGCTGATTTGACTTGTCCCGGTGAGACGTATTTATCTTGTTTAAATTCTGGCGTTGGATACTTTTTGATGGAATAATCCATTGTTAATGAGTTTTCTGGTAAACGCATTCGATTGCCGGTGACTTGGCCCAATATTGAAAAGTTTCACGTAACTAGTGATTTGCAAGGTTTGGCTTGGGCGACCGCTAACGGATGCATAATTGAGATTCTTTTCATTTTTGATCGTCTTGGTAACGATGTTTTGTTTGGTTGCGATATGATTACGCAATTTCTTATAGCCGAAATGTGACAATTTTCGTTCAAGGAGAACAAAGTCTGTTATGAATCTGTATGGAAGATTGGTAACACCATTAAAAGTTTTGATGAAATTTCTAGCGATATAGCTGAATCGGATAGATAGAATTTACTTAATTCATTAAAGGAATATTCGTTTCATTGTTTATCACGGGAACACCTACTGGTCGTATTACTGTAGGTGAATTACAGATAAAACTGATTACTTCTAACCAACGACGCCCATGTCTTACCTCGAGTGGAAGATAGTTTGTATACGACATAAGTAATGATATTGATGAACTCTTGTCCGAGTTGAATTCTGTACCGAGTTGTTCAAGTTTTACAGGTACTATACTTTGAGTAAAAAAAAAAAAAAAAAAATAGTGTGATATATTGTGCATTGATTATCACAAATTGATTGATAATACCGTGCTTCACAACGGTTGAGTATAGCTAAATATTTTACAATTATCTTTAAAGACGGCGTCTGGTTCTCGTCAGATACTTGGTCACAGGGAGTCAATTGACCTTACGGCTTTTGTGACCGCGGGCGGTCCAAGCATTTGTCTATGGTTTTCGGTTTACGAAATGCGCCTTTAGATTCTTCTAATCGCAATAAATAAGCCACTCTCAAAACTTGTAAACCCCTTTGCAGTGTGCTGCATGTGTGAGGATTATGATTCTAGCCACTTCTGTAAAAGAGTCATTAGAAAAAGATTTAGGATGGTTTTAGTTAGACTGAGAAAATCGGGTTTGTCTCGTGAAATCCACGATATGAAAATATTCGTCAAGAAATAATTGATAGGCTGATAAACGAACCGGTCTTCATGTTATTTAACCCAACCTATCCTGCGAATGGATATAAGGCTGTACTAATGCGAGAGATTTGGAAAGTCTGGCAGTGGTTAAAGTTATTAAACATTTTTTGTTACTTTTTAGAAGGCGGATAAATTACACTTATTACTGATTGTGACGCATTTGACGCATCATGTACTAGCATAATTCCTACACCTTAAGTAGGTGATGAGTTTTTCTTGAAGAATTTAATTTTTGGTATTATTTATCGAGAGGGCAAATGTGTGGATCATGCTAGATTTCTTTCGTGAAGCCTGATGACAACTGAAATTGTTAACAAGAGAGTTGCACAAAAACGAGTAAATTCACCCGAGATTTCGGAAAATTGGTTGCAAGCCGACCGACGACGCAATTATGATGAATTAAGTGATATTATTTCGGAATTACAAAATAATCAAATTGATACAGACAAAACTTTCGAATTTCGATGGAGGTCTTTAATTTAATGTTCAAGTCTAATCGGAATTTGTAGAGCTAGATTTTCCCAGGGATGAAATGTAGAGGATGCTCTTTAGTTTGAATTGATTGTGAGATAAATTTGATAACTGATCGATTGTATTGATGTTCTTGACTTGTGAATTGATCGAGATTTGAATTTGAAAACTGATTGATTGTGTTGATGCTCTTAAATTATGAATTGAGTTTTTGGTAACGGACTGTTACTGGTTTTGGTTGAAAGATACCAAGTTGAGATGTACAGAGTCATATGGTTGACTGCTGTATTTTGGTTGGAAGATACCAAGTTGAGATGTACAGAGTCATATGGTTGACTGCTGTACTTTGGTTGAAAGATACCAATTGTGTTGCACGTGGTGCAAAGAAATTGCTTGAAACTCACTGATTGTCTGGTTGTTTGGATCATTCGACTGGTTCTGTATTTTCTGATTGATATTGAGATCAATTTTATGTTGTTGAGCACATGAGTAGTGCATTGAGGTATGGCATATGTGGGAATATGGCGAACATGGTGAACGTGGAAAACATGACATTGGGACATGACGTTTAGATTAAATTGTTTGTAAGTCAGAATGGACGAGCAAAGAATGAATATCAGATTTACGTGGCAGATGATGTATGATGACAATGAGTGCACACGAGGACGTGTGACAGTCAGGAGGGCCGTGTCGGCGCGTAATATTCTGGACGCTCTTTGTCACGGCTGTGGTGTTTATTTAAATCTAAATATTGAAACTATTGAGCCGTATTTGGTTTAAAGTTTAGTCTAGGCATATTTGTTAGTATTAAGATTAAGTGTAGACCCTAAGCCTAATGAGTGGCGTAGAAGGGGGATGCAAGACAGGGTTTCCTTGTCGAACGTGGCCATAGCCCAGCGGTGATGATTTTGGAGAGGCAGTCAGATTTTGAACTGAGTCTAAGAAGGATCTCATAGAGAAATCCGATCTAGAGAATTTGCAATCAACTTAGAATCACGCTGTGGCGGTGGATTCGTTATTGTGTCTCCCTTTGCGTTGCGAATGCTTACGAAGTAGTTCTGTTAGTTGATCGTGTTGCGTCAATTGGGACTATGTTTTATTACTTGTTCAAATAATTAAACTGCAAGAGTAACCAAATCGCCGTATGTGAATGACCGTTTGTCGGTTTCATTCTCCGACATGTATTTGTAGATCTGTAAGACTGTAACTATAGTATGTGCAATATTCATTCTCGCATGTTTCAAATAGCCTTCCTCGAGTTAACTCGGTCATTTTTCATCTTTCGCTATAACCGAAAGAGCGCAAGGAAAAAATGATACTCGACTTAAATCGAGTGAAGTTTTATAAGATCTCAATCAGAAATGAAAAAAAAAAAATGATAAATGAAATATGAAAAAGCTAATGTTGTATGAAAACCGTCACATTTCGTCAACAGACAGCATGCATGCATAAATTGAATTACAAAGTCCGAAGTATTCGTACCAATTTTTATAACTGCAGATATTCTCTTTTCGTTAATTTTCTGAAATTATGAAAAAAAAAAATAATAATAATGATAAAATAACTGTGTGAATTAAGAGTTGAATGACAATAATACCGCAATTAGTAATTTTAATATGAATAACACTAATTCGTCAGATATGCCCTCATGCTCACATGCATCAAACTTGACAAATTCATCAGAGGCCGTAGAACCAATTTCATCAGGGAGATTGCTGCCGATTGATGAATACGAGCGAGCGGCTAGTAATCTTAGTCAGCTGTCGCTGAAGGAAGAAGATGTCAGGGGGGAGGATGCTCTTCGTGAAGCAGGTGCCAAGACTCCATATCTAGACGGAACTCACTTCGTTGTGGATGTTGAAAAATCAAATCTAAATGGACCGATCTTTGCCACATGCAAAACCTGCCATCCACTCCAAACAATTAAGGGCTCGCTATCGGTGTCTTTTAATTTCACCACACATCTGAAAGTGAGTCATTTCATTCTTAAACAATGTTTCAAATTCGCAAGGGTTATTCCAGTAATACTTAATTAATGAAGAAATACTTAAAAACTATGAAATACAAACAAAAAACATACAAAACAAAAGATATTCAATACCGTCAATTTCTACCCGCATATATGCAAATTAATTCATTGTTTGATTATTTATGGCCAGCGAAAGCATCCAGATTTGTTAAAGGAATACCAGAATCATAAAGTTACCAAAAGACGGAAAATAAATGACGTGCAACAGATCAGCAGACGGGTGACATGCTCTTTCAAGCAAGAAACATCCGAACGAAACGTGACTGACTATGTTTTAGAAAGCTTGGCACCACTTCGAACTGTAGAAATGCCACATTTAGAAATATGTTTGACGGTCAAATTACTTTCGAGCAAGCACTTGATACTTACCGATGTCTAGGTATTACGAATAGAATATGGATAGACTATACGCGTTCGTACTTATAAGTTTGACTGTTTTTCTAGATCTGAAAATAAAAAAGAGCGGTGGTGATTTAAAGCATCTTACACGATACACTTTGAGTAAAAGAATAAAAAATGCTTGTGATCAGAACTCGTTATCTCTGAGAAATGTATTGTCGAGAACCACGTCACATGTTTGTACAACTGCCGATGTGTGGACAGGCATGAATCGCAGATTCATGGGTGTAACAGTTCACTGGGTGAGGATTTAAGCTTCTCATTGCTCACCCTAAGCCTTTCTGACAGAAAAATATTGCTGTAAAAAAAAAAAAGAATTTGTAGTACTATATATTATATAAGTTACCTGTTTACATGTTTTTTTGGCAGCAGTGATCTCACTATTGTTGAAATTTCTAGATTGACGAAACAAGTCTACATAGGAAATCAGCAGCTATTGCGTGCAGACGTTTCCCGGGAACTCATTCTCACGAAAACATAGAAAGTCTACTGACTGAGATCCATACAAGTTTCGGATTAAACCCTGAAAAGATAGTCGCAACCATTACAGACAATGGTGCAAACTTTGTGAAGGCGTTTAAGAAATTTGGAATTAACATTTCAGACGCGCTAGGTATTTAATTCTTAATTCCTTGACATTATTCACCAATCCATGTAATAGTCACTTATGAGCCTGAAAATTTATATGAAATGCTGTATATTTTGAACGCCTAGTATTAATAAGTTGGTAAATCACGTACCAACTGCAATCATATTATGTTATCGTATAGGAGAGATTTCTGAGACAGTCGAATTGGACGAAGACGCAGAATCATTCGACGTTGATGAGAAAAACACCTCGTATGATCAAGCTACGTGGGAAACTTTTGAAGCCATTGAAGAGATTCGAGCCAGGTTACCACGTCACTTACGGTGTGCGAGCCACACATTACACCTTGTTGCATCCACAGATGTTATGAAGGCTATCAGAGGTTCAGTACTCCTCAACGCTACCCATTCTGAATGCCTGGAACGATGCACATCATTGTGGAGATGCTTACGCTCACCAAAAACTAATGAGCTCTTGAGGTATACTTGGGTGTGGCCTTAAATCGACCAGTTGTGACTCGCTGAAACTCATTGTACGATGCGCTGAAACAAATAGTGGCATTGAAAGATAAACTTATTGATTGTGACGCCAACCGTATCCTCGGATTCCGGAATTCATTCAAAGATTCCGACTTCCGGTATCTAGAGGAATACTTATTATGTATGAAACCTCTCGCCGAGGCAATTGATATATTGCAGGGTGAAACGTACTGCTATTACGGTTACCTGCTACCCACCTTACTCTCTCTCAGGAGGAAATTATCTCAGCTGCAAACTACAAATATGGTTCAGCTCTGCTTACCCATATTGAGAAGTATGATCACCTCATTAGAAGTCAGGTTTAGAAACATCCTCCAAGTTCGTAACGAAGGAGAAATGGCAGCCATAGCAGCAGTGACCCATCCAAAGTTCGAATGTCGGTGGTTTCCATGCCTAAGTAGAGAGCTGCAATATAAAGTACGAGAGATCCTCATAAAAGCTGCAGCTGACCTAGTAGATCGCACGATATCTGACCAGACTGACGTAGATGTTGCGACGGAGGATTATTTCGATTTTGGCGAAGATAATACTGTGTTTGGTAATCCTGGGAGGCGATTCTGTAACTTTTGCGCTAACTTAGCGCAAACGCTAACTTTTTCCCCCGATTCTACGCCAATGCACGTCCCCGCTAGCACCCGTTCACCCCCGGTAGCGTCCATATGCTCCGTTTTCGGGTGTCAACAAGCGGAGGTCGCCATGCAACTGCACGAGGATCAACAATCGAACCAAAGGAAAGACTGGTTCTGTGATAAAACTCGGGCGATCGAGTGCTATCTAAATGAATTTTTATCACCTGCCGTAACGCAACTCTCAGAGGCTTCGCTAACTATAGCGATCGGGTGCTATCGAAAAGAATTTTCAGCGCCTGCCGTTAACGAGACTCTATAATATATTCCTTAGTTCTTATCGAATATGCATCGTATAAAAATGTTCTCATTTTTTATTAAATTGATATTTCAACTTTTTTTCATGAAAATTAAAATTAAAATTCTATGAGATAAATGTTTATCGAGTTTACGTGTATCCTGTAACTCCCCGTATAAATAACGTACTTTTTAAATGTTCGCGTATGTTATAGGCATACGTATGGGGCATTATACGCAAGATCTTCTATGGTGGTAGGTACTACCTCTGAAACAATCTCATAATTTTGATGGAATGGTTTTTCGAATAATTCTTGCGTTACAAAAATATTCTTCATTGGAATACCCTTTCGGTACGTGCGTCGCGCAACTCGACATGAATTGTCATTTTCTATGATGAATATTTTGCTCTTTGAAGACAAGTAATAACCAAACATTTTGAGGTAAGTGTCGATTTTTTATTACGTACAAATGTTTTAATAGTTTTTCATTTTTTAAATAATTTTACAGCAAATACATACTCCAAAAGTTATGATGGTCCATAACTTTGAAAATTTCTGCCGCTTTGTAAAATCTTATAAAATTCTGAAGAATTCAGTGTGAAATTTAGAATTTTTTAATGCAAGTCCCATGGTGGGTCGAGTTCTCCTTTATAGACTTTTCGTACACTCGCAATTTTTATAATTCAATCAAACTGTGTGGACGTCTTTGATTTGCTTTTTGATGAGCGTTTCTCGTTCAAAGATTGTTGTATTCGATGAACAAAAAATGTTCGTGATGCAAATCGTCAGTGAATATCGTAAAATTCAAACTGATTCGAAAAAAAAAAAAGCGAAACATCTGAAAAGATTCTAACATTATGTATCGTGGATTTGCATTTTCTACTTTAAATTCAAACGGGGGGAAGAAATATAAATCTTCAAAAAATGGGTAATTTTTTTATTATTTTTCTGCGAAGATTTGCCGAGTTACAACAGTAACATTTTTGAATACCCCGTATAAGGACCAACCTAATATACATACTAAAAGCGATAAAAACAAAGTAATATTTAAATAAAAATAACAGTGAGTGAGGGTGAAATACAAAAATACTAGTGCAAAAATTCGAAAAAATTCTGTGTAAAATTTAGAATTTTTTCTAACATATTCCTTATTTTTTATACAATGATATCAATGACTATCACATTCGGTAATACATGTGGGCTAGTCGATAGTTCTTAGTACAAAAATGATAATATTATACATAAGTCACAGGGGGATAAGCAGGGTATGAATACCTTTTGCGAATATTTCAATAATATTTTGTGGATAAGTAGGTACTATTTAAATACTAAGATCATGTAAGGTTTCAATCTCAATTGGTTTAAAAAAAAAAAAAAAAATTAAATATCATATACAGATACGTATATGTATATATATGTATGGTATGTAGGGTGACAGTTATTTTGACTTTTTTTGAAACTTTTCGCTCAGAGTGGATAAAAGGTTTTCAAATCAATGAAAAAAAATTTTCACGAAGTTCGACATTTTTATTTTAATATTTGATGGTGCCACCGGGCCCTTGAAATTTACGTTCAAATAACGTGGGGTTTTCAGAAGTTTCAATTTTATGTCCCTCACGTCCGCAATTATTCGTTTAAAAATCTGAAACTCTAGAGAAATGTTTAAAATGGAAGCACCTGCGAATCAGAATTTTTTAAGAATTTTTGTAGTATTTCTTGAGCATTTTTACCGGTATGCTGCTGGGGTAAAAATGCTCAAAAAATGCTCAAAAAGTTCTCAAAAAATTCATAAAAAATTCTCATTTGCAGATGCTTCCATTGTAAACATTTCTCTAGAGTTGCAGATTTTTAAACGAATAATTGCGGACGTGAGGTACAGAAAATTGTAACTTCGGAAAACACCACGTTATTCAAACGTAAATTTCAAGGGCCCGGTGGCACCATCAAATATTAAAATAAAAATTTCGAACTTCGGGAATTTTTTTGTTATTTATTTGAAAACGTTTTATTCACTCGGAGCGAAAAATTAAAAAAAAAAATCAAAATAACTGTCACCCTAATATACATATTATATAGGTATACCTTAGGGTGGGTCAAAAAAATTGATTATTTTTTTTTTTAGTTCTGACACAGAAAAATTGGTTGCTAGGCACCTTTAGAAAGTACTCACCAAATATGAGCTCTTAATATTAATAGGAAGATCCTCCGCATCAGAGTTTTCCATTTTTACTTCAGTCTCATATAAAAAAAACCAAATCTCATTATGTATCAATTGTTCAGCAAATGTCTATACATATTTTTGTAGGAAATTGAACGCTCTACGAAAAAGGTGTCCTATACTTTTTTCATAAATCTAACCATTCGAAAGATAATCGAGGTCAAAGTTTGAAGAATTATCTAAGATTTTTTTTTTTTTTGATTAATTTCGTAACTTCATGAAAAGTAATTACCATTGTAACCAATAACCAACTTGGAAATAGTTAGATTTATCGAAAAATACCAAGAGACCTTTTTTGTAGAGCGTTCAATTTCCTACAAAAATATGTCTTGCTCATTTGACAATGATTACTTTTCATGAAGTTACAAAATTAATAAAAAAAAAAAAAAAATCTTCGATAATTCTTCAAACTTTGACCTCGATTATCTTTCGAATGGTTAGATTTATGAAAAAAGTATAAGACACCTTTTTCGTAGAGCTTTCAATTTCCTACAAAAATATGTATAGCCATTTGCTGAACAATTGATACATAATGAGATTTGTTTTTTTTTATATGAGACTGAAGTAAAAATGGAAAACTCGGATGCGGAGGATCTTCCTATCAATATTAAGTGCCCATATTTGGTGAGTACTTTCTAAAGGTGCTTAGCAACCAATTTTTCTGTCAGAACTGAAAAAAAAAATAATCAATTTTTTTGACCCACCCTAGTATACCTATATACATAAAATTTTGTTTTCTTAGGATTTACTTTACCAATTTATTTTAAAATTTAGTACGTTATTGAGGGCGTCAAGAGCGTTTATATACACAATGGACAAATTTCAGTTTAATAAATTCATGATGATCCAAAAATATTTACCTACAATTTTTCTTTTTAACTTTCAAACTTTTTGATAAAAAATTATGAAACTATTATTTTTACATTACTTATAGATTCTTTAATAACTCATCCTTTCTCTCAAATTTTCAGTGGCGGTACGCTATAGTTGAAAACAAAAAAAAAAAAAAATAGTTTCCGAGACAAACTAAATTATTGAACAAAGGTTCAGCCGTATTGTTTAAAATTTAACTCTTATTTCATATAAATAGTACTCTAAAATAATTCGCTCACAATATAAGTTGTATGAAAAAAAAAAATGTTAGTATTATTTAAACAAAAAAATTTGTTTACACCTTATAATGTAAGTGAATTATTTCAGAATATAACTTTCGTCAAAAGTTCTTAATGAACACTTACCTCAATCTATAAGGAATGTAAAAATAATCATTTTATAATTTTTATACAAAAGTATCACATTCAAAAATAGATAATATTTTTTTTTATCATGAATTTATCAAGATAAAAATCTGTGAAGCTAGTGTAGTGGATCGAGCCGTCGGAGCGGTATACCCGTACTCATGGTGATTGTCTTTGTTTTCAAACAATTTTTTGCCGCGTCTTTTATATAACGGTCGTATCATCAAATTAAATATAAAAAATGAGGTAAGTAATGATTATGCAGTATAAAATAACGTTGGGTAAATAAATTACAGTTTTCACACTTTGAATATACAAATTTTGATTAATTTTGAGTACGAACAATTTTAATTTTTAGTTTACACGTGTACGGTCTTATAAGCATCTTTGTAACCTTGACGGCTTGATAACATACGTCGTCTCAAATAAATATAATTGACAATAAATTATCAAATTATCAATAAGAATAAATGTTCAATATAAGTCGCATGCATTAATGATATACAATCGCATATACATTAGGGTGCTTTTTTTGAAATTTTTTTTTTTGCTTAGGGTCTCAAGAGCTTCCTTTGGGTATAAAAAAAATTCACTTATTTGTAAAAATTTTTTATGCCAAGTATAGACCTGCCTCAAACGGGGGTCCCCTTTTCCATTCAAATAACACAGGGAAAAAATCTCTTTTTACAAAAAAAATTTTTTCTCTATCAAACAATGATAAAAATTTTATCACAGGTAATTTTGGTCGGAAATTTAATTCTCTACAAAATTGTTCTGATATAAAATTTTAGTCAGTCTAACGGCTTCAAAGTTATAGGCTCACAAAGTTAATCATATTTTGTACGGCTCTGAATAATACAGAAATAACTTTATTTTTAGTATTCTTATCTTTTATCATTGTTTTTAGAAAAGAACAAAATTATTCATCACTGTTTGAGTATGTTTTTATATTCTTGAGTCGACCGTTACCCTAAAAATATAAAGAAAATGTTGAACATCGATATTTTTTTTCGATTTTTCCCTCGAGATCCCGAAAAAAATTTTTTTTTTTCTTAAACTTCAATTTACTGATATCACACTCATACTATTATTTTTTTTTTATATCAATTTATTACCTGAGTCGTCAACCGACAACTAAGGTAATAAATTCATAAAAAAAAATTATTAGTATGAGTTTATCAGTAAATCAAAGTTTTAGAAAAAATATAATTTTTTTGGTGATATTAAGGGAAAAATCGAAAAAAAATCTCAATGTTCAACATTTTCTTTATATTTTTAGGGTATCGATCTACTTAAATATATAAAAACATACTAAAACAGTGATAAATAATTTTGTTCTTTTATAAAAACAATAATAAAAGATAAAAATAAGAAAAATAAAGTAATATATGTATTATTCAGAGCCGTACACAGAAAAAAAAGTTAACTTGAACCAAGAAAGTGATTAGGAGAATCGAAATTATCCATGACGAAGTAAGTATTTTCTTGAACCAAGGAATTTTCTTAATTCAAGAAAATTTTTTACTTTGTCAGGAATGATTTCGATCTTCATAACTATTTTATTGAATGAAGAATATTTATCTCCAGTGAAAAAAATTTTTTTTCTGTGTACAACATATGATCAACTTTGGGAGCCTATAACTTTGAAACCGTTAGACTGACTAAAATTTCATATCAAAACAATTTTGTATAGAATTAAATTTCCTATTAAAATTCCGTCTGAAAAAATTTTTATCATTGTTCGTTAGAGATAAAATTTTTTTTTTTGTAAAAAAAGATTTTTTCCATGTGTTAATCAAATAGAAAAGGGGACCCCCGTTTGAGGCAGGTCTATGCTTAAAATAAAAAAAATTTTAAAATGAGCGAATTTTTTTCATACCCAAGGAAAGCTCTTGAGACCCTAAGCAAAAAAAAAAATTAAAAAAAAAAACAACATAATATACATATACGAAAATATTCATATATGTTCGTATAAAAATATATTATTCCCGACATAGCATTGCTGACGATAAGAAGCCGCGAGGGCCGCGAGTGAACGCGGAGCAAAAGGCCGATTTGGCTAACTATATGTTGGCCCATGCAAATTTTGCGGGTGGGAAATTTGATGGGCTCATGGGTGCTGCGAGCGCAAAGAGGAGATGGGAGACCCTCACTGAGGACCTGAACAAAAAAGGCCCAAGTAAAACTACGATCCAATGGCAAAAGGTACTTAGTATTGCAGATTGACTTTCAATATTGGTTACTGCAACGGTCGTATTTCAAACATTTTATTTTGTGTTTATTTTCTTACACTACTTATATCGATTTGGTTGTTCACTAATAAAAAATGGTTCAGTTAATTGGCTCTCAATTAACCAAACTCGAACGACAAGAACAATTCAATCATGAATTCAGATTTTATCAACAATTACTGTTTTTAATGATAAACCGATAAACTTATAACCCTTCGAGTTCGTATATATACTCAATCGTCTTCGTTCATGTGTCACAATTAATATAATATATTTGCAGGTCTGGCAAGATATGAAAAATCGATCCAAATCGAAGGTCAATGCCATGAAGACGAACCACCGAAAAACGGGGAATTTAGACAACGATGCGGAGCCGTTGACGGAAATGGACATGCAAGTCCTTTCCATCATCGGCTCCGATGCTGTTGAGGGAATCCGGGGTGTTCGCACTAATCTGCCGGAATCTATAGTAATTGTTTTTGACTCACATATTAGATTACAATTCTAACGTGGACGTGTAGTCTATCGTAGACGTACTCTTACTGATTTTTATTTTAAGGAGGTGCGTACTCAATTTTCGAATAATACAAAAATTTTTAAATTTTAATCATCAAAACATAGATAAATAAAATGCTTGTTGCCAAAATTTGAAGTTGATTCATTACACCGTTTTTGAAAAATTAATTCTTGAATATTTTTATACACGTAGAGGTATGGAGAGCCGATAAGGTTAGTATAAAATCTATCTTAACGTGCGAGTGCTGCGAAAGATTTCATACTCAACTTATCGGCTCTTCATACCTCCACATGTATAAGAAGCAAATTAGAAAATTAATTTTTTAAAAACGGTGTAGTGAATCGACTTGAAATTTTGGCAACGAGCATTTCATTTATCTATCTTTCGATGATTAAAATTTCAAAATGTTGGTATTATTCGAAAATTTGGTCACAAACCTCCTCAAATATAAGAATCAAATATCTCAATTTCTTGAAAAATTTGTCTCGTAATTCTGTTCCTACTTCACGTACACGTCAACTCTTAAAAACCTGTAACATAAAAAGGCATAAAAAATTATTGGAGGTATACATGAATTAACAATTCTTATCGCTTTTACATATACATGTAGCGTTCTAAACAATTATTAATTACATTCTGCTCAATTTCATTTTGAATTACCTATTCATTTTTTGTCTTAAATAACAAAAATACACATACTACCACATTCCAAGAATTGTCGGAAGCGATTTGTGATTATACTTTTTGCAGTATGTAACTTAAAGAATTGAAAAATGTTCTTCACCTTATTCTTGGACGGATTCCTTTCAATAGTAACCTAAAGTAACAAGAATGTGACAATATTAATACTTAGGGTTTTCTCTGATAGCATGAGCTGCGTCAACTCATGGCTGGTGATAACAGATCCCTCAAAAATCCTCAGAAAGGTATCCGTGTATTCGATGTATATGGGATCAACAAAAATGCGACATCACTTGCAATTGGTAAGCAAACTAAACATTCAATTCTGTTACATGACCTTGTACGTCGGCCTTGAATTTTGATAAAAGTCAACCAATGTCACTATACTCATCATTCAGCCGTCAAATTAATTCCAAACGTAATTCCATCGATCTGCATTATGCAAACTCTAGAATCTGCTAATGTTACCTGAAAATGAATTATACTTTGTTTACTTACAGACGATGGCATTGCAACTCAGCATAAAACGACTCATATTCACCCCATACGCACACCATCAACTCACACTTCCTCAACCTACGAATCGCTTATAAACACACACGCCATACGATCACCCCTCATACATGCACCTTGTACTCCGAATCATTCTTCACCCGAACTCCTCACCAACACACAATCCACACTATCGCCCCTCATACATGCACCTCGTACTCCCAGTCCTCAATCCCAAACCCACTCCATTCACAAATCTGTCATTCATACACCGTCCAGACGCACACCCCCAACACATACACATTCACCCCCCTATCACTCCAAGCACACAGCCAACACAAAGAGAAGCATTTCAAATGACAAGGCAGCGACTTTTATGAATTTACAAGCCAAACAAAATGAGATTCTCGAGGTAACAATCATAAGAATCATAATACTTTCATAACTCAACTTGTGTGGTTCCAAATGTTTGAAATGAAAATTTGTTTGTTCACAGACAATGTCCAAGACAATGCTGCTTGCAACCCAAAATGAACAAGAAAAAATTGAAATAACTAGGGAGGTGCTTGACGTTAAAAAACAAAAATTAGCAGTAGATAAAGAAAAATTAGCAGTCGAAAAAGAAAAATTAGAAGTAGAAAAAGAAAAATTAGCATTGAAAAAACAAAAATTAGCAGTGGACGATAAATTAAGACAAACACTTGTACAATTGTTAGACCATTTTTCAAACCAAAAAGTATAAATACAAAATAAAACACACACGCACGCACACACACACACACACACACACACACACACACCACGCGCACACACAAATTTTATTCGAGAGCACACACACAGCAACAACACCTGACACTCTCACCTATCATTACACAAAACATATTTAACAGAGCATATGAAATAAAAATCCTAATTACAAACAAATTATAATTACCACTTATTACTTATCTTTTTTTTTTTTAATATGTTCTTCTGCCTTATCCAAAATTATGTTGATGAGTTAGGTATCGAAGGTTTTTGGGAATAAGTAGTCACAATTGACATCACGAACCCTCCACGGCCACCGAAATCCTGTTTTGAATTTTTTTGATATATATTTGTAAAATCACGAAGTTTATGTGGTTTTGAATGCATGATTCGCTGGCAATCGAAATTGTTTATTCATTAAGACTATGTCACGAGTTAAGATAAGTACTAAAGGCGAATCAAGACAATGTAGGCAAATAAATCCGGTGATATTAAGCACAAGCAACTGCACAGCTATTAAAGTTCAACTAACGGACTGGATGAAGTTAACCGTTATTCCATAAATAATTACGAATTAATAATTACTCAACTTATTCATCGGTTATTTACCACTTCAATAAAGGATCCTGCAGAACCAGTGATAAGTATCTGTAAAAGACTAGTGAATTGATCAGTTGTTCATAAAATCGAAGTGTTTTACTTGGACTACCTACTATAATAACTAAATAGACATAATATCGGTAAATTACTCAACTTATTCATCGGTTATTTACCACTTCAATGAAGGATCCTGCAGAACCAGTGATAAGTATCTGTAAAAGACTAGTGAATTGATCAGTTGTTCATAAAATCGAAGTGTTTTACTTGAACTACCTACTATAATAACTAAACAGATATAATATTAACGATTATACTCATCTTTGTTCATCCCGTGATAAATATACAGGGTGTCTTTCAATTAGTCATACAAACCTATATAGGGCGATTCCTTGCTTGAAAAGAAAAAGATTTTTCCGCTGCCAAATTTTTATCAATACAATAGTTTTACAGCAATAGCAACACATAGTCAGCCAATCAGCAGCCACTTTTAGCGTGTATAAGAAGGTGCTGAGTTTGAAAATCACCCCGTTCGCCCCCGCGCCGCAGCCGGCCTACAACAACGAGCGAGGCGGCGAGTCGCGTTCGTCTTTTTCATCTCGCTGTTGTGGGCCGGCTGCGGCGCGGGGGCGAACGGGGTGATTTTCAAACTCAGCACCTTCTTATACACGCTAAAAGTGGCTGCTGATTGGCTGACTATTTGTTGCTATTGCTGTAAAACTATTGTACTGATGAAAATTTGGCAGAGGGAAAATCGTTTTCTTTTCAAGCAAGGAATCGCCCTATATAGGTTTGTATGACTAATTGAAAGACACCCTGTATATATATATATATATATATATATATATATATATATATATATATATATATATATATATATATATATATATATATATTTATTTATTTATTTATTTGTTATTCGGCAAAATCCGATACAAAAAATTATCCTGCAAACTGGTTGCGGACAATTCCATCACGGATGCGCCGGGCTTCCGCAAGACGTTCTCTTGCTTCCAAGGGCACTGCAGGTTCTTGTACTTGCCCGGGACCTACCACATCAACCACAACTTCATCTCCTACACGATAGTGCAAACGCATATTGTGTAGGGTGACACATGCGTTTACGATCTTAGCGGCAGGTTCAGGTTCGTACATGAGCACACGTTGCTGTTGTATGACAAAAGAAAGCTGACATTAGGCAAAGTGGCAATATAAATCGTTAATCATTCTGTTGTGGATCTATTGATAAACCTACAAGTACACAACACAACTTGCTACAAATTGTTATCAAACAAACATGACACCGACCTGCAGCATGCATCTCCAGACTGATTTTAGTACTGCGTAACAGCGTTCAATCACAGAGCGTGCTTTGCAGTGTGCTGTTGTGTACGCATACTCCGGAGTTCCAACAGGAGCATTGAGGATCGGCGTCATGATCCACGGCTCTAATGGATAGCCCGAGTCTCCTGTTTATGCGAGAATGAGAAAATAGTTGAGGAATATGAGCAAATACTTACTAACAAGAGGAGTGTCGGAATTTCGGGTCACAGATTCAGATCAAACTAGTAGAGCTGTTTACCAAAAGCCAAAAGATGAGATACATGATGTTCCATTCCATGTCATAGACCCTCGTTCTATTGGCGGACCTGCCCGATAGGAATTTCCAGCAGTAGATGAATATTCCAAGGTGGTGACAATATTTTGTTCCTCTTCATTGGTACAGGCAGCTCAAAATACATTATATGTAGGTATGCGATAGCAAAATGAATGCAATTTGTATAAGAATGATAAAAAACAAAATTGGAGCAGTCCTAATGGAGCCTTTGGATACAATCTCGCTATCAAATCAAGTTCTCTATACTAGTTTGAGGTAGTTCAACCAGTGTTTACGCCTCTGACAAGCCTGAAAATGGTCCGCCACATTAAAATAGCCTTCGGTAATCATGACATTGGCTTTGACAGAATCCCTACGTTGACCATAAATCTTTAAACTGGCAGAGATTATACAAAATTAGGCAACAATTCGTCTCTGATATATGTAGTTTCTCAATATTTAATAGCAAAAGATTGAATCTAATCATACAAAAGTACGAAATCAAACATGTTCTCAAGTTAAGAGCCATTCTTAGAATTTCATTTTTTTACTACTATTGTCACCTAATTTTGAATAATCTCTGCCAGCTCGAACATCTATGGTCAACATAATGATTTTTTCGAATCCAACAACATGGGTACCAAAGGCTATTTCACTGTAGCAGAGGACTGTTTTGAGGCTCATCAGGGGCTTAAGCTAGTTGAACTCCATCAAAGTAGTCTAGCGGTGTTGACTTAATAGTTAGATTCTATACAGAAGCTCAATTAGGATGCCTCCGATTCGCTCCCTTATCATTCTCATACGATTTCGTTAATTCTGCTAGCACGTACCCAAAAATAATGTATTTTCAGCTGTCTGTGTCTGTGTGATATATGTTTTTCAGCGTGCTTACTCACATGTCTGTAGCATCATACCATATTTTATTAAAGCAAAGTCAATCCAATGAAGACTAACAGAATATTGTCGGCCGCCGCATAGAATATTCATCTACCGTAGGATATTACTATGGGGTGGGGCTTGCCAAGAGAATGAGGGCCTATTAGATGGACTGGAACATCATGGGTCTCATTTTTTGTCTCAAGTAAACAGCTCCAGTAGTTTTATCTGAATCTGTTATCCACAGTTCGCCAATCTCCTTGTGAGCTTGATTTGAACACTCAATTAATAGTTGCATGAGCCAAAAGTATCATAATTTTATAAGTCCGTGGGTGAATACACGTTAAATTAGTATTATATATATTCACCTAGTAGCCACGTTCCGCGTTCCCCGACACGATAACACTCCTCCATGAGTGCTCTTACAGGAGACAACATCCATATGGCAGCGTCATGTCGTGATCCAGGAAACCTTGCGTCTACGTTCAAGATACGTAGTTCAGGATCACATACCTAAAAATGTAGTAGTTATGAATAGTTGAAGCGTTAGAAGTATTTAGTTTGTCGAAGGATAGCTGAATCTTGACTAACCATCTGGACATTCAAAGAATGGAAGCCATGATGATTGACATACACCTCTTCGTGTACCGTGGGCGCAACGATTGCCACGTGGGTGCAGTCAATGGCACCAATCGCTCCAGCAAAAGGCTGAGGCGCGCGCTCAAACTTCCTGTGAGCTGCCGCTCGATCCTCTGGCGTTGCAGGAAACTTGACCCACTCCGGGAACAAGTGATCATTGATTGCTTCGCTAACAGATCTCAGGCAGCGACTCACCCCAGTCTGGCTAATCGCCACCATAAAATCTTGCCCAACGGCACGCTGATAGGAGCCGACGGCATAAAATCTTATTGCACATAAAACCTAGGGAACACAATTTTGTAATACGTGCCAACATGTTCGATACTTTCAATATGAGTTTTTGATTTGTTTGCCACAAATATTATTCATACTCCTTACTCCTTATATGGCGACGTAAATTGATTGTCTACAAATCATGCTTACTTGGCTTTCAACGGATAACCCACTGGTTCTATCACGCTCTAGTATCGGACGAAGTTCGTTCGTAAGATCCCTTGCCAGTTCCCTTGACACACGAAACAAATCACGGAATTGCACCTCGGGTAAAGTAAAGGGGTCCTGCTCGTCACGAAGACGCCTTCGGTTCACTCGAAGCTCAGCCACCGCGTTTGCTTCCTCCTCAGCATCCACCGCGACTTCGCCGAACCACCCCATAGCCATCTTTAATTTAATCGATTCTCGTAGAGCAGTACAAGTAATACATTTCAATCATGGATTGAATCCATACAATTTATATACGCAAGGGGCAAACGAGTCTCAGTATGGTTAGAGTCAAAAGTGGTGTTTTTGATAAGATATACTAATAACAATTGATTTGTACGGCTAGCATGATTAGGTGGCCGAACTACGAAAGTGTTCCTCGTATATGAGAATAACAAGCAACAAGGAGTCATCATGTAGGTATCAAACATTCACCAAACAGAATACGTCATGATCCTACCGGTTTTACCATAAATCACTTAGTACCACATCATGCGCAATATTTTGCATTTACACAAAATTATTATTTTTTTAATGCCAAAAAATATATAACTTCACTTCTTCATTCATTCACAGATCACGGTAGCATATGAGTTTTTGTGATGAAAATCTATGTGCATGGGAGACCTTTCATATAGCACTACGTAGATGCTCTCATGTAAAAGATTCCTTGCACACACACTTTCATCAATGAAGATTGATATTTTTTTTGAATACATATACTGCCATAAGTGATCTAAATAAGCAATTTTTAGGAAAGAATTAAAAAGTGTAGTACATTTATACCCATTACATAGTTATGATTTGTTTGACTAGGATAGAATATTAAATTATGTAATTTCATCATGTAAATTGCCCTCAACCGCATATAAAAATTAAAGTATTGTAGCTATTCAAAAGAAATGACGTAATTTTTTAGCTTGTGTATCTTGAAATATCTGCATACGATCCCAACATGATTTAAATAAGAATTTTCCAAACAAGGACTTTTTATAGAAGCATTACAAAGAATAAATATACAAGTACATCTACTGCTTCAAATGACTTTAAATCTGTGCAAAGTCTATATTTTGAAATGGGAATTGTGTGTAAAACCTCATTTCTAAATTATTAATTTTCAAGACTTTGGATATTTGAGTATCACCTACCCTGAAGAAACAAATGAGACTGGAATAATAATGACTATTTTGGGAGAAATACAATTCTAATTCTAAGCACAATTCAAAAAATTACAATCGCGTAAAAAACCGTTCATTGACAAATTTAGCATCAAACAACTTGACTAAATAATACGTTGGACTATGAAGTAAAATTATATTTTCATCGAATCGGTATAATAGGTACTTAGTACGTATAAATGCGTAACGAGACTAACCTTGATAATCAGAATTCGGTAGCAACACCACTGCCAGTTGATCCACACACGTCGAAGGACACGATATACTTAAATGCTAACTTATACTAAAAGCTTACAAGAAGTAAAGACAAAAGAAAAAACAAATTATCAACTCAGCTTATAATACGTACAAACTCTGAAACTAAATAATTATATAGTATAATTACAACTATTACAATGTCAAATGTAGGTATGTATAATAAGAGCCGAACTCAGATGAAAAATCTATACGAAAAAGTATGAGATTTCAACTCAAAACGATTTTTAATTGATTTTTTTAGCAGCGAGAACTTTCCAAACATGCAGTCGTATCGAGAGCTATGCAAAGAAAGCAACGCTCGCGGTTTTTTGGCGGGGACCCCGACGTTAGGAAATGTCTAGAGTTACGCCTATTAATTGTAAGTTGACACGTCCATAGACAGTTTGCACATCGGATGGGCGCTAATGCTACTTACCTTCTTGGGTAACCGTCTAAGTAAAAACAGAAGAAGAACGTCTTTACATTGTTTATGGCGTTAAATTTTTACAGTCGAGTGTGACATAACCGATCCCGCTGATCGTGGCCGTTCATGCGGGGTAGACAGTGCATAGGGTGATTATTGTTTATGGCGTATGTATTGGTATTATGGGCTACTTACCTGAAGGTTGAATAATAAGAAGAATAAGCAGGAGGTATGGCATGATTTTCACGGTTTACACACCGATTCTCGTTACAATGGTTAGAATTTGTAATTATTGTAAGCTTTGTATTTTAAGGCATTGTCGCACGTGTGTGGTTCCGCGGCGGCAATAAGCGGCGCTATAAATAAGTGAATGAAAAATTAAATTTCAACATCAAGGCAAATCCCTGTACATACATACGTAAGTATATGTAATATATTATCAACGACTTTGCACTATTCGTTTTATGGTGGAACATGAAAAATCTGCAGGGTTCGTGAGATTTCTTTCATTATTACACTCTCTGATGTTATTCAAATTTTATAATCAAACTGCACGAATCGCAGAGTTTACTTGAAGTTTCAGTTATTGAAAATTTGTATGTTCGATTTTATAAAAGGTTAGTCTCACTTGTCCCTGTTTCAACATCACAGGCCATGTATTTTTTCATACGAGCCATTCCATACTTGACAGCTACCCGAAAATCCGTGTTAAACAAATCAATCTTGATTGATAACTCATACAAATTTTTTCATTCATGAAAAAATATTTGTGGTTCCGGCTTAGCGACTTACAGCATTTGAAAAGACTCACTTGCACTATTATGTCAAGGAACAATAGATATTCAATCGATAATCAATATGCAATATCTATTACTATAATAGAGTCAAATACCTCTACGATGGCTATGAGATTTAGCAGCGATGACGTACTGGATGTAGACAGAGATGCAGTGATAAGGGCCTAGCTGCTGGTGAATATAAGGAGTCTTCGAGAAGAGCAAGACCCCTATGCAATGATGCAGTACAGTTTATTTACTGTTTTCACATATGAATAGACCTTGGCCCATTTTCTGAAACGTTACGGATAGAGTAGTCTTCCCATACAGTGCTAAGTAAGCATGACTCTTTTGAGATCGATCTATATGAAAATTAACTGAGTTCAATAAATGTTTGTTTGACATTTAATCTATATTTTTTAGAAGTACACGTTTCTTATTCGAAAATGATACAAGACTGTGTTTTATAGTTTCTCCATGCTGGGCGGACAAGGTTCTATGGTAGCGATTAACCAGACGGAAAGTTCGCTAATTGGGATCTGTCCCAGGGACGTAGAACGACCACTAGCTCCAGCAATTATATAAATTCAATGAGTCGTCAAATAAGCAAGATATATACAGCTCGTGCAAAATTAGTATGCGAACTCGCTTTTGCATTTTATAGGAAGGATTGATACCTTGGACTGCATGCACTTTGCAATCATCACTATTAATTATACAATACCATTAAATATGCAATATTAATTTTCTTTTCAAACATGCGTATTACTCTCTTCAAAAACAGTGTCGATATACAACATGTCAATTAGGAACTCTAAAAAAGGCACAGATAGAATGGAAAAATTTAATTGTCATTATTTCATTGGTTGAAGTTCTATTCAATAGCTTCGTAGTTCTAAGATATTAAACCCTACGACGAGTGAGCTACGTAGATTTTAGCTGTGAAAGGTATCGTGATGTGAATAAAGTAATCGAAGAACTGCAGCTCGTACAACTTATTTAAAATCATGTTATCAAAGTTACTACAGTTGAAAATTTCATTAAAAAATTTGTTCCTTTTGAATTAATTTTGTGAGTAATATTTAGCGTCCGGAAATTCACAGTATATATGACATACCGGAATTATTTTTAGAAATTGATACCTATGCTTTTTTATTTATCGCCTGATGCAATTATAACATGATGCTGAATCGTTAGTTAAGGAGGACCTACACACATAGTAAAATATGTTAAATTTATTGTCTTGTGATACTAATTGTTATTATTTTCTAGTTTACTCTTAGATTTAGATACCCAACGCTAGGTAATAGCTTTATTTCTCATTTAATTATTATTCTTAGGGTGTGATTTTTTTGCTTTCAAATAGCACTATCGTGAAATAGAAAAATAATTACAATTACAATGACAATTCAAAAAAATACAAAATCTTTTTTTTGTTTTATTATTATATTTTTTTATACTTTTTGTATTCGTAAATCGATCCACTACACTGTCTTCACAGATTTTTATCTTGATGCATTCATGATAAAAAAAAAATATTTTCTCTTTTTTTACTGTGATACTTTGGTACAAAAATTATGAAATTATTATTTCTACATTCCCTATTGATTGGTGCAGGTGTTCCTTGACAACTTTTGAGTAGAGTAAAATTCGGAAATAATTCACTGACATTAGAAGTTGTAAACGTTGTTGTAATAAGAGTACAAATTTCAATAATACGGCGAAACCTTGTTCAATAATTTATTTTGTCTCGGAAACTATTTTTTTTTTTTTTTTTGTTTTCAACTATAGCGTACCGCCACTAAAAATTTGTGCGAAAGGATGAGTTATCGAAGAATCTATAAGTAATGTAAAAATATTAGTATCATAATTTCGTTTGAAAAGTATCTCGGTGAAAAATAAAAATTGTAGGTAAATTTTTTTTTTCATCGTGAATTTATGAAGTTCAAATCTGTCCATTGGGTATATGAAAGCTCTTGACTCCCTCAACAACATGGTAAATTTTAAAATGAATCGGTCAAGTCAATCCTGAGAAAATAATTTTTTATATGTACGTATATATATATTATGGTTTTTTTTCAATAAACAACCAATTGAGATTGAGGTCTGAAACCTTACATGATCTTATTATTAAAATAGCACCTACTTATCCACAAAATATTATTGAGATATTCGCAAAACGAATTCTTAACTACTAAGAACATATCGACTAGCCCACATGTATTACTGAATGTGATAGTCCTTAATATAATCGAATAAAAATACTGAATATGTGAATAAAAAATTTTTTGAATTTTACACAGAATTTTTACGAATTTTTGTATTAGTATTATCGTATTTCACCCTCGTTTACTGTTATTATTAGTAGAATATTATTTAGTTTTTATCGCTTTTAGTATGCATACGTATATTCGATTAGTCCTTATATAGCGTATTGAAAAATTTTAATGAGGGAGCCCGTCAAATCGGCGCCAAAACTTCATAAAAAAATTCACCAAGTTTAAAGATTTGTATTTCTTTCATTTTATCTCGCCGGTTTTATATAAAGTACAAAATGAAATCCACGGTACATCAAGTTGGACTCTCTGCAGATGTGTCCATTTCGTTGAAACAGTGCAAACTTTACGATATTTACTGACGATTTTCATCACGAACATTTTTTGTTCATCGAATCCAACATTGATGAGAAACGCTGATCAAAAAGCAAATCAAAGATGTCCACGCAGTTTGATTGAATCGTAGAAAATTTCGAGTGTACGAAAACCATAGAATGATAACTCGGCCCATCATGGAACTTGCATAAAAAAAATTCGACATTTCATACAGAATTGCATAAAATTTTCGAATATTTTACAAAGCGGCGGAAATTTTCAACGTTATGGACCATCATAACTTTTGGAGTAAGTATTTGCTGTACAATTATTTAAAAAATGAAAAACTCGAGAGTTCTGAGTAGGAGGAAAATGTGAGTAGGGTCAAACGCTGCAGGTGGAGTTGATATGTAATGACGCTTATACCTATAATGTATTAGTTCGTTATTATTTGCGTAGAATTATAGTTAAATGTCGGGGAGATCTAGGCAAAAAGAGCCACCTAAAAACCGCAGCCACGGGGCCGAACGAGACACAATTTTTCGAAAAATAGATGCAATTTTTAAACATTTAAAAACATTTATTGAGACAATTTGTTATTTTACCCGTTACGTTTATTTACTAAATTCCTATTAAAGCATTTGTACGTAATAAAAAATCGACACTTACCTCGAAAGCTTTGGTCATTACTTGTCAGCAATATCTTCAAAAGTGGTGCACCAAATTATTCAAAGAGCAAAACACTCAGCATCGAAAATGACAATTCGTGTCGAGTTGCGCGACGCACGTACCGAAAGGGTATTCGAATAAAAAATACTTATAGACGCAAAGATTATTCAAAAAACCATTCCATGAAAATCATGAGATTGTTTTTAGAGGTAGTACCTACCACCATAGAAGATTTAACGCAGAATACCCTATTCGTGTGCTCATAACTTACACGAACTTTTAAAAAGTACGTTATTAATACGGGGAGTTACAGGATACACGTAAAATCGATCAACATTTGTCTTATACTATTTTCGATACCATCAATTTGATTTCAATTTGTTATTTGTAATCTGAATTTTAGTCTATTTTGCCGTATCAAAAATTCTAGGAAACGTAGTTGAAACATTAAATTAATAAAAAATCATAACATTTTTATACTATACATATTCAATATAAATAAGGAATATATTATAGACTCTCGTTAACAGCAGGCACTGAAAATTCTTTTCGATAGCACCCGATCGCTATAGTTAGCGAAGCCTCTGAGAGTTGCGTTACG
This sequence comes from Macrophya alboannulata, assembly GCA_949628255.1. Taxonomy (NCBI): domain Eukaryota; kingdom Metazoa; phylum Arthropoda; class Insecta; order Hymenoptera; family Tenthredinidae; genus Macrophya; species Macrophya alboannulata. The sequence continues at coordinate 31,267,224 of OX451206.1, read as the reverse complement.
GCAGGTGATAAAAATTCATTTAGATAGCACTCGATCGCCCGAGTTTTATCACAGAACCAGTCTTTCCTTTGGTTCGATTGTTGATCCTCGTGCAGTTGCATGGCGACCTCCGCTTGTTGACACCCGAAAACGGAGCATATGGACGCTACCGGGGGTGAACGGGTGCTAGCGGGGACGTGCATTGGCGTAGAATCGGGGGAAAAAGTTAGCGTTTGCGCTAAGTTAGCGCAAAAGTTACAGAATCGCACCCCTGAGCTCTTTACTAATAATGGAACCGCAGAATTGGAAGTTTCAAGGTACATCAAGCACAGCAGCACAGACCTGAGCATTCTGAAAGAATTTCCTCTGGTACGGGCATTGTTTGTCAGGTATAACACCCCACTGCCATCGTCAGCTTCAGTCGAACGGCTGTTCAGCTATGCTACCATGATGAACCTACCAAAATATAACCGGTTAACTGACAAACATTTTGAGGAAAGAGTGTTATTGGAAGCGAATTCATTGAAAACCTACCTGTGAATAAACACACCTATAAATATCAACCGTGACACAACGATCACTTATTAGTTTGAGGGATATGGTTAAAGTATACCTAGGGAATCCTATGACAAATGTTCATTCTCAAACGCTAGCCATTATTTGTGGAATAATTTATATACGTGTCTGTGATTCTATACCAGGATTGCGATTCTAGAATCTCCGGCGCTAAGCCGCTAACGCGCTAACTCGCTAACTTGGCGGAGACCGTTGATTAGCTGAGGAGCGTCCAATCGGAGATCGTTTCGGGTAGATCAGAACTATGTACTACCGATGTACGGTGGCGCCGTGGGCTCTGCCCGGCCGCTAGTCGTAACAAACGCGAGGCCCACTTACACTTGATATAAATGCATGTGTTCCACATGTACCACAAGGATGAACCGAGTAGATGAAAATAAAGAAAGAGAACGAATAAATGAATCCAAATATTGAACTGCAGTGAAACTGCTTGCATAATATTATGAACTTAACAACAACTTTTTACTCGTAGGCTCTCGATGATAACTTTCCCCCACCGATTGAACAATATATTTAACGTCTCCCTAAATACAAAGCGGTTGAATACAATTTTATCTATGATGAATTTTTGTCCCGCATATATGCTTTTCCCTGTGTTACAGTTCGTTCAATAAATCCACACTGAATCACACAGGTACGTATTATAATATTTATTTCACCTTCTATGAACGTACAGCGTAAAAGTATGATACATTATAGAATATTAATTCACCTACATCGTTCACAAATCATTAATTTTACATACAATTGTGGAGCCAATGAATAGCGGCGGGTCTGTATTAACAATAACTTATATCATATTACAATTTCCTATGAACAGAATGAGATCGAAACATAGGCAGATGTGGCTTTGTATTTAGTATCACATATGCAATCACAGTTATCAATGACAAATTGTCATATTGAACCAGCTTATAGGTTGTAAAAAAAAGTGAGAACAGCAGCAAAACCGATAAGGGAGTAATCCCGCGTGTAAAATAATGCCAAAAACACATATCACATTACTAATGCCATAAGGTCCTAGGTGCTAATAGATGATATAATATATGAATAATGAAAGTGCGTGGATTCGAATAATGCTTGAAAATATCGAATTATTTGAATAATGGAAATTATTATACAATTATTTATATTATGCAACTTTAATTATAGACAAAATTGAAATTTAGTTTATAATTGATGATGATGATGATAATAGTCTAATTTTATTCGAATGAATTATACTTTCTTCATTATTGAATATATCTATAATAGATATAGATTTTTTTCAAGTGAAAATCATCAAATTAGCATTGATCATGATAATCTACTTGAAGAATGATATTTATAGAATAGAATCTATATTGGGGGGTCCGCTATGTCCCAAATTTACTTTTTTCACTTGGGTATGGTCCAAATCATTAGTTTATACCATACAAACAATTATATGAAAAAAAAATTCTCGTTAAAGTACCATTAACCCCTGCCTGAATGACGATACTTTGCCCATTTAATTAACGTGGGATTTTCGCACTTTCTAGACTTGAATTTTACTTATTTCGATGAATTTGTAAATGAATCCGCGACGCCCCTTGGATTTCTTGCAAATGTACAGAAAAAAATCCACCTCAAATTCAAACTCTTAATTTTTACAATAATCCGTGGCACAAAATTCCTAAAGTTTAATTTGTAAAACGAAGGTAATTTTTTAAACCAGTTCATTTTTTGTTTTGTAAGTCAGATAAAACTGCATGAAATAATTTGAAATTTGGTACAGTTGTTGCTTATACTGTTGGGAAAAAACCCTGAAAGTTACAAATTGTCAAATTCACATTTCATACTCAAATTTCGAAGTATTTCCTCGAGTTTTATCGGAGTTACAAAAAAAAAAAAGGAACTGGTTGAAAAAATTACATTTAGTTTACGAATTAAACTTACGGAATTTTGGGCCCCGTGTTAAGGGGGCCGTATACCCGCTTCGAAAACAATTTTTTTCAAATCACTGCTACGCTCTGAGAAAACATTTTAGTGACTCAGATTTTCGACAGTTGATTAGTGCTATTTTGATACATAGTTCAGGATTTTTACAAATTTTATGTCTTCCGCTGAACATAAATTCAGTCCATCGAAGAAAAAGCAGTTGTCGTAGGGTACAGGTTGCTGCGTTGGATGAAACTTCTTCAACTTTGGAGGAAATATCCTGTATGAATGTAATTTAGAGGCAAACCAATAATATTTCATGAACTGAGGTTTTGGACATAGAAATTTTCGATTGTAAGACTTTTTTCTACATCATTTTGGAAGAAATATTTTCTAATCAAAAATTTCTATGTCTAAAACTCAAATTCATGGAATATTATTGGTTTGCCATTGAATTACATTCATACAAAATATATATTCGAAAGTTGAAGAAATTTCATCCAACGCAGCAACCTGTACCCTTACGACAACTGCTTTTTCTTCAATGGACTGAATTTATGTTCAACGGAGGACATAAGATCTTTAAAAATCATGAACTACGTATCAAAATAGCACTAATAAACTGTACCAAAACCGAGTCACTGATATGTTTTCTCAAGGCGTAGCAGCGATTTGATAAAAAATTATTTTCAAGGTGTTATGACGGCTGAAATTCATGATACGGTGGATTTTTACAGCGGTAATGTTGATCAGTTGTTGGACGCAGAACAACGTTTCCTCCGACTACACAGGATGCCGGGGGCACGGAACGTGGACTGTTTCAACAGGTTTTCACAGGATGTCGATTCTCTTGGGACGCTTATTTGGGAGGACACACTGCTATCGGCTCCTAAAAGCACATTAAACGTTAGTAACTGTAACAACACACTGTGCGTGAGAAACGGCTATAATTCGGCCTGCATTAGATTTTACGTGTCAACGACACCTGCACGCACATGCCTGTACTTCAGGGTCAGCGGATAAGCCGCCGTAGACTTCAAGCACAGCGTAGCCCAAACTCGATTCTTTTTCAACGGCAATAATTTCTTGGCGACGGTTGTCACCAGCTTAGACAATGCTTTCGACGATTAACATTGTACGGGCCAAGTTTTGGAAACGGAGTGAACTCTGGTTAAGCTGTGGAATAGTTGAAACAACATTTGGATGAATAATAATAATAATGCATTACATTCGCGAGTAGCATTTGCAGGAAATCGGAACATGCACGCTACACTGTCCTACATTTTTTTTTTTTTTTTTTTTTACAACCTACCATACCATGAAAAAGTCGAAGATAGTTATAGAACGAATTTCCCAAAATGTGAGGCCCAGCAAAAAATTTTCAGAGGTCGCTCAATTGACTTTAGTGTTTCACATTTTATTTACACGTCAAAGCATCGATTTTGGAGTTCTAATGGGAATATCTATGTTTATACTTATCAAATGTTCGAATAATTTTTGAAGTAAACTTATGATATATATGACCGAAGACACAGAAAATTTCAAACTTTCCAGTCAATATTTATTATTGGTAAAATTCAATATTTCTACGACGAAAATTGATAATAAATATTGCCTGGAAGATTAGAAATTTTCTGCATCTTTATTTATATACCGAGAGGAAAACCTGTACAATATATAGGAAAACGTGTAGTATAAAGTTTTCTTCAAAGTATGTAATAAGTTTACTCCAAAAATTATTCGACTATTTTATAAGTATAAACTAAAGTCAATTGACCAACCTCTGAATATTTTTTACTGTGCCTCACATTTTTGGAAATCCGTTCTATATGTATATTCGAATATTTCATGGTATGTGAGGTTGGAGAAAAAAAAAAATTTGGCATAGTCTAATGTACGCGAAGGGGAAAGCGTCGAGGCAAATGTTGTCAGAAGTAGAAAAAAAGTCAGAACTGGTTAGCGGAATTTCACACGGTGATTCCCTGTAAAAAACCGATTCTAAATGTCATTTACCATCTTTGTAAATGCTACATAAATTTATAGATATTGCATTATGAATATTACCCCATCTTTGTTGCCAGCTCTATTACTGTCATAATGTTTTTCAATTCAGTTTTTTGCAAATTTTTTTAAAATTTACTTTGGTCAAATTTTCTTGTGAATATGTAAATTTAATTTTGTGGAGCACGAGTCTGAATTATTATAAAAAAAAGTGATGTGAGTGACCGTTTCTTCAAAAAAGTTGCCAAAAGAGGACAATAGTGAAAAGAGTTACTTACTACAGGTCCTGTTGGATAGTCTGCTCGATGGCGCTTTTTACCTCGAAAATAGTGATTCGTGTTTCAGTTACGTTTCGCACTGACAATCACAAATCGTTGACTTCGCATGCAAGAGATCATCAAGGAATTTTGGAATCGCATGATTTCTTATCTATGAAAATTGTCAGCGGAGTCAGACAAGGGTAAGATTTGAAAAAGAAAAGGTAACTTTGTCAGTTGACTTACTGTCGGACAACAAGTGGGTGGCGAAACAGGCATGACTATCCGTTCGGTTGGATAACGTCAGATCACCGGCCAGCTGGAGCTTGACATCTCCGATGTAAACATCTGCGTGGAAATTATCAAACGATACGCATAAACGTTGACGGACATCCCAAAAGTACAAGTCTACGGTTTTCTATAAACCAATGTCATGATACAAGATGACACTATAGTATCCTGCAAAGATTCGTAGTCATAAAAGAGAATTTGATTGCAAAACTATAGTCAGAAATTGACATGCTGTACGCAGTACGCGCGTACGTATATTTACGTTTTCATTTTTTTTTTAATTATTGATTTTTTTTTTATCAATTTTAAATTTTCTGTAAACCTCGCACCGATGCGTCGTGATAATGAAAATATGGCGAACCTTTAACCAACAAATCCCGAAAATTTTCTTCTTTTACTGCGCTTCGATTCTTCGGAATGTGCCAGGAACAGAGGAACTGTCCTTCACGCCGCCGGCGATGACGTAATAACCGCTACTAGAAAACGGGGATTCACAGCTCACGCGCGCTTCGTGGCCGCGATGCTACGCCGGGAGGTTAGGTTGGACAGGGATCTCACTTGTTGCACGGTAGACACCACGAGTGTATTTCGCTCGAAGACCGGTATGTGCACCGGTGTACGCACACATACACTCACATAAGTATGTGTATTCAAAACTATGCAAACAATAAAAAGCAAAATAATAAAAGTGAAATAGGGTAAAACCATAGGTAAAACTATCATATATGTATGTATATCGGAAGTGTGTAAAATTTCAAGAAGTCCCGCGAGTGGAGTGAAACGCTATGAACTATAAACAAGACTTCAGTGAAATTGCAGCGTAAATACTATAGGGAGCTTTCCAATTACGTCAATTTTCAGACACAGCGACACAAAGCTATGATTGGTTGGATCCAAGAGACGTAACCAATAACATGGCTTCCTGTCGCACTGTGTCTGGAAATTGACGCAATTGAAAAGCTCCTATAGTTTGCATATGCGGTAAGTATCGACAACACTGTACTGAATATGGCAACGCGCGAAACAAATGAAAATCGCGCGTGAATCTTTCGACTGTCTTTCTTCGCTTTGTTGATTGACAATCGAAAGATTATACGTGCGATCTAAGATACACAAAAGGCTTAAAAAACCATAAAAAACCGACTTTTTCAAGTCGAAAATATTTTGCTTTATATTTCAAAGTGCCCTTGATACAATTTATATCCTTGATTTTTCAAATTTTGATCAATTTACAATCATATTAATTAAAATAATTTAGGATAAGATTATTCGATCACCCGCGTCTTCGCCATTACTAATCATTTCTTTTCAGTCTGAGCTTTCCAACAGTAGAACTACATCAAGGTTGGTTTGTACATCGTATTATGAGTAGAATGTTATAGTCGTTATGTTTAAAAATGAATCTATGAGATTCGCGCGCGTTTGCATTAGTAGAGCTTCGTATTTTAACGTAGAATGTTTGTTGCATATTCATATTGTTAAGTATATGCGTGATTTTTTGTCATCGAACATTTTTTTTTTTCTTACTTTTATCACTTGTCTACTTGTTTATTCGTACATTGTCGTTCGTCAAAGATGGATAAATAATAAGAAAAAATTATACTAAATTTACTAATATATACTAATTAAATATACTAAATACTAATATACTAATTATATACTAATAATTAATAATATATAATATACTGAATAAATAATAAAAGATAATAATAAATAATCTACTAATATACTAAATACTAAGTACTAATATACTAATTAAATATACTAAAATATACTGATTAAAATTAAAAATTTGTAAACTCATATATTTTTGGAAGATTCAACGTTTTGAACACATAGCATTACAAGGGTTTTGAATTTTGAGATGGCTGACGCATGGATGCTGCTTGACGTTCAAGACCGGATGCAGGAGCAGGAAGACATCGAGGAGCAAGCTGACCGAGGGCTGAACAACCTGAGGGAAGTCCGCCGGCGGTTGCGTGATTCCCACGACGCGTTTGATGTGGCGGAGCCGCGATTCATCGAGCTGTTCCGCGTTTCACGACAGCTGGCGATGGATCTCATCGTCGAGTTCACCCCGCAACTGGAGAAGCCAACAGCCAACGGGCTCTCTTCCATTTCACAGGTAGGCATCTCTACGTACACACATTTGAGGTGTTTACTCCGACGCGAGTACCTTTCCTTTCAAATTATAGTAAATAACGGTGAATCGAAGTAAGCGAAATCCATTTCGGACATACATAATATCAGCTTTGCACTTTTCAGGTACTCTGCGCCTTGAGGTTCTTCGCCGTAGGGTCCTATCAGCGGGCCATCGGACAGGACTTCTTGGTCGGAATGAGCCAGTCTGCAGTCAGCCGCTGCATCCATGATGTGACGACTGCGATCCAGGATCGTTTCTTCGCGGAGGTGATCAAGTTTCCTGCAACACCGGTGGAGCGAGAGGCAGCGCGTGAAAAATTCAGACTCGCTCCACAATCCTTTCCTGGTGCTATCGGTGTAATCGACTGCACCCACGTCCTCATCGCAAAGCCTATCGTGGACGAGGTGGCCTACCTGAACCACCACGGCAACCACTCCATCAACGTTCAAATAGTAAGTTGATGCTGAATGTTATTCTATTGTCAAAGATGAAACACATCGCTTAAACAGCTACTTTCATCTGTGTGTTCGTCCAACAGATATGCGACCCGGACATGTTTATATTGAATATAAACGCAAGGTTCGGAGGGGCACGACACGACGCAGCTATTTGGGCACAGTCTCCTGCGAGGTTGCTGATGGAGCTGCATCACAGACGTGGCGAACGAGGAACCTGGCTGCTGGGTAAGTGATCACGATTACAAAGAATTACAGTCAAAGTCCTCACAATTTAAACAGTCGGGACCGGCCACGTTCCCACATTTTGATTTTCCCTTCAGTCCCCACTCGAAACTACTGACAGCGTGAATGCAGGACTGCGCATGCATCCTGCGAGTGACGAAGTCAATTCTCGGAGAATCGAGTCCATTCTCGAACGCACTAGCACTACTTAGATGTTGAAACGAGGTTAAGAACATTGTTCGTTCGGTACAAAACTGCGCGCGTCGGCTGTCAGAGTGGGGAAAACGCAAAACGCACCGTATGGGAAGTTCAATTGTGGGAATGGTAATCCATGGTAACCAGTCAATATGCGGGAACGGTCAAAATGTCGGGAGTTACATTGTGGGGACTTCCACTGTATGTTGATGCATGCTCACATATGACTCATTCCACGTCAAGCGGGACACCTTTTTGACCTCATGTGCTTGAAAATTATCGTATTTTTTTTTACATATTCTCTGTGTAAAATAAACATCAGTAACAATTTTTTTTTTTACGCGAATGGTTCAGAAGCTACAGGGGGTTGAATTTTCGAAAAAAACACCAAAAACCGGATTCGCGCTCTCCTTTGAACTTTAATATCTCCGATTCCCTTTGACGTACAGACGTCTGCAAAAACTTATTTTGAAGCTCTTGAATTGTACTTTCATGTTATCAATTTTCACTTTATCGAATAAACAATCTTCCATTTGTTAAGAACAATTATATTTTTTAAACTCGATTTTCGAGATGTTCTCATTCTTCAAAAATTCTAAAGAAAAATACGAGCATGTTCCTTGATTTATTCTCTACAAAATATGTAAAATTCAGGACGGAGTTCTGATATACAGTATATTTAAAGAGCGGTTGATTCAAGCGGGACATCGCGCGCGGCCGCGGCCACGAGCGTTGGGCCGGCAAAACCCTGTTCGCGCGCCGTTCGGTACTTGGAATTCAACGTACTACACGGCCGCGCGCGACGTCCCGCTTGAATAAACCGCTTTTTAAATATACTATATATCAGAACTCCGACCTGAATTTTACATAATTCGTAGAGAATAAATCAAGGAACATGCTCGTATTTTTCTTTAGAATTTTTGAAGAATGAGAACATCTCGAAAATCGAGTTTAAAAAATATAATTGTTCTTAACAAATGGAAAATTGTTTATTAGATAAAGTAAAAAATAATAACATAAGAGTACAATTCAAGAGCTTTAAAATAAGTTTTTGCAGATGTCTGTACGTCAAATAGAATCGGAGATATTAAAGTTCAAAGGAGAGCGCGATTTCGATTTTTGGTGCTTTTTTCGAAAATTCAACCCCTTGTAGCTTCTAAACCATTGGAGTGAAAAAAAAAAATTGTTCCTTGTGTTTATTTTACCCAGAGAATATGTAAAAAAAATTACAAAAGAATCAGAAACATCAAGGAATATTTTTGGCCAAATACGTCCCGCTTGACGTGGAATGACTCATATGTACATAAACTTTCAGAAGAATGACGTATTTCACAGGGGATTCCGGTTACCCACTCGAGCCCTGGCTCATGACGCCGATCCTCCACGCTGAGGCTGGAACACCCGAGTTCCAGTACACAGCCAGACACTGCAGCGCACGCTCAGCCGTCGAACGGTGCAACAGAAGGCTCAAGGGTATCTGGAGATGCTTGTCACGGGTTGGTTGAATTATTGATTTTGGAACAATGAGCTTGCCAGCTGCATATATGTATGTTATGAACTGTAGAAAATGCCAAAGATAATAGTTTCATTTATTCTTGTCGAAAAGGAGAGGATTCTGAACTACCAGCCGGAGGTCGCAAGTCGGATCATCAACGCCTGTGCAACTTTGCACAACATGCGTCTTCAATACAAAGTCGGTGAGAATCTGGTTGAGGCTCCTGAAGACGCCGACGACAATGTAGCCGAATTCGTGCTTGCTGATCAACTGGAGGGTAGGGAGCGACTCGCCCAAGGCAGACTCGTCCGCGAGCAGATAGTGCGAGATCACTTCGTTTAATCGAAGGGACTCTGCGGCACTTCTTTTTTAAAAACGACGCTTTGCCAAGACGAAGAATACAGCTAAGTTAACTTTTCTGAATATTGATTGTCAATTGCTTGTTTTGCCATATGCGTATACCACACACCTATTTTCACACCTTGTTCCTATTTTCAGATGCTGATTTCCGATGCTGATTGCAGAAAGGATCTATCACCACAATGAGAAACCAACCACGGAGACGTCGCAAAAAGATTAGTATTTACAGACAATATTTACTCATTATTATCATGGCATTTTTCATTTTCTTAATTTATCAAATTTGCATGAAATTGCTTTATCATGCCCAACCCACCTACCTTGGTCACATACGTTTGTACATGAATACATTCGCAGATTGCCAACAGTTGGATTCGCAGTGCGCTCTCAGGGATATCATCGAACTACGCTACGACTGAGGATCATCGAGAAATGCTCACAGCATACATGTACGTTAAGAATTGCAATTTATTCATTTGATTTCTTTTTTTTGTGATCCAGCAACGATCTTGCCTAAATATTCCATCTATTAATTCTTCGATCAATTTCGAATTTGAATTTTGAAAATTTGAAACAGAGAATTTTTCAATCGAAAGAAAAAGACATGTCGTCCCATTCGGCTGCATCTTGAAATTCTGCAGCTATATCCTGGCGCTCTTTGGCTATTTCACGCTTATTCTCTGACATCCGACTTTTCTCATCTATTAGAGCTAAAATGTTATTCAGAATTATTTTACAAACAACTGTATACTTTTATAATGATACTAGCCTATTGTATAATTTACTGAACTATATGTATATTAGAGACATTTACCGGTGCCACATGTCGGTTGATCTATAGGGTCGCAGATACCATATGTCGCAAACAAGGTGCTGGGTTCATCTGCATTCACAGTGCTCCGATCTCCGGCCATCAATCTAAGCAACGCAGCCTAGTGATCATCGTTAATTTATTATTTCTATTATGTAGACCTCAACCTGTTACCTGATGTCAAACTCATTAAATTAACAAAAAATGATTACTCACTGTCATGTGTGATAAAAAGTTAATAATTGATTTTTGGGTATTCTATTTATTGTTTTTATAAGTTATTCTGTATTCTTTTTTTAGTTTTGTTCTCATTAATTTATTAGATTTTCATATATTAGATTTAATATTTTGTTTAATATACCTACTATTTGCTTATATCATTAAAAATACAAAAATAAATTGTACATCAATTATAAAAAATTACAATTTTTTGAATATTTCTAATATTTTCAAAATTTTTAGAATTACGAACTTTTTTGAGATATTGAACATTTTGAAAATCTCTGAAAAATTTTCAAACTTATTAATTTTTTTTTGACTTTTTAAATTTATTCACTCATGTATGTAGTATTTATTGGTGTTTAGTACGACGACACGAATGTATATAATGTATTAGGGTGGTCCTTATTTGTGTCAAAAAAATTTTGTATCGCGCCCATCGCCTTAAATGTATGCAAATAAATTCAAAAAAAAAAGTAGCCGAAGGCCCAGCCTCGTAGCCCAATTCTAATGTACCTCCCAAAAGCTGGCAAATTTCACCATTTGATTAACATACGATTTTTTGCACTTCGTAGCTTATATTTTTTTTATTCAACAGTATTGCACCAAAAAATTTGAAACCCTACATTTTCCACTTATTGTAATAGGTCTTCGATACCAGTCTTAAAAATTTTCCAGTGATTGAATTCCACGGTGAATCGGGAAGTTAGCTCATTATTAAAAGCTTTGACAAGGTTCATAATAACTCAAAAACTGTGTGAGATACTACGATAATGCAAATAACCTTTTTTATAAAAAATTAAATTCTCTACGAAAAAAATTTAATCAGATTTTTTTCTTTTTTCAAAATATTTCGAAAACTTTGTAAAAAAGATAAACATTTAATTGAATCTTTTTTTTTAGAGAATTTAATTTTTGTATAAAAAAGGTTGTTTGCATTATCGTCGTATCTCACACAATTTTTGAGTTATCATGAACTTTTTTGAAGCTTTTAATTAATAAGCTATCTTAACTTGCATATTTATGGTGGAATTGAATCACTTAAAAATTTTTAAAACTGACATCGAAGACCTACTACAATAAGTAAAAAATGTGCAAAGATTCAAAATTTTAAGTGCAATACTGTGTAATAAAAAAAATATAAGTTGTGAAGTACCAAAAATCATATGTTAATCAAATGGTGAAATCCGACAGCTTTGGGGAGATACCTAAATTGAGCCACGAAGATCGGCGTTCGGCTACTTTTTTTTGAATTTATTTGCAGACATCTAAGCCCATGGGAGCGACAAATAAATTTTTTGTCCCAAATAAGGACCACCCTATTATGTATAATGTTCGTAGTTTCATACTATACTTATGATTCATGACAATTTCACGTGTCGAATGATTTTTATTGCTGCGAGGAACAACCAAAACTTCAATCGTCTGAATATAAATATAGAAAAGAAAAATGAACATTGGAAGTTATTTAATTTGCACGCAATATTATCCTCACTGTTGACTCGGGGAGGCTATCTCGGGTGTTCGGAATTCCTTCCACCGCAGCCCTGCCCATTACCGTAAGAACCTTCCTATCTAGTATGTCCAACACGATTTCTTTTTCAAAATGTCCGGTATCATTTTTCGATCTTAATATTGCGACGGCCTTCGCCTTCGCGCGCTTTTTAATATCCGCCCACAACTACAGATAATGCATCATCATAGATAACAAGCCAAGTATAAATAGTAATCACTCATAGTATTATTTATAATTCATTGGATGGATCCAATATTCATTTTATACTTCTCACCCTCTGATATTGCACCACCGTTTTTGCATTCCCGCCTTCGATGTCATTTGCCCCTGCAACTAAGCGCTTCCACTGTTTCTTGAGCCCGCCAGCACCTAGTGGACCATCAAACTGTCCGTGTGCGAAACGACGGTGAGCATACATGTAGTCAATTATAAAAGCTCTTTGTTCTTGCGTTGTACGTGGACCACGCTGGTCAGGTTTCTTGGATCTATGTAAATTATACATACGCAATATTGTGTATTGATGTTCTTTTGTTATTATATACGTGTTTCTTCGCAATTTGAAATTTCACGTACTAAGGTCACTATACGACTTGGAATAAAAAAGTACGTATATATAAACTTTTGGGTGAATCTTTTACAATTGAATTTTCACATGATATGCGTATTTTAACGCAAAAAATTGATTATTTACAAAAAAGTTTATAGGATATTCGTAGAGCCGATGCGGTTCATAGAAGAAGCCGAAAGTAATCATGAATTATTCTTCGATGTGGGACTTAGCTGTGAAAAGTTTCAATAAGGAACAGACGAGGGGTGAGTGAAAAAATTTAATTTTCTAGTTAGTTTTGATATGGAATTACCCATAGTATGTAATAATAATTTCAAATTAAAAACACATGAGTCATATACGAGTATATGTATATACACTTTTTGAAATAATAATAAATCGTTTAATAAATTATTTACACAGTTCGGAAATTTATATTAACGTATCTAGAATAAGAGCTATAAATTGCCTACGTAGTCCTCAAATTCATCTAGGTATATAGGTATTTTTGATACCAAATTTGATGCGCATAGAGATCTCAAATATTTTTTACGGTAAGTGAAGAGTAATATTTAAATTAATGCGTACCCCATTTCGTATGAACCTCAAAATTCAGTAACAAATACACGTATGGTGTATTCAATTTTGACCGTTTGGTTTTTTGTTAATTCAATTGATAGCACTTGATCAAATAATAAATACAATATTAGTGATTGAACTTTGATGTATCATTCGCTCTCGCTCGGATGACGGCTATCCATGGGTTGCTGCTGATCTATAGGTTTTATCAATAAAAATTTCAATATTCATTTATTCACGTCAATTATTGTGAAGCGTATACCAAAAACGGGTAATTCTGTTGTTAATTGTGCATTTTTATAATATAAATTGTGTTTCTCTCGTTCCATCGATATTCTTTGTTGAAGTATATAGGTATATGTATACAGGGTGGGCCAAATAAAAATTTTTATTTTTATTACTTTAGTTACCATGAAAATATCGTCCAAGATGAGGAAAAAAAAATTTTGGTAAAGTTTGAGCTCTTAATATTAATATTAATAATAATATTGAAATTAACATAACTAAATTTGTACGAAATATCAATAATCGTTTGAAAACCGATTTTTTCCTATACTTAATTTTTTTTTAAATTCTCAATTTTTTATTTCCCTGAGTAGTTACTTGAAAAAATTCATCATTCATTAACAAAAATAATAAATGTTCTATATACACTGTATTATACACTGTATATAGAACATTTATTATTTTTTTTTAAGGAATGATTAATTTTTTTAAGTAACTACTCAGGTGAATAAAAAATTGCGAATTTTTTCAAAAATTAAGTATAGGATAAAATCCGTTTCATCTCAAATCAAATCATATCAGATCTTTCTTCTAGATCGTTTAATTCCCTACAAGTATATGGGGAATTCCATCCCAACTGGGCCGACTGTTAACCCTCACCATTTTTGATTTTTCTGCTGATTTTTTCTCAGGTTCACCAGGCTCAAAGTAATCCAGTGTAATTTTTTCAAATTTTTATTCACAATGGTCTTGGAGTTGTGAATTTTTGAACAATTCATGGTTTTCATTGCCACCGATTATTCAAACGCTGATATCGCTGCTTCCAGTGTATGGATTTCCAAAAAAAAGTCATGAAATTGATCAGCAAGAAACCTACTTTTTGAAAAAAATATGCCTGAAGTGCTACTGCTCAGTCTTCACAGTGAATTTTTCATTAGAAAACTTGAAATTCAATTTCCGGCATGTATGCCCCGATTGAAAATTATGAAAAAATTCTCACAAATTTCTGCTTCAAAAACAAAAATTTTAAGCCATGTGCGTTCATGGAACTATTATTCCTTCATATTGTAATCGAATTTTAAAGATTCAGAATAATGTGATTTTTTATATACCTTAGCCGTTGAGACGTAAATAATTACCAGAATATTTTCACACTTTTCACGAGGTCGAAAACCCTACCGAACATTGAAAAAAAAGTTCAATGAGTAAAAAATTTAAATCCAAAAAAGGTTCAAGAATCTATCTCACGATAGCTATACACACGGTTATGTATAAATGTCTTGAATTTCTAACAGAATTATCTTAAGGGAAGACCCTGCTGAAAATTGACAGAGAAGAAAACCACGTTCGCCTTTTCAAATTAGGTACTCAAAAATGTGTAAATAAAATAGGCATTTCTCACTTCGTAGATTATGGTGACACTTTCTATAAACTTTCTGTCAACGATTTCGTCGCTACAGTAGATCGCAATTTTTCTTGAAGACACATATTATACCACCATAATCTTGAAATGTGGAATAGTTTTTTTGGATCCCACATTTTTTGGTGATTTGAAAAACCAAAATATATTTTTTTGCACATTTTTGGCAGGGTCTCCCTTGAGATGATACTGTTGGAAATTAAAGACATTTGTAGTAAGAAGTTCATAATACGAAATATAAAATAATTTATTCCGATAATACAAGAAGGATTGCAATAAGTCACTGAAGTAACAATATGATATTCGAATTGGATCGCAGTTTGGAAGTACGTTTGCTTCGCTCCAAGGAGCATTAACTAGGACCCCTTCTTTGTAATTGGGCCTGATAATCTGGCCACGAATGCTTAGGTCTCTGACTCTTTATTTTGTCGTATGTATAATTAATATCGTGAGTATTCGAAACTTTTTTTGATCGTACATTTTTTAGTCATTGAATAAATTAAAGACATTCGTATTTTTTCAATCTTCAGTTCGGTTTTTTCTCAAGACGAAACGATGACTGTCATTAAAGTCTCACAAGAAGTGTAAGGATATTCTGATAATTATTTACATCTCAACTGCTTAGGTGTATGAAAAATCACGTTATTCTGAATCTTTAAAATTCGATAACAATATGAAGGAATAATAGTTCCATGAACACACATGGCTTAAAATTTTTGTTTTTAAAGCAGAAATTTGTGAGAATTTTTTCATAATTTTCAATCGGGGCATACATGCCAGAAATTGAATTTCAAGTTTTCTAATGAAAAATTCACTGTAAAGACTGAGCAGTAGCACTTCAGGCATATTTTTTTCAAAAAGTAGGTTTCTTGCTGATCAATTTCATGCCTTTTTTTTCGAAATCCATACACTGGAAGCAGCGATATAGGCGTTCGAATAATCAGTGGTAATGAAAAACGTGAATTGTTCAAAAATTTACAACTCCAAGACCATTGTGAATAAAAATTTGAAAAAATTACACTGGATTACTTTGAGCCTGGTGAACCTGGGAAAAAATCAGCAAAAAAATCAAAAATGGTGAGGGTTAACAGTCGGCCCAGTTGGGATGGAATTCCCCATATGTATTCAATTCCACTGGCCGATAACTCGTTCGAGCGCAGAAAAACTCAAAAAAAAAAAAAAATTTTCATGTGTTATTTAAATGGTAAATCAAAAATCACGATGAGCGACCACTTAATATTAATATTGAGAGCTCAAATTTTACCAGAATTTTTTTTAGTTATCTTTGACGATGTGTTAATGGTAACTAAATAAAAAAAAATTCAAATTTTTTTTTGGCCCACCCTAATGTATTCATACTGCTACGCTATGTACTATACGCAGCATTTAATAAAAGACGGGCTCTTTGTTTTTGATATAGTAGCGAGCCTATACCTTTATATCCATGCTTTTTCTTTTGTCTGTTATTAGCGTTACCCAAGCTTCTCGTGTAACAGTGCAAATAAACCATTCGATTATAATAGTGCTGGATTTATTCTATCTCAACCATACATTAAAACATTCTTGTCATCATCCGCGTATTTCATTCTGTGTTCATTTAATATCTCCAATTCTTGCATTATATTAATTTTTTTTTTTTTTTTCTAAATACGCTTTACCTTTTTATTTTTAATACGTTTTCATATCTGTACATATTTTATTCTTGTTGCTTGTTGCTTCGTCTGTGGTAAAAATGGGGTAAGATTCGAATTTATAAATATCATAAATATTCATGCCGGGTTTCACCAATGATGAAATAAATTTTATTTATAGAATTCACAATTTATTTGTCGAAGAAAATGCGACAACACAATGTAAAATTGCCGCCGATACATCACTAAATATTAAAAATTATTAAAATAATTACATGTTTAACATATAATTAATAATTATACATATTACATAAATTAAAATAATAAAATAAATATTCCATGAATATTGTTCTTGAATAAATCTTTTATGCGTCGTTGGTGAAACCGGGAATTATTCATATACATGCGAACTATTGTTGAATTCTTCATTTGTAAATAATATCTATAGATCTAAAGAAAAAGTGCATCGTGGTTCGCGCTCTTCTTTAGAACAGAAGACAGCGCTCATAAACCATATGCATGGAAATCGCGATTTCGCGCATGGTAAAATTCATCGGGAGAGTATCACTCTCGAGTGGAACGGGTTGGCGTGTACCCTAAATGAAATGCCAGGATCTGAAAAAACTGCGGATCAGTGGCAGAAAGTAAGTATTCTTTTTATTTCGAATTTTATTTAATTCTATTTATGTTGAGTAATCCTTCGATGAGCTTTAATTATACTATACCAAATCAATAATTGAAGACTAATATATCGCGTGACTAATGCCATGAGGTCGTAAGTGCCAAAAACAATTTTTCTTACGGATATGCCCAGAAGATGTGATATTGCATGAAAAAGACTTTGTCACCAAAAAAACAAATTTTTTTTTTGGCGCTTACGACCTTATGGCATTAGTCACGCGATATAATAATCTAATAAAGTAGTGATCAAAAAGAAGTACAGAATAACTTATAAAAACAACAAATAGAATACCCTAAATACCAAATTACTAAAATAAATAATAACTAATATATAAAAATATAATAAAGTAATGAGAAAAAAACGGAAAAAAGAATACAAAAGTACTTATAAAAACAATAAATATAATACCTTAATTAACTATTAATCGCATACTGTATGTATGTATTTATTTATTGATCCCCTTTGGGTAACAAGTCTCCCGCTTCCTTACATTTTATTTACACTATCATTTTTTATCTATCTATATTCCTACTGTAAAATATGCTCGACTATCGACATCTACTCCTACGTTATATAATTTTGAATCTGTGATTGCCACCAATAATTTCAATCTGAAAAAGGTCTTATGGAATCGACGAAAAGTTTTGTTGTTATACGGTCAATCTAATTTTTTGGTTGTTGACAAAAACATGTAAATTTAACAATCATTTGGTAGTATTAACAAACCCTATTGTTGGTATAGCAAATTTTTGTAGACTGAACAATAAATTAGTTTGACAATATTATAGCAAAAATTTTTTGTGATATAACAGGACCTTTTAATGAATGTTGTTTGCAGTCGTGGGTGGATATCAAACGTCGGACCAAGTCCAAGTACGCCGCGCTCAAAGAGGCAAGGAGGCGTACCGGTAATGCGGCGATCAGCAAGGTGATGGAGTTGGACGAGGACGATTTGAAGGTGCTCGAGGTGGTTGGGCCAGTAACTCTTGAGGGGATTCCCGGAAGTCGGGACAGCCTTCCGCAATCTCAGGTTAATATTATATCAGAACTTCATTCAATGTATCTGCCATTGAAAAATATTAATATACGTAGTAATATCGAAACTGGATTTTTGAAATGCGAAAATCATTCAAATTTGAATGAAATGTTAAAATCTTACTGAGATAATACATGCAAATAACCGCACCCTTATCTACTTACTCATATATTTGTAACTCATACCCTTTTTGAAATTGAAATTGACCTTCCCCTCCCTCTCCCCCTCTCCCTCGACTGTACTTCAAAATAAATTATCAACTAGGCCGCAATAATACGGCTGATGGATGGGGACCGAAGCGGTAATAAAGATGACAAACCGTTGAGCTATGGTGCCAGCAGCCAAGACAATACATCAAGCGAATCAGATGGTGCGGCTGATGTGCAAGGTAAACACGAGGGTAATAATTTGCATGCTGAAATGAATATCTCAGTAAACCAAAACAAACTGAAAAGAATTGAGAATCTGAAGAAACTGATTTACACGAATTAAATAGAATTGAAAAGAATGGCACAAAATTGTCAATTCCGATTTTTAGAATCTCAATTCGATTTGGTTGGACGGGATGTTGCAAGGCAGCTGTTTAAGTCATTCAAAATCATTACAGTCATTTTTCAGTATTGCTTGTTTATGATTGTATAGTGTCTTTTTCACTTCATTATAACAAACGAATACGTTAAAAGTTCGTACAACAATTAAAGGTGACATTTGGCAATCAAATCATTCCAGTAGCCGATACAAAACATGAGGAATACCACCCGACAACTTCTGCTTCAAAGACCAAAGCGTCGACTTCATCTTCCGGTAGACGATCTTTTACCCTAAAAAAAGAAAATAAAGCTACAAACGCCATGACACACAGGTTGACGTATGAGGAGAGAACTTCGCATTTTGCTAAAATGCAGGAGAAGCAAGTTGAGGCGATATCGGTAAACATAATTCACTTTTTATAACATGGTCAATTGATGTATTTTACATTGTACAAATCTTTATCTGAGCGCAATTCAAATATGACCATTGATTGTTCTTATGAAATCCTATTCATCCTATTCATCTTATTAATCCTTACCATGACAAATACCGAATTGACATGAGTAATACTCATGCTAAATAGAATATATTTCGATTTGATTCAAAGAATCATTTTCCAGCCGAAAAAATATTAATTACTGACAAAAATCTCATCAAATTTTAACCATGTACGAAAATATAGGAAGTACCTATCAGAAATTCACATGATCTTATGTAAGATTGTCAAGTATACCAACCAGAATCTCATCGACCTATTATTATCATGTTATTCTCATCAGATGATGGCTCAGGCACAGCTACTACAGGCGCAAAATCAGGCCAAAGAATTAGAACTCAAGAAAGACTCGGCTGAAGAGTTCCGAAAAATTAGAATCGAGTTCGAAAAGATGTCCTCGTACCTGGGCCAGATCGTGAATTTCATCACGGATCAAAAAAAAGAGGAATAAAATAATGAAGACGACTCCCCCCTGCTCTCGACTTTTGACATACATACGATGTAAGTGAGTCGTTGATTACTTACAAAACAAAGGGGTGCTTCCATTCTTCTCCGTTGGAACCGGGTATTCATGACTGTCGTCACTCGTTTATTTCACATAGCGGTTGGTATCCGTGGCGTGCACCATCTTCAGAAAGTCACGGTATAAGGTACCACGTGACTCACGTTTTCGCCGCTAGATCTGTTCACTAGAAGTTCGATTTCATCTAACTGCTAGGTGGTCTAGTCGCCAGAACGTGGCGGTAACGCTGTTTCCATATTCGAACAGAGTATTTCGCTGGTTTTGGACGCCACTTTCGTTTTCATGAGCGATCGTAAACCAGCGAATACGCAGGGTCTATGGCAGGGTCACGTGACCATCATTCGCTCAATTTTCAGCGAATAATTCGCTAGTGAAAAGGCACCTATATGATAGTTTTACCCTATTTCTTTTTTATGATTTTGCTGTTTATTGTTTGCATAGTTTTGAATACACATACTTATGTGTGTGTACACCGGTGCACATACCGGTCTTCAAGCGAAATACACTCGTGGAGTCTACCGTGCAACGAGTGAGATCCCTGTCCAACCTAACCTCCCGGCGTAGCATCGCGGCCACGAAGCGCGCGTGAGCTGTGAATCCCCGTTTTCTAGTAGCGGTTATTACGTCATCGCCGGCGGCGTGAAGGACAGTTCCTCTGTTCCTGGCACATTCCGAAGAATCGAAGCGCAAGTGACACGGGAGGATTGCACGTATACGTAAAAGAAGAAAATTTGCGGGATTTGTTGGTTAAAGGTTCGCCATATTTTCATTATCACTACGCATCGGTGCGAAGCACGGAGTGCGAGGTATTGAGAAAATTCAAGACTTTTTTTCTTCTGACAACATTTGCCTCGACGCTTTCCCCTTCGCTTACATTAGACTGTCCCAAATTTTTATTTTTCTCCAACCTCACATACCATGAAATATTCGAATATACATATAGAACGAATTTCCCAAAATGTGAGGCACAGTAAAAAATATTTAGAGGTCGGTCAATTGACTTTAGTTTCTACTTATCAAATAGTCGAATAATTTTTGGAGTAAACTTTTTACATACCGCGAAGAAAACTTTATACTACACGTTTTCCTATATGTATATTGTATAGGTTTTCCTCTCGGTATATAAATAAAGACGCAGAAAATTTCGAATCTTCCAGGCAATATTTATAATCAATTTTGGTCGCAGAAATATTAAATTTTACCAATAATAAATATCGACTGGAAGGTTTGAAATTTTCTGTGTCTTTGGTTATACATATATATCATGAGTTTAATACAAGAATTATTCGACTATTTGATAAGTAGAAACATAGATATTCACATTAGAACTCTAAAATCGATGCTTTGATGTGTAAATAAAATGTGAAACACTAAAGTCAGTTGAGCGACCTCTGAATATTTTTTGCTGGACCTCATATTTTGTGAAATTCGTTCTATAACTATCTTCGACTTTTTCATGGTATGGGAGGTTGGAAAAAAAAACAAAAAAAATTTGGGACAGTGTAGCGTGCATGTTCCGATTTCTTTCAAATGCTACTCGTGAATGCAATGCATTATTATTATTATTCATCCAAATGTTGTTTCAAATATTCCACAGCTTAACCAGAGTTCACTCCGTTTCCAAAACTTGGCCCGTACAATGTTAATCGTCGAAAGCATTGTCCAAGATAGTGACAACCGTCGCCAAGAAGTTATTGCCGTTGAAAAAAAAACGAGTCTGGGCTACGCTGTGCTTGAAGTCTACGGGGGCTTATCCGCTGACCCTGAAGTACAGGCATGTGCGTGCAGGTGTCGTTGACATGTAAAATCTAAAATGGTCCGAATTATAGCCGTTTCTCACACACAGTGTGTTGTGACAGTTACTAAAGTTGACAGTGCTTTTAGGAGCCGATAGCAGTGTGTTCTCCCAAATAAGCATCCCAAGAGAATCGACATCCTGCGAAAACCTGTTGAAACAGTCTACGTTCCGTGCCCCTGGCATCCTGTGCAGTCGGAGGATACCTTGTTCTGCGTCCAACAACTGATCAACATTACCGCTGTGGAAATCCACCATATCATGAATTTCAGCCGTCATAACACCTTGAAAATAATTTTTTATCAAATCGCTGCTACGCCTTGAGAAAACATATCAGTGACTCGATTTTGGTACAGTTTATCAGTGCTATTTTGATACGTAGTTCATGATTTTTAAAGATCTTATGTCCTCCGTTGAACATAAATTCAGTCCATTGAAGAAAAAGCAGTTGTCGTAAGGGTACGGGTTGCTGCGCTGAATGAAATTTCTTCAACTATTGAATATATATTTTGTATGAATGTAATTCAAGGGCAAACCGATAATATTCCATGAATTTAGGTTTTAGACATAGAAATTTTTGATTGGAAAATATTTTTTACAAAACGATGTAGAAAAAAGTATTACAATCGAAAATTTCTATGTCCAAAACCTCAGTTCATGAAATATTATTGGTTTGCCTCTAAATTACATTCATACAGAAGTTTTACTCAAAAGTTGAAAAAGTTTCATCCAACGCAGCAACCTGTACCCTAGGACAATTGCTTTTTCTTCAATGGACTGAATTTATGTTCAGCGAAAGACTTAAATTTTTGAAAAATCCTGAACTATATATCAAAATAGCACGGATCAACTGTCGAAAAACTGAGTCACTAAAATGTTTTCTCAGAGCGTAGCAGTGATTTGAAAATTGTTTTCAAGGCGGGTATACGGCCCCCTTAACACGGGGTCTAAAATTCCATAGGTTTAGTTCGTAAACTAAATGTAATTTTTTCAACCAGATTCTTTTTTTTTGTAACTCCGAAAAAACTCGAGGAAATACTTTGAAATTTGAGTATGAAATGTGAATTTGACAATTTGAAACTTTCAGGGTTTTTTCCTAACAGTATAAGCAACAACTGTACCAAAATTCAAATTATTTCATCCAGTTTTATCTGACTTAGAAAACAAAAGATGAACTGGTTGAAAAAATTACATTCGTTTTCCAAATTAAACTTTATGAATTTTGGGACACAGATTATTGTAAAAATTAAAAGTTTGAATTTGAGGTGGATTTTTTTCTGTACATTTGCAAGAAATCCAGGGGGCGTCGCGGATTCATTTACAAATTCATCGAAATAATGAAAATTCAAGTCTAGAAAGTGCGAAAATCCCACGTTAATTAAATGGGCAAAGTATCGTCATTCAGGCAGGGGTTAATGGTACTTTAACGAGAATTTTTTTTTCATATAATTGTTTGTATGGTATAAACTAATGATTTGGACCATACCCAAGTGAAAAAAGTAAATATGTGACATAACGGACACCCCAATATAGATTCTATTCTATAAATATAATTCTTCAAGTAGATTATAATGATGAATGATAATTTGATGATGATTTTCAGTTGACAAAAATCTATATCTATCATAGATATATTCAATAATGAATGAAGTATAATTTATTCGAATGAAATTGGACTATTATCATCATCATCAATTATGAATATTTTTACTATGAAAATTAGACATGTTCTGAAACTAAATTTCAAATTTGTCTATAATTAATGTTGCATAATATAATTAATTGTATAATAATTTCCATCATTCAAATAATTCGATATTTTCAAGCATTATTCGAATCCACGCACTTTTATTATTCCTATAGCGAATGACGAGACGTCACGAAATTATATCACCTTTTGGCACCTAGGACCTTATGGCATTAGTGATGCAATATGTGTTTCTGCTGCTGTTCTCACTTTTTTTTTACCACCTTTAAGCTGGTTCAATATGACAATTTGTCATTGATAACTGTGATTGAAAATGTGATACTAAATATAAAACCATATCTGCCTCTGATGTTTCGATCTCATTCTGTTCATAGGAAGTTGTAACGCTGTAAAGTAAACGATCACCCATATGACGCTGTAGCTCATTAATTGATAATTGTGAGTGTTTTGCTGAAATAGTCTTGGGTGGGTGGTGGGCAGATTTTGGAGATAGACGATACAGTGACGATGGACTAATATGACATAAGTTATTGTTAATACAGACCCGCCGCTATTCATTGGCGCCACAATTGTATGTAAAATTAATGATTTGTGAACGATGTAGGTGAATTAATATTCTATAATGTATCATACTTTTACGCTGTACGTTCATAGAAGGTGAAATAAATATTATAATACGTACCTGTGTGATTCAGTGTGGAATTATTGAACGAACTGTAACACAGGGAAAAGCATATATGCGGGACAAAAATTCATCATAGATAAAATTGTATTCAACCGCTTTGTATTTAGGGAGACGTTAAATATATTGTTCAATCGGTGGGAGAAAGTTATCATCGAGAGCCTACGAGTAAAAAGTTGTTGTTAAGTTCATAATATTATGCAAGCAGTTTCACTGCAGTTCAATATTTGGATTCATTTATTTGTTCTCTTTCTTTATTTTCATCTACTCGGTTCATCCTTGTGGTACATGTGGAACACATGCATTTATATCAAGTGTAAGTGGGCCTCGCGTTTGTTATGACTAGCGGCCGGGCAGAGCCCACGGCGCCACCGTACATCGGTAGTACATAGTTCTGATCTACCCGAAACGATCTCCGATTGGACGCTCCTCAGCTAATCAACGGTCTCCGCCAAGTTAGCGAGTTAGCGCGTTAGCGGCTTAGCGCCGGAGATTCTAGAATCGCAACCCAGACATGAATACGCCCGTATTTTCTTAAGTTTACGATTTGACAATTTGTTTGATTTTTCAAATCTGATTGAAATTTTTGGAACTTTAATATTCAACATTTCTACTATTAGCTACATCTCTTTAACTACCTTTGTAAATATATACGTGAATTCACTTTACTTACCTTCACGACAATCAAAGATAATGAGAGTTTGGAAATAGAAATTTGATATGGAATACCTCAATTATATCACTATTCAATATCTCACTTATATCATTTACGTACATTCATGAAAGCTACTTCCCTACTGAAAATGTTTATAAAATAAATCACATGATGTTATAAAAAAATTCAGAATGTAATTTATCATATGATTTGTCTTGTGAATTTGCTAAAATATATAACAAATCACATAATTAATCACATAAGCACCAATCATCAGATATACTATATCAAAAATCATATGATCAATCGTATAGTTTATCATGTAATTTGTTTTACGTTATATCTGATGATTCGTGCTTATGTAATTTATTATGTGATTTTTTATATATTTTAGGAAATTCACAAGACAAATCATATGATAAATTACATTGATAACTCTTTCATAACATCATGTGATTTATAACATGAACTTTTGCAGTAGGGTTGTAGACAAATGCGTGTTGTTCTTCTCTTCTTCATTTTCTAGTTAATATTTTCTTTTGTATGTATTTTATTTACATGTGCATAATAATTCATGTATTGCAGATTGTTCCAAACACTACACGACACGTGTTTCTTTTCTGCATTTAATATAATTTGATACTTTTTTTTCTGAAATTTATAAAATTACTGTAAAATATGTATCATTCGTAGTACATATCACTAATATTCATTCCACACACCTATGTACTAAGTACAGTAATGTTCAATGATGGGGTCCCAGTGGCTCACTATTTTTTCTGGACCAAAACTAAAACGAGTTTCTATCTTCGCGAATTTCGTGTGCCTATGCCCAACGAAGCAGCAGCCGACAAACAATTGAACCCGATTGTTTGTTGGCTACTGTTTCTTTAAGCGTTGGCACATGAAATTCGCGAGACTGAAAACTCGTTTTAGTTTTGGTCCAGGAAAAATAATGAGCCACTGGGACCCCATCATTGAACATGACTGTACATACTAAAATATGCGTAATTGTTCACCACTAAAGAAATACTGATGTTCTTGATTGACTTGTGCTACCCGTTGTAACTACGACGACCACGTGTTTTCAGTTTTCTGAATGCAGGACTTTGGGGAAGCCCCGACCGATCTACAACCGGATATTCCGACCACTCTGGTTGCGCGGTGGCGCATACGCTCAACCTGACTTGACTTGCGGGTACGTGCGACCGGCGACGTCGTTCGCGGGAAATATCACGTTATGAAATATTTTCCGATTCGTAAGTGAAAGAAATTATTTACATTGTATACATACACATCATTTACATATACTCACGTCGTTGCTCAACTCACGCTGAAACCGTTTTTCATAGGACCCATCGCATATGACAGTGATTTAATGAAAAACGTTTGTAAATTTGTTTATTCGAAATATTGTTAACTCAGGTAATGTGTATTTAATTACACAGATAATATGTAATTGGAGTCGACTGAGGCGATCGTGTCAATGATTTGCGATTAATCTCAATACATAGGATTATTTTGGTAAGGTGTAATTAGATTTTTATTTAATTACGGATTACTTTGGTAATGGGTAATTAAAATCAATTTAATCATCCATTACTTTGGTGATGTGTAATTGAACTCGATTTAATTATCCATTACTTTGGTATTGTGTAATTGAACTCGATTTAGGTACCCATTACTTTGGTAAAGTGTAATTGAACTCGATTCAATTACCCATTAATTTCGTAATGTGTAATTAAATGAGTAATTTAATTACAAATAGAGTTAGTGACTCGCAACGCTGGACTCCAGTATCTTGAAATCCATACTCTGATGCTTGAAAAGACAGTTCTTAAAGATAAATCATTTTTTCGAATATATCGATCGATTTTTCAAACTAGAAAAAATAAAATCAGTTCTGAAATTCATGTTAAACGGTGGAAATCCATATCAGCCGACTCCAGTATCTTAAAATCCATACTCTGACGCGTAAAAAGACAGTTCTTAGAGATAAATCATTTTTTTCGTATATATCGATCGATTTGTCAAATTATAAGAAATAGAATCAGTTCAGAAATTCATGCTGAACGGTGGAAATCTATATCAGCCAGATCCTGTATCTTGAATTCCATACTCTGACGCCTAAGAAGACAGTCCTTAGAGATGAATCATTCTTTCAAATATATCGATCGATTTTTCAAACTAAAAAAAATGAAATCAGTTCTGAAATTCATGTTAAACGGTGAAAATCTATATCAGCCGACTCCTGTATCTTGAAATCCATACTTTGACGCGTAAAACGACATTTCTTGGAAATAAATCATTTTTTCGAATATATCGATCGATTTTTCAAACTTGAAAAAATAAAATCGGTTCAGAAATTCATGTTGGACGGTGGTAATCTATATCAGCCGACTCCTGTATCTTGAAATCCATACTCCGACGCGTAAAAAGACAGTTCTTAGAGATAAATCATTTTTTCGAATATATCAATCGATTTTTCAAACTAGAAAAAATAAAATCAGTTCAAAAATTCATGTTGAACGGTGGAAATCTATTTCAGCCGAATCCTGTATCTTGAATTCCATACTCTAACGCCTCGAAAGACAGTTCTTAGTGATGAATTATTTTTTCGAATATATCGATCGATTTTTCAAACTAAAAGAAATAAAGTCAGTTCTGAAATTCATGTTAAACGGTAGAAATCCATATCAGCCATTTCCTGTATCTTGAAATCCATACTCTGACCGTAAAAAGACATTTCGTAGAAATAAATGATTTTTTCGAATACATCGATCGATTTTTTAAACTAGAAAAAATAACATCAGTTCAGAAATACAAGTTAAACGGTGGAAATCTATATCAGACGAATCCTGTATCTTGAAATCCATACTCCGATGCCTAAAAAGACAGTTTTTAGATATGTATCATTCTTTCGAGTACATTGATAGATTTTTGAAACTAGAGAAAATAAAATCAGTTCCGAATTTCAAGTGTAACGGTGGAAGTCTATATCAGCCGAATCCTGTATCTTGGAATCCATACTCTGACGCCTAAGAAGACAGTTCTTAGAGATAAATCATATTTTCGAATATATCGATCGATTTTTCAAACTAGCAAAGATAAAATCAGTTCTGAAATTCATGTTAAACGGTGGAAATCTATATCAGCCGACTCTTGTATCTTAAAATCCATACTCCGATGCCTGAAAAGACAGTTTTTAGAGATAAATCATTTTCTCGAAACATCGATCGATTTTTCAAACTAGAAAGAATAAAATCAGTTCTGAAATTCATGGTAAACGGTGGAAATCTATATCAGCCGAATCCTGTATCTTGAAATTCATACTCTGACGCGTAAAAAGAGAGTTCTTAGAGATGAATCATTCTTCCGAATATATCGATCGATTTTTTAAACTGAAAAAAATAAAATCAGTTCTGAAATTCATGTCAAACGGTAAAAATCTATATCAGCCATTTCCTGTATCTTGAAATCCATACTCTGACCGTAAAAAGACATATCGTAGAGATGAATCATTTTTTCGAATACATCGATCGATTTTTCAAACTAGAAAAAATAAAATCAGTTCAGAAATTCAAGTTAAACGGTGGAAATCTATATCAGCCGACTTCTGTATTTCGAAATCCATACTCTGACGCGTAAAAAGACAGTTTTCAGAGATAAATCATTTTTTCGAATATATCGATTCATTTTTCGAACTAGAAAAAATAAAATCAGTTCTGAAATTCATGTTAAACGGTAAAAATCTATATCAGCCGTCTCCTGTATCTTGAAATCCATACTATGTCCGTAAAAAGAAATTTTGTAGAGATCAATTATTTTTTCGAATATATCGATCGATTTTTCAAACTAGAAAAAATAACATCAGTGCAGAAGTTCATGTTGTACGGTGAAAATCTATATCAGCCGACCTCTGTATCTTGAATTCCATACTCTGACGCCTCAAAAGACAGTTCTCAGAGATGAATTATTTTTTCGAATATATCGATCGATTTTTCAAACTAAAAAAAATAAAATCAGTTCTGAAATTCATGTTAAACGGTAGAAATCTATATCAGCCGAATCCTGTATCTTGAAATCCATACTCCGATGCCTAGAAAGACAGTTTTCAGATATAAATCATTCTTCCGAATACATCAATCGATTTCTCAAACTAGAAAAAATAAAATCAGTTCAGAATTTCAAATGAAACGGTGGAAATCTATATCAGCCGAATCCTGTATCTTGAAATCCATACTCTGACGCCTAAGAAGACAGTTCTTAGAGATAAATCATATTTTCGGAAATATCGATCGATTTTTCAAACTAGAAAAAATAAAATCAGTTCTGGAATTCATATTAAACGGTGGAAATCTATACCAGCCGACTCTTGTGTCTTAAAATCCATACTCCGACGCCTGAAAAGACAGTTTTTAGAGATAAATCATTTTCTCGAAACATCGATCGATTTTTCAAACTAGAAAGAATAAAATCAGTTCTGAAATTCATGGTAAACGGTGGAAACAGTGCCGGATTTAGGCATTAGGCTGAATAGGCGGCAGCCTACGGGCCCCCACCATTTGAGGCCCCCACCAACTTCACTTTATATTCACTGACCGATTAAGTTTGGATAATTAAGGAAAAAAATTTTTGAAGATTGAAAAAAAGTTATGTAGCAAACGCGAAAGCATTACAAATATTTCAAATTATCAGCCAACAAAATCTTTATTTCGAAGATTGTAAATTAAAACAGAGTATTAACAAATTCAGTGAAATTTAATAACCCCGCTTGAATTTCTGCAAATTTGAGTACCATAATTGTAATTGTCGGTGAGAAGTCTGTTTTATCGTTTAGAGTTAGCGACTGCAGTTTTTAAACCGGAAGTGGGATCAGAAAAACACGATCACTTGCACATCTGCGATATGGAAACAGTACATTCTGTGCAAATTTCATGAGAATCGGTCTCGGCGGTTTGATTGTAACCTTGTTTACCACAAATCGGGAGTCAGGTGCAGCAAGACTCACGTGTCGGAAAATTCCCAAAAAATTCTTCAAATTTTAATTTCAAGCTAACTGAAAGTGTTTCAAAGCCCGCTATCGTATCTTCAAAATTGACGGAGTTAGCGATTGCCGTTTCCAAACCGGAAGTCTGATCGGAAAAACACGATCACTTGCACATCTGCGATGTGAGGAAAGTATTCTGTTCAAATTTCATGAAAATCGGTTCGGCGATTTGACCGTAACCATGTTTACCACAAATCGGGGACCACATACATACATTCTTGAAAATGCTCGAAAACGACTTTTCAGATGCCAAAACGTGCTCCCTATATGGTTTGAGACGTTTCTCTCGATTCGACGTTTTTCGCGATAGCGAATGTATAAGGCACTCCGTTTTTCAACGATCGTGCCTAAAAAGCAAGAAAAGTACCACTTTAATTTTAATTTGGAACAACATTGACATATTGTACCAAAGAAAGTGCCACTTACTCTAATTTAAAAATTATATCAACATATTATACCCACCAAAGAAACGACGAGATCTAGTGCATTATGATACGATAAAAAATTTAATACTGATAATGGTCTTTACTTCTTTAATTAGGCCTCCACCACCTTTCTGCCTACAGGCCCCCACACCCTTAAATCCGGCACTGGGTGGAAATCTATATCAGCCGAATCCTGTATCTTGAAATTCATACTCTGACGCGTAAAAAAAGAGTTCTTAGAGATGAATCATTCTTCCGAATATATCGATCGATTTTTCAAACTGAAAAAAATAAAATCAGTTCTGAAATTCATGTTAAACGGTAGAAATCTATATCAGCCATTTCCTGTATCTTGAAATCCATACTCTGACCGTAAAAAGACACATCGTAGAGATGAATCATTTTTTTGAATACATCGATCGATTTTTCAAACTAGAAAAAATAAAATCAGTTCAGAAATTCAAGGTAAACGGTGGAAATCTATATCAGCCGACTTCTGTATTTTTAAATCCATACTCTGACGCGTGAAAAGACAGTTTTCAGAGATGAATCATTTTTTCGAATATATCGATTCATTTTTCGAACTAGAAAAAATAAAATCAGTTCTGAAATTCATGTTAAACGGTAAAAATCTATATCAGCCGTTTCCTGTATCTTGAAATCCATACTATGACCGTAAAAAGAAATTTTGTAGAGATCAATTATTTTTTCGAATATATCGATCGATTTCTCAAACTAGAAAAAATAACATCAGTTCAGAAGTTCATGTTGTACGGTGGAAATCTAGATCAGCCGACTCCTGTATCTTGAATTCCATACTCTGAGGCCTCGAAAGACAGTTCTCGGTGATGAATTATTTTTTCGAATATATCGATCGATTTTTCAAACTAAAAAAAATAAAATCAGTTCTGAAATTCATGTTAAACGGTAGAAATCTATATCAGCCGAATCCTGTATCTTGAAATCCATACTCCGATGCCTAGAAAGACAGTTCTTAGATATAAATCATTCTTTCGAATACATCGATCGATTTCTCGAACTAGAAAAAATAAAATCAGTTCAGAATTTCAAGTAAAACGGTGGAAATCTATATCAGCCGAATCCTGTATCTTGAAATCCATACTCTGACGCCTAAGAAGACAGTTCTTAGAGATAAATCATATTTTCGAATATATCGATCGATTTTTCAAACTAGAAAAAATAAACTCAGTTCTGAAATTCATATTAAACGGTGGAAATCTATATCAGCCGACTCTTGTATCTTGAAATCCATACTCCGATGCCTGAAAAGACAGTTTTCAGAGATAAATCATTTTTTCGAATATATCGATCGATTTTTCAAACTGAAAAGAATAACATCGGTTCAGGAATTCAAGTTAAACGGTGGAAATCTATTTCAGCCGACTCCTGTATCTTGAAATAAATACTCTGAAGCGTAAAAATACAGTTCTCAGTGATAAATCATTTTTTCGAACATATCGATCGATTTTGCAAACTCAGTAAAAATGAAATCAGTTCTGCAATTCATGTTCAACGGTGGAAATCTATATCAGCCGACTTCTGTATCTTGAAATTCATACTCTAACGCGTAAGAAGACAGTTCTTAGAGATAAATCATTTTTTCGAATATATCGATCGATTTTTCAAACTAGAAAGAATAACATCAGTTCAGAAATTCATGTTGTACGGTGGAAATCTATATCAGCCGACTCCTGTATCTTGAATTCCATACTCTGACGGCTCAAAAGACAGTTTTCAGAGATCAATCATTTTTTCGAATATATCGATTCATTTTTCGAACTAGAAAGAATAAAATCAGTTCTGAAATTCATGTTGAACGGTAAAAATCTATATCAGCCGTTTCCTGTATCTTGAAATTCATACTATGACCGTAAAAAGAAATTTTGTAGAGGTCAATTATTTTTTCGAATATATCGATCGATTTTTCAAACTAGAAAAAATAACATCAGTTCAGAAGTTCATGTTAAACGGTGGAAATCAATATCAGCCATTTCCTGTATCTTGAAATCCATACTCTGACGCGTAAAAAGACAGTTCTTAGAGATGAATCATTCTTTCGAATATATCGATCGATTTTTCAAACTGAAAAAAATAAAATCAGTTCTGAAATTCATGTTAAACGGTGAAAATCTATATCAGCCATTTCCTGTATCTTGAAATCCATACTCTAACCGTAAAAAGACATTTCGTAGAGATAAATCATTTTTTCGAACATATCGATCGATTTTGCAAACTCAGAAAAAATGGAATCAGTTCTGAAATTTATGTTCAACGGTGGAAATCTATATCAGCCGACTCCTGTATCTTGAAATTCATACTCTGACGCGTAAGAAGACAGTTCTTAGAGATAAATCATTTTTTCGAATACAGGGTGAGTCACGAGAAACTCCGAGAATGGGAGGAGCCTCATTGCCGAATAAGCCCCCGCCCTTAAACCAATCGAACAAATAACAGGTAATGATAATAGGAACTGTGTAAGCATAACATCTATTGTTGATGCGTACAGTCTTCACAATTGGGCTTTCCAACTTTGACACAACATGACAGTCATGTTTGATAACAAATTCAACGATGCTTATCAGCAACCATCTCTGCCAGTTGTATCAGAGCAGTCGACACAGTCAGTACCCTTAACACATTCAGTGTCAAGTTCAAAAGTAAAGTCGATTACCAGCTGATCTTGTTTTCATTATCATTCCTTGCTATGTACCTTGATTCTGATGTTATGCTCACACAGTTCCTATGATCATTACCTGCTATTTGTTTGATTGGTTAAAGGGCAGGGGCTTATTCGGCAATGAGGCTCCTCCCATTCTCGGAGTTTCTCGTGACTCACCCTGTATATCGATCGATTTTTCAAACTAGAAAGAATAACATCAGTTCAGAAATTCATGTTGTACGGTGGAAATCTATATCAGCCGACTCCTGTATCTTGAATTCCATACTCTGACGCCTAAAAAGACAGTTTTCAGAGATGAATCATTTTTTCGAATATATCGATTCATTTTTCAAACTAGAAAAAATAAAATCAGTTCTGAAATTCATGTTAAACGGTAAAAATCTATATCAGCCGACTCCTGTATCTTGAAATGCATACTCTGACGCGTAAAAAGACAGTTCTCAGAGATAAATCATTTTTTCGAATATATCGATCGATTTTTCAAGCTAGAAAAAATAACATCAGTTCAGAAATTCATGTTGAACGGTGGAAATCTATATCAGCCGACTTCTGTATCTTTAATTCGATACTCTGACGCCAAGAAAGACAGTTCTTGAAGATAAATCATTTTTTCGAATATATCGATCGATTTTTCAAACTAAAAAAAATAAAATCAGTTCTGAAATTCATGTTAAACGGTAGAAATCCATATCAGCCATTTCCTGTATCTTGGAATTGATACTGTGACCGTGAAAAGACATTTCGTAGATAAATTATTCTTTCGAATACATCGATCGATTTTTCAAACTAGAAAAAATAAAATCAGTTCAGAATTTCAAGTGAAACGGTGGAAATCTATATCAGCCGAATCCTGTATCTTGAAATCCATACTCTGACGCCTAAGAAGACAGTTCTTAGAGATAAATCATATTTTCGAATATATCGATCAATTTTTCAAACTAGAAAAAATAAAATAAGTTCTGAAATTCATGTTAAACGGTGGAAATCTATATCAGCCAACTCTTGTATCTTAAAATCCATACTCCGATGCCTGAAAAGACAGTTTTTAGAGATAAATCATTTTTTCGAATATATCGATCCATTTTTCGAACTAAAAAAAATAGAATCAGTTCTAAAATTTATGTTAAACGGTAGAAATCCATATCAGCCATTTCCTATATCTTGAAATCCATACTCTGACGCGTAAAAAAACAGTTCTTAGAGATAAATCATTTTTTCGACCGTATCGATCGATTTTTCGAACTAGAAAAAATGGAATCAGTTCTGAAATTCATGTTTAACGGTGAAAATCTATATCAGCCGACTCCTGTATCTCGAAATTCATACTCACACGCGTAAAAACACAGTTCTCAGAGATAAATCATTTTTTCGAATAAATCGATCGATTTTTTAAACTGGAAAAAATGACATCGGTTCAGAAATTCAAGTTAAACGGTGGAAATCTGGTTCAGCCGACTCCTGTATCTTGAAATCCATACTCTGACGCGTGAAAAGACAGTTCTCGGAGATCAATCATTTTTTCGAACATATCGATCGATTTTGCAAACTCAGAAAAAATGAAATCACTTCTGAAATTCATGTTGAACGGTGGAAATCTATATCAGCCGAATCCTGTATCTTGAAATCCATACTCTGACGCTTAAAAAGAAAGTTGTCAAAAATAAATCATATTTTCGAATATATCGATCGATTTTTCAGACTAGAAAGAATAAAATCGGTTCAGAAATTCATGATTATTGGTGGAAATCTATATCAGCCGACTTCTGAATCTTGAAATCCATACTCTGACGCGTCAAAAGACAGTTCTTAAAGATAAATCATTTTTTCGAATATATCGATCGATTTTTCAAACTGGAAAAAATAAAATCAATTCTGAAATTCATGTTAAACGGTGGAAATCTATATCAGCCGACTCCTGTATCTTGAAATCCATACTCTGACGCCTAAAAAGACAGTTCTTAGAGATAAATCATTTTTTCGAATATATCGATCGATTTTTCAAACTAGAAAAAATAAAATCAGTTCTGAAATTCATTTTAAACGGTGGAAATCTATATCAGCCGACTTCTGTATCTTGAAATCCATACTCTGACGCATCAAAAGACAGTTCTTAGAGATAAATCATTTTTTCGAATATATCGATCGATTTTTCGGACTAGAAAAAATAAAATCTGTTCTGAAATTCATGTACAACGGTGGAAATCTATATTAACCGACTCCTGTATCTTGAAATTTATACTCTAACGCGTAAAAAGACAGTTTTCAGAGATAAATCATTTTTTCGAATATATCGATCGATTTTTTAAACTAGAAAAAATAACATCGGTTCAGGAATTCAAGTTAAACGGTGAAAATCTATTTCAGCCGACTCCTGTATCTTGAAATCTATACTCTGACGCGTAAAAAGACAGTTTTCAGAGATAAATCATTTTTTCGAATATATCGATCGATTCTTCAAACTAGAAAAAATAAAATCAGTATTGAAATTCATGTTAAACGGTAGAAATCTATATCAGCCGACTTCTGTATCTTGAAATCCATACTCTGACGCTTAAAAAGCAAGTTGTCAAAAATAAATCATATTTTCGAATATATCGATCGATTTTTCAGACTCGAAAGAATAAAATCAGTTCTGAAATTCATGTTCAACGGTGGAAATCTATATCAGCCGACTTCTGTATCTTGAAATCCATACTCTGACGCCTAATAAGACAGTTCTTAGAGATAAATCATATTTTTGAATATATCGATCGATTTTTCAATTTAGAAAAAATAAAATCAGTTCTGAAATTCAGGTTAAACGGTGGAAATCTATATCAGCCGAATCCTGTGTCTTCAAATTCATACTCTGATGCGTAAAAAGACATTTCTTAGAGATAAATCATTTTTTCGAACATATCGATCGATTTTGCAAACTCAGAAAAAATGAAATCAGTTCTAAAATTCATGTTCAACGATGGAAATCTATTTCAGCCGACTCCTGTATCTTGAAATCCATACTCTGACCGTGGAAAGACAGTTCTCAGAGATAAATCATTTTTTCGAATATATCGATCGATTTTTCAAACAAGAACAAATAACATCGGTTCAGGAATACATGTTGAATAGTGGAAATCTATATCAGCCGACTCCCGTATCTTGAATTCCATACTCTGACGCCTAAAAAGACAGTTCTTAGAGATAAATCATTTTTTCGAATATATCGATCGATTTTTATAACTAGAAAAGACAAAATTGGTTCAGAGATTCATGTTAAGCGGTAGAAATTCATATCAGTCATTTCCTGTATCTTGAAATTGATACTCTTACCGTGAAAAGACATTTCGTAGATCAATCATTCTTTCGAATACATCGATCGATTTTCCAAACTAGAAAAAATAGAATCAGTTCAGAATTTCAAGTGAAACGGTGGAAATCTATATCAGCCGAATCCTGTATCTTGAAATCCATACTCTGACGCCTAAGAAGACAGTTCTGAAAGATAAATCATATTTTCGAATATATCGATCGATTTTTCAAACTAGAAAGAATAAAATCAGTTCTGAAATTCATGTTAAACGGTGGAAATCTATATCAGCCGACTTCTGTATCTTGAAATCCCTACTCTGACTCGTGAAAAGACAGTTCTTCGAGGTGAATCATTTTTTCGGATATATCGATCGATTTTTCAAACTAGAAAAAATAAAATCAATTCTGAAATTCATGTTAAACGGTGGAAATCTATATCAGCCGACTGCTGTATCTTGAAACATACTCTGACGCGTAAAAAGACAGTTCTTAGAGATAAATCATTCTTTCGAATATATCGATCGATTTTCCGAACTGAAAAGAATAAAATCAGTTCTGCAATTCCTGTTAAACAGTAAAAATCTAGATTAGCCATTTCCTGTATCTTGAAATCCATACTCTGACCGTAAAAAGACATTTCGTAGAGATAAATCATTCTTTCGAATACATCGATCGATTTTTCGAACGAGAAAACATAAAATCAGTTCAGAAATTCAAGTTAAGCGGTGGAAATCCATATCAGCCGACTCCTGTATCTTGAAATCCATACTCTGACGCGTAAAAAGACAGTTTCCAGAGATAAATCATTTTTTCGAATATATCGATCGATTCTTCAAACTTGAAAAAATAAAATCAGTATTGAAATTCATGTTAAACGGTAGGAATCTATATCAGCCGACTCCTGTATCTTGAAATCCATACTCTGACGCTTAAAAAGAAAGTTGTCAAAAATAAATCATATTTTCGAATATATCGATCGATTTTTCAGACTAGAAAGAATAAAATCGGTTCAGAAATTCATGATTAACGGTGGAAATCTATATCAGCGGACTCCTGTATTTTGAAATCCATACTCTGACGCGTAAAAAGACAGTTCCTAGAAATGAATCATTTTTTCGAATATATCGATCGATTTTTCAAACTAGAAAAAATAAAATCAATTCTGAAATTCATGTTAAACGGTGGAAATCTATATCAGCCGACTCCTGTATCTTGAAATCCATACTCTGACGCCGAAATAGACAGTTCTTAGAGATGAATCATTGTTTCGAATATATCGATCGATTTTGCAAACTCAGAAAAAATGAAATCAGTTTTCAAATTCATGTTCAAAGGTGGAAATCTATATCAGCCGACTCCTGTATCTTGAAATGCATACTCTGACGCGTGAAAAGACTGTTCTTAGAGATAAATCATTTTTTCGAATATATCGATCGATTTTTCAAACTAGAAAAAATAAAATCAGTTCCGAAATTCATGTTAAACGGTAAAAATCTATATCAGCCGTTTCCCGTATCTTGAAATCCATACTCTGACGCGTAAAAAGACAGTTTTTAGAAATAAATCATTTTTTCGAATATATCGATCGATTTTTCAAACTAGAAAGAATAAAATCAGTTCAGAAATTCATGTTGTACGGTGGAAATCTATATCAGCCGACTCCTGTATCTTGAATTCCATACTCTGATGCCTAAAAAGACAGTTTTCAGAGATAAATCATTTTTTCGAATATATCGATTCATTTTTCAAACTAGAAAAAATAAAATCAAGTCCGAAATTCATGTTAAACGGTAAAAATCTATATCAGCCGTTTACTGTATCTTGAAATCCATACTCTGACGCGTAAAAAGACAGTTCTTAGAAATAAATCATTTTTTCGAATATATCGATCGATTTTTCAAAATAGAAAGAATAAAATCAATTCTGAAATTCATGTTAAACGGTGAAAATCTATATCAGCCGACTCCTGTATCTTGAAATCCATACTCTGACGCCGAAATAGACGGTTCTTAGAGATGAATCATTGTTTCGAATATTTCGATCGATTTTTCAAAGTAGAAAAAATAAAATCAATTCTGAAATTCATGTTAAACGGTGGAAATCTATATCAGCCGACTCCTGTATCTTGAAATCCATACTCTGACGCCGAAATAGACAGTTCTTAGAGATGAATCATTGTTTCGAATATATCGATCGATTTTTCAAACTAGAAAAAATAAAATCAATTCTAAAATTTATGTTAAACGGTGGAAATCTATATCAGCCGACTCCTGTATCTTGAAATCCATACTCTGACGCCGAAATAGACAGTTCTTAGAGATGAATCATTTTTTCGAATATATCGATCGATTTTTCGAACTAGAAAAAATAACATCAGTTCAGAAATTCAAGTGAACCGGCGGAATCTATATCAGCCGACTCCTGTATCTTGAAATCCATACTCTGACGCGTGAAAAGACAGTTCTTAGAGATAAATCATTTTTTCGGATACATCGATCGATTTTTCAAACTAGAAAAAATAACATCGGTTCAGAAATTCAAGTTAAACGGTGGAAATCTATATCAGCCGACTCCTGTATCTTGAAATCCATACTCTGACGCCGAAATAGACAGTTCTTAGAGATGAATCATTTTTTCGAATATATCGATCGATTTTTCGAACTAGAAAAAATAACATCAGTTCAGAAATTCAAGTGAACCGGCGGAATCTATATCAGCCGACTCCTGTATCTTGAAATCCATACTCTGACGCGTGAAAAGACAGTTTTTAGAGATAAATCATTTTTTCGGATACATCGATCGATTTTTCAAACTAGAAAAAATAACATCGGTTCAGAAATTCAAGTTAAACGGTGGAAATCTATATCAGCCGACTCCTGTATCTTGAAATTCATACTCTGACGCCTAAAAAGACAGTTCTTAGAGATAAATCATTTTTCCGAATATATCGATCGATTTTTCAAACTAGAAAAAATAACATCGGTTCAGAAATTCAAGTTAAACGGTGGAAATCTATATCAGCGGACTCCTGTATCTTCAAATCCATACTCTGACGCGTAAAAAGACAGTTCCTAGAAATGAATCATTTTTCCGAATATATCGATCGATTTTTCAAACTAGAAAAAATAAAATCAATTCTGAAATTCATGTTGAACGGCGGAAATCTATATCGGCCGACTTCTGTATATTGAATTCCATACTCTGACGCCTAAAAAGACAGTTTTTAGAGATAAATCATTTTTTCGAATATATCGATCGATTTTTCAAACTAGAAGAAATAAAATTGGTTCAGAAATTCATGTTAAACGGTAGAAATCTATATCAGCCATTTCCTGTATCTTGAAATTGATACTCTGACCGTGAAAAGACATTTCGTAGATCAATCATTCTTTCAGATACATCGATCGGTTTTTCAAACTAGAAAAAATAAAATCAGTTCTGAAATTCATGTTTAACTGTGGAAATCTATATCAGCCGACTCCTGTATCTTGAAATCCATACTCTGACGCCTAAAAAGACAGTTCTTAGAGATAAATCATTTTTCCGAATATATCGATCGATTTTTCAAACTAGAAAAAATAACATCGGTTCAGAAATTCAAGTTAAACGGTGGAAATCTATATCAGCGGACTCCTGTATCTTGAAATCCATACTCTGACGCGTAGAAAGACAGTTCCTAGAAATGAATCATTTTTTCGAATATATCGATCGATTTTTCAAACTAGAAAAAATGAAATCAATTCTGAAATTCATGTTAAACGGTGGAAATCTATATCAGCCGACTCCTGTATCTTGAAATCCATACTCTGACGCCGAAATAGACAGTTCTTAGAGATGAATCATTGTTTCGAATATATCGATCGATTTTGCAAACTCAGAAAAAATGAAATCAGTTCTGAAATTCATGTTCGACGGTGGAAATCTATATCAGCCGACTCCTGTATCTTGAAATTCATACTCTAACGCGTAAAAAGACAGTTCGTAGAGATAAATCATTTTTTCGAATATATCGATCGATTTTTCAAACTAGAAAGAATGAAATCAGTTCAGAAATTCATGTTGTACGGTGGAAATCTATATCAGCCGACTCCTGTATCTTAAACTCCATACTCTGACGCCTAAAAAGACAGTTTCCAGAGATAAATCATTTTTTCGAATATATCGATTCATTTTTCAAACTAGAAAAAATAAAATCAGTTCCGAAATTCATGTTGAACGGTAAAAATCTATATCAGCCGTTTCCCGTATCTTGAAATCCATACTCTGACGCGTAAAAAGACAGTTCTTAGAAATAAATCATTTTTTCGAATATATCGATCGATTTTTCAAAATAGAAAAAATAAAATCAATTCTGAAATTCATGTTAAACGGTGAAAATCTATATCAGCCGACTCCTGTATCTTGAAATCCATACTCTGACGCCGAAATAGACGGTTCTTAGAGATGAATCATTGTTTCGAATATATCGTTCGATTTTTCAAAGTAGAAAAAATAAAATCAATTCTGAAATTCATGTTAAACGGTGGAAATCTATATCAGCCGACTTCTGTATCTTGAAATCCATACTCTGACGCCGAAATAGACAGTTCTTAGAGATAAATCATTTTTTCGAATATATCGATCGATTTTTCGAACTAGAAAAAATAACATCAGTTCAGAAATTCAAGTGAACCGGCGGAATCTATATCAGCCGACTCCTGTATCTTGAAATCCATACTCTGACGCGTAAAAAGACAGTTCTTAGAGATAAATCATTCTTTCGGATATATCGATCGATTTTTAGAACTAAAAAAAATAAAATCAATTCTGAAATTTATGTTAAACGGTGAAAATCTATATCAGCCGACTCCTGTATCTTGAAATCCATACTCTGACGCTTAGAAAGAAAGTTGTCAGAAATAAATCATATTTTCGAATATATCGATCGATTTTTCTAACTAGAAAGAATAAAATCGGTTGAGAAATTCATGATAAACGATGGAAATCTATATCAGCCGACTCCTGTATCTTGAAATGCATACTCTGACGCGAGAAAAGACTGTTCTTAGAGATAAATCATTTTTTCGAATATATCGATCGATTTTTCAAACTAGAAAAAATGAAATCAGTTCTGAAATTCATGTTAAACGGTAAAAATCTATATCAGCCATTTTCTGTATCTTGAAATCCATACTCTGACCGTAAAAAGACATTTCGTAGAGATAAATCATTTGTTCGAACATATCGATCGATTTTTCAAACTAGAAAAAATGGAATCAGTTCTGAAATTCATGTTCAACGGTGGAAATCTATATCAGCTGACTCCTGTATGTTGAAATTCATACTTTAACGCGTAAAAATACAGTTATCAGAGATAAATCATTTTTTCGAATATATCGATCGATTTTTTAGAATAGAAAAAATAACATCGGTTCAGGAATTCAAGTTGAACGGTGGAAATCTATTCCAGCCGACTCCTGTATCTTGAAATCCATACTCTGACGCGTAAAAAGACAGTTTTTAGAGATAAATCATTCTTTCGGATATATCGATCGATTTTTCAAACTAGAAAAAATAAAATCAATTCTGAAATTTATGT
Organism: Macrophya alboannulata; assembly: GCA_949628255.1. Classification (NCBI taxonomy): domain Eukaryota; kingdom Metazoa; phylum Arthropoda; class Insecta; order Hymenoptera; family Tenthredinidae; genus Macrophya; species Macrophya alboannulata. Next base: position 31,225,250 of record OX451206.1, on the reverse strand, counting down.
TAAACGGTGAAAATCTATATCAGCCGACTCCTGTATCTTGAAATTCATACTCTGACGCGTGAAAAGACAGTTCTTAGAGATAAATCATTTTTTCGGATACATCGATCGATTTTTCAAACTAGAAAAAATAACATCGGTTCAGAAATTCAAGTTAAACGGTGGAAATCTATATCAGCGGACTCCTGTATCTTCAAATCCATACTCTGACGCGTAAAAAGACAGTTCCCAGAAATGAATCATTTTTCCGAATATATCGATCGATTTTTCAAACTAGAAAAAATAAAATCAATTCTGAAATTCATGTTGAACGGCGGAAATCTATATCGGCCGACTTCTGTATATTGAATTCCATACTCTGACGCCTAAAAAGACAGTTTTTAGAGATAAATCATTTTTTCGAATATATCGATCGATTTTTCAAACTAGAAGAAATAAAATTGGTTCAGAAATTCATGTTAAACGGTAGAAATCTATATCAGCCATTTCCTGTATCTTGAAATTGATACTCTGACCGTGAAAAGACATTTCGTAGATCAATCATTCTTTCAGATACATCGATCGGTTTTTCAAACTAGAAAAAATAAAATCAGTTCAGAATTTCAAGTGAAACGGTGGAAATCTATATCAGCCGAATCCTGTATCTTGAAATCCATACTCTGACGCCTAAGAAGACAGTTCTCAGAGATAAATTATATTTTCGAATATATCGATCGATTTTTGAAACTAGAAAAAATAAAATCAGTTCTGAAATTCATGTTTAACTGTGGAAATCTATATCAGCCGACTCCTGTATCTTGAAATCCATACTCTGACGCCTAAAAAGACAGTTCTTAGAGATAAATCATTTTTCCGAATATATCGATCGATTTTTCAAACTAGAAAAAATAACATCGGTTCAGAAATTCAAGTTAAACGGTGGAAATCTATATCAGCGGACTCCTGTATCTTGAAATCCATACTCTGACGCGTAGAAAGACAGTTCCTAGAAATGAATCATTTTTTCGAATATATCGATCGATTTTTCAAACTAGAAAAAATGAAATCAATTCTGAAATTCATGTTAAACGGTGGAAATCTATATCAGCCGACTCCTGTATCTTGAAATCCATACTCTGACGCCGAAATAGACAGTTCTTAGAGATGAATCATTGTTTCGAATATATCGATCGATTTTGCAAACTCAGAAAAAATGAAATCAGTTCTGAAATTCATGTTCGACGGTGGAAATCTATATCAGCCGACTCCTGTATTTTGAAATTCATACTCTAACGCGTAAAAAGACAGTTCGTAGAGATAAATCATTTTTTCGAATATATCGATCGATTTTTCAAACTAGAAAGAATGAAATCAGTTCAGAAATTCATGTTGTACGGTGGAAATCTATATCAGCCGACTCCTGTATCTTAAACTCCATACTCTGACGCCTAAAAAGACAGTTTCCAGAGATAAATCATTTTTTCGAATATATCGATTCATTTTTCAAACTAGAAAAAATAAAATCAGTTCCGAAATTCATGTTGAACGGTAAAAATCTATATCAGCCGTTTCCCGTATCTTGAAATCCATACTCTGACGCGTAAAAAGACAGTTCTTAGAAATAAATCATTTTTTCGAATATATCGATCGATTTTTCAAAATAGAAAAAATAAAATCAATTCTGAAATTCATGTTAAACGGTGAAAATCTATATCAGCCGACTCCTGTATCTTGAAATCCATACTCTGACGCCGAAATAGACGGTTCTTAGAGATGAATCATTGTTTCGAATATATCGTTCGATTTTTCAAAGTAGAAAAAATAAAATCAATTCTGAAATTCATGTTAAACGGTGGAAATCTATATCAGCCGACTTCTGTATCTTGAAATCCATACTCTGACGCCGAAATAGACAGTTCTTAGAGATAAATCATTTTTTCGAATATATCGATCGATTTTTCGAACTAGAAAAAATAACATCAGTTCAGAAATTCAAGTGAACCGGCGGAATCTATATCAGCCGACTCCTGTATCTTGAAATCCATACTCTGACGCGTAAAAAGACAGTTCTTAGAGATAAATCATTCTTTCGGATATATCGATCGATTTTTAGAACTAAAAAAAATAAAATCAATTCTGAAATTTATGTTAAACGGTGAAAATCTATATCAGCCGACTCCTGTATCTTGAAATCCATACTCTGACGCTTAGAAAGAAAGTTGTCAGAAATAAATCATATTTTCGAATATATCGATCGATTTTTCTAACTAGAAAGAATAAAATCGGTTGAGAAATTCATGATAAACGATGGAAATCTATATCAGCCGACTCCTGTATCTTGAAATGCATACTCTGACGCGAGAAAAGACTGTTCTTAGAGATAAATCATTTTTTCGAATATATCGATCGATTTTTCAAACTAGAAAAAATGAAATCAGTTCTGAAATTCATGTTAAACGGTAAAAATCTATATCAGCCATTTTCTGTATCTTGAAATCCATACTCTGACCGTAAAAAGACATTTCGTAGAGATAAATCATTTGTTCGAACATATCGATCGATTTTTCAAACTAGAAAAAATGGAATCAGTTCTGAAATTCATGTTCAACGGTGGAAATCTATATCAGCTGACTCCTGTATGTTGAAATTCATACTTTAACGCGTAAAAATACAGTTATCAGAGATAAATCATTTTTTCGAATATATCGATCGATTTTTTAGAATAGAAAAAATAACATCGGTTCAGGAATTCAAGTTGAACGGTGGAAATCTATTCCAGCCGACTCCTGTATCTTGAAATCCATACTCTGACGCGTAAAAAGACAGTTTTTAGAGATAAATCATTCTTTCGGATATATCGATCGATTTTTCAAACTAGAAAAAATAAAATCAATTCTGAAATTTATGTTAAACGGTGAAAATCTATATCAGCCGACTCCTGTATCTTGAAATTCATACTCTGACGCGTGAAAAGACAGTTCTTAGAGATAAATCATTTTTTCGTCTACATCGATCGATTTTTCAAACTAGAAAAAATAACATCGGTTCAGAAATTCAAGTTAAACGGTGGAAATCTATATCAGCGGACTCCTGTATCTTCAAATCCATACTCTGACGCGTAAAAAGACAGTTCCTAGAAATGAATCATTTTTCCGAATATATCGATCGATTTTTCAAACTAGAAAAAATAAAATCAATTCTGAAATTCATGTTGAACGGCGGAAATCTATATCGGCCGACTTCTGTATATTGAATTCCATACTCTGACGCCTAAAAAGACAGTTTTTAGAGATAAATCATTTTTTCGAATATATCGATCGATTTTTCAAACTAGAAGAAATAAAATTGGTTCAGAAATTCATGTTAAACGGTAGAAATCTATATCAGCCATTTCCTGTATCTTGAAATTGATACTCTGACCGTGAAAAGACATTTCGTAGATCAATCATTCTTTCAGATACATCGATCGGTTTTTCAAACTAGAAAAAATAAAATCAGTTCAGAATTTCAAGTGAAACGGTGGAAATCTATATCAGCCGAATCCTGTATCTTGAAATCCATACTCTGACGCCTAAGAAGACAGTTCTCAGAGATAAATTATATTTTCGAATATATCGATCGATTTTTGAAACTAGAAAAAATAAAATCAGTTCTGAAATTCATGTTTAACTGTGGAAATCTATATCAGCCGACTCCTGTATCTTGAAATCCATACTCTGACGCCTAAAAAGACAGTTCTTAGAGATAAATCATTTTTCCGAATATATCGATCGATTTTTCAAACTAGAAAAAATAACATCGGTTCAGAAATTCAAGTTAAACGGTGGAAATCTATATCAGCGGACTCCTGTATCTTGAAATCCATACTCTGACGCGTAGAAAGACAGTTCCTAGAAATGAATCATTTTTTCGAATATATCGATCGATTTTTCAAACTAGAAAAAATGAAATCAATTCTGAAATTCATGTTAAACGGTGGAAATCTATATCAGCCGACTCCTGTATCTTGAAATCCATACTCTGACGCCGAAATAGACAGTTCTTAGAGATGAATCATTGTTTCGAATATATCGATCGATTTTGCAAACTCAGAAAAAATGAAATCAGTTCTGAAATTCATGTTCGACGGTGGAAATCTATATCAGCCGACTCCTGTATTTTGAAATTCATACTCTAACGCGTAAAAAGACAGTTCGTAGAGATAAATCATTTTTTCGAATATATCGATCGATTTTTCAAACTAGAAAGAATGAAATCAGTTCAGAAATTCATGTTGTACGGTGGAAATCTATATCAGCCGACTCCTGTATCTTAAACTCCATACTCTGACGCCTAAAAAGACAGTTTCCAGAGATAAATCATTTTTTCGAATATATCGATTCATTTTCCAAACTAGAAAAAATAAAATCAGTTCCGAAATTCATGTTGAACGGTAAAAATCTATATCAGCCGTTTCCCGTATCTTGAAATCCATACTCTGACGCGTAAAAAGACAGTTCTTAGAAATAAATCATTTTTTCGAATATATCGATCGATTTTTCAAAATAGAAAAAATAAAATCAATTCTGAAATTCATGTTAAACGGTGAAAATCTATATCAGCCGACTCCTGTATCTTGAAATCCATACTCTGACGCGTGAAAAGACTGTTCTTAGAGATAAATCATTTTTTCGAATATATCGATCGATTTTTCAAACTAGAAAAAATAAAATCAGTTCTGAAATTCATGTTAAACGGTGAAAATCTATATCAGCCATTTCCTGTATCTTGAAATCCATACTCTGACCGTAAAAAGACATTTCGTAGAGATAAATCATTTTTTCGAACATATCGATCGATTTTTCAAACTAGAAAAAATGGAATCAGTTCTGAAATTCATGTTCAACGGTGAAAATCTATATCAGCTGACTCCTGTATGTTGAAATTCATACTTCAACGCGTAAAAATACAGTTATCAGAGATAAATCATTTTTTCGAATATATCGATCGATTTTTTAGAATAGAAAAAATAACATCGGTTCAGGAATTCAAGTTGAACGGTGGAAATCTATTTCAGCCGACTCCTGTATCTTGAAATCCATACTCTGACGCGTAAAAAGACAGTTTTTAGAGATAAATCATTTTTTCGAACATGTTGATCGATTTTGCAAACTCAGAAAAAATGAAATCAGTTCTGAAATTCATGTTCAACGGTGGAAATCTATATCAGCCGACTCCTGTATCTTGAAATTCATACTCTGACGCGTAAAAAGACAGTTCTTAGAGATAAATCATTTTTTCGAATATATCGATCGATTTTTCAAACTAGAAAGAATAAACCAGTTCAGAAATTCATGTTGTTCCCGGGAAATCTATATCAGCCGACTCCTGTATCTTGAAATCCATACTCTGACACCGAAATAGACAGTTCTCAGAGATGAATCATTGTTTCGAATATATCGATCGATTTTTCAAACTAGAAAAAATAAAATCAATTCTGAAATTCATGTTAAACGGTGGAAATCTATATCAGCCGACTCCTGTATCTTGAAATCCATACTCTGACGCCGAAATAGACAGTTCTTAGAGATGAATCATTTTTTCGAATATATCGATCGATTTTTCGAACTAGAAAAAATAACATCAGTTCAGAAATTCAAGTGAACCGGCGGATTCTATATCAGCCGACTCCTGTATCTTGAAATCCATACTCTGACGCGTGAAAAGACAGTTCTTAGAGATAAATCATTTTTTCGGATATATCGATCGATTTTTCAAACTAGAAAAAATAAAATCAATTCTGAAATTCATGTTAAACGGTAAAAATCTATATCAGCCGACTCCTGTATCTTGAAATCCATACTCTGACGCCTAAAAAGACAGTTCTTAGAGATAAATCATTTTTCCGAATATATCGATCGATTTTTCAAACTAGAAAGAATAACATCGGTTCAGAAATTCAAGTCAAACGGTGGAAATCTATATCAGCGGACTCCTGTATCTTGAAATCCATACTCTGACGCGTAAAAAGACAGTTCCTAGAAATGAATCATTTTTTCGAATATATCGATCGATTTTTCAAACTAGAAAAAATAAAATCAATTCTGAAATTCATGTTGAACGGTGGAAATCTATATCGGCCGACTTCTGTATCTTGAATTCCATACTCTGACGCCTAAAAAGACAGTTTTTAGAGATAAATCATTTTTTCGAATATATCGATCGATTTTTCAAACTAGAAAAAATAAAATTGGTTCAGAAATTCATGTTAAACGGTAGAAATCTATATCAGCCATTTCCTGTATCTTGAAATTGATACTCTGACCGTGAAAAGACATTTCGTAGATCAATCATTCTTTCAAATACATCGATCGGTTTTTCAAACTAGAAAAATTAAAATCAGTTCAGAATTTCAAGTGAAACGGTGGAAATCTATATCAGCCGAATCTTGTATCTTGAAATCCATACTCTGACGCCTAAGAAGACAGTTCTCAGAGATAAATTATATTTTCGAATATATCGATCGATTTTTGAAACTAGAAAAAATAAAATCAGTTCTGAAATTCATGTTTAACGGTGGAAATCTATATCAGCCGACTCCTGTATCTTGAAATCCATACTCTGACGCCGAAATAGACGGTTCTTAGAGATGAATCATTGTTTCGAATATATCGATCGATTTTTCAAATTAGAAAAAATAAAATCAATTCTGAAATTCATGTCAAACGGTAAAAATCTATATCAGCCGTTTCCCGTATCTTGAAATCCATACTCTGACGCGTAAAAAGACAGTTCTTAGAAATAAATCATTTTTTCGAATATATCGATCGATTTTTCAAAATAGAAAAAATAAAATCAATTCTGAAATTTATGTTAAACGGTAAAAATCTATATCGGCCGACTCCTGTATATTGAAATCCATACTCTGACGCCGAAATAGACGGTTCTTAGAGATGAATCATTGTTTCGAATATATCGATCGATTTTTCAAACTAGAAAAAATAAAATCAATTCTAAAATTCATGTTAAACGGTGGAAATCTATATCAGCCGACTCCTGTATCTTGAAATCCATACTCTGACGCTTAGAAAGAAAGTTGTCAGAAATAAATCATATTTTCGAATATATCGATCGATTTTTCTAACTAGAAAGAATAAAATCGGTTGAGAAACTCACGATAAACGATGGAAATCTATATCAGCCGACTCCTGTATCTTGAAATGCATACTCTGACGCGTGAAAAGACTGTTCTTAGAGATAAATCATTTTTTCGAATATATCGATCGATTTTTCAAACTAGAAAAAATAAAATCAGTTCTGAAATTCATGTTAAACGGTAAAAATCTATATCAGCCATTTCCTGTATCTTGAAATCCATACTCTGACCGTAAAAAGACATTTCGTAGAGATAAATCATTTTTTCGAACATATCGATCGATTTTTCAAACTAGAAAAAATGGAATCAGTTCTTAAATTCATGTTCAACGGTGGAAATCTATATCAGCTGACTCCTGTATGTTGAAATTCATACTCTAACGCGTAAAAATACAGTTATCAGAGATAAATCATTTTTTCGAATATATCGATCGATTTTTTAGAATAGAAAAAATAACATCGGTTCAGGAATTCAAGTTGAACGGTGGAAATCTATTCCAGCCGACTCCTGTATCTTGAAATCCATACTCTGACGCGTAAAAAGACAGTTTTTAGAGATAAATCATTCTTTCGGATATATCGATCGATTTTTCAAACTAGAAAAAATAAAATCAATTCTGAAATTTATGTTAAACGGTGAAAATCTATATCAGCCGACTCCTGTATCTTGAAATTCATACTCTGACGCGTGAAAAGACAGTTCTTAGAGATAAATCATTTTTTCGGATACATCGATCGATTTTTCAAACTAGAAAAAATAACATCGGTTCAGAAATTCAAGTTAAACGGTGGAAATCTATATCAGCGGACTCCTGTATCTTCAAATCCATACTCTGACGCGTAAAAAGACAGTTCCTAGAAATGAATCATTTTTCCGAATATATCGATCGATTTTTCAAACTAGAAAAAATAAAATCAATTCTGAAATTCATGTTGAACGGCGGAAATCTATATCGGCCGACTTCTGTATATTGAATTCCATACTCTGACGCCTAAAAAGACAGTTTTTAGAGATAAATCATTTTTTCGAATATATCGATCGATTTTTCAAACTAGAAGAAATAAAATTGGTTCAGAAATTCATGTTAAACGGTAGAAATCTATATCAGCCATTTCCTGTATCTTGAAATTGATACTCTGACCGTGAAAAGACATTTCGTAGATCAATCATTCTTTCAGATACATCGATCGGTTTTTCAAACTAGAAAAATTAAAATCAGTTCAGAATTTCAAGTGAAACGGTGGAAATCTATATCAGCCGAATCCTGTATCTTGAAATCCATACTCTGACGCCTAAGAAGACAGTTCTCAGAGATAAATTATATTTTCGAATATATCGATCGATTTTTGAAACTAGAAAAAATAAAATCAGTTCTGAAATTCATGTTTAACGGTGGAAATCTATATCAGCCGACTCCTGTATCTTGAAATCCATACTCTGACGCCGAAATAGACGGTTCTTAGAGATGAATCATTGTTTCGAATATATCGATCGATTTTTCAAATTAGAAAAAATAAAATCAATTCTGAAATTCATGTTAAACGGTAAAAATCTATATCAGCCGTTTCCCGTATCTTGAAATGCATACTCTGACGCGTGAAAAGACTGTTCTTAGAGATAAATCATTTTTTCGAATATATCGATCGATTTTTCAAACTAGAAAAAATAAAATCAGTTCTGAAATTCATGTTAAACGGTAAAAATCTATATCAGCCATTTCCTGTATCTTGAAATCCATACTCTGACCGTAAAAAGACATTTCGTAGAGATAAATCATTTTTTCGAACATATCGATCGATTTTTCAAACTAGAAAAAATGGAATCAGTTCTTAAATTCATGTTCAACGGTGGAAATCTATATCAGCTGACTCCTGTATGTTGAAATTCATACTCTAACGCGTAAAAATACAGTTATCAGAGATAAATCATTTTTTCGAATATATCGATCGATTTTTTAGAATAGAAAAAATAACATCGGTTCAGGAATTCAAGTTGAACGGTGGAAATCTATTTCAGCCGACTCCTGTATCTTGAAATCCATACTCTGACGCGTAAAAAGACAGTTTTTAGAGATAATTCATTTTTTCGAACATGTTGATCGATTTTGCAAACTCAGAAAAAATGAAATCAGTTCTGAAATTCATGTTCAATGGTGGAATTCTATATCAGCCGACTCCTGTATCTTGAAATTCATACTCTGACGCGTAAAAAGACAGTTCTTAGATATAAATCATTTTTTCGAATATATCGATCGATTTTTCAAACTAGAAAGAATAAAATCAGTTCAGAAATTCATGTTGTACGGTGGAAATCTATATCAGCCGACTCCTGTATCTTGAATTCCATACTCTGTAGCCTAAAAAGACAGTTTTCAGAGATAAATCATTTTTTCGAATATATCGATTCATTTTTCAAACTAGAAAAAATAAAATCAAGTCCGAAATTCATGTTAAACGGTAAAAATCTATATCAGCCGTTTCCTGTATCTTGAAATCCATACTCTGACGCGTAAAAAGACAGTTCTTAGAAATAAATCATTTTTTCGAATATATCGATCGATTTTTCAAAATAAAAAAAATAAAATCAATTCTGAAATTCATGTTAAACGGTGAAAATCTATATCAGCCGACTCCTGTATCTTGAAATCCATACTCTGACGCCGAAATAGACAGTTCTTAGAGATGAATCATTGTTTCGAATATATCGATCGATTTTTCAAACTAGAAAAAATAAAATCAATTCTGAAATTCATGTTAAACGGTGGAAATCTATATCAGCCGACTCCTGTATTTTGAAATCCATACTCTGACGCCGAAATAGACAGTTCTTAGAGATGAATCATTGTTTCGAATATATTGATCGATTTTTCAAACTAGAAAAAATAAAATCAATTCTGAAATTCATGTTAAACGGTGGAAATCCATATCAGCCGACTCCTGTATCTTGAAATCCATACTCTGACGCCGAAATAGACAGTTCTGAGAGATGAATCATTTTTTCGAATATATCGATCGATTTTTCGAACTAGAAAAAATAACATCAGTTCAGAAATTCAAGTGAACCGGCGGAATCTATATCAGCCGACTCCCGTATCTTGAAATCCATACTCTGACGCGTGAAAAGACAGTTCTTAGAGATAAATCATTTTTTCGGATATATCAATCGATTTTTCAAACTATAAAAAATAAAATCAATTCTGAAATTCATGTTAAACGGTAAAAATTTATATCAGCCGACTCCTGTATCTTGAAATCCATACTCTGACGCCTAAAAAGACAGTTCTTAGAGATAAATCATTTTTCCGAATATATCGATCGATTTTTCAAACTAGAAAAAATAACATCGGTTCAGAAATTCAAGTGAAACGGTGGAAATCTATATCAGCGGACTCCTGTATCTTGAAATCCATACTCTGAAGCGTAAAAAGACAGTTCCTAGAAATGAATCATTTTTTCGAATATATCGATCGATTTTTCAAACTAGAAAAAATAAAATCAATTCTGAAATTCATGTTGAACGGTGGAAATCTATATCGGCCGACTTCTGTATCTTGAATTCCATACTCTGACGCCTAAAAAGACAGTTTTTAGAGATAAATCATTTTTTCGAATATATCGATTCATTTTTCAAACTAGAAAAAATAAAATCAGTTCCGAAATTCATGTTGAACGGTAAAAATCTATATCAGCCGTTTCCCGTATTTTGAAATCCATACTCTGACGCGTAAAAAGACAGTTCTTGGAAATAAATCATTTTTTCGAATATATAGATCGATTTTTCAAAATAGAAAAAATAAAATCAATTCTTAAATTCATGTTAAACGGTGGAAATCTATATCAGCCGACTCCTGTATCTTGAAATCCATACTCTGACGCCGAAATAGACAGTTCTGAGAGATGAATCATTTTTTCGAATATATCGATCGATTTTTCGAACTAGAAAAAATAACATCAGTTCAGAAATTCAAGTGAACCGGCAGAATCTATATCAGCCGACTCTCGTATCTTGAAATCCATACTCTGACGCGTGAAAAGACAGTTCTTAGAGATAAATCATTTTTTCGGATATATCAATCGATTTTTCAAACTAGAAAAAATAAAATCAATTCTGAAATTCATGTTAAACGGTAAAAATCTATATCAGCCGACTCCTGTATCTTGAAATCCATACTCTGACGCCTAAAAAGACAGTTCTTAGAGATAAATCATTTTTCCGAATATATCGATCGATTTTTCAAACTAGAAAAAATAACATCGGTTCAGAAATTCAAGTTAAACGGTGGAAATCTATATCAGCGGACTCCTGTATCTTGAAATCCATACTCTGAAGCGTAAAAAGACAGTTCCTAGAAATGAATCATTTTTTCGAATATATCGATCGATTTTTCAAACTAGAAAAAATAAAATAAATTCTGAAATTCATGTTGAACGGTGGAAATCTATATCGGCCGACTTCTGTATCTTGAATTCCATACTCTGACGCCTAAAAAGACAGTTTTTAGAGATAAATCATTTTTTCGAATATATCGATTCATTTTTCAAACTAGAAAAAATAAAATCAGTTCCGAAATTCATGTTAAACGGTGAAAATCTATATCAGCCGTTTCCCGTATCTTGAAATCCATACTCTGACGCCGAAATAGACGGTTCTTAGAGATGAATCATTGTTCCGAATATATCGATCGATTTTTCAAAGTAGAAAAAATAAAATCAATTCTGAAATTCATGTTAAACGGTGGAAATCTATATCAGCCGACTCCTGTATCTTGGAATCCATACTCTGACGCCGAAATAGACAGTTCTTAGAGATGAATCATTGTTTCGAATATATCGATCGATTTTTCAAACTAGAAAAAATAAAATCAATTCTAAAATTCATGTTAAACGGTGGAAATCTATATCAGCCGACTCCTGTATCTTGAAATCCATACTCTGACGCTTAGAAAGAAAGTTGTCAGAAATAAATCATATTTTCGAATATATCGATCGATTTTTCTAACTAGAAAGAATAAAATCGGTTGAGAAACTCATGATAAACGATGGAAATCTATATCAGCCGACTCCTGTATCTTGAAATGCATACTCTGACGCGTGAAAAGACTGTTCTTAGAGATAAATCATTTTTTCGAATATATCGATCGATTTTTCAAACTAGAAAAAATAAAATCAGTTCTGAAATTCATGTTAAACGGTAAAAATCTATATCAGTCATTTTCTGTATCTTGAAATCCATACTCTGACCGTAAAAAGACATTTCGTAGAGATAAATCATTTTTTCGAACATATCGATCGATTTTTCAATCTAGAAAAAATGGAATCAGTTCTTAAATTCATGTTCAACGGTGAAAATCTATATCAGCTGACTCCTGTATGTTGAAATTCATACTCTAACGCGTAAAAATACAGTTATCAGAGATAAATCATGTTTTCGAATATATCGATCGATTTTTTAGAATAGAAAAAATAACATCGGTTCAGGAATTCAAGTTGAACGGTGAAAATCTATTTCAGCCGACTCCTGTATCTTGAAATCCATACTCTGACGCGTAAAAAGACAGTTTTTAGAGATAAATCATTTTTTCGAACATGTTGATCGATTTTGCAAACTCAGAAAAAATGAAATCAGTTCTGAAATTCATGTTCAACGGTGGAATTCTATATCAGCCGACTCCTGTATCTTGAAATTCATACTCTGACGCGTAAAAAGACAGTTCTTAGAGATAAATCATTTTTTCGAATATATCGATCGATTTTTCAAACTAGAAAGAATAAAATCAGTTCAGAAATTCATGTTGTACGGTGGAAATCTATATCAGCCGACTCCTGTATCTTGAATTCCATACTCTGATGCCTAAAAAGACAGTTTTCAGAGATTAATCATTTTTTCGAATATATCGATTCATTTTTCAAACTAGAAAAAATAAAATCAAGTCCGAAATTCATGTTAAACGGTAAAAATCTATATCAGCCGTTTCCTGTATCTTGAAATCCATACTCTGACGCGTAAAAAGACAGTTCTTAGAAATAAATCATTTTTTCGAATATATCGATCGATTTTTCAAAATAGAAAAAATAAAATCAATTCTGAAATTCATGTTAAACGGTGAAAATCTATATCAGCCGACTCCTGTATCTTGAAATCCATACTCGTACGCGTGAAAAGACAGTTCTTAGAGATAAATCATTTTTTCGGATATATCAATCGATTTTTCAAACTAGAAAAAATAACATCAGTTCAGAAATTCAAGTGAACCGGCGGAATCTATATCAGCCGACTCCTGTATCTTGAAATCCATACTCTGACGCGTGAAAAGACAGTTCTTAGAGATAAATCATTTTTTCGGATATATCAATCGATTTTTCAAACTAGAAAAAATAACATCGGTTCAGAAATTCAAGTTAAACGGTGGAAATCTATATCAGCCGACTCCTGTATCTTGAAATCCATACTCTGACGCCTAAAAAGACAGTTCTTAGAGATAAATCATTTTTCCGAATATATCGATCGATTTTTCAAACTAGAAAAAATAACATCGGTTCAGAAATTCAAGTTAAACGGTGAAAATCTATATCAGCGGACTCCTGTATCTTGAAATCCATACTCTGACGCGTAGAAAGACAGTTCCTAGAAATGAATCATTTTTTCGAATATATCGATCGATTTTTCAAACTAGAAAAAATGAAATCAATTCTGAAATTCATGTTAAACGGTGGAAATCTATATCAGCCGACTCCTGTATCTTGAAATCCATACTCTGACGCCGAAATAGACAGTTCTTAGAGATGAATCATTGTTTCGAATATATCGATCGATTTTGCAAACTCAGAAAAAATGAAATCAGTTCTGAAATTCATGTTCGACGGTGGAAATCTATATCAGCCGACTCCTGTATCTTGAAATTCATACTCTAACGCGTAAAAAGACAGTTCGTAGAGATAAATCATTTTTTCGAATATATCGATCGATTTTTCAAACTAGAAAGAATGAAATCAGTTCAGAAATTCATGTTGTACGGTGGAAATCTATATCAGCCGACTCCTGTATCTCAAACTCCATACTCTGACGCCTAAAAAGACAGTTTCCAGAGATAAATCATTTTTTCGAATATATCGATTCATTTTTCAAACTAGAAAAAATAAAATCAGTTCCGAAATTCATGTTGAACGGTAAAAATCTATATCAGCCGTTTCCCGTATCTTGAAATCCATACTCTGACGCGTAAAAAGACAGTTCTTAGAAATAAATCATTTTTTCGAATATATCGATCGATTTTTCAAAATAGAAAAAATAAAATCAATTCTGAAATTCATGTTAAACGGTGAAAATCTATATCAGCCGACTCCTGTATCTTGAAATCCATACTCTGACGCCGAAATAGACGGTTCTTAGAGATGAATCATTGTTTCGAATATATCGTTCGATTTTTCAAAGTAGAAAAAATAAAATCAATTCTGAAATTCATGTTAAACGGTGGAAATCTATATCAGCCGACTTCTGTATCTTGAAATCCATACTCTGACGCCGAAATAGACAGTTCTTAGAGATAAATCATTTTTTCGAATATATCGATCGATTTTTCGAACTAGAAAAAATAACATCAGTTCAGAAATTCAAGTGAACCGGCGGAATCTATATCAGCCGACTCCTGTATCTTGAAATCCATACTCTGACGCGTAAAAAGACAGTTCTTAGAGATAAATCATTCTTTCGGATATATCGATCGATTTTTAGAACTAAAAAAAATAAAATCAATTCTGAAATTTATGTTAAACGGTGAAAATCTATATCAGCCGACTCCTGTATCTTGAAATCCATACTCTGACGCTTAGAAAGAAAGTTGTCAGAAATAAATCATATTTTCGAATATATCGATCGATTTTTCTAACTAGAAAGAATAAAATCGGTTGAGAAATTCATGATAAACGATGGAAATCTATATCAGCCGACTCCTGTATCTTGAAATGCATACTCTGACGCGAGAAAAGACTGTTCTTAGAGATAAATCATTTTTTCGAATATATCGATCGATTTTTCAAACTAGAAAAAATGAAATCAGTTCTGAAATTCATGTTAAACGGTAAAAATCTATATCAGCCATTTTCTGTATCTTGAAATCCATACTCTGACCGTAAAAAGACATTTCGTAGAGATAAATTATTTTTTCGAACATATCGATCGATTTTTCAAACTAGAAAAAATGGAATCAGTTCTGAAATTCATGTTCAACGGTGGAAATCTATATCAGCTGACTCCTGTATGTTGAAATTCATACTTTAACGCGTAAAAATACAGTTATCAGAGATAAATCATTTTTTCGAATATATCGATCGATTTTTTAGAATAGAAAAAATAACATCGGTTCATGAATTCAAGTTGAACGGTGGAAATCTATTCCAGCCGACTCCTGTATCTTGAAATCCATACTCTGACGCGTAAAAAGACAGTTTTTAGAGATAAATCATTCTTTCGGATATATCGATCGATTTTTCAAACTAGAAAAAATAAAATCAATTCTGAAATTTATGTTAAACGGTGAAAATCTATATCAGCCGACTCCTGTATCTTGAAATCCATACTCTGACGCGTGAAAAGACAGTTCTTAGAGATAAATCATTTTTTCGGATACATCGATCGATTTTTCAAACTAGAAAAAATAAAATCAATTCTGAAATTCAAGTTAAACGGTGAAAATCTATATCAGCCGACTCCTGTATCTTGAAATTCATACTCTGACGCGTGAAAAGACAGTTCTTAGAAATAAATCATTTTTTCGGATACATCGATCGATTTTTCAAACTAGAAAAAATAACATCGGTTCAGAAATTCAAGTTAAACGGTGGAAATCTATATCAGCGGACTCCTGTATCTTCAAATCCATACTCTGACGCGTAAAAAGACAGTTCCTAGAAATGAATCATTTTTCCGAATATATCGATCGATTTTTCAAACTAGAAAAAATAAAATCAATTCTGAAATTCATGTTGAACGGCGGAAATCTATATCGGCCGACTTCTGTATATTGAATTCCATACTCTGACGCCTAAAAAGACAGTTTTTAGAGATAAATCATTTTTTCGAATATATCGATCGATTTTTCAAACTAGAAGAAATAAAATTGGTTCAGAAATTCATGTTAAACGGTAGAAATCTATATCAGCCATTTCCTGTATCTTGAAATTGATACTCTGACCGTGAAAAGACATTTCGTAGATCAATCATTCTTTCAGATACATCGATCGGTTTTTCAAACTAGAAAAAATAAAATCAGTTCAGAATTTCAAGTGAAACGGTGGAAATCTATATCAGCCGAATCCTGTATCTTGAAATCCATACTCTGACGCCTAAGAAGACAGTTCTCAGAGATAAATTATATTTTCGAATATATCGATCGATTTTTGAAACTAGAAAAAATAAAATCAGTTCTGAAATTCATGTTTAACTGTGGAAATCTATATCAGCCGACTCCTGTATCTTGAAATCCATACTCTGACGCCTAAAAAGACAGTTCTTAGAGATAAATCATTTTTCCGAATATATCGATCGATTTTTCAAACTAGAAAAAATAACATCGGTTCAGAAATTCAAGTTAAACGGTGGAAATCTATATCAGCGGACTCCTGTATCTTGAAATCCATACTCTGACGCGTAGAAAGACAGTTCCTAGAAATGAATCATTTTTTCGAATATATCGATCGATTTTTCAAACTAGAAAAAATGAAATCAATTCTGAAATTCATGTTAAACGGTGGAAATCTATATCAGCCGACTCCTGTATCTTGAAATCCATACTCTGACGCCGAAATAGACAGTTCTTAGAGATGAATCATTGTTTCGAATATATCGATCGATTTTTCAAACTAGAAAAAATAAAATCAATTCTGAAATTCATGTTAAACGGTGGAAATCTATATCAGCCGACTCCTGTATCTTGAAATCCATACTCTGACGACGAAATAGACAGTTCTTAGAGATGAATCATTTTTTCGAATATATCGATCGATTTTTCGAACTAGAAAGAATAACATCAGTTCAGAAGTTCATGTTGTACGGTGGAAATCTATATCAGCCGACTCCTGTATCTTAAACTCCATACTCTGACGCCTAAAAAGACAGTTTCCAGAGATAAATCATTTTTTCGAATATATCGATACATTTTTCAAACTAGAAAAAATAAAATCAGTTCCGAAATTCATGTTGAACGGTAAAAATCTATATCAGCCGTTTCCCGTATCTTGAAATCCATACTCTGACGCGTAAAAAGACAGTTCTTAGAAATAAATCATTTTTTCGAATATATCGATCGATTTTTCAAAATAGAAAAAATAAAATCAATTCTGAAATTCATGTTAAACGGTGAAAATCTATATCAGCCGACTCCTGTATCTTGAAATCCATACTCTGACGCCGAAATAGACGGTTCTTAGAGATGAATCATTGTTTCGAATATATCGTTCGATTTTTCAAAGTAGAAAAAATAAAATCAATTCTGAAATTCATGTTAAACGGTGGAAATCTATATCAGCCGACTTCTGTATCTTGAAATCCATACTCTGACGCCGAAATAGACAGTTCTTAGAGATAAATCATTTTTTCGAATATATCGATCGATTTTTCGAACTAGAAAAAATAACATCAGTTCAGAAATTCAAGTGAACCGGCGGAATCTATATCAGCCGACTCCTGTATCTTGAAATCCATACTCTGACGCGTAAAAAGACAGTTCTTAGAGATAAATCATTCTTTCGGATATATCGATCGATTTTTAGAACTAAAAAAAATAAAATCAATTCTGAAATTTATGTTAAACGGTGAAAATCTATATCAGCCGACTCCTGTATCTTGAAATCCATACTCTGACGCTTAGAAAGAAAGTTGTCAGAAATAAATCATATTTTCGAATATATCGATCGATTTTTCTAACTAGAAAGAATAAAATCGGTTGAGAAATTCATGATAAACGATGGAAATCTATATCAGCCGACTCCTGTATCTTGAAATGCATACTCTGACGCGAGAAAAGACTGTTCTTAGAGATAAATCATTTTTTCGAATATATCGATCGATTTTTCAAACTAGAAAAAATGAAATCAGTTCTGAAATTCATGTTAAACGGTAAAAATCTATATCAGCCATTTTCTGTATCTTGAAATCCATACTCTGACCGTAAAAAGACATTTCGTAGAGATAAATCATTTTTTCGAACATATCGATCGATTTTTCAAACTAGAAAAAATGGAATCAGTTCTGAAATTCATGTTCAACGGTGGAAATCTATATCAGCTGACTCCTGTATGTTGAAATTCATACTTTAACGCGTAAAAATACAGTTATCAGAGATAAATCATTTTTTCGAATATATCGATCGATTTTTTAGAATAGAAAAAATAACATCGGTTCAGGAATTCAAGTTGAACGGTGGAAATCTATTTCAGCCGACTCCTGTATCTTGAAATCCAAACTCTGACGCGTAAAAAGACAGTTTTTAGAGATAAATCATTCTTTCGGATATATCGATCGATTTTTCAAACTAGAAAAAATAAAATCAATTCTGAAATTTATGTTAAACGGTGAAAATCTATATCAGCCGACTCCTGTATCTTGAAATCCATACTCTGACGCTTAGAAAGAAAGTTGTCAGAAATAAATCATATTTTCGAATATATCGATCGATTTTTCTAACTAGAAAGAATAAAATCGGTTGAGAAATTCATGATAAACGATGGAAATCTATATCAGCCGACTCCTGTATCTTGAAATGCATACTCTGACGCGTGAAAAGACTGTTCTTAGAGATAAATCATTTTTTCGAATATATCGATCGATTTTTCAAACTAGAAAAAATAAAATCAGTTCTGAAATTCATGTTAAACGGTGAAAATCTATATCAGCCATTTCCTGTATCTTGAAATCCATACTCTGACCGTAAAAAGACATTTCGTAGAGATAAATCATTTTTTCGAACATATCGATCGATTTTTCAAACTAGAAAAAATGGAATCAGTTCTGAAATTCATGTTCAACGGTGAAAATCTATATCAGCTGACTCCTGTATGTTGAAATTCATACTTCAACGCGTAAAAATACAGTTATCAGAGATAAATCATTTTTTCGAATATATCGATCGATTTTTTAGAATAGAAAAAATAACATCGGTTCAGGAATTCAAGTTGAACGGTGGAAATCTATTTCAGCCGACTCCTGTATCTTGAAATCCATACTCTGACGCGTAAAAAGACAGTTTTTAGAGATAAATCATTTTTTCGAACATGTTGATCGATTTTGCAAACTCAGAAAAAATGAAATCAGTTCTGAAATTCATGTTCAACGGTGGAAATCTATATCAGCCGACTCCTGTATCTTGAAATTCATACTCTAACGCGTAAAAAGACAGTTCTTAGAGATAAATCATTTTTTCGAATATATCGATCGATTTTTCAAACTAGAAAGAATAAACCAGTTCAGAAATTCATGTTGTTCCCGGGAAATCTATATCAGCCGACTCCTGTATCTTGAAATCCATACTCTGACACCGAAATAGACAGTTCTCAGAGATGAATCATTGTTTCGAATATATCGATCGATTTTTCAAACTAGAAAAAATAAAATCAATTCTGAAATTCATGTTAAACGGTGGAAATCTATATCAGCCGACTCCTGTATCTTGAAATCCATACTCTGACGCCGAAATAGACAGTTCTTAGAGATGAATCATTTTTTCGAATATATCGATCGATTTTTCGAACTAGAAAAAATAACATCAGTTCAGAAATTCAAGTGAACCGGCGGATTCTATATCAGCCGACTCCTGTATCTTGAAATCCATACTCTGACGCGTGAAAAGACAGTTCTTAGAGATAAATCATTTTTTCGGATATATCGATCGATTTTTCAAACTAGAAAAAATAAAATCAATTCTGAAATTCATGTTAAACGGTAAAAATCTATATCAGCCGACTCCTGTATCTTGAAATCCATACTCTGACGCCTAAAAAGACAGTTCTTAGAGATAAATCATTTTTCCGAATATATCGATCGATTTTTCAAACTAGAAAGAATAACATCGGTTCAGAAATTCAAGTTAAACGGTGGAAATCTATATCAGCGGACTCCTGTATCTTGAAATCCATACTCTGACGCGTAAAAAGACAGTTCCTAGAAATGAATCATTTTTTCGAATATATCGATCGATTTTTCAAACTAGAAAAAATAAAATCAATTCTGAAATTCATGTTGAACGGTGGAAATCTATATCGGCCGACTTCTGTATCTTGAATTCCATACTCTGACGCCTAAAAAGACAGTTTTTAGAGATAAATCATTTTTTCGAATATATCGATCGATTTTTCAAACTAGAAAAAATAAAATTGGTTCAGAAATTCATGTTAAACGGTAGAAATCTATATCAGCCATTTCCTGTATCTTGAAATTGATACTCTGACCGTGAAAAGACATTTCGTAGATCAATCATTCTTTCAAATACATCGATCGGTTTTTCAAACTAGAAAAATTAAAATCAGTTCAGAATTTCAAGTGAAACGGTGGAAATCTATATCAGCCGAATCCTGTATCTTGAAATCCATACTCTGACGCCTAAGAAGACAGTTCTCAGAGATAAATTATATTTTCGAATATATCGATCGATTTTTGAAACTAGAAAAAATAAAATCAGTTCTGAAATTCATGTTTAACGGTGGAAATCTATATCAGCCGACTCCTGTATCTTGAAATCCATACTCTGACGCCGAAATAGACGGTTCTTAGAGATGAATCATTGTTTCGAATATATCGATCGATTTTTCAAATTAGAAAAAATAAAATCAATTCTGAAATTCATGTTAAACGGTAAAAATCTATATCAGCCGTTTCCCGTATCTTGAAATCCATACTCTGACGCGTAAAAAGACAGTTCTTAGAAATAAATCATTTTTTCGAATATATCGATCGATTTTTCAAAATAGAAAAAATAAAATCAATTCTGAAATTTATGTTAAACGGTAAAAATCTATATCGGCCGACTCCTGTATATTGAAATCCATACTCTGACGCCGAAATAGACGGTTCTTAGAGATGAATCATTGTTTCGAATATATCGATCGATTTTTCAAACTAGAAAAAATAAAATCAATTCTAAAATTCATGTTAAACGGTGGAAATCTATATCAGCCGACTCCTGTATCTTGAAATCCATACTCTGACGCTTAGAAAGAAAGTTGTCAGAAATAAATCATATTTTCGAATATATCGATCGATTTTTCTAACTAGAAAGAATAAAATCGGTTGAGAAACTCACGATAAACGATGGAAATCTATATCAGCCGACTCCTGTATCTTGAAATGCATACTCTGACGCGTGAAAAGACTGTTCTTAGAGATAAATCATTTTTTCGAATATATCGATCGATTTTTCAAACTAGAAAAAATAAAATCAGTTCTGAAATTCATGTTAAACGGTAAAAATCTATATCAGCCATTTCCTGTATCTTGAAATCCATACTCTGACCGTAAAAAGACATTTCGTAGAGATAAATCATTTTTTCGAACATATCGATCGATTTTTCAAACTAGAAAAAATGGAATCAGTTCTTAAATTCATGTTCAACGGTGGAAATCTATATCAGCTGACTCCTGTATGTTGAAATTCATACTCTAACGCGTAAAAATACAGTTATCAGAGATAAATCATTTTTTCGAATATATCGATCGATTTTTTAGAATAGAAAAAATAACATCGGTTCAGGAATTCAAGTTGAACGGTGGAAATCTATTTCAGCCGACTCCTGTATCTTGAAATCCATACTCTGACGCGTAAAAAGACAGTTTTTAGAGATAATTCATTTTTTCGAACATGTTGATCGATTTTGCAAACTCAGAAAAAATGAAATCAGTTCTGAAATTCATGTTCAATGGTGGAATTCTATATCAGCCGACTCCTGTATCTTGAAATTCATACTCTGACGCGTAAAAAGACAGTTCTTAGATATAAATCATTTTTTCGAATATATCGATCGATTTTTCAAACTAGAAAGAATAAAATCAGTTCAGAAATTCATGTTGTACGGTGGAAATCTATATCAGCCGACTCCTGTATCTTGAATTCCATACTCTGTAGCCTAAAAAGACAGTTTTCAGAGATAAATCATTTTTTCGAATATATCGATTCATTTTTCAAACTAGAAAAAATAAAATCAAGTCCGAAATTCATGTTAAACGGTAAAAATCTATATCAGCCGTTTCCTGTATCTTGAAATCCATACTCTGACGCGTAAAAAGACAGTTCTTAGAAATGAATCATTTTTTCGAATATATCGATCGATTTTTCAAAATAGAAAAAATAAAATCAATTCTGAAATTCATGTTAAACGGTGAAAATCTATATCAGCCGACTCCTGTATCTTGAAATCCATACTCTGACGCCGAAATAGACAGTTCTTAGAGATGAATCATTGTTTCGAATATATCGATCGATTTTTCAAACTAGAAAAAATAAAATCAATTCTGAAATTCATGTTAAACGGTGGAAATCTATATCAGCCGACTCCTGTATTTTGAAATCCATACTCTGACGCCGAAATAGACAGTTCTTAGAGATGAATCATTGTTTCGAATATATTGATCGATTTTTCAAACTAGAAAAAATAAAATCAATTCTGAAATTCATGTTAAACGGTGGAAATCCATATCAGCCGACTCCTGTATCTTGAAATCCATACTCTGACGCCGAAATAGACAGTTCTGAGAGATGAATCATTTTTTCGAATATATCGATCGATTTTTCGAACTAGAAAAAATAACATCAGTTCAGAAATTCAAGTGAACCGGCGGAATCTATATCAGCCGACTCCCGTATCTTGAAATCCATACTCTGACGCGTGAAAAGACAGTTCTTAGAGATAAATCATTTTTTCGGATATATCAATCGATTTTTCAAACTATAAAAAATAAAATCAATTCTAAAATTCATGTTAAACGGTAAAAATTTATATCAGCCGACTCCTGTATCTTGAAATCCATACTCTGACGCCTAAAAAGACAGTTCTTAGAGATAAATCATTTTTCCGAATATATCGATCGATTTTTCAAACTAGAAAAAATAACATCGGTTCAGAAATTCAAGTTAAACGGTGGAAATCTATATCAGCGGACTCCTGTATCTTGAAATCCATACTCTGAAGCGTAAAAAGACAGTTCCTAGAAATGAATCATTTTTTCGAATATATCGATCGATTTTTCAAACTAGAAAAAATAAAATCAATTCTGAAATTCATGTTGAACGGTGGAAATCTATATCGGCCGACTTCTGTATCTTGAATTCCATACTCTGACGCCTAAAAAGACAGTTTTTAGAGATAAATCATTTTTTCGAATATATCGATTCATTTTTCAAACTAGAAAAAATAAAATCAGTTCCGAAATTCATGTTGAACGGTAAAAATCTATATCAGCCGTTTCCCGTATTTTGAAATCCATACTCTGACGCGTAAAAAGACAGTTCTTGGAAATAAATCATTTTTTCGAATATATAGATCGATTTTTCAAAATAGAAAAAATAAAATCAATTCTTAAATTCATGTTAAACGGTGGAAATCTATATCAGCCGACTCCTGTATCTTGAAATCCATACTCTGACGCCGAAATAGACAGTTCTGAGAGATGAATCATTTTTTCGAATATATCGATCGATTTTTCGAACTAGAAAAAATAACATCAGTTCAGAAATTCAAGTGAACCGGCGGAATCTATATCAGCCGACTCTCGTATCTTGAAATCCATACTCTGACGCGTGAAAAGACAGTTCTTAGAGATAAATCATTTTTTCGGATATATCAATCGATTTTTCAAACTAGAAAAAATAAAATCAATTCTGAAATTCATGTTAAACGGTAAAAATCTATATCAGCCGACTCCTGTATCTTGAAATCCATACTCTGACGCCTAAAAAGACAGTTCTTAGAGATAAATCATTTTTCCGAATATATCGATCGATTTTTCAAACTAGAAAAAATAACATCGGTTCAGAAATTCAAGTTAAACGGTGGAAATCTATATCAGCGGACTCCTGTATCTTGAAATCCATACTCTGAAGCGTAAAAAGACAGTTCCTAGAAATGAATCATTTTTTCGAATATATCGATCGATTTTTCAAACTAGAAAAAATAAAATAAATTCTGAAATTCATGTTGAACGGTGGAAATCTATATCGGCCGACTTCTGTATCTTGAATTCCATACTCTGACGCCTAAAAAGACAGTTTTTAGAGATAAATCATTTTTTCGAATATATCGATTCATTTTTCAAACTGGAAAAAATAAAATCAGTTCCGAAATTCATGTTAAACGGTGAAAATCTATATCAGCCGTTTCCCGTATCTTGAAATCCATACTCTGACGCCGAAATAGACGGTTCTTAGAGATGAATCATTGTTTCGAATATATCGATCGATTTTTCAAAGTAGAAAAAATAAAATCAATTCTGAAATTCATGTTAAACGGTGGAAATCTATATCAGCCGACTCCTGTATCTTGGAATCCATACTCTGACGCCGAAATAGACAGTTCTTAGAGATGAATCATTGTTTCGAATATATCGATCGATTTTTCAAACTAGAAAAAATAAAATCAATTCTAAAATTCATGTTAAACGGTGGAAATCTATATCAGCCGACTCCTGTATCTTGAAATCCATACTCTGACGCTTAGAAAGAAAGTTGTCAGAAATAAATCATATTTTCGAATATATCGATCGATTTTTCTAACTAGAAAGAATAAAATCGGTTGAGAAACTCATGATAAACGATGGAAATCTATATCAGCCGACTCCTGTATCTTGAAATGCATACTCTGACGCGTGAAAAGACTGTTCTTAGAGATAAATCATTTTTTCGAATATATCGATCGATTTTTCAAACTAGAAAAAATAAAATCAGTTCTGAAATTCATGTTAAACGGTAAAAATCTATATCAGTCATTTTCTGTATCTTGAAATCCATACTCTGACCGTAAAAAGACATTTCGTAGAGATAAATCATTTTTTCGAACATATCGATCCATTTTTCAATCTAGAAAAAATGGAATCAGTTCTTAAATTCATGTTCAACGGTGAAAATCTATATCAGCTGACTCCTGTATGTTGAAATTCATACTCTAACGCGTAAAAATACAGTTATCAGAGATAAATCATGTTTTCGAATATATCGATCGATTTTTTAGAATAGAAAAAATAACATCGGTTCAGGAATTCAAGTTGAACGGTGAAAATCTATTTCAGCCGACTCCTGTATCTTGAAATCCATACTCTGACGCGTAAAAAGACAGTTTTTAGAGATAAATCATTTTTTCGAACATGTTGATCGATTTTGCAAACTCAGAAAAAATGAAATCAGTTCTGAAATTCATGTTCAACGGTGGAATTCTATATCAGCCGACTCCTGTATCTTGAAATTCATACTCTGACGCGTAAAAAGACAGTTCTTAGAGATAAATCATTTTTTCGAATATATCGATCGATTTTTCAAACTAGAAAGAATAAACCAGTTCAGAAATTCATGTTGTTCCCGGGAAATCTATATCAGCCGACTCCTGTATCTTGAAATCCATACTCTGACACCGAAATAGACAGTTCTCAGAGATGAATCATTGTTTCGAATATATCGATCGATTTTTCAAACTAGAAAAAATAAAATCAATTCTGAAATTCATGTTAAACGGTGGAAATCTATATCAGCCGACTCCTGTATCTTGAAATCCATACTCTGACGCCGAAATAGACAGTTCTTAGAGATGAATCATTTTTTCGAATATATCGATCGATTTTTCGAACTAGAAAAAATAACATCAGTTCAGAAATTCAAGTGAACCGGCGGATTCTATATCAGCCGACTCCTGTATCTTGAAATCCATACTCTGACGCGTGAAAAGACAGTTCTTAGAGATAAATCATTTTTTCGGATATATCGATCGATTTTTCAAACTAGAAAAAATAAAATCAATTCTGAAATTCATGTTAAACGGTAAAAATCTATATCAGCCGACTCCTGTATCTTGAAATCCATACTCTGACGCCTAAAAAGACAGTTCTTAGAGATAAATCATTTTTCCGAATATATCGATCGATTTTTCAAACTAGAAAGAATAACATCGGTTCAGAAATTCAAGTCAAACGGTGGAAATCTATATCAGCGGACTCCTGTATCTTGAAATCCATACTCTGACGCGTAAAAAGACAGTTCCTAGAAATGAATCATTTTTTCGAATATATCGATCGATTTTTCAAACTAGAAAAAATAAAATCAATTCTGAAATTCATGTTGAACGGTGGAAATCTATATCGGCCGACTTCTGTATCTTGAATTCCATACTCTGACGCCTAAAAAGACAGTTTTTAGAGATAAATCATTTTTTCGAATATATCGATCGATTTTTCAAACTAGAAAAAATAAAATTGGTTCAGAAATTCATGTTAAACGGTAGAAATCTATATCAGCCATTTCCTGTATCTTGAAATTGATACTCTGACCGTGAAAAGACATTTCGTAGATCAATCATTCTTTCAAATACATCGATCGGTTTTTCAAACTAGAAAAATTAAAATCAGTTCAGAATTTCAAGTGAAACGGTGGAAATCTATATCAGCCGAATCCTGTATCTTGAAATCCATACTCTGACGCCTAAGAAGACAGTTCTCAGAGATAAATTATATTTTCGAATATATCGATCGATTTTTGAAACTAGAAAAAATAAAATCAGTTCTGAAATTCATGTTTAACGGTGGAAATCTATATCAGCCGACTCCTGTATCTTGAAATCCATACTCTGACGCCGAAATAGACGGTTCTTAGAGATGAATCATTGTTTCGAATATATCGATCGATTTTTCAAATTAGAAAAAATAAAATCAATTCTGAAATTCATGTTAAACGGTAAAAATCTATATCAGCCGTTTCCCGTATCTTGAAATGCATACTCTGACGCGTGAAAAGACTGTTCTTAGAGATAAATCATTTTTTCGAATATATCGATCGATTTTTCAAACTAGAAAAAATAAAATCAGTTCTGAAATTCATGTTAAACGGTAAAAATCTATATCAGCCATTTCCTGTATCTTGAAATCCATACTCTGACCGTAAAAAGACATTTCGTAGAGATAAATCATTTTTTCGAACATATCGATCGATTTTTCAAACTAGAAAAAATGGAATCAGTTCTTAAATTCATGTTCAACGGTGGAAATCTATATCAGCTGACTCCTGTATGTTGAAATTCATACTCTAACGCGTAAAAATACAGTTATCAGAGATAAATCATTTTTTCGAATATATCGATCGATTTTTTAGAATAGAAAAAATAACATCGGTTCAGGAATTCAAGTTGAACGGTGGAAATCTATTTCAGCCGACTCCTGTATCTTGAAATCCATACTCTGACGCGTAAAAAGACAGTTTTTAGAGATAATTCATTTTTTCGAACATGTTGATCGATTTTGCAAACTCAGAAAAAATGAAATCAGTTCTGAAATTCATGTTCAATGGTGGAATTCTATATCAGCCGACTCCTGTATCTTGAAATTCATACTCTGACGCGTAAAAAGACAGTTCTTAGATATAAATCATTTTTTCGAATATATCGATCGATTTTTCAAACTAGAAAGAATAAAATCAGTTCAGAAATTCATGTTGTACGGTGGAAATCTATATCAGCCGACTCCTGTATCTTGAATTCCATACTCTGTAGCCTAAAAAGACAGTTTTCAGAGATAAATCAT
This sequence comes from Macrophya alboannulata, assembly GCA_949628255.1. Taxonomy (NCBI): domain Eukaryota; kingdom Metazoa; phylum Arthropoda; class Insecta; order Hymenoptera; family Tenthredinidae; genus Macrophya; species Macrophya alboannulata. The sequence continues at coordinate 31,197,382 of OX451206.1, read as the reverse complement.
TTTTTCGAATATATCGATTCATTTTTCAAACTAGAAAAAATAAAATCAAGTCCGAAATTCATGTTAAACGGTAAAAATCTATATCAGCCGTTTCCTGTATCTTGAAATCCATACTCTGACGCGTAAAAAGACAGTTCTTAGAAATAAATCATTTTTTCGAATATATCGATCGATTTTTCAAAATAAAAAAAATAAAATCAATTCTGAAATTCATGTTAAACGGTGAAAATCTATATCAGCCGACTCCTGTATCTTGAAATCCATACTCTGACGCCGAAATAGACAGTTCTTAGAGATGAATCATTGTTTCGAATATATCGATCGATTTTTCAAACTAGAAAAAATAAAATCAATTCTGAAATTCATGTTAAACGGTGGAAATCTATATCAGCCGACTCCTGTATTTTGAAATCCATACTCTGACGCCGAAATAGACAGTTCTTAGAGATGAATCATTGTTTCGAATATATTGATCGATTTTTCAAACTAGAAAAAATAAAATCAATTCTGAAATTCATGTTAAACGGTGGAAATCCATATCAGCCGACTCCTGTATCTTGAAATCCATACTCTGACGCCGAAATAGACAGTTCTGAGAGATGAATCATTTTTTCGAATATATCGATCGATTTTTCGAACTAGAAAAAATAACATCAGTTCAGAAATTCAAGTGAACCGGCGGAATCTATATCAGCCGACTCCCGTATCTTGAAATCCATACTCTGACGCGTGAAAAGACAGTTCTTAGAGATAAATCATTTTTTCGGATATATCAATCGATTTTTCAAACTATAAAAAATAAAATCAATTCTGAAATTCATGTTAAACGGTAAAAATTTATATCAGCCGACTCCTGTATCTTGAAATCCATACTCTGACGCCTAAAAAGACAGTTCTTAGAGATAAATCATTTTTCCGAATATATCGATCGATTTTTCAAACTAGAAAAAATAACATCGGTTCAGAAATTCAAGTGAAACGGTGGAAATCTATATCAGCGGACTCCTGTATCTTGAAATCCATACTCTGAAGCGTAAAAAGACAGTTCCTAGAAATGAATCATTTTTTCGAATATATCGATCGATTTTTCAAACTAGAAAAAATAAAATCAATTCTGAAATTCATGTTGAACGGTGGAAATCTATATCGGCCGACTTCTGTATCTTGAATTCCATACTCTGACGCCTAAAAAGACAGTTTTTAGAGATAAATCATTTTTTCGAATATATCGATTCATTTTTCAAACTAGAAAAAATAAAATCAGTTCCGAAATTCATGTTGAACGGTAAAAATCTATATCAGCCGTTTCCCGTATTTTGAAATCCATACTCTGACGCGTAAAAAGACAGTTCTTGGAAATAAATCATTTTTTCGAATATATAGATCGATTTTTCAAAATAGAAAAAATAAAATCAATTCTTAAATTCATGTTAAACGGTGGAAATCTATATCAGCCGACTCCTGTATCTTGAAATCCATACTCTGACGCCGAAATAGACAGTTCTGAGAGATGAATCATTTTTTCGAATATATCGATCGATTTTTCGAACTAGAAAAAATAACATCAGTTCAGAAATTCAAGTGAACCGGCAGAATCTATATCAGCCGACTCTCGTATCTTGAAATCCATACTCTGACGCGTGAAAAGACAGTTCTTAGAGATAAATCATTTTTTCGGATATATCAATCGATTTTTCAAACTAGAAAAAATAAAATCAATTCTGAAATTCATGTTAAACGGTAAAAATCTATATCAGCCGACTCCTGTATCTTGAAATCCATACTCTGACGCCTAAAAAGACAGTTCTTAGAGATAAATCATTTTTCCGAATATATCGATCGATTTTTCAAACTAGAAAAAATAACATCGGTTCAGAAATTCAAGTTAAACGGTGGAAATCTATATCAGCGGACTCCTGTATCTTGAAATCCATACTCTGAAGCGTAAAAAGACAGTTCCTAGAAATGAATCATTTTTTCGAATATATCGATCGATTTTTCAAACTAGAAAAAATAAAATAAATTCTGAAATTCATGTTGAACGGTGGAAATCTATATCGGCCGACTTCTGTATCTTGAATTCCATACTCTGACGCCTAAAAAGACAGTTTTTAGAGATAAATCATTTTTTCGAATATATCGATTCATTTTTCAAACTAGAAAAAATAAAATCAGTTCCGAAATTCATGTTAAACGGTGAAAATCTATATCAGCCGTTTCCCGTATCTTGAAATCCATACTCTGACGCCGAAATAGACGGTTCTTAGAGATGAATCATTGTTCCGAATATATCGATCGATTTTTCAAAGTAGAAAAAATAAAATCAATTCTGAAATTCATGTTAAACGGTGGAAATCTATATCAGCCGACTCCTGTATCTTGGAATCCATACTCTGACGCCGAAATAGACAGTTCTTAGAGATGAATCATTGTTTCGAATATATCGATCGATTTTTCAAACTAGAAAAAATAAAATCAATTCTAAAATTCATGTTAAACGGTGGAAATCTATATCAGCCGACTCCTGTATCTTGAAATCCATACTCTGACGCTTAGAAAGAAAGTTGTCAGAAATAAATCATATTTTCGAATATATCGATCGATTTTTCTAACTAGAAAGAATAAAATCGGTTGAGAAACTCATGATAAACGATGGAAATCTATATCAGCCGACTCCTGTATCTTGAAATGCATACTCTGACGCGTGAAAAGACTGTTCTTAGAGATAAATCATTTTTTCGAATATATCGATCGATTTTTCAAACTAGAAAAAATAAAATCAGTTCTGAAATTCATGTTAAACGGTAAAAATCTATATCAGTCATTTTCTGTATCTTGAAATCCATACTCTGACCGTAAAAAGACATTTCGTAGAGATAAATCATTTTTTCGAACATATCGATCGATTTTTCAATCTAGAAAAAATGGAATCAGTTCTTAAATTCATGTTCAACGGTGAAAATCTATATCAGCTGACTCCTGTATGTTGAAATTCATACTCTAACGCGTAAAAATACAGTTATCAGAGATAAATCATGTTTTCGAATATATCGATCGATTTTTTAGAATAGAAAAAATAACATCGGTTCAGGAATTCAAGTTGAACGGTGAAAATCTATTTCAGCCGACTCCTGTATCTTGAAATCCATACTCTGACGCGTAAAAAGACAGTTTTTAGAGATAAATCATTTTTTCGAACATGTTGATCGATTTTGCAAACTCAGAAAAAATGAAATCAGTTCTGAAATTCATGTTCAACGGTGGAATTCTATATCAGCCGACTCCTGTATCTTGAAATTCATACTCTGACGCGTAAAAAGACAGTTCTTAGAGATAAATCATTTTTTCGAATATATCGATCGATTTTTCAAACTAGAAAGAATAAAATCAGTTCAGAAATTCATGTTGTACGGTGGAAATCTATATCAGCCGACTCCTGTATCTTGAATTCCATACTCTGATGCCTAAAAAGACAGTTTTCAGAGATTAATCATTTTTTCGAATATATCGATTCATTTTTCAAACTAGAAAAAATAAAATCAAGTCCGAAATTCATGTTAAACGGTAAAAATCTATATCAGCCGTTTCCTGTATCTTGAAATCCATACTCTGACGCGTAAAAAGACAGTTCTTAGAAATAAATCATTTTTTCGAATATATCGATCGATTTTTCAAAATAGAAAAAATAAAATCAATTCTGAAATTCATGTTAAACGGTGAAAATCTATATCAGCCGACTCCTGTATCTTGAAATCCATACTCGTACGCGTGAAAAGACAGTTCTTAGAGATAAATCATTTTTTCGGATATATCAATCGATTTTTCAAACTAGAAAAAATAACATCAGTTCAGAAATTCAAGTGAACCGGCGGAATCTATATCAGCCGACTCCTGTATCTTGAAATCCATACTCTGACGCGTGAAAAGACAGTTCTTAGAGATAAATCATTTTTTCGGATATATCAATCGATTTTTCAAACTAGAAAAAATAACATCGGTTCAGAAATTCAAGTTAAACGGTGGAAATCTATATCAGCCGACTCCTGTATCTTGAAATCCATACTCTGACGCCTAAAAAGACAGTTCTTAGAGATAAATCATTTTTCCGAATATATCGATCGATTTTTCAAACTAGAAAAAATAACATCGGTTCAGAAATTCAAGTTAAACGGTGAAAATCTATATCAGCGGACTCCTGTATCTTGAAATCCATACTCTGACGCGTAGAAAGACAGTTCCTAGAAATGAATCATTTTTTCGAATATATCGATCGATTTTTCAAACTAGAAAAAATGAAATCAATTCTGAAATTCATGTTAAACGGTGGAAATCTATATCAGCCGACTCCTGTATCTTGAAATCCATACTCTGACGCCGAAATAGACAGTTCTTAGAGATGAATCATTGTTTCGAATATATCGATCGATTTTGCAAACTCAGAAAAAATGAAATCAGTTCTGAAATTCATGTTCGACGGTGGAAATCTATATCAGCCGACTCCTGTATCTTGAAATTCATACTCTAACGCGTAAAAAGACAGTTCGTAGAGATAAATCATTTTTTCGAATATATCGATCGATTTTTCAAACTAGAAAGAATGAAATCAGTTCAGAAATTCATGTTGTACGGTGGAAATCTATATCAGCCGACTCCTGTATCTTAAACTCCATACTCTGACGCCTAAAAAGACAGTTTCCAGAGATAAATCATTTTTTCGAATATATCGATTCATTTTTCAAACTAGAAAAAATAAAATCAGTTCCGAAATTCATGTTGAACGGTAAAAATCTATATCAGCCGTTTCCCGTATCTTGAAATCCATACTCTGACGCGTAAAAAGACAGTTCTTAGAAATAAATCATTTTTTCGAATATATCGATCGATTTTTCAAAATAGAAAAAATAAAATCAATTCTGAAATTCATGTTAAACGGTGAAAATCTATATCAGCCGACTCCTGTATCTTGAAATCCATACTCTGACGCCGAAATAGACGGTTCTTAGAGATGAATCATTGTTTCGAATATATCGTTCGATTTTTCAAAGTAGAAAAAATAAAATCAATTCTGAAATTCATGTTAAACGGTGGAAATCTATATCAGCCGACTTCTGTATCTTGAAATCCATACTCTGACGCCGAAATAGACAGTTCTTAGAGATAAATCATTTTTTCGAATATATCGATCGATTTTTCGAACTAGAAAAAATAACATCAGTTCAGAAATTCAAGTGAACCGGCGGAATCTATATCAGCCGACTCCTGTATCTTGAAATCCATACTCTGACGCGTAAAAAGACAGTTCTTAGAGATAAATCATTCTTTCGGATATATCGATCGATTTTTAGAACTAAAAAAAATAAAATCAATTCTGAAATTTATGTTAAACGGTGAAAATCTATATCAGCCGACTCCTGTATCTTGAAATCCATACTCTGACGCTTAGAAAGAAAGTTGTCAGAAATAAATCATATTTTCGAATATATCGATCGATTTTTCTAACTAGAAAGAATAAAATCGGTTGAGAAATTCATGATAAACGATGGAAATCTATATCAGCCGACTCCTGTATCTTGAAATGCATACTCTGACGCGAGAAAAGACTGTTCTTAGAGATAAATCATTTTTTCGAATATATCGATCGATTTTTCAAACTAGAAAAAATGAAATCAGTTCTGAAATTCATGTTAAACGGTAAAAATCTATATCAGCCATTTTCTGTATCTTGAAATCCATACTCTGACCGTAAAAAGACATTTCGTAGAGATAAATTATTTTTTCGAACATATCGATCGATTTTTCAAACTAGAAAAAATGGAATCAGTTCTGAAATTCATGTTCAACGGTGGAAATCTATATCAGCTGACTCCTGTATGTTGAAATTCATACTTTAACGCGTAAAAATACAGTTATCAGAGATAAATCATTTTTTCGAATATATCGATCGATTTTTTAGAATAGAAAAAATAACATCGGTTCATGAATTCAAGTTGAACGGTGGAAATCTATTCCAGCCGACTCCTGTATCTTGAAATCCATACTCTGACGCGTAAAAAGACAGTTTTTAGAGATAAATCATTCTTTCGGATATATCGATCGATTTTTCAAACTAGAAAAAATAAAATCAATTCTGAAATTTATGTTAAACGGTGAAAATCTATATCAGCCGACTCCTGTATCTTGAAATCCATACTCTGACGCGTGAAAAGACAGTTCTTAGAGATAAATCATTTTTTCGGATACATCGATCGATTTTTCAAACTAGAAAAAATAAAATCAATTCTGAAATTCAAGTTAAACGGTGAAAATCTATATCAGCCGACTCCTGTATCTTGAAATTCATACTCTGACGCGTGAAAAGACAGTTCTTAGAAATAAATCATTTTTTCGGATACATCGATCGATTTTTCAAACTAGAAAAAATAACATCGGTTCAGAAATTCAAGTTAAACGGTGGAAATCTATATCAGCGGACTCCTGTATCTTCAAATCCATACTCTGACGCGTAAAAAGACAGTTCCTAGAAATGAATCATTTTTCCGAATATATCGATCGATTTTTCAAACTAGAAAAAATAAAATCAATTCTGAAATTCATGTTGAACGGCGGAAATCTATATCGGCCGACTTCTGTATATTGAATTCCATACTCTGACGCCTAAAAAGACAGTTTTTAGAGATAAATCATTTTTTCGAATATATCGATCGATTTTTCAAACTAGAAGAAATAAAATTGGTTCAGAAATTCATGTTAAACGGTAGAAATCTATATCAGCCATTTCCTGTATCTTGAAATTGATACTCTGACCGTGAAAAGACATTTCGTAGATCAATCATTCTTTCAGATACATCGATCGGTTTTTCAAACTAGAAAAAATAAAATCAGTTCAGAATTTCAAGTGAAACGGTGGAAATCTATATCAGCCGAATCCTGTATCTTGAAATCCATACTCTGACGCCTAAGAAGACAGTTCTCAGAGATAAATTATATTTTCGAATATATCGATCGATTTTTGAAACTAGAAAAAATAAAATCAGTTCTGAAATTCATGTTTAACTGTGGAAATCTATATCAGCCGACTCCTGTATCTTGAAATCCATACTCTGACGCCTAAAAAGACAGTTCTTAGAGATAAATCATTTTTCCGAATATATCGATCGATTTTTCAAACTAGAAAAAATAACATCGGTTCAGAAATTCAAGTTAAACGGTGGAAATCTATATCAGCGGACTCCTGTATCTTGAAATCCATACTCTGACGCGTAGAAAGACAGTTCCTAGAAATGAATCATTTTTTCGAATATATCGATCGATTTTTCAAACTAGAAAAAATGAAATCAATTCTGAAATTCATGTTAAACGGTGGAAATCTATATCAGCCGACTCCTGTATCTTGAAATCCATACTCTGACGCCGAAATAGACAGTTCTTAGAGATGAATCATTGTTTCGAATATATCGATCGATTTTTCAAACTAGAAAAAATAAAATCAATTCTGAAATTCATGTTAAACGGTGGAAATCTATATCAGCCGACTCCTGTATCTTGAAATCCATACTCTGACGACGAAATAGACAGTTCTTAGAGATGAATCATTTTTTCGAATATATCGATCGATTTTTCGAACTAGAAAGAATAACATCAGTTCAGAAGTTCATGTTGTACGGTGGAAATCTATATCAGCCGACTCCTGTATCTTAAACTCCATACTCTGACGCCTAAAAAGACAGTTTCCAGAGATAAATCATTTTTTCGAATATATCGATTCATTTTTCAAACTAGAAAAAATAAAATCAGTTCCGAAATTCATGTTGAACGGTAAAAATCTATATCAGCCGTTTCCCGTATCTTGAAATCCATACTCTGACGCGTAAAAAGACAGTTCTTAGAAATAAATCATTTTTTCGAATATATCGATCGATTTTTCAAAATAGAAAAAATAAAATCAATTCTGAAATTCATGTTAAACGGTGAAAATCTATATCAGCCGACTCCTGTATCTTGAAATCCATACTCTGACGCCGAAATAGACGGTTCTTAGAGATGAATCATTGTTTCGAATATATCGTTCGATTTTTCAAAGTAGAAAAAATAAAATCAATTCTGAAATTCATGTTAAACGGTGGAAATCTATATCAGCCGACTTCTGTATCTTGAAATCCATACTCTGACGCCGAAATAGACAGTTCTTAGAGATAAATCATTTTTTCGAATATATCGATCGATTTTTCGAACTAGAAAAAATAACATCAGTTCAGAAATTCAAGTGAACCGGCGGAATCTATATCAGCCGACTCCTGTATCTTGAAATCCATACTCTGACGCGTAAAAAGACAGTTCTTAGAGATAAATCATTCTTTCGGATATATCGATCGATTTTTAGAACTAAAAAAAATAAAATCAATTCTGAAATTTATGTTAAACGGTGAAAATCTATATCAGCCGACTCCTGTATCTTGAAATCCATACTCTGACGCTTAGAAAGAAAGTTGTCAGAAATAAATCATATTTTCGAATATATCGATCGATTTTTCTAACTAGAAAGAATAAAATCGGTTGAGAAATTCATGATAAACGATGGAAATCTATATCAGCCGACTCCTGTATCTTGAAATGCATACTCTGACGCGAGAAAAGACTGTTCTTAGAGATAAATCATTTTTTCGAATATATCGATCGATTTTTCAAACTAGAAAAAATGAAATCAGTTCTGAAATTCATGTTAAACGGTAAAAATCTATATCAGCCATTTTCTGTATCTTGAAATCCATACTCTGACCGTAAAAAGACATTTCGTAGAGATAAATCATTTTTTCGAACATATCGATCGATTTTTCAAACTAGAAAAAATGGAATCAGTTCTGAAATTCATGTTCAACGGTGGAAATCTATATCAGCTGACTCCTGTATGTTGAAATTCATACTTTAACGCGTAAAAATACAGTTATCAGAGATAAATCATTTTTTCGAATATATCGATCGATTTTTTAGAATAGAAAAAATAACATCGGTTCAGGAATTCAAGTTGAACGGTGGAAATCTATTTCAGCCGACTCCTGTATCTTGAAATCCAAACTCTGACGCGTAAAAAGACAGTTTTTAGAGATAAATCATTCTTTCGGATATATCGATCGATTTTTCAAACTAGAAAAAATAAAATCAATTCTGAAATTTATGTTAAACGGTGAAAATCTATATCAGCCGACTCCTGTATCTTGAAATCCATACTCTGACGCTTAGAAAGAAAGTTGTCAGAAATAAATCATATTTTCGAATATATCGATCGATTTTTCTAACTAGAAAGAATAAAATCGGTTGAGAAATTCATGATAAACGATGGAAATCTATATCAGCCGACTCCTGTATCTTGAAATGCATACTCTGACGCGTGAAAAGACTGTTCTTAGAGATAAATCATTTTTTCGAATATATCGATCGATTTTTCAAACTAGAAAAAATAAAATCAGTTCTGAAATTCATGTTAAACGGTGAAAATCTATATCAGCCATTTCCTGTATCTTGAAATCCATACTCTGACCGTAAAAAGACATTTCGTAGAGATAAATCATTTTTTCGAACATATCGATCGATTTTTCAAACTAGAAAAAATGGAATCAGTTCTGAAATTCATGTTCAACGGTGAAAATCTATATCAGCTGACTCCTGTATGTTGAAATTCATACTTCAACGCGTAAAAATACAGTTATCAGAGATAAATCATTTTTTCGAATATATCGATCGATTTTTTAGAATAGAAAAAATAACATCGGTTCAGGAATTCAAGTTGAACGGTGGAAATCTATTTCAGCCGACTCCTGTATCTTGAAATCCATACTCTGACGCGTAAAAAGACAGTTTTTAGAGATAAATCATTTTTTCGAACATGTTGATCGATTTTGCAAACTCAGAAAAAATGAAATCAGTTCTGAAATTCATGTTCAACGGTGGAAATCTATATCAGCCGACTCCTGTATCTTGAAATTCATACTCTAACGCGTAAAAAGACAGTTCTTAGAGATAAATCATTTTTTCGAATATATCGATCGATTTTTCAAACTAGAAAGAATAAACCAGTTCAGAAATTCATGTTGTTCCCGGGAAATCTATATCAGCCGACTCCTGTATCTTGAAATCCATACTCTGACACCGAAATAGACAGTTCTCAGAGATGAATCATTGTTTCGAATATATCGATCGATTTTTCAAACTAGAAAAAATAAAATCAATTCTGAAATTCATGTTAAACGGTGGAAATCTATATCAGCCGACTCCTGTATCTTGAAATCCATACTCTGACGCCGAAATAGACAGTTCTTAGAGATGAATCATTTTTTCGAATATATCGATCGATTTTTCGAACTAGAAAAAATAACATCAGTTCAGAAATTCAAGTGAACCGGCGGATTCTATATCAGCCGACTCCTGTATCTTGAAATCCATACTCTGACGCGTGAAAAGACAGTTCTTAGAGATAAATCATTTTTTCGGATATATCGATCGATTTTTCAAACTAGAAAAAATAAAATCAATTCTGAAATTCATGTTAAACGGTAAAAATCTATATCAGCCGACTCCTGTATCTTGAAATCCATACTCTGACGCCTAAAAAGACAGTTCTTAGAGATAAATCATTTTTCCGAATATATCGATCGATTTTTCAAACTAGAAAGAATAACATCGGTTCAGAAATTCAAGTTAAACGGTGGAAATCTATATCAGCGGACTCCTGTATCTTGAAATCCATACTCTGACGCGTAAAAAGACAGTTCCTAGAAATGAATCATTTTTTCGAATATATCGATCGATTTTTCAAACTAGAAAAAATAAAATCAATTCTGAAATTCATGTTGAACGGTGGAAATCTATATTGGCCGACTTCTGTATCTTGAATTCCATACTCTGACGCCTAAAAAGACAGTTTTTAGAGATAAATCATTTTTTCGAATATATCGATCGATTTTTCAAACTAGAAAAAATAAAATTGGTTCAGAAATTCATGTTAAACGGTAGAAATCTATATCAGCCATTTCCTGTATCTTGAAATTGATACTCTGACCGTGAAAAGACATTTCGTAGATCAATCATTCTTTCAAATACATCGATCGGTTTTTCAAACTAGAAAAATTAAAATCAGTTCAGAATTTCAAGTGAAACGGTGGAAATCTATATCAGCCGAATCCTGTATCTTGAAATCCATACTCTGACGCCTAAGAAGACAGTTCTCAGAGATAAATTATATTTTCGAATATATCGATCGATTTTTGAAACTAGAAAAAATAAAATCAGTTCTGAAATTCATGTTTAACGGTGGAAATCTATATCAGCCGACTCCTGTATCTTGAAATCCATACTCTGACGCCGAAATAGACGGTTCTTAGAGATGAATCATTGTTTCGAATATATCGATCGATTTTTCAAATTAGAAAAAATAAAATCAATTCTGAAATTCATGTTAAACGGTAAAAATCTATATCAGCCGTTTCCCGTATCTTGAAATCCATACTCTGACGCGTAAAAAGACAGTTCTTAGAAATAAATCATTTTTTCGAATATATCGATCGATTTTTCAAAATAGAAAAAATAAAATCAATTCTGAAATTTATGTTAAACGGTAAAAATCTATATCGGCCGACTCCTGTATATTGAAATCCATACTCTGACGCCGAAATAGACGGTTCTTAGAGATGAATCATTGTTTCGAATATATCGATCGATTTTTCAAACTAGAAAAAATAAAATCAATTCTAAAATTCATGTTAAACGGTGGAAATCTATATCAGCCGACTCCTGTATCTTGAAATCCATACTCTGACGCTTAGAAAGAAAGTTGTCAGAAATAAATCATATTTTCGAATATATCGATCGATTTTTCTAACTAGAAAGAATAAAATCGGTTGAGAAACTCACGATAAACGATGGAAATCTATATCAGCCGACTCCTGTATCTTGAAATGCATACTCTGACGCGTGAAAAGACTGTTCTTAGAGATAAATCATTTTTTCGAATATATCGATCGATTTTTCAAACTAGAAAAAATAAAATCAGTTCTGAAATTCATGTTAAACGGTAAAAATCTATATCAGCCATTTCCTGTATCTTGAAATCCATACTCTGACCGTAAAAAGACATTTCGTAGAGATAAATCATTTTTTCGAACATATCGATCGATTTTTCAAACTAGAAAAAATGGAATCAGTTCTTAAATTCATGTTCAACGGTGGAAATCTATATCAGCTGACTCCTGTATGTTGAAATTCATACTCTAACGCGTAAAAATACAGTTATCAGAGATAAATCATTTTTTCGAATATATCGATCGATTTTTTAGAATAGAAAAAATAACATCGGTTCAGGAATTCAAGTTGAACGGTGGAAATCTATTTCAGCCGACTCCTGTATCTTGAAATCCATACTCTGACGCGTAAAAAGACAGTTTTTAGAGATAATTCATTTTTTCGAACATGTTGATCGATTTTGCAAACTCAGAAAAAATGAAATCAGTTCTGAAATTCATGTTCAATGGTGGAATTCTATATCAGCCGACTCCTGTATCTTGAAATTCATACTCTGACGCGTAAAAAGACAGTTCTTAGATATAAATCATTTTTTCGAATATATCGATCGATTTTTCAAACTAGAAAGAATAAAATCAGTTCAGAAATTCATGTTGTACGGTGGAAATCTATATCAGCCGACTCCTGTATCTTGAATTCCATACTCTGTAGCCTAAAAAGACAGTTTTCAGAGATAAATCATTTTTTCGAATATATCGATTCATTTTTCAAACTAGAAAAAATAAAATCAAGTCCGAAATTCATGTTAAACGGTAAAAATCTATATCAGCCGTTTCCTGTATCTTGAAATCCATACTCTGACGCGTAAAAAGACAGTTCTTAGAAATGAATCATTTTTTCGAATATATCGATCGATTTTTCAAAATAGAAAAAATAAAATCAATTCTGAAATTCATGTTAAACGGTGAAAATCTATATCAGCCGACTCCTGTATCTTGAAATCCATACTCTGACGCCGAAATAGACAGTTCTTAGAGATGAATCATTGTTTCGAATATATCGATCGATTTTTCAAACTAGAAAAAATAAAATCAATTCTGAAATTCATGTTAAACGGTGGAAATCTATATCAGCCGACTCCTGTATTTTGAAATCCATACTCTGACGCCGAAATAGACAGTTCTTAGAGATGAATCATTGTTTCGAATATATTGATCGATTTTTCAAACTAGAAAAAATAAAATCAATTCTGAAATTCATGTTAAACGGTGGAAATCCATATCAGCCGACTCCTGTATCTTGAAATCCATACTCTGACGCCGAAATAGACAGTTCTGAGAGATGAATCATTTTTTCGAATATATCGATCGATTTTTCGAACTAGAAAAAATAACATCAGTTCAGAAATTCAAGTGAACCGGCGGAATCTATATCAGCCGACTCCCGTATCTTGAAATCCATACTCTGACGCGTGAAAAGACAGTTCTTAGAGATAAATCATTTTTTCGGATATATCAATCGATTTTTCAAACTATAAAAAATAAAATCAATTCTGAAATTCATGTTAAACGGTAAAAATTTATATCAGCCGACTCCTGTATCTTGAAATCCATACTCTGACGCCTAAAAAGACAGTTCTTAGAGATAAATCATTTTTCCGAATATATCGATCGATTTTTCAAACTAGAAAAAATAACATCGGTTCAGAAATTCAAGTTAAACGGTGGAAATCTATATCAGCGGACTCCTGTATCTTGAAATCCATACTCTGAAGCGTAAAAAGACAGTTCCTAGAAATGAATCATTTTTTCGAATATATCGATCGATTTTTCAAACTAGAAAAAATAAAATCAATTCTGAAATTCATGTTGAACGGTGGAAATCTATATCGGCCGACTTCTGTATCTTGAATTCCATACTCTGACGCCTAAAAAGACAGTTTTTAGAGATAAATCATTTTTTCGAATATATCGATTCATTTTTCAAACTAGAAAAAATAAAATCAGTTCCGAAATTCATGTTGAACGGTAAAAATCTATATCAGCCGTTTCCCGTATTTTGAAATCCATACTCTGACGCGTAAAAAGACAGTTCTTGGAAATAAATCATTTTTTCGAATATATAGATCGATTTTTCAAAATAGAAAAAATAAAATCAATTCTTAAATTCATGTTAAACGGTGGAAATCTATATCAGCCGACTCCTGTATCTTGAAATCCATACTCTGACGCCGAAATAGACAGTTCTGAGAGATGAATCATTTTTTCGAATATATCGATCGATTTTTCGAACTAGAAAAAATAACATCAGTTCAGAAATTCAAGTGAACCGGCGGAATCTATATCAGCCGACTCTCGTATCTTGAAATCCATACTCTGACGCGTGAAAAGACAGTTCTTAGAGATAAATCATTTTTTCGGATATATCAATCGATTTTTCAAACTAGAAAAAATAAAATCAATTCTGAAATTCATGTTAAACGGTAAAAATCTATATCAGCCGACTCCTGTATCTTGAAATCCATACTCTGACGCCTAAAAAGACAGTTCTTAGAGATAAATCATTTTTCCGAATATATCGATCGATTTTTCAAACTAGAAAAAATAACATCGGTTCAGAAATTCAAGTTAAACGGTGGAAATCTATATCAGCGGACTCCTGTATCTTGAAATCCATACTCTGAAGCGTAAAAAGACAGTTCCTAGAAATGAATCATTTTTTCGAATATATCGATCGATTTTTCAAACTAGAAAAAATAAAATAAATTCTGAAATTCATGTTGAACGGTGGAAATCTATATCGGCCGACTTCTGTATCTTGAATTCCATACTCTGACGCCTAAAAAGACAGTTTTTAGAGATAAATCATTTTTTCGAATATATCGATTCATTTTTCAAACTGGAAAAAATAAAATCAGTTCCGAAATTCATGTTAAACGGTGAAAATCTATATCAGCCGTTTCCCGTATCTTGAAATCCATACTCTGACGCCGAAATAGACGGTTCTTAGAGATGAATCATTGTTTCGAATATATCGATCGATTTTTCAAAGTAGAAAAAATAAAATCAATTCTGAAATTCATGTTAAACGGTGGAAATCTATATCAGCCGACTCCTGTATGTTGGAATCCATACTCTGACGCCGAAATAGACAGTTCTTAGAGATGAATCATTGTTTCGAATATATCGATCGATTTTTCAAACTAGAAAAAATAAAATCAATTCTAAAATTCATGTTAAACGGTGGAAATCTATATCAGCCGACTCCTGTATCTTGAAATCCATACTCTGACGCTTAGAAAGAAAGTTGTCAGAAATAAATCATATTTTCGAATATATCGATCGATTTTTCTAACTAGAAAGAATAAAATCGGTTGAGAAACTCATGATAAACGATGGAAATCTATATCAGCCGACTCCTGTATCTTGAAATGCATACTCTGACGCGTGAAAAGACTGTTCTTAGAGATAAATCATTTTTTCGAATATATCGATCGATTTTTCAAACTAGAAAAAATAAAATCAGTTCTGAAATTCATGTTAAACGGTAAAAATCTATATCAGTCATTTTCTGTATCTTGAAATCCATACTCTGACCGTAAAAAGACATTTCGTAGAGATAAATCATTTTTTCGAACATATCGATCGATTTTTCAATCTAGAAAAAATGGAATCAGTTCTTAAATTCATGTTCAACGGTGAAAATCTATATCAGCTGACTCCTGTATGTTGAAATTCATACTCTAACGCGTAAAAATACAGTTATCAGAGATAAATCATGTTTTCGAATATATCGATCGATTTTTTAGAATAGAAAAAATAACATCGGTTCAGGAATTCAAGTTGAACGGTGAAAATCTATTTCAGCCGACTCCTGTATCTTGAAATCCATACTCTGACGCGTAAAAAGACAGTTTTTAGAGATAAATCATTTTTTCGAACATGTTGATCGATTTTGCAAACTCAGAAAAAATGAAATCAGTTCTGAAATTCATGTTCAACGGTGGAATTCTATATCAGCCGACTCCTGTATCTTGAAATTCATACTCTGACGCGTAAAAAGACAGTTCTTAGAGATAAATCATTTTTTCGAATATATCGATCGATTTTTCAAACTAGAAAGAATAAAATCAGTTCAGAAATTCATGTTGTACGGTGGAAATCTATATCAGCCGACTCCTGTATCTTGAATTCCATACTCTGATGCCTAAAAAGACAGTTTTCAGAGATTAATCATTTTTTCGAATATATCGATTCATTTTTCAAACTAGAAAAAATAAAATCAAGTCCGAAATTCATGTTAAACGGTAAAAATCTATATCAGCCGTTTCCTGTATCTTGAAATCCATACTCTGACGCGTAAAAAGACAGTTCTTAGAAATAAATCATTTTTTCGAATATATCGATCGATTTTTCAAAATAGAAAAAATAAAATCAATTCTGAAATTCATGTTAAACGGTGAAAATCTATATCAGCCGACTCCTGTATCTTGAAATCCATACTCGTACGCGTGAAAAGACAGTTCTTAGAGATAAATCATTTTTTCGGATATATCAATCGATTTTTCAAACTAGAAAAAATAACATCAGTTCAGAAATTCAAGTGAACCGGCGGAATCTATATCAGCCGACTCCTGTATCTTGAAATCCATACTCTGACGCGTGAAAAGACAGTTCTTAGAGATAAATCATTTTTTCGGATATATCAATCGATTTTTCAAACTAGAAAAAATAACATCGGTTCAGAAATTCAAGTTAAACGGTGGAAATCTATATCAGCCGACTCCTGTATCTTGAAATCCATACTCTGACGCCTAAAAAGACAGTTCTTAGAGATAAATCATTTTTCCGAATATATCGATCGATTTTTCAAACTAGAAAAAA
Organism: Macrophya alboannulata; assembly: GCA_949628255.1. Taxonomy (NCBI): domain Eukaryota; kingdom Metazoa; phylum Arthropoda; class Insecta; order Hymenoptera; family Tenthredinidae; genus Macrophya; species Macrophya alboannulata. Next base: position 31,180,487 of record OX451206.1, on the reverse strand, counting down.
TAACATCGGTTCAGAAATTCAAGTTAAACGGTGGAAATCTATATCAGCGGACTCCTGTATCTTGAAATCCATACTCTGACGCGTAAAAAGACAGTTCCTAGAAATGAATCAATTTTCCGAATATATCGATCGATTTTTCAAACTAGAAAAAATAAAATCAATTCTGAAATTCATGTTGAACGGCGGAAATCTATATCGGCCGACTTCTGTATCTTGAATTCCATACTCTGACGCCTAAAAAGACAGTTTTTAGAGATAAATCATTTTTTCGAATATATCGATCGATTTTTCAAACTAGAAGAAATAAAATTGGTTCAAAAATTCATGTTAAACGGTAGAAATCTATATCAGCCATTTCCTGTATCTTGAAATTGATACTCTGACCGTGAAAAGACATTTCGTAGATCAATCATTCTTTCAAATACATCGATCGGTTTTTCAAACTAGAAAAAATAAAATCAGTTCAGAATTTCAAGTGAAACGGTGGAAATCTATATCAGCCGAATCCTGTATCTTGAAATCCATACTCTGACGCCTAAGAAGACAGTTCTCAGAGATAAATTATATTTTCGAATATATCGATCGATTTTTGAAACTAGAAAAAATAAAATCAGTTCTGAAATTCATGTTTAACTGTGGAAATCTATATCAGCCGACTCCTGTATCTTGAAATCCATACTCTGACGCCTAAAAAGACAGTTCTTAGAGATAAATCATTTTTCCGAATATATCGATCGATTTTTCAAACTAGAAAAAATAACATCGGTTCAGAAATTCAAGTTAAACGGTGGAAATCAGTTCCTAGAAATGAATCATTTTTTCGAATATATCGATCGGTTTTTCAAACTAGAAAAAATGAAATCAATTCTGAAATTCATGTTAAACAGTGGAAATCCATATCAGCCGACTCCTGTATCTTGAAATCCATACTCTGACGCCGAAATAGACAGTTCTTAGAGATGAATCATTGTTTCGAATATATCGATCGATTTTGCAAACTCAGAAAAAATGAAATCAGTTCTGAAATTCATGTTCAACGGTGGAAATCTATATCAGCCGACTCCTGTATCTTGAAATTCATACTCTAACGCGTAAAAAGACAGTTCTTAGAGATAAATCATTTTTTCGAATATATCGATCGATTTTTCAAACTAGAAAGAATAAAATCAGTTCAGAAATTCATGTTGTACCGTGGAAATCTGTATCAGCCGACTCCTGTATCTTAAACTCCATACTCTGACGCCTAAAAAGACAGTTTCCAGAGATAAATCATTTTTTCGAATATATCGATTCATTTTTTAAACTAGAAAAAATAAAATCAGTCCCGAAATTCATGTTGAACGGTAAAAATCTATATCAGCCGTTTCCCGTATCTTGAAATCCATACTCTGACGCATAAAAAGACAGTTCTTAGAAATAAATCATTTTTTCGAATATATCGATCGATTTTTCAAAATAGAAAAAATAAAATCAATTCTGAAATTCATGTTAAACGGTGAAAATCTATATCAGCCGACTCCTGTATCTTGAAATCCATACTCTGACGCCGAAATAGACGGTTCTTAGAGATGAATCATTGTTTCGAATATATCGATCGATTTTTCAAACTAGAAAAAATAAAATCAATTCTAAAATTCATGTTAAACGGTGGAAATCTATATCAGCCGACTCCTGTATCTTGAAATCCATACTCTGACGCCGAAATAGACAGTTCTTAGAGATGAATCATTTTTTCGAATATATCGATCGATTTTTCGAGCTAGAAAAAATAACATCAGTTCAGAAATTCAAGTGAACCGGCGGAATCTATATCAGCCGACTCCTGTATCTTGAAATCCATACTCTGACGCGTGAAAAGACAGTTCTTAGAGATAAATCATTTCTTCGGATATATCAATCGATTTTTCAAACTAGAAAAAATAACATCGGTTCAGAAATTCAAGTTAAACGGTGGAAATCTATATCAGCGGACTCCTGTATCTTGAAATCCATACTCTGACGCGTAAAAAGACAGTTCCTAGAAATGAATCAATTTTCCGAATATATCGATCGATTTTTCAAACTAGAAAAAATAAAATCAATTCTGAAATTCATGTTGAACGGCGGAAATCTATATCGGCCGACTTCTGTATCTTGAATTCCATACTCTGACGCCTAAAAAGACAGTTTTTAGAGATAAATCATTTTTTCGAATATATCGATCGATTTTTCAAACTAGAAGAAATAAAATTGGTTCAGAATTTCAAGTGAAACGGTGGAAATCTATATCAGTCGAATCCTGTATCTTGAAATCCATACTCTGACGCCTAAGAAGACAGTTCTCAGAGATAAATTATATTTTCGAATATATCGATCGATTTTTGAAACTAGAAAAAATAAAATCAGTTCTGAAATTCATGTTTAACTGTGGAAATCTATATCAGCCGACTCCTGTATCTTGAAATCCATACTCTGACGCCTAAAAAGACAGTTCTTAGAGATAAATCATTTTTCCGAATATATCGATCGATTTTTCAAACTAGAAAAAATAACATCGGTTCAGAAATTCAAGTTAAACGGTGGAAATCTATATCAGCGGACTCCTGTATCTTGAAATCCATACTCTGACGCGTAAAAAGACAGTTCCTAGAAATGAATCATTTTTTCGAATATATCGATCGGTTTTTCAAACTAGAAAAAATGAAATCAACTCTGAAATTCATGTTAAACGGTGGAAATCTATATCAGCCGACTCCTGTATCTTGAAATCCATAATCTGACGCCGAAATAGACAGTTCTTAGAGATGAATCATTGTTTCGAATATATCGATCGATTTTGCAAACTCAGAAAAAATGAAATCAGTTCTGAAATTCATGTTCAACGGTGGAAATCTATATCAGCCGACTCCTGTATCTTGAAATTCATACTCTAACGCGTAAAAAGACAGTTCTTAGAGATAAATCATTTTTTCGAATATATCGATCGATTTTTCAAACTAGAAAGAATAAAATCAGTTCAGAAATTCATGTTGTACGGTGGAAATCTGTATCAGCCGACTCCTGTATCTTAAACTCCATACTCTGACGCCTAAAAAGACAGTTTCCAGAGATAAATCATTTTTTCGAATATATCGATTCATTTTTTAAACTAGAAAAAATAAAATCAGTTCCGAAATTCATGTTAAACGGTAGAAATCTATATCAGCCGAATCCTGTATCTTGAAATCCATACTCCGATGCCTAGAAAGACAGTTTTCAGATATAAATCATTCTTCCGAATACATCAATCGATTTCTCAAACTAGAAAAAATAAAATCAGTTCAGAATTTCAAATGAAACGGTGGAAATCTATATCAGCCGAATCCTGTATCTTGAAATCCATACTCTGACGCCTAAGAAGACAGTTCTTAGAGATAAATCATATTTTCGGAAATATCGATCGATTTTTCAAACTAGAAAAAATAAAATCAGTTCTGGAATTCATGTTAAACGGTGAAAATCTATATCAGCCGACTCCTGTATCTTGAAATCCATACTCTGACGCCTAAAAAGACAGTTCTTAGAGATAAATCATTTTTCCGAATATATCGATCGATTTTTCAAACTAGAAAAAATAACATCGGTTCAGAAATTCAAGTTAAACGGTGGAAATCTATATCAGCGGACTCCTGTATCTTGAAATCCATACTCTGAAGCGTAAAAAGACAGTTCCTAGAAATGAATCATTTTTTCGAATATATCGATCGATTTTTCAAACTAGAAAAAATAAAATAAATTCTGAAATTCATGTTGAACGGTGGAAATCTATATCGGCCGACTTCTGTATCTTGAATTCCATACTCTGACGCCTAAAAAGACAGTTTTTAGAGATAAATCATTTTTTCGAATATATCGATTCATTTTTCAAACTGGAAAAAATAAAATCAGTTCCGAAATTCATGTTAAACGGTGAAAATCTATATCAGCCGTTTCCCGTATCTTGAAATCCATACTCTGACGCCGAAATAGACGGTTCTTAGAGATGAATCATTGTTTCGAATATATCGATCGATTTTTCAAAGTAGAAAAAATAAAATCAATTCTGAAATTCATGTTAAACGGTGGAAATCTATATCAGCCGACTCCTGTATCTTGGAATCCATACTCTGACGCCGAAATAGACAGTTCTTAGAGATGAATCATTGTTTCGAATATATCGATCGATTTTTCAAACTAGAAAAAATAAAATCAATTCTAAAATTCATGTTAAACGGTGGAAATCTATATCAGCCGACTCCTGTATCTTGAAATCCATACTCTGACGCTTAGAAAGAAAGTTGTCAGAAATAAATCATATTTTCGAATATATCGATCGATTTTTCTAACTAGAAAGAATAAAATCGGTTGAGAAACTCATGATAAACGATGGAAATCTATATCAGCCGACTCCTGTATCTTGAAATGCATACTCTGACGCGTGAAAAGACTGTTCTTAGAGATAAATCATTTTTTCGAATATATCGATCGATTTTTCAAACTAGAAAAAATAAAATCAGTTCTGAAATTCATGTTAAACGGTAAAAATCTATATCAGTCATTTTCTGTATCTTGAAATCCATACTCTGACCGTAAAAAGACATTTCGTAGAGATAAATCATTTTTTCGAACATATCGATCGATTTTTCAATCTAGAAAAAATGGAATCAGTTCTTAAATTCATGTTCAACGGTGAAAATCTATATCAGCTGACTCCTGTATGTTGAAATTCATACTCTAACGCGTAAAAATACAGTTATCAGAGATAAATCATGTTTTCGAATATATCGATCGATTTTTTAGAATAGAAAAAATAACATCGGTTCAGGAATTCAAGTTGAACGGTGAAAATCTATTTCAGCCGACTCCTGTATCTTGAAATCCATACTCTGACGCGTAAAAAGACAGTTTTTAGAGATAAATCATTTTTTCGAACATGTTGATCGATTTTGCAAACTCAGAAAAAATGAAATCAGTTCTGAAATTCATGTTCAACGGTGGAATTCTATATCAGCCGACTCCTGTATCTTGAAATTCATACTCTGACGCGTAAAAAGACAGTTCTTAGAGATAAATCATTTTTTCGAATATATCGATCGATTTTTCAAACTAGAAAGAATAAACCAGTTCAGAAATTCATGTTGTTCCCGGGAAATCTATATCAGCCGACTCCTGTATCTTGAAATCCATACTCTGACACCGAAATAGACAGTTCTCAGAGATGAATCATTGTTTCGAATATATCGATCGATTTTTCAAACTAGAAAAAATAAAATCAATTCTGAAATTCATGTTAAACGGTGGAAATCTATATCAGCCGACTCCTGTATCTTGAAATCCATACTCTGACGCCGAAATAGACAGTTCTTAGAGATGAATCATTTTTTCGAATATATCGATCGATTTTTCGAACTAGAAAAAATAACATCAGTTCAGAAATTCAAGTGAACCGGCGGATTCTATATCAGCCGACTCCTGTATCTTGAAATCCATACTCTGACGCGTGAAAAGACAGTTCTTAGAGATAAATCATTTTTTCGGATATATCGATCGATTTTTCAAACTAGAAAAAATAAAATCAATTCTGAAATTCATGTTAAACGGCAAAAATCTATATCAGCCGACTCCTGTATCTTGAAATCCATACTCTGACGCCTAAAAAGACAGTTCTTAGAGATAAATCATTTTTCCGAATATATCGATCGATTTTTCAAACTAGAAAGAATAACATCGGTTCAGAAATTCAAGTCAAACGGTGGAAATCTATATCAGCGGACTCCTGTATCTTGAAATCCATACTCTGACGCGTAAAAAGACAGTTCCTAGAAATGAATCATTTTTTCGAATATATCGATCGATTTTTCAAACTAGAAAAAATAAAATCAATTCTGAAATTCATGTTGAACGGTGGAAATCTATATCGGCCGACTTCTGTATCTTGAATTCCATACTCTGACGCCTAAAAAGACAGTTTTTAGAGATAAATCATTTTTTCGAATATATCGATCGATTTTTCAAACTAGAAAAAATAAAATTGGTTCAGAAATTCATGTTAAACGGTAGAAATCTATATCAGCCATTTCCTGTATCTTGAAATTGATACTCTGACCGTGAAAAGACATTTCGTAGATCAATCATTCTTTCAAATACATCGATCGGTTTTTCAAACTAGAAAAATTAAAATCAGTTCAGAATTTCAAGTGAAACGGTGGAAATCTATATCAGCCGAATCCTGTATCTTGAAATCCATACTCTGACGCCTAAGAAGACAGTTCTCAGAGATAAATTATATTTTCGAATATATCGATCGATTTTTGAAACTAGAAAAAATAAAATCAGTTCTGAAATTCATGTTTAACGGTGGAAATCTATATCAGCCGACTCCTGTATCTTGAAATCCATACTCTGACGCCGAAATAGACGGTTCTTAGAGATGAATCATTGTTTCGAATATATCGATCGATTTTTCAAATTAGAAAAAATAAAATCAATTCTGAAATTCATGTTAAACGGTAAAAATCTATATCAGCCGTTTCCCGTATCTTGAAATGCATACTCTGACGCGTGAAAAGACTGTTCTTAGAGATAAATCATTTTTTCGAATATATCGATCGATTTTTCAAACTAGAAAAAATAAAATCAGTTCTGAAATTCATGTTAAACGGTAAAAATCTATATCAGCCATTTCCTGTATCTTGAAATCCATACTCTGACCGTAAAAAGACATTTCGTAGAGATAAATCATTTTTTCGAACATATCGATCGATTTTTCAAACTAGAAAAAATGGAATCAGTTCTTAAATTCATGTTCAACGGTGGAAATCTATATCAGCTGACTCCTGTATGTTGAAATTCATACTCTAACGCGTAAAAATACAGTTATCAGAGATAAATCATTTTTTCGAATATATCGATCGATTTTTTAGAATAGAAAAAATAACATCGGTTCAGGAATTCAAGTTGAACGGTGGAAATCTATTTCAGCCGACTCCTGTATCTTGAAATCCATACTCTGACGCGTAAAAAGACAGTTTTTAGAGATAATTCATTTTTTCGAACATGTTGATCGATTTTGCAAACTCAGAAAAAATGAAATCAGTTCTGAAATTCATGTTCAATGGTGGAATTCTATATCAGCCGACTCCTGTATCTTGAAATTCATACTCTGACGCGTAAAAAGACAGTTCTTAGATATAAATCATTTTTTCGAATATATCGATCGATTTTTCAAACTAGAAAGAATAAAATCAGTTCAGAAATTCATGTTGTACGGTGGAAATCTATATCAGCCGACTCCTGTATCTTGAATTCCATACTCTGTAGCCTAAAAAGACAGTTTTCAGAGATAAATCATTTTTTCGAATATATCGATTCATTTTTCAAACTAGAAAAAATAAAATCAAGTCCGAAATTCATGTTAAACGGTAAAAATCTATATCAGCCGTTTCCTGTATCTTGAAATCCATACTCTGACGCGTAAAAAGACAGTTCTTAGAAATAAATCATTTTTTCGAATATATCGATCGATTTTTCAAAATAAAAAAAATAAAATCAATTCTGAAATTCATGTTAAACGGTGAAAATCTATATCAGCCGACTCCTGTATCTTGAAATCCATACTCTGACGCCGAAATAGACAGTTCTTAGAGATGAATCATTGTTTCGAATATATCGATCGATTTTTCAAACTAGAAAAAATAAAATCAATTCTGAAATTCATGTTAAACGGTGGAAATCTATATCAGCCGACTCCTGTATTTTGAAATCCATACTCTGACGCCGAAATAGACAGTTCTTAGAGATGAATCATTGTTTCGAATATATTGATCGATTTTTCAAACTAGAAAAAATAAAATCAATTCTGAAATTCATGTTAAACGGTGGAAATCCATATCAGCCGACTCCTGTATCTTGAAATCCATACTCTGACGCCGAAATAGACAGTTCTGAGAGATGAATCATTTTTTCGAATATATCGATCGATTTTTCGAACTAGAAAAAATAACATCAGTTCAGAAATTCAAGTGAACCGGCGGAATCTATATCAGCCGACTCCCGTATCTTGAAATCCATACTCTGACGCGTGAAAAGACAGTTCTTAGAGATAAATCATTTTTTCGGATATATCAATCGATTTTTCAAACTATAAAAAATAAAATCAATTCTGAAATTCATGTTAAACGGTAAAAATTTATATCAGCCGACTCCTGTATCTTGAAATCCATACTCTGACGCCTAAAAAGACAGTTCTTAGAGATAAATCATTTTTCCGAATATATCGATCGATTTTTCAAACTAGAAAAAATAACATCGGTTCAGAAATTCAAGTTAAACGGTGGAAATCTATATCAGCGGACTCCTGTATCTTGAAATCCATACTCTGAAGCGTAAAAAGACAGTTCCTAGAAATGAATCATTTTTTCGAATATATCGATCGATTTTTCAAACTAGAAAAAATAAAATCAATTCTGAAATTCATGTTGAACGGTGGAAATCTATATCGGCCGACTTCTGTATCTTGAATTCCATACTCTGACGCCTAAAAAGACAGTTTTTAGAGATAAATCATTTTTTCGAATATATCGATTCATTTTTCAAACTAGAAAAAATAAAATCAGTTCCGAAATTCATGTTGAACGGTAAAAATCTATATCAGCCGTTTCCCGTATTTTGAAATCCATACTCTGACGCGTAAAAAGACAGTTCTTGGAAATAAATCATTTTTTCGAATATATAGATCGATTTTTCAAAATAGAAAAAATAAAATCAATTCTTAAATTCATGTTAAACGGTGGAAATCTATATCAGCCGACTCCTGTATCTTGAAATCCATACTCTGACGCCGAAATAGACAGTTCTGAGAGATGAATCATTTTTTCGAATATATCGATCGATTTTTCGAACTAGAAAAAATAACATCAGTTCAGAAATTCAAGTGAACCGGCAGAATCTATATCAGCCGACTCTCGTATCTTGAAATCCATACTCTGACGCGTGAAAAGACAGTTCTTAGAGATAAATCATTTTTTCGGATATATCAATCGATTTTTCAAACTAGAAAAAATAAAATCAATTCTGAAATTCATGTTAAACGGTAAAAATCTATATCAGCCGACTCCTGTATCTTGAAATCCATACTCTGACGCCTAAAAAGACAGTTCTTAGAGATAAATCATTTTTCCGAATATATCGATCGATTTTTCAAACTAGAAAAAATAACATCGGTTCAGAAATTCAAGTTAAACGGTGGAAATCTATATCAGCGGACTCCTGTATCTTGAAATCCATACTCTGAAGCGTAAAAAGACAGTTCCTAGAAATGAATCATTTTTTCGAATATATCGATCGATTTTTCAAACTAGAAAAAATAAAATAAATTCTGAAATTCATGTTGAACGGTGGAAATCTATATCGGCCGACTTCTGTATCTTGAATTCCATACTCTGACGCCTAAAAAGACAGTTTTTAGAGATAAATCATTTTTTCGAATATATCGATTCATTTTTCAAACTAGAAAAAATAAAATCAGTTCCGAAATTCATGTTAAACGGTGAAAATCTATATCAGCCGTTTCCCGTATCTTGAAATCCATACTCTGACGCCGAAATAGACGGTTCTTAGAGATGAATCATTGTTCCGAATATATCGATCGATTTTTCAAAGTAGAAAAAATAAAATCAATTCTGAAATTCATGTTAAACGGTGGAAATCTATATCAGCCGACTCCTGTATCTTGGAATCCATACTCTGACGCCGAAATAGACAGTTCTTAGAGATGAATCATTGTTTCGAATATATCGATCGATTTTTCAAACTAGAAAAAATAAAATCAATTCTAAAATTCATGTTAAACGGTGGAAATCTATATCAGCCGACTCCTGTATCTTGAAATCCATACTCTGACGCTTAGAAAGAAAGTTGTCAGAAATAAATCATATTTTCGAATATATCGATCGATTTTTCTAACTAGAAAGAATAAAATCGGTTGAGAAACTCATGATAAACGATGGAAATCTATATCAGCCGACTCCTGTATCTTGAAATGCATACTCTGACGCGTGAAAAGACTGTTCTTAGAGATAAATCATTTTTTCGAATATATCGATCGATTTTTCAAACTAGAAAAAATAAAATCAGTTCTGAAATTCATGTTAAACGGTAAAAATCTATATCAGTCATTTTCTGTATCTTGAAATCCATACTCTGACCGTAAAAAGACATTTCGTAGAGATAAATCATTTTTTCGAACATATCGATCGATTTTTCAATCTAGAAAAAATGGAATCAGTTCTTAAATTCATGTTCAACGGTGAAAATCTATATCAGCTGACTCCTGTATGTTGAAATTCATACTCTAACGCGTAAAAATACAGTTATCAGAGATAAATCATGTTTTCGAATATATCGATCGATTTTTTAGAATAGAAAAAATAACATCGGTTCAGGAATTCAAGTTGAACGGTGAAAATCTATTTCAGCCGACTCCTGTATCTTGAAATCCATACTCTGACGCGTAAAAAGACAGTTTTTAGAGATAAATCATTTTTTCGAACATGTTGATCGATTTTGCAAACTCAGAAAAAATGAAATCAGTTCTGAAATTCATGTTCAACGGTGGAATTCTATATCAGCCGACTCCTGTATCTTGAAATTCATACTCTGACGCGTAAAAAGACAGTTCTTAGAGATAAATCATTTTTTCGAATATATCGATCGATTTTTCAAACTAGAAAGAATAAAATCAGTTCAGAAATTCATGTTGTACGGTGGAAATCTATATCAGCCGACTCCTGTATCTTGAATTCCATACTCTGATGCCTAAAAAGACAGTTTTCAGAGATTAATCATTTTTTCGAATATATCGATTCATTTTTCAAACTAGAAAAAATAAAATCAAGTCCGAAATTCATGTTAAACGGTAAAAATCTATATCAGCCGTTTCCTGTATCTTGAAATCCATACTCTGACGCGTAAAAAGACAGTTCTTAGAAATAAATCATTTTTTCGAATATATCGATCGATTTTTCAAAATAGAAAAAATAAAATCAATTCTGAAATTCATGTTAAACGGTGAAAATCTATATCAGCCGACTCCTGTATCTTGAAATCCATACTCGTACGCGTGAAAAGACAGTTCTTAGAGATAAATCATTTTTTCGGATATATCAATCGATTTTTCAAACTAGAAAAAATAACATCAGTTCAGAAATTCAAGTGAACCGGCGGAATCTATATCAGCCGACTCCTGTATCTTGAAATCCATACTCTGACGCGTGAAAAGACAGTTCTTAGAGATAAATCATTTTTTCGGATATATCAATCGATTTTTCAAACTAGAAAAAATAACATCGGTTCAGAAATTCAAGTTAAACGGTGGAAATCTATATCAGCCGACTCCTGTATCTTGAAATCCATACTCTGACGCCTAAAAAGACAGTTCTTAGAGATAAATCATTTTTCCGAATATATCGATCGATTTTTCAAACTAGAAAAAATAACATCGGTTCAGAAATTCAAGTTAAACGGTGAAAATCTATATCAGCGGACTCCTGTATCTTGAAATCCATACTCTGACGCGTAGAAAGACAGTTCCTAGAAATGAATCATTTTTTCGAATATATCGATCGATTTTTCAAACTAGAAAAAATGAAATCAATTCTGAAATTCATGTTAAACGGTGGAAATCTATATCAGCCGACTCCTGTATCTTGAAATCCATACTCTGACGCCGAAATAGACAGTTCTTAGAGATGAATCATTGTTTCGAATATATCGATCGATTTTGCAAACTCAGAAAAAATGAAATCAGTTCTGAAATTCATGTTCGACGGTGGAAATCTATATCAGCCGACTCCTGTATCTTGAAATTCATACTCTAACGCGTAAAAAGACAGTTCGTAGAGATAAATCATTTTTTCGAATATATCGATCGATTTTTCAAACTAGAAAGAATGAAATCAGTTCAGAAATTCATGTTGTACGGTGGAAATCTATATCAGCCGACTCCTGTATCTTAAACTCCATACTCTGACGCCTAAAAAGACAGTTTCCAGAGATAAATCATTTTTTCGAATATATCGATTCATTTTTCAAACTAGAAAAAATAAAATCAGTTCCGAAATTCATGTTGAACGGTAAAAATCTATATCAGCCGTTTCCCGTATCTTGAAATCCATACTCTGACGCGTAAAAAGACAGTTCTTAGAAATAAATCATTTTTTCGAATATATCGATCGATTTTTCAAAATAGAAAAAATAAAATCAATTCTGAAATTCATGTTAAACGGTGAAAATCTATATCAGCCGACTCCTGTATCTTGAAATCCATACTCTGACGCCGAAATAGACGGTTCTTAGAGATGAATCATTGTTTCGAATATATCGTTCGATTTTTCAAAGTAGAAAAAATAAAATCAATTCTGAAATTCATGTTAAACGGTGGAAATCTATATCAGCCGACTTCTGTATCTTGAAATCCATACTCTGACGCCGAAATAGACAGTTCTTAGAGATAAATCATTTTTTCGAATATATCGATCGATTTTTCGAACTAGAAAAAATAACATCAGTTCAGAAATTCAAGTGAACCGGCGGAATCTATATCAGCCGACTCCTGTATCTTGAAATCCATACTCTGACGCGTAAAAAGACAGTTCTTAGAGATAAATCATTCTTTCGGATATATCGATCGATTTTTAGAACTAAAAAAAATAAAATCAATTCTGAAATTTATGTTAAACGGTGAAAATCTATATCAGCCGACTCCTGTATCTTGAAATCCATACTCTGACGCTTAGAAAGAAAGTTGTCAGAAATAAATCATATTTTCGAATATATCGATCGATTTTTCTAACTAGAAAGAATAAAATCGGTTGAGAAATTCATGATAAACGATGGAAATCTATATCAGCCGACTCCTGTATCTTGAAATGCATACTCTGACGCGAGAAAAGACTGTTCTTAGAGATAAATCATTTTTTCGAATATATCGATCGATTTTTCAAACTAGAAAAAATGAAATCAGTTCTGAAATTCATGTTAAACGGTAAAAATCTATATCAGCCATTTTCTGTATCTTGAAATCCATACTCTGACCGTAAAAAGACATTTCGTAGAGATAAATTATTTTTTCGAACATATCGATCGATTTTTCAAACTAGAAAAAATGGAATCAGTTCTGAAATTCATGTTCAACGGTGGAAATCTATATCAGCTGACTCCTGTATGTTGAAATTCATACTTTAACGCGTAAAAATACAGTTATCAGAGATAAATCATTTTTTCGAATATATCGATCGATTTTTTAGAATAGAAAAAATAACATCGGTTCATGAATTCAAGTTGAACGGTGGAAATCTATTCCAGCCGACTCCTGTATCTTGAAATCCATACTCTGACGCGTAAAAAGACAGTTTTTAGAGATAAATCATTCTTTCGGATATATCGATCGATTTTTCAAACTAGAAAAAATAAAATCAATTCTGAAATTTATGTTAAACGGTGAAAATCTATATCAGCCGACTCCTGTATCTTGAAATCCATACTCTGACGCGTGAAAAGACAGTTCTTAGAGATAAATCATTTTTTCGGATACATCGATCGATTTTTCAAACTAGAAAAAATAAAATCAATTCTGAAATTCAAGTTAAACGGTGAAAATCTATATCAGCCGACTCCTGTATCTTGAAATTCATACTCTGACGCGTGAAAAGACAGTTCTTAGAAATAAATCATTTTTTCGGATACATCGATCGATTTTTCAAACTAGAAAAAATAACATCGGTTCAGAAATTCAAGTTAAACGGTGGAAATCTATATCAGCGGACTCCTGTATCTTCAAATCCATACTCTGACGCGTAAAAAGACAGTTCCTAGAAATGAATCATTTTTCCGAATATATCGATCGATTTTTCAAACTAGAAAAAATAAAATCAATTCTGAAATTCATGTTGAACGGCGGAAATCTATATCGGCCGACTTCTGTATATTGAATTCCATACTCTGACGCCTAAAAAGACAGTTTTTAGAGATAAATCATTTTTTCGAATATATCGATCGATTTTTCAAACTAGAAGAAATAAAATTGGTTCAGAAATTCATGTTAAACGGTAGAAATCTATATCAGCCATTTCCTGTATCTTGAAATTGATACTCTGACCGTGAAAAGACATTTCGTAGATCAATCATTCTTTCAGATACATCGATCGGTTTTTCAAACTAGAAAAAATAAAATCAGTTCAGAATTTCAAGTGAAACGGTGGAAATCTATATCAGCCGAATCCTGTATCTTGAAATCCATACTCTGACGCCTAAGAAGACAGTTCTCAGAGATAAATTATATTTTCGAATATATCGATCGATTTTTGAAACTAGAAAAAATAAAATCAGTTCTGAAATTCATGTTTAACTGTGGAAATCTATATCAGCCGACTCCTGTATCTTGAAATCCATACTCTGACGCCTAAAAAGACAGTTCTTAGAGATAAATCATTTTTCCGAATATATCGATCGATTTTTCAAACTAGAAAAAATAACATCGGTTCAGAAATTCAAGTTAAACGGTGGAAATCTATATCAGCGGACTCCTGTATCTTGAAATCCATACTCTGACGCGTAGAAAGACAGTTCCTAGAAATGAATCATTTTTTCGAATATATCGATCGATTTTTCAAACTAGAAAAAATGAAATCAATTCTGAAATTCATGTTAAACGGTGGAAATCTATATCAGCCGACTCCTGTATCTTGAAATCCATACTCTGACGCCGAAATAGACAGTTCTTAGAGATGAATCATTGTTTCGAATATATCGATCGATTTTTCAAACTAGAAAAAATAAAATCAATTCTGAAATTCATGTTAAACGGTGGAAATCTATATCAGCCGACTCCTGTATCTTGAAATCCATACTCTGACGACGAAATAGACAGTTCTTAGAGATGAATCATTTTTTCGAATATATCGATCGATTTTTCGAACTAGAAAGAATAACATCAGTTCAGAAGTTCATGTTGTACGGTGGAAATCTATATCAGCCGACTCCTGTATCTTAAACTCCATACTCTGACGCCTAAAAAGACAGTTTCCAGAGATAAATCATTTTTTCGAATATATCGATTCATTTTTCAAACTAGAAAAAATAAAATCAGTTCCGAAATTCATGTTGAACGGTAAAAATCTATATCAGCCGTTTCCCGTATCTTGAAATCCATACTCTGACGCGTAAAAAGACAGTTCTTAGAAATAAATCATTTTTTCGAATATATCGATCGATTTTTCAAAATAGAAAAAATAAAATCAATTCTGAAATTCATGTTAAACGGTGAAAATCTATATCAGCCGACTCCTGTATCTTGAAATCCATACTCTGACGCCGAAATAGACGGTTCTTAGAGATGAATCATTGTTTCGAATATATCGTTCGATTTTTCAAAGTAGAAAAAATAAAATCAATTCTGAAATTCATGTTAAACGGTGGAAATCTATATCAGCCGACTTCTGTATCTTGAAATCCATACTCTGACGCCGAAATAGACAGTTCTTAGAGATAAATCATTTTTTCGAATATATCGATCGATTTTTCGAACTAGAAAAAATAACATCAGTTCAGAAATTCAAGTGAACCGGCGGAATCTATATCAGCCGACTCCTGTATCTTGAAATCCATACTCTGACGCGTGAAAAGACAGTTCTTAGAGATAAATCATTCTTTCGGATATATCGATCGATTTTTAGAACTAAAAAAAATAAAATCAATTCTGAAATTTATGTTAAACGGTGAAAATCTATATCAGCCGACTCCTGTATCTTGAAATCCATACTCTGACGCTTAGAAAGAAAGTTGTCAGAAATAAATCATATTTTCGAATAATATCGATCGATTTTTCTAACTAGAAAGAATAAAATCGGTTGAGAAATTCATGATAAACGATGGAAATCTATATCAGCCGACTCCTGTATCTTGAAATGCATACTCTGACGCGAGAAAAGACTGTTCTTAGAGATAAATCATTTTTTCGAATATATCGATCGATTTTTCAAACTAGAAAAAATGAAATCAGTTCTGAAATTCATGTTAAACGGTAAAAATCTATATCAGCCATTTTCTGTATCTTGAAATCCATACTCTGACCGTAAAAAGACATTTCGTAGAGATAAATCATTTTTTCGAACATATCGATCGATTTTTCAAACTAGAAAAAATGGAATCAGTTCTGAAATTCATGTTCAACGGTGGAAATCTATATCAGCTGACTCCTGTATGTTGAAATTCATACTTTAACGCGTAAAAATACAGTTATCAGAGATAAATCATTTTTTCGAATATATCGATCGATTTTTTAGAATAGAAAAAATAACATCGGTTCAGGAATTCAAGTTGAACGGTGGAAATCTATTTCAGCCGACTCCTGTATCTTGAAATCCAAACTCTGACGCGTAAAAAGACAGTTTTTAGAGATAAATCATTCTTTCGGATATATCGATCGATTTTTCAAACTAGAAAAAATAAAATCAATTCTGAAATTTATGTTAAACGGTGAAAATCTATATCAGCCGACTCCTGTATCTTGAAATCCATACTCTGACGCTTAGAAAGAAAGTTGTCAGAAATAAATCATATTTTCGAATATATCGATCGATTTTTCTAACTAGAAAGAATAAAATCGGTTGAGAAATTCATGATAAACGATGGAAATCTATATCAGCCGACTCCTGTATCTTGAAATGCATACTCTGACGCGTGAAAAGACTGTTCTTAGAGATAAATCATTTTTTCGAATATATCGATCGATTTTTCAAACTAGAAAAAATAAAATCAGTTCTGAAATTCATGTTAAACGGTGAAAATCTATATCAGCCATTTCCTGTATCTTGAAATCCATACTCTGACCGTAAAAAGACATTTCGTAGAGATAAATCATTTTTTCGAACATATCGATCGATTTTTCAAACTAGAAAAAATGGAATCAGTTCTGAAATTCATGTTCAACGGTGAAAATCTATATCAGCTGACTCCTGTATGTTGAAATTCATACTTCAACGCGTAAAAATACAGTTATCAGAGATAAATCATTTTTTCGAATATATCGATCGATTTTTTAGAATAGAAAAAATAACATCGGTTCAGGAATTCAAGTTGAACGGTGGAAATCTATTTCAGCCGACTCCTGTATCTTGAAATCCATACTCTGACGCGTAAAAAGACAGTTTTTAGAGATAAATCATTTTTTCGAACATGTTGATCGATTTTGCAAACTCAGAAAAAATGAAATCAGTTCTGAAATTCATGTTCAACGGTGGAAATCTATATCAGCCGACTCCTGTATCTTGAAATTCATACTCTAACGCGTAAAAAGACAGTTCTTAGAGATAAATCATTTTTTCGAATATATCGATCGATTTTTCAAACTAGAAAGAATAAACCAGTTCAGAAATTCATGTTGTTCCCGGGAAATCTATATCAGCCGACTCCTGTATCTTGAAATCCATACTCTGACACCGAAATAGACAGTTCTCAGAGATGAATCATTGTTTCGAATATATCGATCGATTTTTCAAACTAGAAAAAATAAAATCAATTCTGAAATTCATGTTAAACGGTGGAAATCTATATCAGCCGACTCCTGTATCTTGAAATCCATACTCTGACGCCGAAATAGACAGTTCTTAGAGATGAATCATTTTTTCGAATATATCGATCGATTTTTCGAACTAGAAAAAATAACATCAGTTCAGAAATTCAAGTGAACCGGCGGATTCTATATCAGCCGACTCCTGTATCTTGAAATCCATACTCTGACGCGTGAAAAGACAGTTCTTAGAGATAAATCATTTTTTCGGATATATCGATCGATTTTTCAAACTAGAAAAAATAAAATCAATTCTGAAATTCATGTTAAACGGTAAAAATCTATATCAGCCGACTCCTGTATCTTGAAATCCATACTCTGACGCCTAAAAAGACAGTTCTTAGAGATAAATCATTTTTCCGAATATATCGATCGATTTTTCAAACTAGAAAGAATAACATCGGTTCAGAAATTCAAGTTAAACGGTGGAAATCTATATCAGCGGACTCCTGTATCTTGAAATCCATACTCTGACGCGTAAAAAGACAGTTCCTAGAAATGAATCATTTTTTCGAATATATCGATCGATTTTTCAAACTAGAAAAAATAAAATCAATTCTGAAATTCATGTTGAACGGTGGAAATCTATATCGGCCGACTTCTGTATCTTGAATTCCATACTCTGACGCCTAAAAAGACAGTTTTTAGAGATAAATCATTTTTTCGAATATATCGATCGATTTTTCAAACTAGAAAAAATAAAATTGGTTCAGAAATTCATGTTAAACGGTAGAAATCTATATCAGCCATTTCCTGTATCTTGAAATTGATACTCTGACCGTGAAAAGACATTTCGTAGATCAATCATTCTTTCAAACACATCGATCGGTTTTTCAAACTAGAAAAATTAAAATCAGTTCAGAATTTCAAGTGAAACGGTGGAAATCTATATCAGCCGAATCCTGTATCTTGAAATCCATACTCTGACGCCTAAGAAGACAGTTCTCAGAGATAAATTATATTTTCGAATATATCGATCGATTTTTGAAACTAGAAAAAATAAAATCAGTTCTGAAATTCATGTTTAACGGTGGAAATCTATATCAGCCGACTCCTGTATCTTGAAATCCATACTCTGACGCCGAAATAGACGGTTCTTAGAGATGAATCATTGTTTCGAATATATCGATCGATTTTTCAAATTAGAAAAAATAAAATCAATTCTGAAATTCATGTTAAACGGTAAAAATCTATATCAGCCGTTTCCCGTATCTTGAAATCCATACTCTGACGCGTAAAAAGACAGTTCTTAGAAATAAATCATTTTTTCGAATATATCGATCGATTTTTCAAAATAGAAAAAATAAAATCAATTCTGAAATTTATGTTAAACGGTAAAAATCTATATCGGCCGACTCCTGTATATTGAAATCCATACTCTGACGCCGAAATAGACGGTTCTTAGAGATGAATCATTGTTTCGAATATATCGA
The DNA here is from genome assembly GCA_949628255.1 of Macrophya alboannulata. Lineage (NCBI taxonomy): Eukaryota > Metazoa > Arthropoda > Insecta > Hymenoptera > Tenthredinidae > Macrophya > Macrophya alboannulata. Next base: position 31,161,431 of record OX451206.1, on the reverse strand, counting down.
TCGATTTTTCAAACTAGAAAAAATAAAATCAATTCTAAAATTCATGTTAAACGGTGGAAATCTATATCAGCCGACTCCTGTATCTTGAAATCCATACTCTGACGCTTAGAAAGAAAGTTGTCAGAAATAAATCATATTTTCGAATATATCGATCGATTTTTCTAACTAGAAAGAATAAAATCGGTTGAGAAACTCACGATAAACGATGGAAATCTATATCAGCCGACTCCTGTATCTTGAAATGCATACTCTGACGCGTGAAAAGACTGTTCTTAGAGATAAATCATTTTTTCGAATATATCGATCGATTTTTCAAACTAGAAAAAATAAAATCAGTTCTGAAATTCATGTTAAACGGTAAAAATCTATATCAGCCATTTCCTGTATCTTGAAATCCATACTCTGACCGTAAAAAGACATTTCGTAGAGATAAATCATTTTTTCGAACATATCGATCGATTTTTCAAACTAGAAAAAATGGAATCAGTTCTTAAATTCATGTTCAACGGTGGAAATCTATATCAGCTGACTCCTGTATGTTGAAATTCATACTCTAACGCGTAAAAATACAGTTATCAGAGATAAATCATTTTTTCGAATATATCGATCGATTTTTTAGAATAGAAAAAATAACATCGGTTCAGGAATTCAAGTTGAACGGTGGAAATCTATTTCAGCCGACTCCTGTATCTTGAAATCCATACTCTGACGCGTAAAAAGACAGTTTTTAGAGATAATTCATTTTTTCGAACATGTTGATCGATTTTGCAAACTCAGAAAAAATGAAATCAGTTCTGAAATTCATGTTCAATGGTGGAATTCTATATCAGCCGACTCCTGTATCTTGAAATTCATACTCTGACGCGTAAAAAGACAGTTCTTAGATATAAATCATTTTTTCGAATATATCGATCGATTTTTCAAACTAGAAAGAATAAAATCAGTTCAGAAATTCATGTTGTACGGTGGAAATCTATATCAGCCGACTCCTGTATCTTGAATTCCATACTCTGTAGCCTAAAAAGACAGTTTTCAGAGATAAATCATTTTTTCGAATATATCGATTCATTTTTCAAACTAGAAAAAATAAAATCAAGTCCGAAATTCATGTTAAACGGTAAAAATCTATATCAGCCGTTTCCTGTATCTTGAAATCCATACTCTGACGCGTAAAAAGACAGTTCTTAGAAATGAATCATTTTTTCGAATATATCGATCGATTTTTCAAAATAGAAAAAATAAAATCAATTCTGAAATTCATGTTAAACGGTGAAAATCTATATCAGCCGACTCCTGTATCTTGAAATCCATACTCTGACGCCGAAATAGACAGTTCTTAGAGATGAATCATTGTTTCGAATATATCGATCGATTTTTCAAACTAGAAAAAATAAAATCAATTCTGAAATTCATGTTAAACGGTGGAAATCTATATCAGCCGACTCCTGTATTTTGAAATCCATACTCTGACGCCGAAATAGACAGTTCTTAGAGATGAATCATTGTTTCGAATATATTGATCGATTTTTCAAACTAGAAAAAATAAAATCAATTCTGAAATTCATGTTAAACGGTGGAAATCCATATCAGCCGACTCCTGTATCTTGAAATCCATACTCTGACGCCGAAATAGACAGTTCTGAGAGATGAATCATTTTTTCGAATATATCGATCGATTTTTCGAACTAGAAAAAATAACATCAGTTCAGAAATTCAAGTGAACCGGCGGAATCTATATCAGCCGACTCCCGTATCTTGAAATCCATACTCTGACGCGTGAAAAGACAGTTCTTAGAGATAAATCATTTTTTCGGATATATCAATCGATTTTTCAAACTATAAAAAATAAAATCAATTCTGAAATTCATGTTAAACGGTAAAAATTTATATCAGCCGACTCCTGTATCTTGAAATCCATACTCTGACGCCTAAAAAGACAGTTCTTAGAGATAAATCATTTTTCCGAATATATCGATCGATTTTTCAAACTAGAAAAAATAACATCGGTTCAGAAATTCAAGTTAAACGGTGGAAATCTATATCAGCGGACTCCTGTATCTTGAAATCCATACTCTGAAGCGTAAAAAGACAGTTCCTAGAAATGAATCATTTTTTCGAATATATCGATCGATTTTTCAAACTAGAAAAAATAAAATCAATTCTGAAATTCATGTTGAACGGTGGAAATCTATATCGGCCGACTTCTGTATCTTGAATTCCATACTCTGACGCCTAAAAAGACAGTTTTTAGAGATAAATCATTTTTTCGAATATATCGATTCATTTTTCAAACTAGAAAAAATAAAATCAGTTCCGAAATTCATGTTGAACGGTAAAAATCTATATCAGCCGTTTCCCGTATTTTGAAATCCATACTCTGACGCGTAAAAAGACAGTTCTTGGAAATAAATCATTTTTTCGAATATATAGATCGATTTTTCAAAATAGAAAAAATAAAATCAATTCTTAAATTCATGTTAAACGGTGGAAATCTATATCAGCCGACTCCTGTATCTTGAAATCCATACTCTGACGCCGAAATAGACAGTTCTGAGAGATGAATCATTTTTTCGAATATATCGATCGATTTTTCGAACTAGAAAAAATAACATCAGTTCAGAAATTCAAGTGAACCGGCGGAATCTATATCAGCCGACTCTCGTATCTTGAAATCCATACTCTGACGCGTGAAAAGACAGTTCTTAGAGATAAATCATTTTTTCGGATATATCAATCGATTTTTCAAACTAGAAAAAATAAAATCAATTCTGAAATTCATGTTAAACGGTAAAAATCTATATCAGCCGACTCCTGTATCTTGAAATCCATACTCTGACGCCTAAAAAGACAGTTCTTAGAGATAAATCATTTTTCCGAATATATCGATCGATTTTTCAAACTAGAAAAAATAACATCGGTTCAGAAATTCAAGTTAAACGGTGGAAATCTATATCAGCGGACTCCTGTATCTTGAAATCCATACTCTGAAGCGTAAAAAGACAGTTCCTAGAAATGAATCATTTTTTCGAATATATCGATCGATTTTTCAAACTAGAAAAAATAAAATAAATTCTGAAATTCATGTTGAACGGTGGAAATCTATATCGGCCGACTTCTGTATCTTGAATTCCATACTCTGACGCCTAAAAAGACAGTTTTTAGAGATAAATCATTTTTTCGAATATATCGATTCATTTTTCAAACTGGAAAAAATAAAATCAGTTCCGAAATTCATGTTAAACGGTGAAAATCTATATCAGCCGTTTCCCGTATCTTGAAATCCATACTCTGACGCCGAAATAGACGGTTCTTAGAGATGAATCATTGTTTCGAATATATCGATCGATTTTTCAAAGTAGAAAAAATAAAATCAATTCTGAAATTCATGTTAAACGGTGGAAATCTATATCAGCCGACTCCTGTATGTTGGAATCCATACTCTGACGCCGAAATAGACAGTTCTTAGAGATGAATCATTGTTTCGAATATATCGATCGATTTTTCAAACTAGAAAAAATAAAATCAATTCTAAAATTCATGTTAAACGGTGGAAATCTATATCAGCCGACTCCTGTATCTTGAAATCCATACTCTGACGCTTAGAAAGAAAGTTGTCAGAAATAAATCATATTTTCGAATATATCGATCGATTTTTCTAACTAGAAAGAATAAAATCGGTTGAGAAACTCATGATAAACGATGGAAATCTATATCAGCCGACTCCTGTATCTTGAAATGCATACTCTGACGCGTGAAAAGACTGTTCTTAGAGATAAATCATTTTTTCGAATATATCGATCGATTTTTCAAACTAGAAAAAATAAAATCAGTTCTGAAATTCATGTTAAACGGTAAAAATCTATATCAGTCATTTTCTGTATCTTGAAATCCATACTCTGACCGTAAAAAGACATTTCGTAGAGATAAATCATTTTTTCGAACATATCGATCGATTTTTCAATCTAGAAAAAATGGAATCAGTTCTTAAATTCATGTTCAACGGTGAAAATCTATATCAGCTGACTCCTGTATGTTGAAATTCATACTCTAACGCGTAAAAATACAGTTATCAGAGATAAATCATGTTTTCGAATATATCGATCGATTTTTTAGAATAGAAAAAATAACATCGGTTCAGGAATTCAAGTTGAACGGTGAAAATCTATTTCAGCCGACTCCTGTATCTTGAAATCCATACTCTGACGCGTAAAAAGACAGTTTTTAGAGATAAATCATTTTTTCGAACATGTTGATCGATTTTGCAAACTCAGAAAAAATGAAATCAGTTCTGAAATTCATGTTCAACGGTGGAATTCTATATCAGCCGACTCCTGTATCTTGAAATTCATACTCTGACGCGTAAAAAGACAGTTCTTAGAGATAAATCATTTTTTCGAATATATCGATCGATTTTTCAAACTAGAAAGAATAAAATCAGTTCAGAAATTCATGTTGTACGGTGGAAATCTATATCAGCCGACTCCTGTATCTTGAATTCCATACTCTGATGCCTAAAAAGACAGTTTTCAGAGATTAATCATTTTTTCGAATATATCGATTCATTTTTCAAACTAGAAAAAATAAAATCAAGTCCGAAATTCATGTTAAACGGTAAAAATCTATATCAGCCGTTTCCTGTATCTTGAAATCCATACTCTGACGCGTAAAAAGACAGTTCTTAGAAATAAATCATTTTTTCGAATATATCGATCGATTTTTCAAAATAGAAAAAATAAAATCAATTCTGAAATTCATGTTAAACGGTGAAAATCTATATCAGCCGACTCCTGTATCTTGAAATCCATACTCGTACGCGTGAAAAGACAGTTCTTAGAGATAAATCATTTTTTCGGATATATCAATCGATTTTTCAAACTAGAAAAAATAACATCAGTTCAGAAATTCAAGTGAACCGGCGGAATCTATATCAGCCGACTCCTGTATCTTGAAATCCATACTCTGACGCGTGAAAAGACAGTTCTTAGAGATAAATCATTTTTTCGGATATATCAATCGATTTTTCAAACTAGAAAAAATAACATCGGTTCAGAAATTCAAGTTAAACGGTGGAAATCTATATCAGCCGACTCCTGTATCTTGAAATCCATACTCTGACGCCTAAAAAGACAGTTCTTAGAGATAAATCATTTTTCCGAATATATCGATCGATTTTTCAAACTAGAAAAAATAACATCGGTTCAGAAATTCAAGTTAAACGGTGGAAATCTATATCAGCGGACTCCTGTATCTTGAAATCCATACTCTGACGCGTAAAAAGACAGTTCCTAGAAATGAATCAATTTTCCGAATATATCGATCGATTTTTCAAACTAGAAAAAATAAAATCAATTCTGAAATTCATGTTGAACGGCGGAAATCTATATCGGCCGACTTCTGTATCTTGAATTCCATACTCTGACGCCTAAAAAGACAGTTTTTAGAGATAAATCATTTTTTCGAATATATCGATCGATTTTTCAAACTAGAAGAAATAAAATTGGTTCAGAAATTCATGTTAAACGGTAGAAATCTATATCAGCCATTTCCTGTATCTTGAAATTGATACTCTGACCGTGAAAAGACATTTCGTAGATCAATCATTCTTTCAAATACATCGATCGGTTTTTCAAACTAGAAAAAATAAAATCAGTTCAGAATTTCAAGTGAAACGGTGGAAATCTATATCAGCCGAATCCTGTATCTTGAAATCCATACTCTGACGCCTAAGAAGACAGTTCTCAGAGATAAATTATATTTTCGAATATATCGATCGATTTTTGAAACTAGAAAAAATAAAATCAGTTCTGAAATTCATGTTTAACTGTGGAAATCTATATCAGCCGACTCCTGTATCTTGAAATCCATACTCTGACGCCTAAAAAGACAGTTCTTAGAGATAAATCATTTTTCCGAATATATCGATCGATTTTTCAAACTAGAAAAAATAACATCGGTTCAGAAATTCAAGTTAAACGGTGGAAATCAGTTCCTAGAAATGAATCATTTTTTCGAATATATCGATCGGTTTTTCAAACTAGAAAAAATGAAATCAATTCTGAAATTCATGTTAAACAGTGGAAATCCATATCAGCCGACTCCTGTATCTTGAAATCCATACTCTGACGCCGAAATAGACAGTTCTTAGAGATGAATCATTGTTTCGAATATATCGATCGATTTTGCAAACTCAGAAAAAATGAAATCAGTTCTGAAATTCATGTTCAACGGTGGAAATCTATATCAGCCGACTCCTGTATCTTGAAATTCATACTCTAACGCGTAAAAAGACAGTTCTTAGAGATAAATCATTTTTTCGAATATATCGATCGATTTTTCAAACTAGAAAGAATAAAATCAGTTCAGAAATTCATGTTGTACCGTGGAAATCTGTATCAGCCGACTCCTGTATCTTAAACTCCATACTCTGACGCCTAAAAAGACAGTTTCCAGAGATAAATCATTTTTTCGAATATATCGATTCATTTTTTAAACTAGAAAAAATAAAATCAGTCCCGAAATTCATGTTGAACGGTAAAAATCTATATCAGCCGTTTCCCGTATCTTGAAATCCATACTCTGACGCATAAAAAGACAGTTCTTAGAAATAAATCATTTTTTCGAATATATCGATCGATTTTTCAAAATAGAAAAAATAAAATCAATTCTGAAATTCATGTTAAACGGTGAAAATCTATATCAGCCGACTCCTGTATCTTGAAATCCATACTCTGACGCCGAAATAGACGGTTCTTAGAGATGAATCATTGTTTCGAATATATCGATCGATTTTTCAAACTAGAAAAAATAAAATCAATTCTAAAATTCATGTTAAACGGTGGAAATCTATATCAGCCGACTCCTGTATCTTGAAATCCATACTCTGACGCCGAAATAGACAGTTCTTAGAGATGAATCATTTTTTCGAATATATCGATCGATTTTTCGAGCTAGAAAAAATAACATCAGTTCAGAAATTCAAGTGAACCGGCGGAATCTATATCAGCCGACTCCTGTATCTTGAAATCCATACTCTGACGCGTGAAAAGACAGTTCTTAGAGATAAATCATTTCTTCGGATATATCAATCGATTTTTCAAACTAGAAAAAATAACATCGGTTCAGAAATTCAAGTTAAACGGTGGAAATCTATATCAGCCGACTCCTGTATCTTGAAATCCATACTCTGACGCCTAAAAAGACAGTTCTTAGAGATAAATCATTTTTCCGAATATATCGATCGATTTTTCAAACTAGAAAAAATAACATCGGTTCAGAAATTCAAGTTAAACGGTGGAAATCTATATCAGCGGACTCCTGTATCTTGAAATCCATACTCTGACGCGTAAAAAGACAGTTCCTAGAAATGAATCAATTTTCCGAATATATCGATCGATTTTTCAAACTAGAAAAAATAAAATCAATTCTGAAATTCATGTTGAACGGCGGAAATCTATATCGGCCGACTTCTGTATCTTGAATTCCATACTCTGACGCCTAAAAAGACAGTTTTTAGAGATAAATCATTTTTTCGAATATATCGATCGATTTTTCAAACTAGAAGAAATAAAATTGGTTCAGAATTTCAAGTGAAACGGTGGAAATCTATATCAGTCGAATCCTGTATCTTGAAATCCATACTCTGACGCCTAAGAAGACAGTTCTCAGAGATAAATTATATTTTCGAATATATCGATCGATTTTTGAAACTAGAAAAAATAAAATCAGTTCTGAAATTCATGTTTAACTGTGGAAATCTATATCAGCCGACTCCTGTATCTTGAAATCCATACTCTGACGCCTAAAAAGACAGTTCTTAGAGATAAATCATTTTTCCGAATATATCGATCGATTTTTCAAACTAGAAAAAATAACATCGGTTCAGAAATTCAAGTTAAACGGTGGAAATCTATATCAGCGGACTCCTGTATCTTGAAATCCATACTCTGACGCGTAAAAAGACAGTTCCTAGAAATGAATCATTTTTTCGAATATATCGATCGGTTTTTCAAACTAGAAAAAATGAAATCAATTCTGAAATTCATGTTAAACGGTGGAAATCTATATCAGCCGACTCCTGTATCTTGAAATCCATACTCTGACGCCGAAATAGACAGTTCTTAGAGATGAATCATTGTTTCGAATATATCGATCGATTTTGCAAACTCAGAAAAAATGAAATCAGTTCTGAAATTCATGTTCAACGGTGGAAATCTATATCAGCCGACTCCTGTATCTTGAAATTCATACTCTAACGCGTAAAAAGACAGTTCTTAGAGATAAATCATTTTTTCGAATATATCGATCGATTTTTCAAACTAGAAAGAATAAAATCAGTTCAGAAATTCATGTTGTACGGTGGAAATCTGTATCAGCCGACTCCTGTATCTTAAACTCCATACTCTGACGCCTAAAAAGACAGTTTCCAGAGATAAATCATTTTTTCGAATATATCGATTCATTTTTTAAACTAGAAAAAATAAAATCAGTTCCGAAATTCATGTTAAACGGTAGAAATCTATATCAGCCGAATCCTGTATCTTGAAATCCATACTCCGATGCCTAGAAAGACAGTTTTCAGATATAAATCATTCTTCCGAATACATCAATCGATTTCTCAAACTAGAAAAAATAAAATCAGTTCAGAATTTCAAATGAAACGGTGGAAATCTATATCAGCCGAATCCTGTATCTTGAAATCCATACTCTGACGCCTAAGAAGACAGTTCTTAGAGATAAATCATATTTTCGGAAATATCGATCGATTTTTCAAACTAGAAAAAATAAAATCAGTTCTGGAATTCATGTTAAACGGTGAAAATCTATATCAGCCGACTCCTGTATCTTGAAATCCATACTCTGACGCCGAAATAGACGGTTCTTAGAGATGAATCATTGTTTCGAATATATCGTTCGATTTTTGAAAGTAGAAAAAATAAAATCAATTCTGAAATTCATGTTAAACGGTGGAAATCTATATCAGCCGACTCCTGTATCTTGAAATCCATACTCTGACGCCGAAATAGACAGTTCTTAGAGATGAATCATTTTTTCGAATATATCGTTCGATTTTTCAAAGTAGAAAAAATAAAATCAATTCTGAAATTCATGTTAAACGGTGGAAATCTATATCAGCCGACTCCTGTATCTTGAAATCCATACTCTGACGCCGAAATAGACAGTTCTTAGAGATGAATCATTTTTTCGAATATATCGATCGATTTTTCGAACTAGAAAAAATAACATCAGTTCAGAAATTCAAGTGAACCGGCGGAATCTATATCAGCCGACTCCTGTATCTTGAAATCCATACTCTGACGCGTAAAAAGACAGTTCTTAGAGATAAATCATTCTTTCGGATATATCGATCGATTTTTCAAACTAGAAAAAATAAAATCAATTCTAAAATTCATGTTAAACGGTGGAAATCTATATCAGCCGACTCCTGTATCTTGAAATCCATACTCTGACGCTTAGAAAGAAAGTTGTCAGAAATAAATCATATTTTCGAATATATCGATCGATTTTTCTAACTAGAAAGAATAAAATCGGTTGAGAAACTCATGATAAACGATGGAAATCTATATCAGCCGACTCCTGTATCTTGAAATGCATACTCTGACGCGTGAAAAGACTGTTCTTAGAGATAAATCATTTTTTCGAATATATCGATCGATTTTTCAAACTAGAAAAAATAAAATCAGTTCTGAAATTCATGTTCAACGGTAAAAATCTATATCAGTCATTTTCTGTATCTTGAAATCCATACTCTGACCGTAAAAAGACATTTCGTAGAGATAAATCATTTTTTCGAACATATCGATCGATTTTTCAATCTAGAAAAAATGGAATCAGTTCTTAAATTCATGTTCAACGGTGAAAATCTATATCAGCTGACTCCTGTATGTTGAAATTCATACTCTAACGCGTAAAAATACAGTTATCAGAGATAAATCATGTTTTCGAATATATCGATCGATTTTTTAGAATAGAAAAAATAACATCGGTTCAGGAATTCAAGTTGAACGGTGAAAATCTATTTCAGCCGACTCCTGTATCTTGAAATCCATACTCTGACGCGTAAAAAGACAGTTTTTAGAGATAAATCATTTTTTCGAACATGTTGATCGATTTTGCAAACTCAGAAAAAATGAAATCAGTTCTGAAATTCATGTTCAACGGTGGAATTCTATATCAGCCGACTCCTGTATCTTGAAATTCATACTCTGACGCGTAAAAAGACAGTTCTTAGAGATAAATCATTTTTTCGAATATATCGATCGATTTTTCAAACTAGAAAGAATAAAATCAGTTCAGAAATTCATGTTGTACGGTGGAAATCTATATCAGCCGACTCCTGTATCTTGAATTCCATACTCTGATGCCTAAAAAGACAGTTTTCAGAGATTAATCATTTTTTCGAATATATCGATTCATTTTTCAAACTAGAAAAAATAAAATCAAGTCCGAAATTCATGTTAAACGGTAAAAATCTATATCAGCCGTTTCCTGTATCTTGAAATCCATACTCTGACGCGTAAAAAGACAGTTCTTAGAAATAAATCATTTTTTCGAATATATCGATCGATTTTTCAAAATAGAAAAAATAAAATCAATTCTGAAATTCATGTTAAACGGTGAAAATCTATATCAGCCGACTCCTGTATCTTGAAATCCATACTCGTACGCGTGAAAAGACAGTTCTTAGAGATAAATCATTTTTTCGGATATATCAATCGATTTTTCAAACTAGAAAAAATAACATCAGTTCAGAAATTCAAGTGAACCGGCGGAATCTATATCAGCCGACTCCTGTATCTTGAAATCCATACTCTGACGCGTGAAAAGACAGTTCTTAGAGATAAATCATTTTTTCGGATATATCAATCGATTTTTCAAACTAGAAAAAATAACATCGGTTCAGAAATTCAAGTTAAACGGTGGAAATCTATATCAGCCGACTCCTGTATCTTGAAATCCATACTCTGACGCCTAAAAAGACAGTTCTTAGAGATAAATCATTTTTCCGAATATATCGATCGATTTTTCAAACTAGAAAAAATAACATCGGTTCAGAAATTCAAGTTAAACGGTGAAAATCTATATCAGCGGACTCCTGTATCTTGAAATCCATACTCTGACGCGTAGAAAGACAGTTCCTAGAAATGAATCATTTTTTCGAATATATCGATCGATTTTTCAAACTAGAAAAAATGAAATCAATTCTGAAATTCATGTTAAACGGTGGAAATCTATATCAGCCGACTCCTGTATCTTGAAATCCATACTCTGACGCCGAAATAGACAGTTCTTAGAGATGAATCATTGTTTCGAATATATCGATCGATTTTGCAAACTCAGAAAAAATGAAATCAGTTCTGAAATTCATGTTCGACGGTGGAAATCTATATCAGCCGACTCCTGTATCTTGAAATTCATACTCTAACGCGTAAAAAGACAGTTCGTAGAGATAAATCATTTTTTCGAATATATCGATCGATTTTTCAAACTAGAAAGAATGAAATCAGTTCAGAAATTCATGTTGTACGGTGGAAATCTATATCAGCCGACTCCTGTATCTTAAACTCCATACTCTGACGCCTAAAAAGACAGTTTCCAGAGATAAATCATTTTTTCGAATATATCGATTCATTTTTCAAACTAGAAAAAATAAAATCAGTTCCGAAATTCATGTTGAACGGTAAAAATCTATATCAGCCGTTTCCCGTATCTTGAAATCCATACTCTGACGCGTAAAAAGACAGTTCTTAGAAATAAATCATTTTTTCGAATATATCGATCGATTTTTCAAAATAGAAAAAATAAAATCAATTCTGAAATTCATGTTAAACGGTGAAAATCTATATCAGCCGACTCCTGTATCTTGAAATCCATACTCTGACGCCGAAATAGACGGTTCTTAGAGATGAATCATTGTTTCGAATATATCGTTCGATTTTTCAAAGTAGAAAAAATAAAATCAATTCTGAAATTCATGTTAAACGGTGGAAATCTATATCAGCCGACTTCTGTATCTTGAAATCCATACTCTGACGCCGAAATAGACAGTTCTTAGAGATAAATCATTTTTTCGAATATATCGATCGATTTTTCGAACTAGAAAAAATAACATCAGTTCAGAAATTCAAGTGAACCGGCGGAATCTATATCAGCCGACTCCTGTATCTTGAAATCCATACTCTGACGCGTAAAAAGACAGTTCTTAGAGATAAATCATTCTTTCGGATATATCGATCGATTTTTAGAACTAAAAAAAATAAAATCAATTCTGAAATTTATGTTAAACGGTGAAAATCTATATCAGCCGACTCCTGTATCTTGAAATCCATACTCTGACGCTTAGAAAGAAAGTTGTCAGAAATAAATCATATTTTCGAATATATCGATCGATTTTTCTAACTAGAAAGAATAAAATCGGTTGAGAAATTCATGATAAACGATGGAAATCTATATCAGCCGACTCCTGTATCTTGAAATGCATACTCTGACGCGAGAAAAGACTGTTCTTAGAGATAAATCATTTTTTCGAATATATCGATCGATTTTTCAAACTAGAAAAAATGAAATCAGTTCTGAAATTCATGTTAAACGGTAAAAATCTATATCAGCCATTTTCTGTATCTTGAAATCCATACTCTGACCGTAAAAAGACATTTCGTAGAGATAAATTATTTTTTCGAACATATCGATCGATTTTTCAAACTAGAAAAAATGGAATCAGTTCTGAAATTCATGTTCAACGGTGGAAATCTATATCAGCTGACTCCTGTATGTTGAAATTCATACTTTAACGCGTAAAAATACAGTTATCAGAGATAAATCATTTTTTCGAATATATCGATCGATTTTTTAGAATAGAAAAAATAACATCGGTTCATGAATTCAAGTTGAACGGTGGAAATCTATTCCAGCCGACTCCTGTATCTTGAAATCCATACTCTGACGCGTAAAAAGACAGTTTTTAGAGATAAATCATTCTTTCGGATATATCGATCGATTTTTCAAACTAGAAAAAATAAAATCAATTCTGAAATTTATGTTAAACGGTGAAAATCTATATCAGCCGACTCCTGTATCTTGAAATCCATACTCTGACGCGTGAAAAGACAGTTCTTAGAGATAAATCATTTTTTCGGATACATCGATCGATTTTTCAAACTAGAAAAAATAAAATCAATTCTGAAATTCAAGTTAAACGGTGAAAATCTATATCAGCCGACTCCTGTATCTTGAAATTCATACTCTGACGCGTGAAAAGACAGTTCTTAGAAATAAATCATTTTTTCGGATACATCGATCGATTTTTCAAACTAGAAAAAATAACATCGGTTCAGAAATTCAAGTTAAACGGTGGAAATCTATATCAGCGGACTCCTGTATCTTCAAATCCATACTCTGACGCGTAAAAAGACAGTTCCTAGAAATGAATCATTTTTCCGAATATATCGATCGATTTTTCAAACTAGAAAAAATAAAATCAATTCTGAAATTCATGTTGAACGGCGGAAATCTATATCGGCCGACTTCTGTATATTGAATTCCATACTCTGACGCCTAAAAAGACAGTTTTTAGAGATAAATCATTTTTTCGAATATATCGATCGATTTTTCAAACTAGAAGAAATAAAATTGGTTCAGAAATTCATGTTAAACGGTAGAAATCTATATCAGCCATTTCCTGTATCTTGAAATTGATACTCTGACCGTGAAAAGACATTTCGTAGATCAATCATTCTTTCAGATACATCGATCGGTTTTTCAAACTAGAAAAAATAAAATCAGTTCAGAATTTCAAGTGAAACGGTGGAAATCTATATCAGCCGAATCCTGTATCTTGAAATCCATACTCTGACGCCTAAGAAGACAGTTCTCAGAGATAAATTATATTTTCGAATATATCGATCGATTTTTGAAACTAGAAAAAATAAAATCAGTTCTGAAATTCATGTTTAACTGTGGAAATCTATATCAGCCGACTCCTGTATCTTGAAATCCATACTCTGACGCCTAAAAAGACAGTTCTTAGAGATAAATCATTTTTCCGAATATATCGATCGATTTTTCAAACTAGAAAAAATAACATCGGTTCAGAAATTCAAGTTAAACGGTGGAAATCTATATCAGCGGACTCCTGTATCTTGAAATCCATACTCTGACGCGTAGAAAGACAGTTCCTAGAAATGAATCATTTTTTCGAATATATCGATCGATTTTTCAAACTAGAAAAAATGAAATCAATTCTGAAATTCATGTTAAACGGTGGAAATCTATATCAGCCGACTCCTGTATCTTGAAATCCATACTCTGACGCCGAAATAGACAGTTCTTAGAGATGAATCATTGTTTCGAATATATCGATCGATTTTTCAAACTAGAAAAAATAAAATCAATTCTGAAATTCATGTTAAACGGTGGAAATCTATATCAGCCGACTCCTGTATCTTGAAATCCATACTCTGACGACGAAATAGACAGTTCTTAGAGATGAATCATTTTTTCGAATATATCGATCGATTTTTCGAACTAGAAAAAATAAAATCAGTTCTGAAATTCATGTTTAACGGTGGAAATCTATATCAGCCGACTCCTGTATCTTGAAATCCATACTCTGACGCCGAAATAGACGGTTCTTAGAGATGAATCATTGTTTCGAATATATCGATCGATTTTTCAAATTAGAAAAAATAAAATCAATTCTGAAATTCATGTTAAACGGTAAAAATCTATATCAGCCGTTTCCCGTATCTTGAAATCCATACTCTGACGCGTAAAAAGACAGTTCTTAGAAATAAATCATTTTTTCGAATATATCGATCGATTTTTCAAAATAGAAAAAATAAAATCAATTCTGAAATTTATGTTAAACGGTAAAAATCTATATCGGCCGACTCCTGTATATTGAAATCCATACTCTGACGCCGAAATAGACGGTTCTTAGAGATGAATCATTGTTTCGAATATATCGATCGATTTTTCAAACTAGAAAAAATAAAATCAATTCTAAAATTCATGTTAAACGGTGGAAATCTATATCAGCCGACTCCTGTATCTTGAAATCCATACTCTGACGCTTAGAAAGAAAGTTGTCAGAAATAAATCATATTTTCGAATATATCGATCGATTTTTCTAACTAGAAAGAATAAAATCGGTTGAGAAACTCACGATAAACGATGGAAATCTATATCAGCCGACTCCTGTATCTTGAAATGCATACTCTGACGCGTGAAAAGACTGTTCTTAGAGATAAATCATTTTTTCGAATATATCGATCGATTTTTCAAACTAGAAAAAATAAAATCAGTTCTGAAATTCATGTTAAACGGTAAAAATCTATATCAGCCATTTCCTGTATCTTGAAATCCATACTCTGACCGTAAAAAGACATTTCGTAGAGATAAATCATTTTTTCGAACATATCGATCGATTTTTCAAACTAGAAAAAATGGAATCAGTTCTTAAATTCATGTTCAACGGTGGAAATCTATATCAGCTGACTCCTGTATGTTGAAATTCATACTCTAACGCGTAAAAATACAGTTATCAGAGATAAATCATTTTTTCGAATATATCGATCGATTTTTTAGAATAGAAAAAATAACATCGGTTCAGGAATTCAAGTTGAACGGTGGAAATCTATTTCAGCCGACTCCTGTATCTTGAAATCCATACTCTGACGCGTAAAAAGACAGTTTTTAGAGATAATTCATTTTTTCGAACATGTTGATCGATTTTGCAAACTCAGAAAAAATGAAATCAGTTCTGAAATTCATGTTCAATGGTGGAATTCTATATCAGCCGACTCCTGTATCTTGAAATTCATACTCTGACGCGTAAAAAGACAGTTCTTAGATATAAATCATTTTTTCGAATATATCGATCGATTTTTCAAACTAGAAAGAATAAAATCAGTTCAGAAATTCATGTTGTACGGTGGAAATCTATATCAGCCGACTCCTGTATCTTGAATTCCATACTCTGTAGCCTAAAAAGACAGTTTTCAGAGATAAATCATTTTTTCGAATATATCGATTCATTTTTCAAACTAGAAAAAATAAAATCAAGTCCGAAATTCATGTTAAACGGTAAAAATCTATATCAGCCGTTTCCTGTATCTTGAAATCCATACTCTGACGCGTAAAAAGACAGTTCTTAGAAATGAATCATTTTTTCGAATATATCGATCGATTTTTCAAAATAGAAAAAATAAAATCAATTCTGAAATTCATGTTAAACGGTGAAAATCTATATCAGCCGACTCCTGTATCTTGAAATCCATACTCTGACGCCGAAATAGACAGTTCTTAGAGATGAATCATTGTTTCGAATATATCGATCGATTTTTCAAACTAGAAAAAATAAAATCAATTCTGAAATTCATGTTAAACGGTGGAAATCTATATCAGCCGACTCCTGTATTTTGAAATCCATACTCTGACGCCGAAATAGACAGTTCTTAGAGATGAATCATTGTTTCGAATATATTGATCGATTTTTCAAACTAGAAAAAATAAAATCAATTCTGAAATTCATGTTAAACGGTGGAAATCCATATCAGCCGACTCCTGTATCTTGAAATCCATACTCTGACGCCGAAATAGACAGTTCTGAGAGATGAATCATTTTTTCGAATATATCGATCGATTTTTCGAACTAGAAAAAATAACATCAGTTCAGAAATTCAAGTGAACCGGCGGAATCTATATCAGCCGACTCCCGTATCTTGAAATCCATACTCTGACGCGTGAAAAGACAGTTCTTAGAGATAAATCATTTTTTCGGATATATCAATCGATTTTTCAAACTATAAAAAATAAAATCAATTCTGAAATTCATGTTAAACGGTAAAAATTTATATCAGCCGACTCCTGTATCTTGAAATCCATACTCTGACGCCTAAAAAGACAGTTCTTAGAGATAAATCATTTTTCCGAATATATCGATCGATTTTTCAAACTAGAAAAAATAACATCGGTTCAGAAATTCAAGTTAAACGGTGGAAATCTATATCAGCGGACTCCTGTATCTTGAAATCCATACTCTGAAGCGTAAAAAGACAGTTCCTAGAAATGAATCATTTTTTCGAATATATCGATCGATTTTTCAAACTAGAAAAAATAAAATCAATTCTGAAATTCATGTTGAACGGTGGAAATCTATATCGGCCGACTTCTGTATCTTGAATTCCATACTCTGACGCCTAAAAAGACAGTTTTTAGAGATAAATCATTTTTTCGAATATATCGATTCATTTTTCAAACTAGAAAAAATAAAATCAGTTCCGAAATTCATGTTGAACGGTAAAAATCTATATCAGCCGTTTCCCGTATTTTGAAATCCATACTCTGACGCGTAAAAAGACAGTTCTTGGAAATAAATCATTTTTTCGAATATATAGATCGATTTTTCAAAATAGAAAAAATAAAATCAATTCTTAAATTCATGTTAAACGGTGGAAATCTATATCAGCCGACTCCTGTATCTTGAAATCCATACTCTGACGCCGAAATAGACAGTTCTGAGAGATGAATCATTTTTTCGAATATATCGATCGATTTTTCGAACTAGAAAAAATAACATCAGTTCAGAAATTCAAGTGAACCGGCGGAATCTATATCAGCCGACTCTCGTATCTTGAAATCCATACTCTGACGCGTGAAAAGACAGTTCTTAGAGATAAATCATTTTTTCGGATATATCAATCGATTTTTCAAACTAGAAAAAATAAAATCAATTCTGAAATTCATGTTAAACGGTAAAAATCTATATCAGCCGACTCCTGTATCTTGAAATCCATACTCTGACGCCTAAAAAGACAGTTCTTAGAGATAAATCATTTTTCCGAATATATCGATCGATTTTTCAAACTAGAAAAAATAACATCGGTTCAGAAATTCAAGTTAAACGGTGGAAATCTATATCAGCGGACTCCTGTATCTTGAAATCCATACTCTGAAGCGTAAAAAGACAGTTCCTAGAAATGAATCATTTTTTCGAATATATCGATCGATTTTTCAAACTAGAAAAAATAAAATAAATTCTGAAATTCATGTTGAACGGTGGAAATCTATATCGGCCGACTTCTGTATCTTGAATTCCATACTCTGACGCCTAAAAAGACAGTTTTTAGAGATAAATCATTTTTTCGAATATATCGATTCATTTTTCAAACTGGAAAAAATAAAATCAGTTCCGAAATTCATGTTAAACGGTGAAAATCTATATCAGCCGTTTCCCGTATCTTGAAATCCATACTCTGACGCCGAAATAGACGGTTCTTAGAGATGAATCATTGTTTCGAATATATCGATCGATTTTTCAAAGTAGAAAAAATAAAATCAATTCTGAAATTCATGTTAAACGGTGGAAATCTATATCAGCCGACTCCTGTATCTTGGAATCCATACTCTGACGCCGAAATAGACAGTTCTTAGAGATGAATCATTGTTTCGAATATATCGATCGATTTTTCAAACTAGAAAAAATAAAATCAATTCTAAAATTCATGTTAAACGGTGGAAATCTATATCAGCCGACTCCTGTATCTTGAAATCCATACTCTGACGCTTAGAAAGAAAGTTGTCAGAAATAAATCATATTTTCGAATATATCGATCGATTTTTCTAACTAGAAAGAATAAAATCGGTTGAGAAACTCATGATAAACGATGGAAATCTATATCAGCCGACTCCTGTATCTTGAAATGCATACTCTGACGCGTGAAAAGACTGTTCTTAGAGATAAATCATTTTTTCGAATATATCGATCGATTTTTCAAACTAGAAAAAATAAAATCAGTTCTGAAATTCATGTTAAACGGTAAAAATCTATATCAGTCATTTTCTGTATCTTGAAATCCATACTCTGACCGTAAAAAGACATTTCGTAGAGATAAATCATTTTTTCGAACATATCGATCGATTTTTCAATCTAGAAAAAATGGAATCAGTTCTTAAATTCATGTTCAACGGTGAAAATCTATATCAGCTGACTCCTGTATGTTGAAATTCATACTCTAACGCGTAAAAATACAGTTATCAGAGATAAATCATGTTTTCGAATATATCGATCGATTTTTTAGAATAGAAAAAATAACATCGGTTCAGGAATTCAAGTTGAACGGTGAAAATCTATTTCAGCCGACTCCTGTATCTTGAAATCCATACTCTGACGCGTAAAAAGACAGTTTTTAGAGATAAATCATTTTTTCGAACATGTTGATCGATTTTGCAAACTCAGAAAAAATGAAATCAGTTCTGAAATTCATGTTCAACGGTGGAATTCTATATCAGCCGACTCCTGTATCTTGAAATTCATACTCTGACGCGTAAAAAGACAGTTCTTAGAGATAAATCATTTTTTCGAATATATCGATCGATTTTTCAAACTAGAAAGAATAAAATCAGTTCAGAAATTCATGTTGTACGGTGGAAATCTATATCAGCCGACTCCTGTATCTTGAATTCCATACTCTGATGCCTAAAAAGACAGTTTTCAGAGATTAATCATTTTTTCGAATATATCGATTCATTTTTCAAACTAGAAAAAATAAAATCAAGTCCGAAATTCATGTTAAACGGTAAAAATCTATATCAGCCGTTTCCTGTATCTTGAAATCCATACTCTGACGCGTAAAAAGACAGTTCTTAGAAATAAATCATTTTTTCGAATATATCGATCGATTTTTCAAAATAGAAAAAATAAAATCAATTCTGAAATTCATGTTAAACGGTGAAAATCTATATCAGCCGACTCCTGTATCTTGAAATCCATACTCGTACGCGTGAAAAGACAGTTCTTAGAGATAAATCATTTTTTCGGATATATCAATCGATTTTTCAAACTAGAAAAAATAACATCAGTTCAGAAATTCAAGTGAACCGGCGGAATCTATATCAGCCGACTCCTGTATCTTGAAATCCATACTCTGACGCGTGAAAAGACAGTTCTTAGAGATAAATCATTTTTTCGGATATATCAATCGATTTTTCAAACTAGAAAAAATAACATCGGTTCAGAAATTCAAGTTAAACGGTGGAAATCTATATCAGCCGACTCCTGTATCTTGAAATCCATACTCTGACGCCTAAAAAGACAGTTCTTAGAGATAAATCATTTTTCCGAATATATCGATCGATTTTTCAAACTAGAAAAAATAACATCGGTTCAGAAATTCAAGTTAAACGGTGGAAATCTATATCAGCGGACTCCTGTATCTTGAAATCCATACTCTGACGCGTAAAAAGACAGTTCCTAGAAATGAATCAATTTTCCGAATATATCGATCGATTTTTCAAACTAGAAAAAATAAAATCAATTCTGAAATTCATGTTGAACGGCGGAAATCTATATCGGCCGACTTCTGTATCTTGAATTCCATACTCTGACGCCTAAAAAGACAGTTTTTAGAGATAAATCATTTTTTCGAATATATCGATCGATTTTTCAAACTAGAAGAAATAAAATTGGTTCAGAAATTCATGTTAAACGGTAGAAATCTATATCAGCCATTTCCTGTATCTTGAAATTGATACTCTGACCGTGAAAAGACATTTCGTAGATCAATCATTCTTTCAAATACATCGATCGGTTTTTCAAACTAGAAAAAATAAAATCAGTTCAGAATTTCAAGTGAAACGGTGGAAATCTATATCAGCCGAATCCTGTATCTTGAAATCCATACTCTGACGCCTAAGAAGACAGTTCTCAGAGATAAATTATATTTTCGAATATATCGATCGATTTTTGAAACTAGAAAAAATAAAATCAGTTCTGAAATTCATGTTTAACTGTGGAAATCTATATCAGCCGACTCCTGTATCTTGAAATCCATACTCTGACGCCTAAAAAGACAGTTCTTAGAGATAAATCATTTTTCCGAATATATCGATCGATTTTTCAAACTAGAAAAAATAACATCGGTTCAGAAATTCAAGTTAAACAGTGGAAATCAGTTCCTAGAAATGAATCATTTTTTCGAATATATCGATCGGTTTTTCAAACTAGAAAAAATGAAATCAATTCTGAAATTCATGTTAAACAGTGGAAATCCATATCAGCCGACTCCTGTATCTTGAAATCCATACTCTGACGCCGAAATAGACAGTTCTTAGAGATGAATCATTGTTTCGAATATATCGATCGATTTTGCAAACTCAGAAAAAATGAAATCAGTTCTGAAATTCATGTTCAACGGTGGAAATCTATATCAGCCGACTCCTGTATCTTGAAATTCATACTCTAACGCGTAAAAAGACAGTTCTTAGAGATAAATCATTTTTTCGAATATATCGATCGATTTTTCAAACTAGAAAGAATAAAATCAGTTCAGAAATTCATGTTGTACCGTGGAAATCTGTATCAGCCGACTCCTGTATCTTAAACTCCATACTCTGACGCCTAAAAAGACAGTTTCCAGAGATAAATCATTTTTTCGAATATATCGATTCATTTTTTAAACTAGAAAAAATAAAATCAGTCCCGAAATTCATGTTGAACGGTAAAAATCTATATCAGCCGTTTCCCGTATCTTGAAATCCATACTCTGACGCATAAAAAGACAGTTCTTAGAAATAAATCATTTTTTCGAATATATCGATCGATTTTTCAAAATAGAAAAAATAAAATCAATTCTGAAATTCATGTTAAACGGTGAAAATCTATATCAGCCGACTCCTGTATCTTGAAATCCATACTCTGACGCCGAAATAGACGGTTCTTAGAGATGAATCATTGTTTCGAATATATCGATCGATTTTTCAAACTAGAAAAAATAAAATCAATTCTAAAATTCATGTTAAACGGTGGAAATCTATATCAGCCGACTCCTGTATCTTGAAATCCATACTCTGACGCCGAAATAGACAGTTCTTAGAGATGAATCATTTTTTCGAATATATCGATCGATTTTTCGAGCTAGAAAAAATAACATCAGTTCAGAAATTCAAGTGAACCGGCGGAATCTATATCAGCCGACTCCTGTATCTTGAAATCCATACTCTGACGCGTGAAAAGACAGTTCTTAGAGATAAATCATTTCTTCGGATATATCAATCGATTTTTCAAACTAGAAAAAATAACATCGGTTCAGAAATTCAAGTTAAACGGTGGAAATCTATATCAGCCGACTCCTGTATCTTGAAATCCATACTCTGACGCCTAAAAAGACAGTTCTTAGAGATAAATCATTTTTCCGAATATATCGATCGATTTTTCAAACTAGAAAAAATAACATCGGTTCAGAAATTCAAGTTAAACGGTGGAAATCTATATCAGCGGACTCCTGTATCTTGAAATCCATACTCTGACGCGTAAAAAGACAGTTCCTAGAAATGAATCAATTTTCCGAATATATCGATCGATTTTTCAAACTAGAAAAAATAAAATCAATTCTGAAATTCATGTTGAACGGCGGAAATCTATATCGGCCGACTTCTGTATCTTGAATTCCATACTCTGACGCCTAAAAAGACAGTTTTTAGAGATAAATCATTTTTTCGAATATATCGATCGATTTTTCAAACTAGAAGAAATAAAATTGGTTCAGAATTTCAAGTGAAACGGTGGAAATCTATATCAGCCGAATCCTGTATCTTGAAATCCATACTCTGACGCCTAAGAAGACAGTTCTCAGAGATAAATTATATTTTCGAATATATCGATCGATTTTTGAAACTAGAAAAAATAAAATCAGTTCTGAAATTCATGTTTAACTGTGGAAATCTATATCAGCCGACTCCTGTATCTTGAAATCCATACTCTGACGCCTAAAAAGACAGTTCTTAGAGATAAATCATTTTTCCGAATATATCGATCGATTTTTCAAACTAGAAAAAATAACATCGGTTCAGAAATTCAAGTTAAACGGTGGAAATCTATATCAGCGGACTCCTGTATCTTGAAATCCATACTCTGACGCGTAAAAAGACAGTTCCTAGAAATGAATCATTTTTTCGAATATATCGATCGGTTTTTCAAACTAGAAAAAATGAAATCAATTCTGAAATTCATGTTAAACGGTGGAAATCTATATCAGCCGACTCCTGTATCTTGAAATCCATACTCTGACGCCGAAATAGACAGTTCTTAGAGATGAATCATTGTTTCGAATATATCGATCGATTTTGCAAACTCAGAAAAAATGAAATCAGTTCTGAAATTCATGTTCAACGGTGGAAATCTATATCAGCCGACTCCTGTATCTTGAAATTCATACTCTAACGCGTAAAAAGACAGTTCTTAGAGATAAATCATTTTTTCGAATATATCGATCGATTTTTCAAACTAGAAAGAATAAAATCAGTTCAGAAATTCATGTTGTACGGTGGAAATCTGTATCAGCCGACTCCTGTATCTTAAACTCCATACTCTGACGCCTAAAAAGACAGTTTCCAGAGATAAATCATTTTTTCGAATATATCGATTCATTTTTTAAACTAGAAAAAATAAAATCAGTTCCGAAATTCATGTTAAACGGTAGAAATCTATATCAGCCGAATCCTGTATCTTGAAATCCATACTCCGATGCCTAGAAAGACAGTTTTCAGATATAAATCATTCTTCCGAATACATCAATCGATTTCTCAAACTAGAAAAAATAAAATCAGTTCAGAATTTCAAATGAAACGGTGGAAATCTATATCAGCCGAATCCTGTATCTTGAAATCCATACTCTGACGCCTAAGAAGACAGTTCTTAGAGATAAATCATATTTTCGGAAATATCGATCGATTTTTCAAACTAGAAAAAATAAAATCAGTTCTGGAATTCATGTTAAACGGTGAAAATCTATATCAGCCGACTCCTGTATCTTGAAATCCATACTCTGACGCCGAAATAGACGGTTCTTAGAGATGAATCATTGTTTCGAATATATCGTTCGATTTTTGAAAGTAGAAAAAATAAAATCAATTCTGAAATTCATGTTAAACGGTGGAAATCTATATCAGCCGACTCCTGTATCTTGAAATCCATACTCTGACGCCGAAATAGACAGTTCTTAGAGATGAATCATTTTTTCGAATATATCGTTCGATTTTTCAAAGTAGAAAAAATAAAATCAATTCTGAAATTCATGTTAAACGGTGGAAATCTATATCAGCCGACTCCTGTATCTTGAAATCCATACTCTGACGCCGAAATAGACAGTTCTTAGAGATGAATCATTTTTTCGAATATATCGATCGATTTTTCGAACTAGAAAAAATAACATCAGTTCAGAAATTCAAGTGAACCGGCGGAATCTATATCAGCCGACTCCTGTATCTTGAAATCCATACTCTGACGCGTAAAAAGACAGTTCTTAGAGATAAATCATTCTTTCGGATATATCGATCGATTTTTCAAACTAGAAAAAATAAAATCAATTCTGAAATTTATGTTAAACGGTAAAAATCTATATCAGCCGACTCCTGTATCTTGAAATCCATACTCTGACGCTTAGAAAGAAAGTTGTCAGAAATAAATCATATTTTCGAATATATCGATCGATTTTTCTAACTAAAAAGAATAAAATCGGTTGAGAAATTCATGATAAACGATGGAAATCTATATCAGCCGACTCCTGTATCTTGAAATGCATACTCTGACGCGTGCAAAGACTGTTCTTAGAGATAAATCATTTTTTCGAATATATCGATCGATTTTTCAAACTAGAAAAAATAAAATCAGTTCTGAAATTTATGTTAAACGGTAAAAATCTATATCAGCCATTTCCTGTACCTTGAAATCCATACTCTGACCGTAAAAAGACATTTCGTAGAGATAAATCATTTTTTCGAACATATCGATCGATTTTTCTAACTAGAAAAAATGGAATCAGTTCTGAAATTCATGTTCAACGGTGGAAATCTATATCAGCTGACTCCTGTATGTTGAAATTCATACTCTAACGCGTAAAAATACAGTTATCAGAGATAAATCATTTTTTCGAATATATCGATCGATTTTTTAGAATAGAAAAAAAAACATCGGTTCAGGAATTCAAGTTGAACGGTGGAAATCTATTTCAGCCGACTCCTGTATCTTGAAATCCATACTCTGACGCGTAAAAAGACAGTTTTTAGAGATAAATCATTTTTTCGAACATGTTGATCGATTTTGCAAACTCAGAAAAAATGAAATCAGTTCTGAAATTCATGTTCAACGGTGGAAATCTATATCAGCCGACTCCTGTATCTTGAAATTCATACTCTGACGCGTAAAAAGACAGTTCTTAGAGATAAATCATTTTTTCGAATATATCGATCGATTTTTCAAACTAGAAAGAATAAAATCAGTTCAGAAATTCATGTTGTACGGTGGAAATCTATATCAGCCGACTCCTGTATCTTGAATTCCATACTCTGATGCCTAAAAAGACAGTTTTCAGAGATAAATCATTTTTTCGATTATATCGATTCATTTTTCAAACTAGAAAAAATAAAATCAAGTCCGAAATTCATGCTAAACGGTAAAAATCTATATCAGCCGTTTCCTGTATCTTGAAATCCATACTCTGACGCGTAAAAAGACAGTTCTTAGAAATAAATCATTTTTTCGAATATATCGATCGATTTTTCAAAATAGAAGAAATAAAATCAATTCTGAAATTCATGTTAAACGGTGGAAATCTATATCAGCCGACTCCTGTATGTTGAAATCCATACTCTGACGCCGAAATAGACAGTTCTTAGAGATGAATCATTGTTTCGAATATATCGATCGATTTTTCGAACTAGGAAAAATAAAATCAATTCTGAAATTCATGTTAAACGGTGGAAATCTATATCAGCCGACTCCTGTATCTTGAACTTCATACTCTAACGCGTAAAAAGACAGTTCTTAGAGATAAATCATTTTTTCGAATATATCGATCGATTTTTCAAACTAGAAAGAATAAAATCAGTTCAGAAATTCATGTTGTACGGTGGAAATCTATATCAGCCGACTCCTGTATCTTGAAATCCATACTCTGACGCGTAAAAAGACAGTTCTTAGAGATAAATCATTCTTTCGGATATATCGATCGATTTTTCAAACTAGAAAAAATAAAATCAATTCTGAAATTTATGTTAAACGGTGAAAATCTATATCAGCCGACTCCTGTATCTTGAAATCCATACTTTGACGCTTAGAAAGAAAGTTGTCAGAAATAAATCATATTTTCGAATATATCGATCGATTTTTCTAACTAGAAAGAATAAAATCGGTTGAGAAATTCATGATAAACGATGGAAATCTATATCAGCCGACTCCTGTATCTTGAAATGCATACTCTGACGCGTGAAAAGACTGTTCTTAGAGATAAATCATTTTTTCGAATATATCGATCGATTTTTCGAACTAGAAAAAATTATATCAGTTCTGAAATTCTTGTTAAACGGTAAAAATCTATATCAGCCATTTCCTGTATCTTGAAATCCATACTCTGACGCCTAAAAAGACAGTTCTTAGAGATAAATCATTTTTCCGAATATATCGATCGATTTTTCAAACTAGAAAAAATAACATCGGTTCAGAAATTCAAGTTAAACGGTGGAAATCTATATCAGCGGACTCCTGTATCTTGAAATCCATACTCTGACGCGTAAAAAGACAGTTTCTAGAAATGAATCATTTTTTCGAATATATCGATTCATTTTTCAAACTAGAAAAAATAAAATCAATTCTGAAATTCATGTTAAACGGTGGAAATCTATATCAGCCGACTCCTGTATCTTGAAATCCATACTCTGACGCCAAAATAGACAGTTCTTAGAGATGAATCATCGTTTCGAATATATCGATCGATTTTGCAAACTCAGAAAAAATGAAATCAGTTTTGAAATTCATGTTCAAAGGTGGAAATCTATATCAGCCGACTCCTGTATCTTGAAATGCATACTCTGACGCGTGAAAAGACTGTTCTTAGAGATAAATCATTTTTTCGAATATATCGATCGATTTTTCAAACTAGAAAAAATAAAATCAGTTCCGAAATTCATGTTAAACAGTAAAAATCTATATCAGCCGTTTCCCGTATCTTGAAATCCATACTCTGACGCGTAAAAAGACAGTTCTTAGAAATAAATCATTTTTTCGAATATATCGATCGATTTTTCAAAATAGAAAAAATAAAATCAATTCTGAAATTCATGTTAAACGGTGAAAATCTATATCAGCCGACTCCTGTATCTTGAAATCCATACTCTGACGCCGAAATAGACGGTTCTTAGAGATGAATCATTGTTTCGAATATATCGATCAATTTTTCAAAGTAGAAAAAATAAAATCAATTCTGAAATTCATGTTAAACGGTGGAAATCTATATCAGCCGACTCCTGTATCTTGAAATCCATACTATGACGCCGAAATAGACAGTTCTTAGAGATGAATCATTGTTTCGAATATATCGATCGATTTTTCAAACTAGAAAAAATAAAATCAACTCTAAAATTCATGTTAAACGGTGGAAATCTATATCAGCCGACTCCTGTATCTTGAAATCCATACTTTGACGCCGAAATAGACAGTTCTTAGAGATGAATCATTTTTTCGAATATATCGATCAATTTTTCGAACTAGGAAAAATAACATCAGTTCAGAAATTCAAGTGAACCGGCGGAATCTATATCAGCCGACTCCTGTATCTTGAAATCCATACTCTGACGCGTAAAAAGACAGTTCTTAGAGATAAATCATTCTTTCGGATATATCGATCGATTTTTAGAACTAAAAAAAATAAAATCAATTCTGAAATTTATGTTAAACGGTGAAAATCTATATCAGCCGACTCCTGTATCTTGAAATCCATACTCTGACGCTTAGAAAGAAAGTTGTCAGAAATAAATCATATTTTCGAATATATCGATCGATTTTTCTAACTAGAAAGAATAAAATCGGTTGAGAAATTAATGATAAACGATGGAAATCTATATCAGCCGACTCCTGTATCTTGAAATGCATACTCTGACGCGTGAAAAGACTGTTCTTAGAGATAAATCATTTTTTCGAATATATCGATCGATTTTTCAAACTAGAAAAAATGAAATCAGTTCTGAAATTCATGTTAAACGGTAAAAATCTATATCAGCCATTTTCTGTATCTTGAAATCCATACTCTGACCGTAAAAAGACATTTCGTAGAGATAAATCATTTTTTCGAACATATCGATCGATTTTTCAAACTAGAAAAAATGGAATCAGTTCTGAAATTCATGTTCAACGGTGGAAATCTATATCAGCTGACTCCTGTATGTTGAAATTCATACTTTAACGCGTAAAAATACAGTTATCAGAGATAAATCATTTTTTCGAATATATCGATCGATTTTTTAGAATAGAAAAAATAACATCGGTTCAGGAATTCAAGTTGAACGGTGGAAATCTATTCCAGCCGACTCCTGTATCTTGAAATCCATACTCTGACGCGTAAAAAGACAGTTCTTAGAGATAAATCATTCTTTCGGATATATCGATCGATTTTTAGAACTAAAAAAAATAAAATCAATTCTGAAATTTATGTTAAACGGTGAAAATCTATATCAGCCGACTTCTGTATCTTGAAATCCATACTCTGACGCTTAGAAAGAAAGTTGTCAGAAATAAATCATATTTTCGAATATATCGATCGATTTTTCTAACTAGAAAGAATAAAATCGGTTGAGAAATTCATGATAAACGATGGAAATCTATATCAGCCGACTCCTGTATCTTGAAATGCATACTCTGACGCGTGAAAAGACTGTTCTTAGAGATAAATCATTTTTTCGAATATATCGATCGATTTTTCAAACTAGAAAAAATAAAATCAGTTCTGAAATTCATGTTAAACGGTGAAAATCTATATCAGCCATTTCCTGTATCTTGAAATCCATACTCTGACCGTAAAAAGACATTTCGTAGAGATAAATCATTGTTTCGAACATATCGATCGATTTTTCAAACTAGAAAAAATGGAATCAGTTCTGAAATTCATGTTCAACGGTGAAAATCTATATCAGCTGACTCCTGTATGTTGAAATTCATACTTCAACGCGTAAAAATACAGTTATCAAGGATAAATCATTTTTTCGAATATATCGATCGATTTTTTAGAATAGAAAAAATAACATCGGTTCAGGAATTCAAGTTGAACGGTGGAAATCTATTTCAGCCGACTCCTGTATCTTGAAATCCAAACTCTGACGCGTAAAAAGACAGTTTTTAGAGATAAATCATTTTTTCGAACATGTTGATCGATTTTGCAAACTCAGAAAAAATGAAATCAGTTCTGAAATTCATGTTCAACGGTGGAAATCTATATCAGCCGACTCCTGTATCTTAAAATTCATACTCTAACGCGTAAAAAGACAGTTCTTAGAGATAAATCATTTTTTCGAATATATCGATCGATTTTTCAAACTAGAAAGAATAAAATCAGTTCAGAAATTCATGTTGTACGGTGGAAATCTATATCAGCCGACTCCTGTATCTTGAACTCCATACTCTGACGCCTAAAAAGACAGTTTTCAGAGATAAATCATTTTTTCGAATATATCGATTCATTTTTCAAACTAGAAAAAATAAAATCAGTTCCGAATTTCATGTTAAACGGTAAAAATCTATATCAGCCGTTTCCTGTATCTTGAAATCCATACTCTGACGCGTAAAAAGACAGTTCTTAGAAATAAATCATTTTTTCGAATATATCGATCGATTTTTCAAAATAGAAAAAATAAAATCAATTCTGAAATTCATGTTAAACGGTGAAAATCTATATCAGCCGACTCCTGTATCTTGAAATCCATACTCTAACGCCGAAATAGACAGTTCTTAGAGATGAATCATTGTTTCGAATATATCGATCGATTTTTCAAATGAGAAAAAATAAAATCAATTCTGAAATTCATGTTAAACGCTGGAAATCTATATCAGCCGACTCCTGTATCTTGAAATCCATACTCTGACACCGAAATAGACAGTTCTCAGAGATGAATCATTGTTTCGAATATATATCGATCGATTTTTCAATCTAGAAAAAATAAAATCAATTCTGAAATTCATGTCAAACGGTGGAAATCTATATCAGCCGACTCCTGTATCTTGAAATCCATACTCTGACGCCGAAATAGACAGTTCTTAGAGATGAATCATTTTTTCGAATATATCGATCGATTTTTCGAACTAGAAAAAATAACATCAGTTCAGAAATTCAAGTGAACCGGCGGATTCTATATCAGCCGACTCCTGTATCTTGAAATCCATACTCTGACGCGTGAAAAGACAGTTCTTAGAGATAAATCATTTTTCCGAATATATCGATCGATTTTTCAAACTAGAAAAAATAACATCGGTTCAGAAATTCAAGTTAAACGGTGGAAATCTATATCAGCGGACTCCTGTATCTTGAAATCCATACTCTGACGCGTAAAAAGACAGTTCCTAGAAATGAATCATTTTTTCGAATATATCGATCGATTTTTCAAACTAGAAAAAATAAAATCAATTCTGAAATTCATGTTGAACGGTGGAAATCTATATCGGCCGACTTCTGTATCTTGAATTCCATACTCTGACGCCTAAAAAGACAGTTTTTAGAGATAAATCATTTTTTCGAATATATCGATCGATTTTTCAAACTAGAAAAAATAAAATTGGTTCAGAAATTCATGTTAAACGGTAGAAATCTATATCAGCCATTTCCTGTATCTTGAAATTGATACTCTGACCGTGAAAAGACATTTCGTAGATCAATCATTCTTTCAAATACATCGATCGGTTTTTCAAACTAGAAAAATTAAAATCAGTTCAGAATTTCAAGTGAAACGGTGGAAATCTATATCAGCCGAATCCTGTATCTTGAAATCCATACTCTGACGCCTAAGAAGACGGTTCTCAGAGATAAATTATATTTTCGAATATATCGATCGATTTTTGAAACTAGAAAAAATAAAATCAGTTCTGAAATTCATGTTTAACGGTGGAAATCTATATCAGCCGACTCCTGTATCTTAAAATCCATACTCTGACGCCGAAATAGACGGTTCTTAGAGATGAATCATTGTTTCGAATATATCGATCGATTTTTCAAAGTAGAAAAAATAAAATCAATTCTGAAATTCATGTTAAACGGTGGAAATCTATATCAGCCGACTCCTGTATCTTGAAATTCATACTCTGACGCCGAAATAGACAGTTCTTAGAGATGAATCATTGTTTCGAATATATCGATCGATTTTTGAAACTAGAAAAAATAAAATCAATTCTGAAATTCATGTTAAACGGTGAAAATCTATATCAGCCGACTCCTGTATCTTGAAATCCATACTCTGACGCCGAAATAGACAGTTCTTAGAGATGAATCATTGTTTCGAATATATCGATCGATTTTGCAAACTCAGAAAAAATGAAATCAGTTCAGAAATTCATGTTGTACGGTGGAAATCTATATCAGCCGACTCCTGTATCTTGAACTTCATACTCTAACGCGTAAAAAGACAGTTCTTAGAGATAAATCATTATTTCGAATATATCGATCGATTTTTCAAACTAGAAAGAATAAAATCAGTTCAGAAATTCATGTTGTACGGTGGAAATCTATATCAGCCGACTCCTGTATCTTGAAATCCATACTCTGACGCGTAAAAAGACAGTTCTTAGAGATAAATCATTCTTTCGGATATATCGATCGATTTTTCAAACTAGAAAAAATGAAATCAATTCTGAAATTTATGTTAAACGGTGAAAATCTATATCAGCCGACTCCTGTATCTTGAAATCCATACTTTGACGCTTAGAAAGAAAGTTGTCAGAATTAAATCATATTTTCGAATATATCGATCGATTTTTCTAACTAGAAAGAATAAAATCGGTTGAGAAATTCATGATAAACGATGGAAATCTATATCAGCCGACTCCTGTATCGTGAAATGCATACTCTGACGCGTGAAAAGACTGTTCTTAGAGATAAATCATTTTTTCGAATATATCGATCGATTTTTCGAACTAGAAAAAATTATATCAGTTCTGAAATTCTTGTTAAACGGTAAAAATCTATATCAGCCATTTCCTGTATCTTGAAATCCATACTCTGACGCCTAAAAAGACAGTTCTTAGAGATAAATCATTTTTCCGAATATATCGATCGATTTTTCAAACTAGAAAAAATAACATCGGTTCAGAAATTCAAGTTAAACGGTGGAAATCAATATCAGCGGACTCCTGTATCTTGAAATCCATACTCTGACGCGTAAAAAGACAGTTCCTAGAAATGAATCATTTTTTCGAATATATCGATTCATTTTTCAAACTAGAAAGAATAAAATCAATTCTGAAATTCATGTTAAACGGTGGAAATCTATATCAGCCGACTCCTGTATCTTGAAATCCATACTCTGACGCCAAAATAGACAGTTCTTAGAGATGAATCATTGTTTCGAATATATCGATCGATTTTTCAAACTAGAAAAAATAAAATCAGTTCTGAAATTCATGTTAAACGGTAAAAATCTATATCAGCCATTTCCTGTATCTTGAAATCCATACTCTGACCGTAAAAAGACATTTCGTAGAGATAAATCATTTTTTCGAACATATCGATCGATTTTTCAAACTAGAAAAAATGGAATCAGTTCTTAAATTCATGTTCAACGATGGAAATCTATATCAGCTGACTCCTGTATGTTGAAATTCATACTCTAACGCGTAAAAATACAGTTATCAGAAATAAATCATTTTTTCGAATATATCGATCGATTTTTTAGAATAGAAAAAATAACATCGGTTCAGGAATTCAAGTTGAACGGTGGAAATCTATTTCAGCCGACTCCTGTATCTTGAAATCCATACTCTGACGCGTAAAAAGACAGTTTTTAGAGATAAATCATTTTTTCGAACATGTTGATCGATTTTGCAAACTCAGAAAAAATGAAATCAGTTCTGAAATTCATGTTCAACGGTGGAATTCTATATCAGCCGACTCCTGTATCTTGAAATTCATACTCTGACGCGTAAAAAGACAGTTCTTAGATATAAATCATTTTTTCGAATATATCGATCGATTTTTCAAACTAGAAAGAATAAAATCAGTTCAGAAATTCATGTTGTACGGTGGAAATCTATATCAGCCGACTCCTGTATCTTGAATTCCATACTCTGATGCCTAAAAAGACAGTTTTCAGAGATAAATCATTTTTTCGAATATATCGATTCATTTTTCAGACTAGAAAAAATAAAATCAAGTCCGAAATTCATGTTAAACGGTAAAAATCTATATCAGCCGTTTCCTGTATCTTGAAATCCATACTCTGACGCGTAAAAAGACAGTTCTTAGAAATAAATCATTTTTTCGAATATATCGATCGATTTTTCAAAATAGAAAAAATAAAATCAATTCTGAAATTCATGTTAAACGGTGAAAATCTATATCAGCCGACTCCTGTATCTTGAAATCCATACTCTGACGCCGAAATAGACAGTTCTTAGAGATGAATCATTGTTTCGAATATATCGATCGATTTTTCAAACTAGAAAAAATAAAATCAATTCTGAAATTCATGTTAAACGGTGGAAATCTATATCAGCCGACTCCTGTATTTTGAAATCCATACTCTGACGCCGAAATAGACAGTTCTTAGAGATGAATCATTGTTTCGAATATATCGATCGATTTTTCAAACTAGAAAAAATAAAATCAATTCTGAAATTCATGTCAAACGGTGGAAATCTATATCAGCCGACTCCTGTATCTTGAAATCCATACTCTGACGCGTGAAAAGACAGTTCTTAGAGATAAATCATTTTTTCGGATATATCAATCGATTTTTCAAACTAGAAAAAATAAAATCAATTCTGAAATTCATGTTAAACGGTAAAAATCGATATCAGCCGACTCCTGTATCTTGAAATCCATACTCTGACGCCTAAAAAGACAGTTCTTAGAGATAAATCATTTTTCCGAATATATCGATCGATTTTTCAAACTAGAAAAAATAACATCGGTTCAGAAATTCAAGTTAAACGGTGGAAATCTATATCAGCGGACTCCTGTATCTTGAAATCCATACTCTGAAGCGTAAAAAGACAGTTCCTAGAAATGAATCATTTTTTCGAATATATCGATCGATTTTTCAAACTAGAAAAAATAAAATCAATTCTGAAATTCATGTTGAACGGTGGAAATCTATATCGGCCGACTTCTGTATCTTGAATTCCATACTCTGACGCCTAAAAAGACAGTTTTTAGAGATAAATCATTTTTTCGAATATATCGATTCATTTTTCAAACTAGAAAAAATAAAATCAGTTCCGAAGTTCATGTTAAACGGTAAAAATCTATATCAGCCGTTTCCCGTATCTTGAAATCCATACTCTGACGCGTAAAAAGACAGTTCTTGGAAATAAATCATTTTTTCGAATATATAGATCGATTTTTCAAAATAGAAAAAATAAAATCAATTCTTAAATTCATGGTAAACGGTGAAAATCTATATCAGCCGACTCCTGTATCTTGAAATCCATACTCTGACGCCGAAATAGACGGTTCTTAGAGATGAATCATTGTTTCGAATATATCGATCGATTTTTCAAAGTAGAAAAAATAAAATCAATTCTGAAATTCATGTTCAACGGTGGAAATCTATATCAGCCGACTCCTGTATCTTGAAATCCATACTCTGACGCCGAAATAGACAGTTCTTAGAGATGAATCATTGTTTCGAATATATCGATCGATTTTTCAAACTAGAAAAAATAAAATCAATTCTAAAATTCATGTTAAACGGTGGAAATCTATATCAGCCGACTCCTGTATCTTGAAATCCATACTCCGACGCTTAGAAAGAAAGTTGTCAGAAATAAATCATATTTTCGAATATATCGATCGATTTTTCTAACTAGAAAGAATAAAATCGGTTGAGAAACTCATGATAAACGATGGAAATCTATATCAGCCGACTCCTGTATCTTGAAATGCATACTCTGACGCGTGAAAAGACTGTTCTTAGAGATAAATCATTTTTTCGAATATATCGATCGATTTTTCAAACTAGAAAAAATAAAATCAGTTCTGAAATTCATGTTAAACGGTAAAAATCTATATCAGCCATTTCCTGTATCTTGAAATCCATACTCTGACCGTAAAAAGACATTTCGTAGAGATAAATCATTTTTTCGAACATATCGATCGATTTTTCAAACTAGAAAAAATTGAATCAGTTCTTAAATTCATGTTCAACGGTGGAAATCTATATCAGCTGACTCCTGTATGTTGAAATTCATACTCTAACGCGTAAAAATACAGTTATCAGAGATAAATCATTTTTTCGAATATATCGATCGATTTTTTAGAATAGAAAAAATAACATCGGTTCAGGAATTCAAGTTGAACGGTGGAAATCTATTTCAGCCGACTCCTGTATCTTGAAATCCATACTCTGACGCGTAAAAAGACAGTTTTTAGAGATAAATCATTTTTTCGAACATGTTGATCGATTTTGCAAACTCAGAAAAAATGAAATCAGTTCTGAAATTCATGTTCAACGGTGGAAATCTATATCAGCCGACTCCTGTATCTTGAAATTCATACTCTAACGCGTAAAAAGACAGTTCTTAGAGATAAATCATTTTTTCGAATATATCGATCGATTTTTCAAACTAGAAAGAATAAAATCAGTTCAGAAATTCATGTTGTACGGTGGAAATCTATATCAGCCGACTCCTGTATCTTGAACTCTATACTCTGACGCCTAAAAAGACAGTTTTCAGAGATAAATCATTTTTTCGAATATATCGATTCATTTTTCAAACTAGAAAAAATAAAATCAGTTCCGAAATTCATGTTAAACGGTAAAAATCTATATCAGCCGTTTTCTGTATCTTGAAATCCATACTCTGACGCGTAAAAAGACAGTTCTTAGAAATAAATCATTTTTTCGAATATATCGATCGATTCTTCAAAATAGAAATAATAAAATCAATTCTGAAATTCATGTTAAACGGTGAAAATCTATATCAGCCGACTCCTGTATCTTGAAATCCATACTCTGACGCCGAAATAGACAGTTCTTAGAGATGAATCATTGTTTCGAATATATCGATCGATTTTTCAAATGAGAAAAAATGAAATCAATTCTGAAATTCATGTTAAACGCTGGAAATCTATATCAGCCGACTCCTGTGTCTTGAAATCCATACTCTGACACCGAAATAGACAGTTCTCAGAGATGAATCATTGTTTCGAATATATCGATCGATTTTTCAAACTAGAAAAAATAAAATCAATTCTGAAATTCATGTCAAACGGTGGAAATCTATATCAGCCGACTCCTGTATCTTGAAATCCATACTCTGACGCCGAAATAGACAGTTCTTAGAGATGAATCATTTTTTCGAATATATCGATCGATTTTTCGAACTAGAAAAAATAACATCAGTTCAGAAATTCAAGTGAACCGGCGGATTCTATATCAGCCGACTCCTGTATCTTGAAATCCATACTCTGACGCGTGAAAAGACAGTTCTTAGAGATAAATCATTTTTTCGGATATATCGATCGATTTTTCAAACTAGAAAAAATAAAATCAATTCTGAAATTCATGTTAAACGGTAAAAATCTATATCAGCCGACTCCTGTATCTTGAAATCCATACTCTGACGCCTAAAAAGACAGTTCTTAGAGATAAATCATTTTTCCGAATATATCGATCGATTTTTCAAACTAGAAAAAATAACATCGGTTCAGAAATTCAAGTTAAACGGTGGAAATCTATATCAGCGAACTCCTGTATCTTGAAATCCATACTCTGACGCGTAAAAAGACAGTTCCTAGAAATGAATCATTTTTTCGAATATTTCGATCGATTTTTCAAACTAGAAAAAATAAAATCAATTCTGAAATTCATGTTGAACGGTGGAAATCTATATCGGCCGACTTCTGTATCTTGAATTCCATACTCTGACGCCTAAAAGACAGTTTTTAGAGATAAATCATTTTTTCGAATATATCGATCGATTTTTCAAACTAGAAAAAATAAAATTGGTTCAGAAATTCATGTTAAACGGTAGAAATCTATATCAGCCATTTCCTGTATCTTGAAGTTGATACTCTGACCGTGAAAAGACATTTCGTAGATCAATCATTCTTTCAAATACATCGATCGGTTTTTCAAACTAGAAAAATTAAAATCAGTTCAGAATTTCAAGTGAAACGGTGGAAATCTATATCAGCCGAATCCTGTATCTTGAAATCCATACTCTGACGCCTAAGAAGACAGTTCTCAGAGATAAATTATATTTTCGAATATATCGATCGATTTTTGAAACTAGAAAAAATAAAATCAGTTCTGAAATTCATGTTTAACGGTGGAAATCTATATCAGCCGACTCCTGTATCTTGAAATCCATACTCTGACGCCGAAATAGACGGTTCTTAGAGATGAATCATTGTTTCGAATATATCGATCGATTTTTCAAAGTAGAAAAAATAAAATCAATTCTGAAATTCATGTTAAACGGTGGAAATCTATATCAGCCGACTCCTGTATCTTGAAATTCATACTCTGACGCCGAACTAGACAGTTCTTAGAGATGAATCATTGTTTCGAATATATCGATCGATTTTTCAAACTAGAAAAAATAAAATCAATTCTGAAATTCATGTTAAACGGTGGAAATCTATATCAGCCGACTCCTGTATCTTGAAATCCATACTCTGACGCCGAAATAGACAGTTCTTAGAGATGAATCATTGTTTCGAATATATCGATCGATTTTGCAAACTCAGAAAAAATGAAATCAGTTCTGAAATTCATGTTCAACAGTGGAAATCTATATCAGCCGACTCCTGTATATTGAAATCCATACTCTGACGCCGAAATAGACAGTTCTTAGAGATGAATCATTGTTTCGAATATATCGATCGATTTTTCAAACTAGAAAAAATAAAATCAATTCTGAAATTCATGTTAAACGGTGGAAATCTATATCAGCCGACTCCTGTATCTTGAAATTCATACTCTAACGCGTAAAAAGACAGTTCTTAGAGATAAATCATTTTTTCGAATATATCGATCGATTTTTCAAACTAGAAAGAATAAAATCAGTTCAGAAATTCATGTTGTACGGTGGAAATCTGTATCAGCCGACTCCTGTATCTTGAACTCCATACTCTGACGCCTAAAAAGACAGTTTCCAGAGATAAATCATTTTTTCGAATATATCGATTCATTTTTTAAACTAGAAAAAATAAAATCAGTTCCGAAATTCATGTTGAACGGTAAAAATCTATATCAGCCGTTTCCCGTATCTTGAAATCCATACTCTGACGCATAAAAAGACAGTTCTTAGAAATGAATCATTTTTTCGAATATATCGATCGATTTTTCAAAATAGAAAAAATAAAATCAATTCTGAAATTCATGTTAAACGGTGAAAATCTATATCAGCCGACTCCTGTATCTTGAAATCCATACTCTGACGCCGAAATAGACGGTTCTTAGAGATGAATCATTGTTTCGAATATATCGTTCGATTTTTCAAAGTAGAAAAAATAAAATCAATTCTGAAATTCATGTTAAACGGTGGAAATCTATATCAGCCGACTCCTGTATCTTGAAATCCATACTCTGACGCCGAAATAGACAGTTCTTAGAGATGAATCATTTTTTCGAATATATCAATCGATTTTTCGAACTAGAAAAAATAACATCAGTTCAGAAATTCAAGTGAACCGGCGGAATCTATATCAGCCGACTCCTGTATCTTGAAATCCATACTCTGACGCGTAAAAAGACAGTTCTTAGAGATAAATCATTCTTTCGGATATATCGATCGATTTTTCAAACTAGAAAAAATAAAATCAATTCTGAAATTCATGTTAAACGGTAAAAATCTATATCAGCCGACTCCTGTATCTTGAAATCCATACTCTGACGCTTAGAAAGAAAGTTGTCAGAAATAAATCATATTTTCGAATATATCGATCGATTTTTCTAACTAGAAAGAATAAAATCGGTTGAGAAATTCATGATAAACGATGGAAATCTATATCAGCCGACTCCTGTATCTTGAAATGCATACTCTGACGCGTGAAAAGACTGTTCTTAGAGATAAATCATTTTTTCGAATATATCGATCGATTTTTCAAACTAGAAAAAATAAAATCAGTTCTGAAATTTATGTTAAACGGTAAAAATCTATATCAGCCATTTCCTGTATCTTGAAATCCATACTCTGACCGTAAAAAGACATTTCGTAGAGATAAATCATTTTTTCGAACATATCGATCGATTTTTCAAACTAGAAAAAATTGAATCAGTTCTTAAATTCATGTTCAACGGTGGAAATCTATATCAGCTGACTCCTGTATGTTGAAATTCATACTCTAACGCGTAAAAATACAGTTATCAGAGATAAATCATTTTTTCGAATATATCGATCGATTTTTTAGAATAGAAAAAATAACATCGGTTCAGGAATTCAAGTTGAACGGTGGAAATCTATTTCAGCCGACTCCTGTATCTTGAAATCCATACTCTGACGCGTAAAAAGACAGTTTTTAGAGATAAATCATTTTTTCGAACATGTTGATCGATTTTGCAAACTCAGAAAAAATGAAATCAGTTCTGAAATTCATGTTCAACGGTGGAAATCTATATCAGCCGACTCCTGTATCTTGAAATTCATACTCTAACGCGTAAAAAGACAGTTCTTAGAGATAAATCATTTTTTCGAATATATCGATCGATTTTTCAAACTAGAAAGAATAAAATCAGTTCAGAAATTCATGTTGTACGGTGGAAATCTATATCAGCCGACTCCTGTATCTTGAACTCTATACTCTGACGCCTAAAAAGACAGTTTTCAGAGATAAATCATTTTTTCGAATATATCGATTCATTTTTCAAACTAGAAAAAATAAAATCAGTTCCGAAATTCATGTTAAACGGTAAAAATCTATATCAGCCGTTTTCTGTATCTTGAAATCCATACTCTGACGCGTAAAAAGACAGTTCTTAGAAATAAATCATTTTTTCGAATATATCGATCGATTCTTCAAAATAGAAATAATAAAATCAATTCTGAAATTCATGTTAAACGGTGAAAATCTATATCAGCCGACTCCTGTATCTTGAAATCCATACTCTGACGCCGAAATAGACAGTTCTTAGAGATGAATCATTGTTTCGAATATATCGATCGATTTTTCAAATGAGAAAAAATGAAATCAATTCTGAAATTCATGTTAAACGCTGGAAATCTATATCAGCCGACTCCTGTGTCTTGAAATCCATACTCTGACACCGAAATAGACAGTTCTCAGAGATGAATCATTGTTTCGAATATATCGATCGATTTTTCAAACTAGAAAAAATAAAATCAATTCTGAAATTCATGTCAAACGGTGGAAATCTATATCAGCCGACTCCTGTATCTTGAAATCCATACTCTGACGCCGAAATAGACAGTTCTTAGAGATGAATCATTTTTTCGAATATATCGATCGATTTTTCGAACTAGAAAAAATAACATCAGTTCAGAAATTCAAGTGAACCGGCGGATTCTATATCAGCCGACTCCTGTATCTTGAAATCCATACTCTGACGCGTGAAAAGACAGTTCTTAGAGATAAATCATTTTTTCGGATATATCGATCGATTTTTCAAACTAGAAAAAATAAAATCAATTCTGAAATTCATGTTAAACGGTAAAAATCTATATCAGCCGACTCCTGTATCTTGAAATCCATACTCTGACGCCTAAAAAGACAGTTCTTAGAGATAAATCATTTTTCCGAATATATCGATCGATTTTTCAAACTAGAAAAAATAACATCGGTTCAGAA
This sequence comes from Macrophya alboannulata, assembly GCA_949628255.1. Classification (NCBI taxonomy): domain Eukaryota; kingdom Metazoa; phylum Arthropoda; class Insecta; order Hymenoptera; family Tenthredinidae; genus Macrophya; species Macrophya alboannulata. Next base: position 31,120,635 of record OX451206.1, on the reverse strand, counting down.
ATTCAAGTTAAACGGTGGAAATCTATATCAGCGGACTCCTGTATCTTGAAATCCATACTCTGACGCGTAAAAAGACAGTTCCTAGAAATGAATCATTTTTTCGAATATTTCGATCGATTTTTCAAACTAGAAAAAATAAAATCAATTCTGAAATTCATGTTGAACGGTGGAAATCTATATCGGCCGACTTCTGTATCTTGAATTCCATACTCTGACGCCTAAAAGACAGTTTTTAGAGATAAATCATTTTTTCGAATATATCGATCGATTTTTCAAACTAGAAAAAATAAAATTGGTTCAGAAATTCATGTTAAACGGTAGAAATCTATATCAGCCATTTCCTGTATCTTGAAGTTGATACTCTGACCGTGAAAAGACATTTCGTAGATCAATCATTCTTTCAAATACATCGATCGGTTTTTCAAACTAGAAAAATTAAAATCAGTTCAGAATTTCAAGTGAAACGGTGGAAATCTATATCAGCCGAATCCTGTATCTTGAAATCCATACTCTGACGCCTAAGAAGACAGTTCTCAGAGATAAATTATATTTTCGAATATATCGATCGATTTTTGAAACTAGAAAAAATAAAATCAGTTCTGAAATTCATGTTTAACGGTGGAAATCTATATCAGCCGACTCCTGTATCTTGAAATCCATACTCTGACGCCGAAATAGACGGTTCTTAGAGATGAATCATTGTTTCGAATATATCGATCGATTTTTCAAAGTAGAAAAAATAAAATCAATTCTGAAATTCATGTTAAACGGTGGAAATCTATATCAGCCGACTCCTGTATCTTGAAATTCATACTCTGACGCCGAACTAGACAGTTCTTAGAGATGAATCATTGTTTCGAATATATCGATCGATTTTTCAAACTAGAAAAAATAAAATCAATTCTGAAATTCATGTTAAACGGTGGAAATCTATATCAGCCGACTCCTGTATCTTGAAATCCATACTCTGACGCCGAAATAGACAGTTCTTAGAGATGAATCATTGTTTCGAATATATCGATCGATTTTGCAAACTCAGAAAAAATGAAATCAGTTCTGAAATTCATGTTCAACAGTGGAAATCTATATCAGCCGACTCCTGTATTTTGAAATCCATACTCTGACGCCGAAATAGACAGTTCTTAGAGATGAATCATTGTTTCGAATATATCGATCGATTTTTCAAACTAGAAAGAATAAAATCAGTTCAGAAATTCATGTTGTACGGTGGAAATCTGTATCAGCCGACTCCTGTATCTTGAACTCCATACTCTGACGCCTAAAAAGACAGTTTCCAGAGATAAATCATTTTTTCGAATATATCGATTCATTTTTTAAACTAGAAAAAATAAAATCAGTTCCGAAATTCATGTTGAACGGTAAAAATCTATATCAGCCGTTTCCCGTATCTTGAAATCCATACTCTGACGCATAAAAAGACAGTTCTTAGAAATGAATCATTTTTTCGAATATATCGATCGATTTTTCAAAATAGAAAAAATAAAATCAATTCTGAAATTCATGTTAAACGGTGAAAATCTATATCAGCCGACTCCTGTATCTTGAAATCCATACTCTGACGCCGAAATAGACGGTTCTTAGAGATGAATCATTGTTTCGAATATATCGTTCGATTTTTCAAAGTAGAAAAAATAAAATCAATTCTGAAATTCATGTTAAACGGTGGAAATCTATATCAGCCGACTCCTGTATCTTGAAATCCATACTCTGACGCCGAAATAGACAGTTCTTAGAGATGAATCATTTTTTCGAATATATCGATCGATTTTTCGAACTAGAAAAAATAACATCAGTTCAGAAATTCAAGTGAACCGGCGGAATCTATATCAGCCGACTCCTGTATCTTGAAATCCATACTCTGACGCGTAAAAAGACAGTTCTTAGAGATAAATCATTCTTTCGGATATATCGATCGATTTTTCAAACTAGAAAAAATAAAATCAATTCTGAAATTCATGTTAAACGGTAAAAATCTATATCAGCCGACTCCTGTATCTTGAAATCCATACTCTGACGCTTAGAAAGAAAGTTGTCAGAAATAAATCATATTTTCGAATATATCGATCGATTTTTCTAACTAGAAAGAATAAAATCGGTTGAGAAATTCATGATAAACGATGGAAATCTATATCAGCCGACTCCTGTATCTTGAAATGCATACTCTGACGCGTGAAAAGACTGTTCTTAGAGATAAATCATTTTTTCGAATATATCGATCGATTTTTCAAACTAGAAAAAATAAAATCAGTTCTGAAATTTATGTTAAACGGTAAAAATCTATATCAGCCATTTCCTGTACCTTGAAATCCATACTCTGACCGTAAAAAGACATTTCGTAGAGATAAATCATTGTTTCGAATATATCGATCGATTTTTCAAACTAGAAAAAATAAAATCAATTCTGAAATTCATGTTAAACGGTGGAAATCTATATCAGCCGACTCCTGTATCTTGAAATCCATACTCTGACGCCGAAATAGACAGTTCTTAGAGATGAATCATTTTTTCGAATATATCGATCGATTTTTCGAACTAGAAAAAATAACATCAGTTCAGAAATTCAAGTGAACCGGCGGAATCTATATCAGCCGACTCCTGTATCTTGAAATCCATACTCTGACGCGTAAAAAGACAGTTCTTAGAGATAAATCATTCTTTCGGATATATCGATCGATTTTTCAAACTAGAAAAAATAAAATCAATTCTGAAATTCATGTTAAACGGTAAAAATCTATATCAGCCGACTCCTGTATCTTGAAATCCATACTCTGACGCTTAGAAAGAAAGTTGTCAGAAATAAATCATATTTTCGAATATATCGATCGATTTTTCTAACTAGAAAGAATAAAATCGGTTGAGAAATTCATGATAAACGATGGAAATCTATATCAGCCGACTCCTGTATCTTGAAATGCATACTCTGACGCGTGAAAAGACTGTTCTTAGAGATAAATCATTTTTTCGAATATATCGATCGATTTTTCAAACTAGAAAAAATAAAATCAGTTCTGAAATTTATGTTAAACGGTAAAAATCTATATCAGCCATTTCCTGTACCTTGAAATCCATACTCTGACCGTAAAAAGACATTTCGTAGAGATAAATCATTGTTTCGAATATATCGATCGATTTTTCAAACTAGAAAAAATAAAATCAATTCTGAAATTCATGTTAAACGGTGGAAATCTATATCAGCCGACTCCTGTATCTTGAAATCCATACTCTGACGACGAAATAGACAGCTCTCAGAGATGAATCATTTTTTCGAACATATCGATCGATTTTTCTAACTAGAAAAAATGGAATCAGTTCTGAAATTCATGTTCAACGGTGGAAATCTATATCAGCTGACTCCTGTATGTTGAAATTCATACTCTAACGCGTAAAAATACAGTTATCAGAGATAAATCATTTTTTCGAATATATCGATCGATTTTTTAGAATAGAAAAAATAACATCGGTTCAGGAATTCAAGTTGAACGGTGGAAATCTATTTCAGCCGACTCCTGTATCTTGAAATCCATACTCTGACGCGTAAAAAGACAGTTTTTAGAGATAAATCATTTTTTCGAACATGTTGATCGATTTTGCAAACTCAGAAAAAATGAAATCAGTTCTGAAATTCATGTTCAACGGTGGAAATCTATATCAGCCGACTCCTGTATCTTGAAATTCATACTCTGACGCGTAAAAAGACAGTTCTTAGAGATAAATCATTTTTTCGAATATATCGATCGATTTTTCAAACTAGAAAGAATAAAATCAGTTCAGAAATTCATGTTGTACGGTGAAAATCTATATCAGCCGACTCCTGTATCTTGAAATCCATACTCTGACGCCGAAATAGACGGTTCTTAGAGATGAATCATTGTTTCGAATATATCGATCAATTTTTCAAAGTAGAAAAAATAAAATCAATTCTGAAATTCATGTTAAACGGTGGAAATCTATATCAGCCGACTCCTGTATCTTGAAATCCATACTCTGACGCCGAAATAGACAGTTCTTAGAGATGAATCATTTTTTCGAATATATCGATCGATTTTTCGAACTAGAAAAAATAACATCAGTTCAGAAATTCAAGTGAACCGGCGGAATCTATATCAGCCGACTCCTGTATCTTGAAATCCATACTCTGACGCGTAAAAAGACAGTTCTTAGAGATAAATCATTCTTTCGGATATATCGATCGATTTTTCAAACTAGAAAAAATAAAATCAATTCTGAAATTTATGTTAAACGGTAAAAATCTATATCAGCCGACTCCTGTATCTTGAAATCCATACTCTGACGCTTAGAAAGAAAGTTGTCAGAAATAAATCATATTTTCGAATATATCGATCGATTTTTCTAACTAGAAAGAATAAAATCGGTTGAGAAATTCATGATAAACGATGGAAATCTATATCAGCCGACTCCTGTATCTTGAAATGCATACTCTGACGCGTGAAAAGACTGTTCTTAGAGATAAATCATTTTTTCGAATATATCGATCGATTTTTCAAACTAGAAAAAATAAAATCAGTTCTGAAATTTATGTTAAACGGTAAAAATCTATATCAGCCATTTCCTGTACCTTGAAATCCATACTCTGACCGTAAAAAGACATTTCGTAGAGATAAATCATTTTTTCGAACATATCGATCGATTTTTCTAACTAGAAAAAATGGAATCAGTTCTGAAATTCATGTTTAACGGTGGAAATCTATATCAGCTGACTCCTGTATGTTGAAATTCATACTCTAACGCGTAAAAATACAGTTATCAGAGATAAATCATTTTTTCGAATATATCGATCGATTTTTTAGAATAGAAAAAATAACATCGGTTCAGGAATTCAAGTTGAACGGTGGAAATCTATTTCAGCCGACTCCTGTATCTTGAAATCCATACTCTGACGCGTAAAAAGACAGTTTTTAGAGATAAATCATTTTTTCGAACATGTTGATCGATTTTGCAAACTCAGAAAAAATGAAATCAGTTCTGAAATTCATGTTCAACGGTGGAAATCTATATCAGCCGACTCCTGTATCTTGAAATTCATACTTTGACGCGTAAAAAGACAGTTCTTAGAGATAAATCATTTTTTCGAATATATCGATCGATTTTTCAAACTAGAAAGAATAAAATCAGTTCAGAAATTCATGTTGTACGGTGGAAATCTATATCAGCCGACTCCTGTATCTTGAATTCCATACTCTGATGCCTAAAAAGACAGTTTTCAGAGATAAATCATTTTTTCGATTATATCGATTCATTTTTCAAACTAGAAAAAATAAAATCAAGTCCGAAATTCATGTTAAACGGTAAAAATCTATATCAGCCGTTTCCTGTATCTTGAAATCCATACTCTGACGCGTAAAAAGACAGTTCTTAGAAATAAATCATTTTTTCGAATATATCGATCGATTTTTCAAAATAGAAGAAATGAAATCAATTCTGAAATTCATGTTAAACGGTGGAAATCTATATCAGCCGACTCCTGTATGTTGAAATCCATACTCTGACGCCGAAATAGACAGTTCTTAGAGATGAATCATTGTTTCGAATATATCGATCGATTTTTCAAACTAGGAAAAATAAAATCAATTCTGAAATTCATGTTAAACGGTGGGAATCTATATCAGCCGACTCCTGTATCTTGAACTTCATACTCTAACGCGTAAAAAGACAGTTCTTAGAGATAAATCATTTTTTCGAATATATCGATCGATTTTTCAAACTAGAAAGAATAAAATCAGTTCAGAAATTCATGTTGTACGGTGGAAATCTATATCAGCCGACTCCTGTATCTTGAAATCCATACTCTGACGCGTAAAAAGACAGTTCTTAGAGATAAATCATTCTTTCGGATATATCGATCGATTTTTCAAACTAGAAAAAATAAAATCAATTCTGAAATTTATGTTAAACGGTGAAAATCTATATCAGCCGACTCCTGTATCTTGAAATCCATACTTTGACGCTTAGAAAGAAAGTTGTCAGAAATAAATCATATTTTCGAATATATCGATCGATTTTTCTAACTAGAAAGAATAAAATCGGTTGAGAAATTCATGTTCAAAGGTGGAAATCTATATCAGCCGACTCCTGTATCTTGAAATGCATACTCTGACGCGTGAAAAGACTGTTCTTAGAGATAAATCATTTTTTCGAATATATCGATCGATTTTTCAAACTAGAAAAAATAAAATCAGTTCTGAAATTCATGTTCAACGGTGGAAATCTATATCAGCCGACTCCTGTATCTTGAAATTCATACTCTGACGCGTAAAAAGACAGTTCTTAGAGATAAATCATTTTTTCGAATATATCGATCGATTTTTCAAACTAGAAAGAATAAAATCAGTTCAGAAATTCATGTTGTACGGTGGAAATCTATATCAGCCGACTCCTGTATCTTGAATTTCATACTCTGATGCCTAAAAAGACAGTTTTCAGAGATAAATCATTTTTTCGATTATATCGATTCATTTTTCAAACTAGAAAAAATAAAATCAAGTCCGAAATTCATGTTAAACGGTAAAAATCTATATCAGCCGTTTCCTGTATCTTGAAATCCATACTCTGACGCGTAAAAAGACAGTTCTTAGAAATAAATCATTTTTTCGAATATATCGATCGATTTTTCAAAATAGAAGAAATAAAATCAATTCTGAAATTCATGTTAAACGGTGGAAATCTATATCAGCCGACTCCTGTATGTTGAAATCCATACTCTGACGCCGAAATAGACAGTTCTTAGAGATGAATCATTGTTTCGAATATATCGATCGATTTTTCAAACTAGGAAAAATAAAATCAATTCTGAAATTCATGTTAAACGGTGGGAATCTATATCAGCCGACTCCTGTATCTTGAACTTCATACTCTAACGCGTAAAAAGACAGTTCTTAGAGATAAATCATTTTTTCGAATATATCGATCGATTTTTCGAACTAGAAAAAATAACATCAGTTCAGAAATTCAAGTGAACCGGCGGAATCTATATCAGCCGACTCCTGTATCTTGAATTCCATACTCTGACGCCTAAAAAGACAGTTCTTAGAGATAAATCATTCTTTCGGATATATCGATCGATTTTTCAAACTAGAAAAAATAAAATCAATTCTGAAATTTATGTTAAACGGTAAAAATCTATATCAGCCGACTCCTGTATCTTGAAATCCATACTCTGACGCTTAGAAAGAAAGTTGTCAGAAATAAATCATATTTTCGAATATATCGATCGATTTTTCTAACTAGAAAGAATAAAATCGGTTGAGAAATTCATGATAAACGATGGAAATCTATATCAGCCGACTCCTGTATCTTGAAATGCATACTCTGACGCGTGAAAAGACTGTTCTTAGAGATAAATCATTTTTTCGAATATATCGATCGATTTTTCAAACTAGAAAAAATAAAATCAGTTCTGAAATTTATGTTAAACGGTAAAAATCTATATCAGCCATTTCCTGTACCTTGAAATCCATACTCTGACCGTAAAAAGACATTTCGTAGAGATAAATCATTTTTTCGAACATATCGATCGATTTTTCTAACTAGAAAAAATGGAATCAGTTCTGAAATTCATGTTCAACGGTGGAAATCTATATCAGCTGACTCCTGTATGTTGAAATTCATACTCTAACGCGTAAAAATACAGTTATCAGAGATAAATCATTTTTTCGAATATATCGATCGATTTTTTAGAATAGAAAAAATAACATCGGTTCAGGAATTCAAGTTGAACGGTGGAAATCTATTTCAGCCGACTCCTGTATCTTGAAATCCATACTCTGACGCGTAAAAAGACAGTTTTTAGAGATAAATCATTTTTTCGAACATGTTGATCGATTTTGCAAACTCAGAAAAAATGAAATCAGTTCTGAAATTCATGTTCAACGGTGGAAATCTATATCAGCCGACTCCTGTATCTTGAAATTCATACTCTGACGCGTAAAAAGACAGTTCTTAGAGATAAATCATTTTTTCGAATATATCGATCGATTTTTCAAACTAGAAAGAATAAAATCAGTTCAGAAATTCATGTTGTACGGTGGAAATCTATATCAGCCGACTCCTGTATCTTGAATTCCATACTCTGATGCCTAAAAAGACAGTTTTCAGAGATAAATCATTTTTTCGATTATATCGATTCATTTTTCAAACTAGAAAAAATAAAATCAAGTCCGAAATTCATGTTAAACGGTAAAAATCTATATCAGCCGTTTCCTGTATCTTGAAATCCATACTCTGACGCGTAAAAAGACAGTTCTTAGAAATAAATCATTTTTTCGAATATATCGATCGATTTTTCAAAATAGAAGAAATAAAATCAATTCTGAAATTCATGTTAAACGGTGGAAATCTATATCAGCCGACTCCTGTATGTTGAAATCCATACTCTGACGCCGAAATAGACAGTTCTTAGAGATGAATCATTGTTTCGAATATATCGATCGATTTTTCAAACTAGGAAAAATAAAATCAATTCTGAAATTCATGTTAAACGGTGGGAATCTATATCAGCCGACTCCTGTATCTTGAACTTCATACTCTAACGCGTAAAAAGACAGTTCTTAGAGATAAATCATTTTTTCGAATATATCGATCGATTTTTCAAACTAGAAAGAATAAAATCAGTTCAGAAATTCATGTTGTACGGTGGAAATCTATATCAGCCGACTCCTGTATCTTGAAATCCATACTCTGACGCGTAAAAAGACAGTTCTTAGAGATAAATCATTCTTTCGGATATATCGATCGATTTTTCAAACTAGAAAAAATAAAATCAATTCTGAAATTTATGTTAAACGGTGAAAATCTATATCAGCCGACTCCTGTATCTTGAAATCCATACTTTGACGCTTAGAAAGAAAGTTGTCAGAAATAAATCATATTTTCGAATATATCGATCGATTTTTCTAACTAGAAAGAATAAAATCGGTTGAGAAATTCATGTTCAAAGGTGGAAATCTATATCAGCCGACTCCTGTATCTTGAAATGCATACTCTGACGCGTGAAAAGACTGTTCTTAGAGATAAATCATTTTTTCGAATATATCGATCGATTTTTCAAACTAGAAAAAATAAAATCAGTTCCGAAATTCATGTTAAACAGTAAAAATCTATATCAGCCGTTTCCCGTATCTTGAAATCCATACTCTGACGCGTAAAAAGACAGTTCTTAGAAATAAATCATTTTTTCGAATATATCGATCGATTTTTCGAAATAGAAAAAATAAAATCAATTCTGAAATTCATGTTAAACGGTGAAAATCTATATCAGCCGACTCCTGTATCTTGAAATCCATACTCTGACGCCGAAATAGACGGTTCTTAGAGATGAATCATTGTTTCGAATATATCGATCAATTTTTCAAAGTAGAAAAAATAAAATCAATTCTGAAATTCATGTTAAACGGTGGAAATCTATATCAGCCGACTCCTGTATCTTGAAATCCATACTTTGACGCCGAAATAGACAGTTCTTAGAGATGAATCATTTTTTCGAATATATCGATCAATTTTTCGAACTAGGAAAAATAACATCAGTTCAGAAATTCAAGTGAACCGGCGGAATCTATATCAGCCGACTCCTGTATCTTGAAATCCATACTCTGACGCGTAAAAAGACAGTTCTTAGAGATAAATCATTCTTTCGGATATATCGATCGATTTTTAGAACTAAAAAAAATAAAATCAATTCTGAAATTTATGTTAAACGGTGAAAATCTATATCAGCCGACTCCTGTATCTTGAAATCCATACTCTGACGCTTAGAAAGAAAGTTGTCAGACATAAATCATATTTTCGAATATATCGATCGATTTTTCTAACTAGAAAGAATAAAATCGGTTGAGAAATTCATGATAAACGATGGAAATCTATATCAGCCGACTCCTGTATCTTGAAATGCATACTCTGACGCGTGAAAAGACTGTTCTTAGAGATAAATCATTTTTTCGAATATATCGATCGATTTTTCAAACTAGAAAAAATGAAATCAGTTCTGAAATTCATGTTAAACGGTAAAAATCTATATCAGCCATTTTCTGTATCTTGAAATCCATACTCTGACCGTAAAAAGACATTTCGTAGAGATAAATCATTTTTTCGAACATATCGATCGATTTTTCAAACTAGAAAAAATGGAATCAGTTCTGAAATTCATGTTCAACGGTGGAAATCTATATCAGCTGACTCCTGTATGTTGAAATTCATACTTTAACGCGTAAAAATACAGTTATCAGAGATAAATCATTTTTTCGAATATATCGATCGATTTTTTAGAATAGAAAAAATAACATCGGTTCAGGAATTCAAGTTGAACGGTGGAAATCTATTCCAGCCGACTCCTGTATCTTGAAATCCATACTCTGACGCGTAAAAAGACAGTTCTTAGAGATAAATCATTCTTTCGGATATATCGATCGATTTTTCAAACTAGAAAAATTCAAATCAATTCTGAAATTTATGTTAAACGGTGAAAATCTATATCAGCCGACTCCTGTATCTTGAAATCCATACTCTGACGCTTAGAAAGAAAGTTGTCAGAAATAAATCATATTTTCGAATATATCGATCGATTTTTCTAACTAGAAAGAATAAAATCGGTTGAGAAATTCATGATAAACGATGGAAATCTATATCAGCCGACTCCTGTATCTTGAAATGCATACTCTGACGCGTGAAAAGACTGTTCTTAGAGATAAATCATTTTTTCGAATATATCGATCGATTTTTCAAACTAGAAAAAATAAAATCAGTTCTGAAATTCATGTTAAACGGTGAAAATCTATATCAGCCATTTCCTGTATCTTGAAATCCATACTCTGACCGTAAAAAGACATTTCGTAGAGATAAATCATTGTTTCGAACATATCGATCGATTTTTCAAACTAGAAAAAATGGAATCAGTTCTGAAATTCATGTTCAACGGTGAAAATCTATATCAGCTGACTCCTAGATGTTGAAATTCATACTTCAACGCGTAAAAATACAGTTATCAGAGATAAATCATTTTTTCGAATATATCGATCGATTTTTTAGAATAGAAAAAATAACATCGGTTCAGGAATTCAAGTTGAACGGTGGAAATCTATTTCAGCCGACTCCTGTATCTTGAAATCCAAACTCTGACGCGTAAAAAGACAGTTTTTAGAGATAAATCATTTTTTCGAACATGTTGATCGATTTTGCAAACTCAGAAAAAATGAAATCAGTTCTGAAATTCATGTTCAACGGTGGAAATCTATATCAGCCGACTCCTGTATCTTAAAATTCATACTCTAACGCGTAAAAAGACAGTTCTTAGAGATAAATCATTTTTTCGAATATATCGATCGATTTTTCAAACTAGAAAGAATAAAATCAGTTCAGAAATTCATGTTGTACGGTGGAAATCTATATCAGCCGACTCCTGTATCTTGAACTCCATACTCTGACGCCTAAAAAGACAGTTTTCAGAGATAAATCATTTTTTCGAATATATCGATTCATTTTTCAAACTAGAAAAAATAAAATCAGTTCCGAATTTCATGTTAAACGGTAAAAATCTATATCAGCCGTTTCCTGTATCTTGAAATCCATACTCTGACGCGTAAAAAGACAGTTCTTAGAAATAAATCATTTTTTCGAATATATCGATCGATTTTTCAAAATAGAAAAAATAAAATCAATTCTGAAATTCATGTTAAACGGTGAAAATCTATATCAGCCGACTCCTGTATCTTGAAATCCATACTCTGACACCGAAATAGACAGTTCTCAGAGATGAATCAATGTTTCGAATATATCGATCGATTTTGCAAACTCAGAAAAAATGAAATCAGTTCTGAAATTCATGTTCAACGGTGGAAATCTATATCAGCCGACTCCTGTATCTTGAAATTCATACTCTAACGCGTAAAAAGACAGTTCTTAGAGATAAATCATTTTTTCGAATATATCGATCGATTTTTCAAACTAGAAGGAATAAAATCAGTTCAGAAATTCATGTTGTACGGTGGAAATCTATATCAGCCGACTCCTGTATCTTGAATTCCATACTCTGACGCCTAAAAAGACAGTTTCCAGAGATAAATCATTTTTTCGAATATATCGATTCATTTTTCAAACTAGAAAAAATAAAATCAGTTCCGAAATTCATGTTAAACGGTAAAAATCTATATCAGCCGTTTCCCGTATCTTGAAATCCATACTCTGACGCGTAAAAAGACAGTTCTTAGAAATAAATCATTTTTTCGAATATATCGATCGATTTTTCAAAATAGAAAAAATAAAATCAATTCTGAAATTCATGTTAAACGGTAAAAATCTATATCGGCCGACTCCTGTATCTTGAAATCCATACTCTGACGCCGAAATAGACGGTTCTTAGAGATGAATCATTGTTTCGAATATATCGATCGATTTTTCAAACTAGAAAAAATAAAATCAATTCTAAAATTCATGTTAAACGGTGGAAATCTATATCAGCCGACTCCTGTATCTTGAAATCCATACTCTGACGCTTAGAAAGAAAGTTGTCAGAAATAAATCATATTTTCGAATATATCGATCGATTTTTCTAACTAGAAAGAATAAAATCGGTTGAGAAATTCATGATAAACGATGGAAATCTATATCAGCCGACTCCTGTATCTTGAAATGCATACTCTGACGCGTGAAAAGACTGTTCTTAGAGATAAATCATTTTTTCGAATATATCGATCGATTTTTCAAACTAGAAAAAATAAAATCAGTTCTGAAATTCATGTTAAACGGTGAAAATCTATATCAGCCATTTCCTGTATCTTGAAATCCATACTCTGACCGTAAAAAGACATTTCGTAGAGATAAATCATTGTTTCGAACATATCGATCGATTTTTCAAACTAGAAAAAATGGAATCAGTTCTGAAATTCATGTTCAACGGTGAAAATCTATATCAGCTGACTCCTAGATGTTGAAATTCATACTTCAACGCGTAAAAATACAGTTATCAGAGATAAATCATTTTTTCGAATATATCGATCGATTTTTTAGAATAGAAAAAATAACATCGGTTCAGGAATTCAAGTTGAACGGTGGAAATCTATTTCAGCCGACTCCTGTATCTTGAAATCCAAACTCTGACGCGTAAAAAGACAGTTTTTAGAGATAAATCATTTTTTCGAACATGTTGATCGATTTTGCAAACTCAGAAAAAATGAAATCAGTTCTGAAATTCATGTTCAACGGTGGAAATCTATATCAGCCGACTCCTGTATCTTAAAATTCATACTCTAACGCGTAAAAAGACAGTTCTTAGAGATAAATCATTTTTTCGAATATATCGATCGATTTTTCAAACTAGAAAGAATAAAATCAGTTCAGAAATTCATGTTGTACGGTGGAAATCTATATCAGCCGACTCCTGTATCTTGAACTCCATACTCTGACGCCTAAAAAGACAGTTTTCAGAGATAAATCATTTTTTCGAATATATCGATTCATTTTTCAAACTAGAAAAAATAAAATCAGTTCCGAATTTCATGTTAAACGGTGAAAATCTATATCAGCCGTTTCCTGTATCTTGAAATCCATACTCTGACGCGTAAAAAGACAGTTCTTAGAAATAAATCATTTTTTCGAATATATCGATCGATTTTTCAAATTAGAAAAAATAAAATCAATTCTGAAATTCATGTTAAACGGTGAAAATCTATATCAGCCGACTCCTGTATCTTGAAATCCATACTCTGACGCCGAAATAGACAGTTCTTAGAGATGAATCATTGTTTCGAATATATCGATCGATTTTTCAAATGAGAAAAAATAAAATCAATTCTGAAATTCATGTTAAACGCTGGAAATCTATATCAGCCGACTCCTGTATCTTGAAATCCATACTCTGACACCGAAATAGACAGTTCTCAGAGATGAATCATTGTTTCGAATATATATCGATCGATTTTTCAAACTAGAAAAAATAAAATCAATTCTGAAATTCATGTCAAACGGTGGAAATCTATATCAGCCGACTCCTGTATCTTGAAATCCATACTCCGACGCCGAAATAGACAGTTCTTAGAGATGAATCATTTTTTCGAATATATCGATCGATTTTTCGAACGAGAAAAAATAACATCAGTTCAGAAATTCAAGTGAACCGGCGGATTCTATATCAGCCGACTCCTGTATCTTGAAATCCATACTCTGACGCGTAAAAAGACAGTTTTTAGAGATAAATCATTTTTTCGAACATGTTGATCGATTTTGCAAACTCAGAAAAAATGAAATCAGTTCTGAAATTCATGTTCAACGGTGGAATTCTATATCAGCCGACTCCTGTATCTTGAAATCCATACTCTGACGCCTAAAAAGACAGTTCTTAGAGATAAATCATTTTTCCGAATATATCGATCGATTTTTCAAACTAGAAAAAATAACATCGGTTCAGAAATTCAAGTTAAACGGTGGAAATCTATATCAGCGGACTCCTGTATCTTGAAATCCATACTCTGACGCGTAAAAAGACAGTTCCTAGAAATGAATCATTTTTTCGAATATATCGATCGATTTTTCAAACTAGAAAAAATAAAATCAATTCTGAAATTCATGTTGAACGGTGGAAATCTATATCGGCCGACTTCTGTATCTTGAATTCCATACTCTGACGCCTAAAAAGACAGTTTTTAGAGATAAATCATTTTTTCGAATATATCGATCGATTTTTCAAACTAGAAAAAATAAAATTGGTTCAGAAATTCATGTTAAACGGTAGAAATCTATATCAGCCATTTCCTGTATCTTGAAATTGATACTCTGACCGTGAAAAGACATTTCGTAGATCAATCATTCTTTCAAATACATCGATCGGTTTTTCAAACTAGAAAAATTAAAATCAGTTCAGAATTTCAAGTGAAACGGTGGAAATCTATATCAGCCGAATCCTGTATCTTGAAATCCATACTCTGACGCCTAAGAAGACGGTTCTCAGAGATAAATTATATTTTCGAATATATCGATCGATTTTTGAAACTAGAAAAAATAAAATCAGTTCTGAAATTCATGTTTAACGGTGGAAATCTATATCAGCCGACTCCTGTATCTTAAAATCCATACTCTGACGCCGAAATAGACGGTTCTTAGAGATGAATCATTGTTTCGAATATATCGATCGATTTTTCAAAGTAGAAAAAATAAAATCAATTCTGAAATTCATGTTAAACGGTGGAAATCTATATCAGCCGACTCCTGTATCTTGAAATTCATACTCTGACGCCGAAATAGACAGTTCTTAGAGATGAATCATTGTTTCGAATATATCGATCGATTTTTGAAACTAGAAAAAATAAAATCAATTCTGAAATTCATGTTAAACGGTGGAAATCTATATCAGCCGACTCCTGTATCTTGAAATCCATACTCTGACGCCGAAATAGACAGTTCTTAGAGATGAATCATTGTTTCGAATATATCGATCGATTTTGCAAACTCAGAAAAAATGAAATCAGTTCTGAAATTCATGTTCAATGGTGGAAATCTATATCAGCCGACTCCTGTATCTTGAAATTCATACTCTAACGCGTAAAAAGACAGTTCTTAGAGATAAATCATTTTTTCGAATATATCGATCGATTTTTCAAACTAGAAAGAATAAAATCAGTTCAGAAATTCATGTTGTACGGTGGAAATCTATATCAGCCGACTCCTGTATCTCGAATTCCATACTCTGATGCCTAAAAAGACAGTTTTCAGAGATAAATCATTTTTTCGAATATATCGATTCATTTTTCAGACTAGAAAAAATAAAATCAAGTCCGAAATTCATGTTAAACGGTAAAAATCTATATCAGCCGTTTCCTGTATCTTGAAATCCATACTCTGACGCGTAAAAAGACAGTTCTTAGAAATAAATCATTTTTTCGAATATATCGATCGATTTTTCAAAATAGAAAAAATAAAATCAATTCTGAAATTCATGTTAAACGGTGGAAATCTATATCAGCCGACTCCTGTATCTTGAAATCCATACTCTGACGCCGAAATAGACAGTTCTTAGAGATGAATCATTGTTTCGAATATATCGATCGATTTTTCAAACTAGAAAAAATAAAATCAATTCTGAAATTCATGTTAAACGGTGGAAATCTATATCAGCCGACTCCTGTATTTTGAAATCCATACTCTGACGCCGAAATAGACAGTTCTTAGAGATGAATCATTGTTTCGAATATATCGATCGATTTTTCAAACTAGAAAAAATAAAATCAATTCTGAAATTCATGTTAAACGGTGGAAATCTATATCAGCCGACTCCTGTATCTTGAAATCCATACTCTGACGCCTAAAAAGACAGTTCTTAGAGATAAATCATTTTTCCGAATATATCGATCGATTTTTCAAACTAGAAAAAATAACATCGGTTCAGAAATTCAAGTTAAACGGTGGAAATCTATATCAGCGGACTCCTGTATCTTGAAATCCATACTCTGACGCGTAAAAAGACAGTTCCTAGAAATGAATCATTTTTTCGAATATATCGATCGATTTTTCAAACTAGAAAAAATAAAATCAATTCTGAAATTCATGTTGAACGGTGGAAATCTATATCGGCCGACTTCTGTATCTTGAATTCCATACTCTGACGCCTAAAAAGACAGTTTTTAGAGATAAATCATTTTTTCGAATATATCGATCGATTTTTCAAACTAGAAAAAATAAAATTGGTTCAGAAATTCATGTTAAACGGTAGAAATCTATATCAGCCATTTCCTGTATCTTGAAATTGATACTCTGACCGTGAAAAGACATTTCGTAGATCAATCATTCTTTCAAATACATCGATCGGTTTTTCAAACTAGAAAAATTAAAATCAGTTCAGAATTTCAAGTGAAACGGTGGAAATCTATATCAGCCGAATCCTGTATCTTGAAATCCATACTCTGACGCCTAAGAAGACGGTTCTCAGAGATAAATTATATTTTCGAATATATCGATCGATTTTTGAAACTAGAAAAAATAAAATCAGTTCTGAAATTCATGTTTAACGGTGGAAATCTATATCAGCCGACTCCTGTATCTTAAAATCCATACTCTGACGCCGAAATAGACGGTTCTTAGAGATGAATCATTGTTTCGAATATATCGATCGATTTTTCAAAGTAGAAAAAATAAAATCAATTCTGAAATTCATGTTAAACGGTGGAAATCTATATCAGCCGACTCCTGTATCTTGAAATTCATACTCTGACGCCGAAATAGACAGTTCTTAGAGATGAATCATTGTTTCGAATATATCGATCGATTTTTGAAACTAGAAAAAATAAAATCAATTCTGAAATTCATGTTAAACGGTGGAAATCTATATCAGCCGACTCCTGTATCTTGAAATCCATACTCTGACGCCGAAATTGACAGTTCTTAGAGATAAATCATTTTTTCGAACATGTTGATCGATTTTGCAAACTCAGAAAAAATGAAATCAGTTCTGAAATTCATGTTCAACGGTGGAAATCTATATCAGCCGACTCCTGTATCTTGAAATTCATACTCTAACGCGTAAAAAGACAGTTCTTAGAGATAAATCATTTTTTCGAATATATCGATCGATTTTTCAAACTAGAAAGAATAAAATCAGTTCAGAAATTCATGTTGTACGGTGGAAATCTATATCAGCCGACTCCTGTATCTTGAACTCTATACTCTGACGCCTAAAAAGACAGTTTTCAGAGATAAATCATTTTTTCGAATATATCGATTCATTTTTCAAACTAGAAAAAATAAAATCAGTTCCGAAATTCATGTTAAACGGTAAAAATCTATATCAGCCGTTTCCTGTATCTTGAAATCCATACTCTGACGCGTAAAAAGACAGTTCTTAGAAATAAATCATTTTTTCGAATATATCGATCGATTTTTCAAACTAGAAAAAATAAAATCAGTTCTGAAATTCATGTTAAACGGTGAAAATCTATATCAGCCATTTCCTGTATCTTGAAATCCATACTCTGACCGTAAAAAGACATTTCGTAGAGATAAATCATTGTTTCGAACATATCGATCGATTTTTCAAACTAGAAAAAATGGAATCAGTTCTGAAATTCATGTTCAACGGTGAAAATCTATATCAGCTGACTCCTAGATGTTGAAATTCATACTTCAACGCGTAAAAATACAGTTATCAGAGATAAATCATTTTTTCGAATATATCGATCGATTTTTTAGAATAGAAAAAATAACATCGGTTCAGGAATTCAAGTTGAACGGTGGAAATCTATTTCAGCCGACTCCTGTATCTTGAAATCCAAACTCTGACGCGTAAAAAGACAGTTTTTAGAGATAAATCATTTTTTCGAACATGTTGATCGATTTTGCAAACTCAGAAAAAATGAAATCAGTTCTGAAATTCATGTTCAACGGTGGAAATCTATATCAGCCGACTCCTGTATCTTAAAATTCATACTCTAACGCGTAAAAAGACAGTTCTTAGAGATAAATCATTTTTTCGAATATATCGATCGATTTTTCAAACTAGAAAGAATAAAATCAGTTCAGAAATTCATGTTGTACGGTGGAAATCTATATCAGCCGACTCCTGTATCTTGAACTCCATACTCTGACGCCTAAAAAGACAGTTTTCAGAGATAAATCATTTTTTCGAATATATCGATTCATTTTTCAAACTAGAAAAAATAAAATCAGTTCCGAATTTCATGTTAAACGGTAAAAATCTATATCAGCCGTTTCCTGTATCTTGAAATCCATACTCTGACGCGTAAAAAGACAGTTCTTAGAAATAAATCATTTTTTCGAATATATCGATCGATTTTTCAAAATAGAAAAAATAAAATCAATTCTGAAATTCATGTTAAACGGTGAAAATCTATATCAGCCGACTCCTGTATCTTGAAATCCATACTCTGACACCGAAATAGACAGTTCTCAGAGATGAATCAATGTTTCGAATATATCGATCGATTTTGCAAACTCAGAAAAAATGAAATCAGTTCTGAAATTCATGTTCAACGGTGGAAATCTATATCAGCCGACTCCTGTATCTTGAAATTCATACTCTAACGCGTAAAAAGACAGTTCTTAGAGATAAATCATTTTTTCGAATATATCGATCGATTTTTCAAACTAGAAGGAATAAAATCAGTTCAGAAATTCATGTTGTACGGTGGAAATCTATATCAGCCGACTCCTGTATCTTGAATTCCATACTCTGACGCCTAAAAAGACAGTTTCCAGAGATAAATCATTTTTTCGAATATATCGATTCATTTTTCAAACTAGAAAAAATAAAATCAGTTCCGAAATTCATGTTAAACGGTAAAAATCTATATCAGCCGTTTCCCGTATCTTGAAATCCATACTCTGACGCGTAAAAAGACAGTTCTTAGAAATAAATCATTTTTTCGAATATATCGATCGATTTTTCAAAATAGAAAAAATAAAATCAATTCTGAAATTCATGTTAAACGGTAAAAATCTATATCGGCCGACTCCTGTATCTTGAAATCCATACTCTGACGCCGAAATAGACGGTTCTTAGAGATGAATCATTGTTTCGAATATATCGATCGATTTTTCAAACTAGAAAAAATAAAATCAATTCTAAAATTCATGTTAAACGGTGGAAATCTATATCAGCCGACTCCTGTATCTTGAAATCCATACTCTGACGCTTAGAAAGAAAGTTGTCAGAAATAAATCATATTTTCGAATATATCGATCGATTTTTCTAACTAGAAAGAATAAAATCGGTTGAGAAATTCATGATAAACGATGGAAATCTATATCAGCCGACTCCTGTATCTTGAAATGCATACTCTGACGCGTGAAAAGACTGTTCTTAGAGATAAATCATTTTTTCGAATATATCGATCGATTTTTCAAACTAGAAAAAATAAAATCAGTTCTGAAATTCATGTTAAACGGTGAAAATCTATATCAGCCATTTCCTGTATCTTGAAATCCATACTCTGACCGTAAAAAGACATTTCGTAGAGATAAATCATTGTTTCGAACATATCGATCGATTTTTCAAACTAGAAAAAATGGAATCAGTTCTGAAATTCATGTTCAACGGTGAAAATCTATATCAGCTGACTCCTAGATGTTGAAATTCATACTTCAACGCGTAAAAATACAGTTATCAGAGATAAATCATTTTTTCGAATATATCGATCGATTTTTTAGAATAGAAAAAATAACATCGGTTCAGGAATTCAAGTTGAACGGTGGAAATCTATTTCAGCCGACTCCTGTATCTTGAAATCCAAACTCTGACGCGTAAAAAGACAGTTTTTAGAGATAAATCATTTTTTCGAACATGTTGATCGATTTTGCAAACTCAGAAAAAATGAAATCAGTTCTGAAATTCATGTTCAACGGTGGAAATCTATATCAGCCGACTCCTGTATCTTAAAATTCATACTCTAACGCGTAAAAAGACAGTTCTTAGAGATAAATCATTTTTTCGAATATATCGATCGATTTTTCAAACTAGAAAGAATAAAATCAGTTCAGAAATTCATGTTGTACGGTGGAAATCTATATCAGCCGACTCCTGTATCTTGAACTCCATACTCTGACGCCTAAAAAGACAGTTTTCAGAGATAAATCATTTTTTCGAATATATCGATTCATTTTTCAAACTAGAAAAAATAAAATCAGTTCCGAATTTCATGTTAAACGGTGAAAATCTATATCAGCCGTTTCCTGTATCTTGAAATCCATACTCTGACGCGTAAAAAGACAGTTCTTAGAAATAAATCATTTTTTCGAATATATCGATCGATTTTTCAAATTAGAAAAAATAAAATCAATTCTGAAATTCATGTTAAACGGTGAAAATCTATATCAGCCGACTCCTGTATCTTGAAATCCATACTCTGACGCCGAAATAGACAGTTCTTAGAGATGAATCATTGTTTCGAATATATCGATCGATTTTTCAAATGAGAAAAAATAAAATCAATTCTGAAATTCATGTTAAACGCTGGAAATCTATATCAGCCGACTCCTGTATCTTGAAATCCATACTCTGACACCGAAATAGACAGTTCTCAGAGATGAATCATTGTTTCGAATATATATCGATCGATTTTTCAAACTAGAAAAAATAAAATCAATTCTGAAATTCATGTCAAACGGTGGAAATCTATATCAGCCGACTCCTGTATCTTGAAATCCATACTCCGACGCCGAAATAGACAGTTCTTAGAGATGAATCATTTTTTCGAATATATCGATCGATTTTTCGAACGAGAAAAAATAACATCAGTTCAGAAATTCAAGTGAACCGGCGGATTCTATATCAGCCGACTCCTGTATCTTGAAATCCATACTCTGACGCGTAAAAAGACAGTTTTTAGAGATAAATCATTTTTTCGAACATGTTGATCGATTTTGCAAACTCAGAAAAAATGAAATCAGTTCTGAAATTCATGTTCAACGGTGGAATTCTATATCAGCCGACTCCTGTATCTTGAAATCCATACTCTGACGCCTAAAAAGACAGTTCTTAGAGATAAATCATTTTTCCGAATATATCGATCGATTTTTCAAACTAGAAAAAATAACATCGGTTCAGAAATTCAAGTTAAACGGTGGAAATCTATATCAGCGGACTCC